>CM044960.1:12230379-13430379 GCA_024516035.1 Bactericera cockerelli
TGGAAAATGTTTTGTTAGAGTTGACACTGAAAACATATCCATCTACAGTTGCTATCTATCTTTCAATGATCGCAGAGAGACTTTTGAGCTTGAACTCTTCGAACTTTACAACGACATCTGTTCTGTAGGCAGCAGGAATATAATTATCGGAGGCGACTTCAACGCAAAGTCCAGTTTATGGAACTCACCAATAAACGATACAAGAGGAATTATAGCTGAAGAATGGTTGTCTTCCTTAGACATGTTTGTCATGAATAGAACCGACACGCCAACTTTTGTAAGAAGTGGCTGTAGCTCTTTCATTGACATAACAGCCTGTTCCCAAAACCTTTCAACACGTATAAAATCTTGGAAAGTTCTACTAGAAGAAAACCTTTCGGACCACAATTCAATTATCTTTGAACTTAGCGATGACATCCAAAATGAACCTACCTTAGTGCAAGAAACCCTAACTCGATCTTGGAAGTTCCAACCTGACAAATTTGAAGTACTCCAAGATAGGATCATTGAAGGTATTTCTAACATAGCAGAAGACCCCTTGGAGATCATTACTTTCCTCCAAGATATCTGTGATGAGATATTACCAAGAAGAAGACCGATTAAAAAGAACCGGAAACAAGCTCACTGGTGGAATTCCAACATTGCAGACATCAGGAAGAAATGCTTTACTATGAGAAGAAAAATTGTAAGAAGTAATGCAAAAAGACCTAGAGATGCTATTGAAATTGAACAGCTGAAAAGAGAATACTATAATGCAAAAAAAGATCTTAGAAAAGCCATTTCCCTCTCCCAAACTTTAGCCTGGAAAAAGATCTGTGAAGATCTAAACGAAAATATCTGGGGCACAGGATACAAGATTGTGTGCAAAAAGCTCAACCTGATAACCACCAAGCACATTCCAACTAATGAAAAAATTGAAATAGCTGACAAACTGTTCCCCCAACATAGAATTGAAGACTGGTGCCTTGAAAGAGCTAATGATGTCGACATACCACCTTTCACTATTGATGAACTCCTCAAGGTCTGCGTTGAGATAAAATCCAATAAAGCTCCTGGGCCAGATGGCATTGGACCAGAAATATGCAAGATTCTCCTAAAATCAGCACCTGACTTCTGCTTAAACCTCTTCAACAAACTTCTTAAAATGGGCTTGTTTCCTGACACCTGGAAAGTAGCAAAGCTAGTCCTCATTGAAAAAGAGAAGAAACAGTCAGAAATCGAAACTTCGTACCGCCCAATCTGTCTCCTGGATTCCCTAGGTAAGGTCTTTGAAAAACTCATCAAAATTCGACTAGAAGATGAGATAGAGAGAACAGGTGGACTCTCCCCGTTACAATTTGGCTTCAGATCTGGACGAAGCACAATTGATGCTATGCTGGCAGTTAAGGACCTGGCAAAAAAAGCCAAAGAAAACAAGCAACTATGCGTCCTAACCATGGTAGACGTAAAAAATGCCTTCAATTCCTGCCCCTGGAAGGGTATTATTGAAGAATTGAGAACTAGGGCTGTCCCAAACTATATTATTAACATTATAGCAAGCTATCTACACAATAGAAACATCCTGATAGACAAAACAAAGAAGGCTACATCCTGCGGAATACCGCAAGGATCCGTTCTAGCAGCTGTTCTGTGGAACATATACTATGATCCCATCCTAAGCGTAAACATGCCACCTAATACTAAAGCCATTGCATATGCAGATGATCTAGTACTCTTGACTACAGGGCACGAGAAAGAAACCATCGAGCTGGAAATACAACTAGCCATGCTAAGAGTTGACAACTGGATGCGTTCTAAACTTCTAGAACTTGCACCACATAAGACAGAAGTGGTTATGCTGGTCAGCAGCAGAAATGTACCAGAAGTCACTGTTGAAATTTCTAACCTACAAATTAAGTCAAAAAGATCAGCAAAATACCTAGGGATTGTTTTTGATCAAGGTTTGAAAATGACAGCTCATATAAAGAATGTAGCAGAAAAAGCAGAACAAGTTGCCGCAAACCTAGCTAAAATAATGCCAAACATAAGAGGTCCCCGAAACTGCAAGAGGAAAATGCTGGCTGCTGTAGTTTATTCCAAACTTTTCTATGCTGTCCCTGTCTGGTGGGAATCCACAAAAATAAAAAAATATAGACAAAGATTAGAGAAAGTTCAAAGGAAAATTATGCTTCGACAGTGTCGCTCCTACAGGACTGCATCAACACCTGCTCTCCAGGTAATATCCAGCTCTCTACCTATTGAACTAATGGCAGAGGAGAGAACTCAGCTATACAATGCCAGGAAAACTCAGACAGACATGGACACCTACAAGATTGAACTCTCTGAAAATCTAATAAGGAAATGGCAAAATAAATGGGATCTAGAACAGGACAAAGCACAATGGACTAAGTTACTCATAAAAGACATTACACCATGGATCTCGAGGAAACATGGTGATATAACCTACGAACTGTGTCAATTCCTCACAGGACATGGCAATTTTGAATCATATCTCCATCGAATGGCCATCAAACCAAATGACAAATGTAGATACTGCACGGAGAAAGACACCCCAGAGCACACGATGTTCCACTGTGTGAGATGGACAGCTAGGCGGGAGGAATGCTGGAACAAAATAGGAAAACCACTAACACCCAATACAATCATCGAAGAAATGCTGAAGGATAAACAGGGATGGGATGCTGTCAATAACTTCATTGCGGACACCATGAGGCAGAAAGCAGCTGATGAAAGACGGCTGTTCACTACACAACCACCCATGGCTGCTGATCCACCATAGTTTCATATGAACTTTGACCCCTTATAGGCATAGGGAACATCTAAAATTGGTATTGTATCAACTACTGCTAACACCGTCCTTTATATATGTATATACTTACAATATTTTATAATCTCACTGTGTAAATACTACTTAACCAACTAACTTACATATACTTATAAATGAGATCACAGATACAATTAGTTAGTTTACCTACATCTCCCCTGACAGACTCAGCCGTACGATATCTAACACATAGGCATAAAATACTGAGCACCTTGTCTCTGTATATACAGGGTGTAACAGACTAAATGTAAAATCTCTTAAGGGGTGGTAGTATAGATGATTTCCAACCATTAATGTTCTATAACACTTTTGATTTAACTCAGTGGTTCTCGAGATATTATTTTTTTGAATTATTTTTACAAGTCCCCTGCCGCTCGACAAAAAATGACATCTAACTCCGTAAATACAGCAGATGAAGCAATAGATTTAACTTTTTCCATAAGATAACAATATTTCACTATTATTTAGACTAGATTTATTCTTAAAAAGTCCACACGTACTGAAAAAAATCGGCAGCAGCGGAAAATTTATCGCGAACATGAGATCCACCTGAAACTTCAGCCGCCATTTTCTCAAAATACTGCCCACACAAAGTATTGGTTTCATTTATGTAAAAACTTGCTTGAAGTCTTATCTTTCAGAAAATATGACACACTTGATATAAAACTTTCATTTTTTATTGAAACCAAGAGAAATAAAAAAAAAGTCAGTCAGTACTACTAACTGTACCTACTAGGCTACCATCCTACTTTTACCTAGGGAACTAATTTTTTTCTTCAATTTGACAAATTATGGTTGCCATTTATTTTCCAACGGCCCAAAAGTTTGCCTCAGTAGACTCTTAACTTGGAGGTCACTGGTTCGAGTCTCAAGTGTGGCAAATTAGTATGTACGTATCCATGTATGATACTTTTAGCTGTGGTGCTTCAGAAATCAATATTAATCGTAATTGTTCATTTGTTCATAAGAGGAAAGGGTCTCAATGATAAAATGGTTTGAATGAAATGAAACATAACAATGTACCTACATAGTTAACACCCACAGGTAAAGGTGGTACGGTAAATACTGAACATTCATAAGTTGGTACATAGAGGTACAAATTATTATGTTAGTAGGTACCGAATTTTAATAAAACACATGGAATACTAAAATATTAAGGTCAATTTGTAGTCACCGTGGCAGAGTGAGTTAGCGTGCTAGGCGTTGCACGCATGGTGACCTGGGTTCGATCCCCAGCGGGACAGGAGTTTTTCTGCTCTGTACTTGGATGTTCGGGGTCCACTCATACCTCGTGAGGAAAAATGAGTAGTTACTTGTATGAGTAACGACCAGTGGCGTCATTACCAGAGTAAAAAGAAATTAATGTAATAGAATAATTCGAAAAGTAAAGGAGGCTCTTAGTAATGTTGCGCTACCCACAAAAAATGTGAAGAGGCCTTGTGCTTCACCACAAAAAAAAACCATACATACATACTAAAATATTAAGGTCAATTAATCACGATCGTGGTGTCACAATAGCTCAAACTCGTCTTAGTAAATATTTGCCATACTTGAGACTCGAACCAGT
Source organism: Bactericera cockerelli (assembly GCA_024516035.1). Taxonomy (NCBI): domain Eukaryota; kingdom Metazoa; phylum Arthropoda; class Insecta; order Hemiptera; family Triozidae; genus Bactericera; species Bactericera cockerelli. Next base: position 12,234,771 of record CM044960.1, read on the forward strand.
GACCTCCAAGTTAAGAGTCCGCAGCCTTATCAATGAATCGACTGAGGCTAACTTTTTGGGCCGTTGGAAAGTAAATGACAACCATAATTTGTCAAATTGAAGAAAAAAATTAGTTCCCTAGGTAAAAGTAGGATGGTAGCCTAGTAGGTACAGTTAGTAGTACTGACTGACTTTTTTTTTAGTTTCTCTTGGTTCCAATAAAAAATGAAAGTTTTATACCAAGTGTGTCATATTTTCTGAAAGATAAGACTTCAAGCAAGTTTTTACATAAATGAAACCAATACTTTGTGTGGGCAGTATTTTGAGAAAATGGCGGCTGAAGTTTCAGGTGGATTTCATGTTCGCGATAAATTTTCCGCTGCTGCCAATTTTTTTCAGTACGTGTGCACTTTTTAAGAATAAATCTAGTCTAAATAATAGTGAAATATTGTTATCTTATGGAAAAAGTTAAATCTATTGCTTCATCTACTGTATTTACGGAGTTAGATGCCATTCTTTGTCGAGCGGCAGGGGACTTGTAAAAATAATTCAAAAAAATAATATCTCGAGAACCACTGAGTTAAATCAAAAGTGTTATAGAACATTAATGGTTGGAAATCATCTATACTACCACCTCTTAAGGGATTTTACATTTAGTCTGTTACACCCTGTATACTCAGTATACAGACAACTGAAGGTATGCGCTGTATCTGCCAGTTGAGGTGTCTCCTCAACATTTAGCTAGGTTCTCCAACACCTTTTCTCGGTAAAAGGTAAAATTGGATGAGACAGCTTGTGTAGATATCATAAGTAGCATAAAAGTATACATTATTATATAACTTTTATATTTTCATATCAGCTCCAAGCTAAAATACATAAAAAAAAAACAAAAAAAAGAAAAAAAAAACAAAAAACAAAAAAAGCCGCCACAAAAAAAAATCAAAAAAATAATAAAAAAAAATAAATAAATAAATAAATAAATAAAAAAAATAAAAAAAAATAATAAAAAAAATAAAAAAAAAAGCCGCAAAAAAAAAAACAAACAAAATAAGATAGAGAAAAAAAAAGGCTAAAAAAAAGGCAAAACCTAGACTGTAAGACAGTAAGATACCTACACTCAAGTTTGTTAGTGTAAGATACCTAACCTACCTGCATTTTATTTGTACCGATGTTTACTATCATTATATGTTCCCATGTTGAGTTTGAAGGTGCGAGAGATAGAGGCCTCCTTGGAGATCTCTTTCTCACCTCCTCCCTCCAAGTTTTCCTTTACAGATATCCAGCCAAAATCCCTGGAAGGAGGTACCTGTCGCCTGGGTAGTTCTTCTGCCCTTTTCTATAAACAAGTGTTTCATTTTAAAAGTTAATTTATTTTTATTTTAAATAAGTGTTACAAGTACCTGTGTTTTCAATTAAATAAATTCAAATAAGGGTTAAACTACTGTGCATTAGTAAACAAATTAATACATGTGCATGTATACAAAAACAAACCCTAAGGGTTTATGTATACCTACATGCACATGAAATTTTGCCTCACTGTGTCTATACCCTGTATTAATTTGCATGTATGGATCCAGTGATGGAAAAAGAAACCATTACCTCAAGTCACTGAGACTCTACATATAAAAATGAGATAACTGGATAAATATAATAATAAAGTAATGATGATGAAGCCTGCAGTAAAGATGTCAATAATGATGAAAATAATAATGATATTGATGAGAATCTAAAAAGAATAAAAATATAAATGATAGATAAAGAAATACTGTAACTAATACAGATATACAAACATATAAAATTACAACAGATACAAATCATATGAAAACATACGAAAACTTCAATCCTGTCAACAAATTCACTAAAACCTTTCATTTCTTTATTTCCCGGATCATGCATGACCAATGAGACACTGTCCTGTATATAACATCGGGCAGTGACCGCAAATATTTCACACAGCAGACCACTAAGGATTGCAAAAAAGACGAAGGATACCAAAAACCATAAGTTAACTGTTTGGTGTCGGTAAACGTGGTGACAGTTTATGTACTATTCAATGTATATGTATACTTTATTGATAGTTATTCCCGGATTCTCAAAGATAAGAAAGTTTCGTATCCAATAGCTGTAACATCAGCTATATAAAGTCAAGAAAAGCTTAAGAAAACTTCAGTGTATTTAAACCCGTTAAATGTCTACCTAAACAGGAATTGGGTCCTGAAGTAATGTTATAAACAGTTCCAGGACCAAAAGATAAAAAAAAAATTGTAGAGGGGGGGTTTTTTAGAGGGTAAAAAACCCTTTCGAAGGCTATGAACAACGCCTTCGTTTGAAAAAGCAAATTTTTCCCTCCCAAAAAAAAAAAAAAAAAAAAAAAAAATTATGGTTTGACGCCAATCGTCGCCTTTGTCTCAAGTGTTCCGTAAAATTGGTCAGTAAATGATAATAATATTAATATAAAATAAAAATTGTAACTGATTCTCAATAAGTCAATACCTCACTAACATTTTTAAACATAATATGATTTTTTCTTAAATAATATTATTATGATATAGGTACAAATTACGTGATGGCATTGGCACATCACGATTGCAGAAGATAATAGAACTTGCTATTGTACATTATACGTTATAATAAAATAGTTTGTTCAATAGAGATTATGTATATTCACAATTTATTAACATGACTGATTGTAATTCCCAGAATTGACCGGAAGTGTGAGAAAAGGGTATCAACAATTTCTTACGTCCGTCAAAGTAAAATGAAGCAGATAATACCTAGATTCACTAAGCACAAATGCATGAAATTAACCCATACCAAAAATAAACTATTCAAATAAAAGAAAATACATTCGGAATAGGTACATGTATTTTCGAACTGACCATTTTAACAATATTTTCGAACTGACACGTCACGTCACTTCCAACTACTGTGGTCATATTACGATGCGGGATTTACCATACTTTATTTACATCACCACGTAATTACTCATATTAACGACTACCGGGCTGTCGCCGTGAAAGCAAAAAACCTTTTTTCGCCAATGGCAGGTGTTGTAGTGGGAGTTTCGAAAAATCCCGTCTTATTGCACATCTAGACTATAAGACAAAGCTACCTACCAAATTTCAGCTCGCTAGGTATTACGGTTTGGGCTGTAGAGCGATGATCAGTCAGTCAGTGACTTTGACATTTATATATTAAGATACTTAGCCAAAGGGCTTTAGGCTTTGCTATGTTAACCACGGATGGTATCAGAACTCATCCCTGAGGTTGCTAAATTCTTAATTCGACAGTACTTAGAGTAAGTACACAACTTACTCGCTATGTCCCTTCAATTAATATTTAACTTTAACTTTCAAGCATATCATACCAAAGAGTCTAGACGTATTAAATGCGTGCCTCTTTTCTCTGACGCGCACAAAACACATGTTGATCATGTGTTTGATAACACTTGAACTTCCCCTCATGCAATAATTAAGTTATCATCCATGTAAAACAGGAGAAGGCTATCATCATCATCATAATGGTAAAATTAAAATGTCTCTAGCTTTGATCAAAGGTCTTTTGTTATTTCTTACAGATAATCTACAATAATCTATGGATGATCTATTTTTAGGACCTTTACCCAACGGAATTATTGATAAAAGTGGAACCAATTATTTCTTTTACGTCTTTGAAAATACCAAGTAGTATATTTTTAGTTAGCTGGAGCAACTATTGCATTGCGAATATTGAGAATAAGAGATTATTGTTGAGCGATTTTTATTGAAAGATATAAGAACATAGCTGATGTATTATAGAAGTAGGACATATAGAATTAAAAACACACTGAAACCAGGTTATGACATTTCAGTGAAATTGCTGAAAGTGAAAAGACAGCCGCTCAACTAGAACAAAATTTTGTTTTTTATAATACCAATTTCAAGTAGATTAGTAGATTCTCTTTGCCAACTCACATCAAGCAGATAAAGTTCAATTGCACGTTGTCACTTACCTCGACTGAATAATGGAGTACTTTAGCGGCAGGATGAAGGGTCAGGTATTTCAGGGGCGTTATAGATGGCGCCTGCCATCCCCCAAGGGCCTCGTTAAATTCTATTTGAAGCATGTGGTCCGTGAATATGGTTCCAAATTTTAGCTGCGAGACCTCGGGTTTCGGCTGCAACTGTTCTGGTGAGCAGAGTTGGACGTCGATCTCTGTGGCCTGCTGTTGGGGACATAGAGAGGGAAGGTTGCCGGAGTTACGATTTTTTGGGACAAGGTTTGCTATTATTTTAACACGTATGAGACGGGTCCTATTTTCTATAGTTTGTACGCTGGGACGGCTTCAAATTAGGGTATGTGTTCCAAATATGACAACAACAAAGAAAAATTGGTACGGGCGAGTACAAAAATATATTAATAATAGCATTATCTGTGCCCACCGGTGGGTCACGTTACAAGGGAAATTGAAAAAAACGTGACCCACCGGTGGGCACGCCGTCTCATACGTGTTAAAACTTTTTGTACAACGTCGGGGAGTTTCATTCAATTTTTTTTTTTGAAAGGCAGATTTTTTTCAACAATGCAAAGGCAATGCAATTTTCAAAGAGGCAATGCAGGCTGCATTCTTGGGACTTTTCCATCAGGAAATCCCCTTCAAAGGTTGATGATTAAGAATTTGATAGATGTATTTAAATATTGTTGAAAAAACAAAAATTTAATATTATTGGAATTAGAGTATACAATTTTTATTGTAATAATGAGTCCTGCAAATCAATTTACTTTTCAGAACATCAATACACCTCCCTCAATACAAAAAGGTTGATTTTATTATTTTTCATACATAAAATTTCTTTCTCGACTTACCCTGAATGCTTTTAGCTTCGGTGAGGTGGACGTGGTCCATTTGTGCAACTGTTTCACATGCTTAATTTGGTCTTTCTGGTTCTGAAACAAATTAAAGAGAGTAGATGCTGTAAGTAGATGTATTGTGCGTTATGCCCAATATGTTTTTTACAATGTTGGCATGTAATAATTATTATTGACCTTAGTTCTTGATAGCAAATAAACCATGCTTTTGAGGGGTACCAATCAGGCCAGTACTGCATGATGCATAATCATTATGAGATAAATAAGATTGTATTACTTTAACCTATGGAGGTAAAGACATAACAGCATATTTATAAATGTATTGGTCAGAACTTTGATCAAGCATTGATGGGTGTGTGTTTTGTATTTACTAGTAATGGAGGTGGAGGTATCACATAAATCTGGGGGGAATCAGAGGGTTTCCTTTGTTTTTCTTTTAAATGGAAGGTCTCTAGTTCAGTAGAGACTTATTGCTACCAACCTTTGAAACCATGATTTCATAAATTAATAACTCCCATTTTAGTCAATTGAATTATTGCTGTAACACTATGGATAGAGATGCTATGATCAATTTACTGTACGTATGTATGTACGAATTTCTTTGTGGTGAAGCACAAGGCCTCTTCACAATTTTTGTGGGTAGCGCAGCATTACTAAGAGCCTCCTTTACATTTCGAATTATTCTATTACATTAATTTCTTTTTACTCTGGTAATGCCGCCACTGGTCGTTACTCATACAAGTAACTACTCATTTTTCCTCACGATAATAATAAAAATGGAGATTAAGTGTAGTAGCGCAAGTATCATTTAAAATAGGAAAACATTTCTCAAATATTTTCTCATTTTACAATGTAAGAATGACGATGGAATTCCCGCTTTGAACCAATGCTCAGCTGACTAGGGTTAGCGTTAAGAAGGCCATCTAGCCGTAAAAAGTGGAAAAAGGAGTGCGACAACTAACCAAACTCAACAATGAGGAATAACCTGAACAATGCCGACCCTAAGTAGGTTTGGCAAAAGTCAAAGTGAAAGAACAAAAATGACGTTTGAAATAGATATATTGTGTAGTTATTGTATATTATGTAGTTATTGGATGAAGACGATGAAGTACACCTTTTGGTCGGTATTTAAAAAAAGTAAAATGGAAACAAAAAACATTTTCTATGAAAAATCCATGAGGTAAACAAAAGGTATTGGCTTCCAGTTACGTTGGCTGATTTAAATTTCAATAAAAAAACAACTACTACACACTTAATTGGGTTATCATTGAAAAACAAACCCGATAACGATGTTCAAAACATCCACGCAGTGACTCTCTCAGTGAAAAAGCTAGAACTTCTTAGAAAGAAATCGATTTATCTAGAAACGATTACAATATTCATACAAGTCCTGAAAGATTTGTACATAATTATAATATTATTATTATTTTATTTTTTTACAGTTTCCTGAATTTCATTATTATCAATCTTGTCGTTCACAAAATTGCTGAGAAACTTCTCCTTCATCTCTATTATTCTACAGCTATCATCTTTTTGTCGACGCAGCCCTTTGATGATTGCGTCTTGTTTTTCAAGTTACAAAGGACCACCTTGCTGATCGATAACAATATTTCTCACAAGTTGCTCATCTGTTTATCATCCCAGATTCATTGATCCAAAAATAAACAGCTTAGTTGGCCTGTTAAATTAATCTCCACGCACATATCAGCAAAGTGATAACCTGGCGCTTTTACATTGACGATATGTTCATCCTAACGTAGTACAGGGACAACGTGGGGTGTTGATGGTGATATCAGTGGCGAATGTACGAAATGTGATTTTCTGTAAGTCCTACTACTCAAACGTTAATGCCAGAGGTGGATTCAAATTTTTGATAAATAGGGCTTGTACTAAGGTGCAACGAAATAATTATGTCTTACAAATATGTAATAAAAATAGACGCAAGACAAAAATACCGCAGGTTATATTTTATACTTTTAGGGCCAAATTTTGAAACAGGATTAAATTTTAAGATAAGCCAGACACGCCCTCAAGTCGGAGTGTCAATCAATCACAGCGCACTTCAGCCCTAGTTGAGGGACAGTCTGGCTTATCTTTCAATCCTGTTCCATAATTTGTCCCTTTGACTCATTTTCAACAGAGCTGTAAAGGGTAAGTCTAGTTTTATTGATAGTTTGTTTTAATTTTAACAAAAATTAATAAATTGTTCCTCAAAGAGTTAAAACCCAGGTATGTAGATTGTTTTTCACCTATTTTTTCTTGAACAACATGAGCATACTTCCCTTCTAGCAGACAAATCAATATTGGCATCAATTTTTTAACCAGTCTTTGTGTTTTATGTTGGAGCTTTCAATGGTATTGCTTAGGTACATAATATTTATTATTATCTCTTCCACCTTAACTATCTTTTATTTTTCTGCTGATTACATACTCCCCTCATTTTCGTTCATATTTGTACTTCTATCTCCCTTAAAAAACACACAAATACCTAAGTACAACTAGAATATTATCAGAGCAGTCTCTAGTCATCCATTACAATAAATAAGATTTTTTTTTGATTTCTTAATACTTTTTCTTTCTCATTATTTCAATGTTACCTGTCTCCACTGTTCAGTGTTAAACATAAAAGAAACATGGGTAATCTTCAATTTGATAACAACTTTTGTGAAAGGTCAACACCGACACACCATATCAGTTTATAAAATATGAAGTGTATCAAAATCAATACTATTTTATATATAATTATTATACAAAGATAATAATTATCTACAAAGATAATACCTACTATGTTTGTATTACATACCCATAAAAAATATAGATAATTAATATTAGGTACTATAGAAATTTTGTCAATAGTCATGCTTTTGAATAGTACAACAACGTTGTTGCCAAAGCTCAATTTGAGTGAAATTACATACCTAGACATAAAATTATGAAGAACAAAATTAACCTGTTTCAAAAAACAAAGTCTTTAAAAAAGACCCCCAAAAGCACAAAATCAAACTATTCCAATTGTTTTCAATGACCTCAATGTTAAAGACGTTATAAAAGAAAAAGGGGGGAAAAACTATTCCAAAGTTTGTCAACAAAATTATTTTTTGCTGAAAACTTACCTTTATCAGTTTTCGCAAGCTGAGAGTGACCACACTTTTACAAATGGTGTTGGAACTCATTGTGAGGTAGATGAGGGTGAATATCACAGAGGAAAGCTCGGTTGTTTCTTAAGAAGCGGTTTCTAATTTTACAGAAGTTCACTTCATATGTTGCACATCACGGTTTTATCACTCCGATTTGTGGATACTTATTCCAAAACTTAGTATTTTCATATCTGTTAATTTAGTTGACAATTATTTTATTGTAACTTTTTGTGGATCAATATTTATGTGAGTTTCTATGATAATTATTTACTTAATATTTTTACAAAAGTTCATGAAACAGTTTTTGGATCTGTTTGTTTTCCAAGATTACTCAACAGAATGACTTCTTTGGTTGATGACCTTCTTTATTGCTATAGACATTTTAAAAACGATATTTGATTAGATCGACAGTTTGTTCATCTTGAAATATGTTACCTATCTATCTAACAACGGATCTATTTGAACAAGCTACCTACTACTTGAACAATACTACTCAATAAAATTATCTTATGTAAATCGATTAAGGCCTCAAGATGTTTTGATATCAGGAAATTGAGTTCCCAATCATTCATATTGGGAACTAAATTTCCTGCACTTGCAATGTATCACATCAGAAAGAAAAATACGTAAAGAAAACCTACCCATTTCAGGATTCGAACCTGAACCAGCGATAAACTTCTTGTATTTCTAAAAGAGATAAGGATTTTTATTAGGGCATTGGGGTTTGCAAAAGAAAACATATCTAACAGAGAAACTACTTCCGAGAAATTTCTAATATTAGTAAAAGGAAGTATTGTATTCGCTTTTGTAAAAAAAAATATTTTTTTCTCGATGGTTTACCATTATTCAAGTATCTCGTTAACAATTTTTACATATAACCATAGTAGGTATAACACCGAGGAACGTACATATTACATAATTAATTAGTAACACGTTGCGATGCAAAATCAACACAATTTCTGGTGCGCCTGGAACGGTACCTATCCCACAATTAACATCCGACTTTTGAATAAATTATGACAAAGTGCTTATAATTTTATGCAATTGTTATGAATCATGGCATATTATTTGCCTATATCAAGAGGTCGCACTTGTCAAAGGTGTCGTCTTTAGTCCTTGGGAAAATGTTATATTTGACTATAAATAATTCTATGAGGTATCCAATAAAGGCAAAGACGTTTTGTAGTAGAAGTAAGATGTCACAAATAATAATCGAAAAGATTGTACATTGGACATAATATGATTATAAACTCATTTGTTGTACATGATAAAATTTAAAGACAAATGGTCAGCAGTAGGTAGTTTAAAAATATTTCCAAGGTTTTAGAAAAATTGACCAAAAAGTCGGCACACTGAAGGTAAAAACCCCCTTAATTTAGAAATTTAATTTGAACAATCGATTATCTACTAATGAGGTACCCAGGGACAGAAGAGACCTTTGTTTCTAATTATTATGATTAAGTTGACATCCAGCATGATGCCATCATAATTGTTCTAGATTTGTTGTCAGCCCTTTCACGCCTTGTCCACACGAGTGAATAATTTCCCTGGCCTGAGGGTTCTTTTATTGTTTTATGATACTTAGGGCGGAAATAATAGACATTTTTGTAATAGGTACCTCTGAAGACTCAATTCTAAATTTTGCGTGGTTCTGAATGATGAAGTGTTAGTTCTGACTTGAATTTGTTTTCCCGGTTTTTTCTATTTATTTCGCCCATCAAAGCCAGTAACCGACCTCATTAGCTCAATCGTTTATTAAACCGACTCATAATCTGGTAGTCGCGGTGGTTCCATTCCCAAACATCGGGGATATTAATAAGTCTTGTTATGACTTCACTTTAGTGGTTAACACAAATTCTTAAGATAATTTTTTTGTCTTTGTTTTTAATTATTTAATTAACAACCCTTTTAAAAAATATTTCCAAATATCACAAAATGGCCAAAGGAAATACCTATAGAGTGAATTCCAGAGCCCCATAATAACTTGAACGTCAAATAATAAATTATAGTACCTAATTGATAAAGCTAAAAAAAAAATCTCGAACAGCCACACTTAGATTATTGGATTAATCAAAATGCCAAAATCGTTTATAAAGGCAAAGATGAAAATAATAAAGACAAGAAGCACAATATTTTGAAAAAGTATCTCTGACCTAAATTAAGGATCAAAAGTAGTTAGGGTTAATTAACTAACTAATTATAGCTAACATTTAAAAAAATTCAATTTTATTTTTAATGGATTAAAAGAAAAAAGTAGTGTAACTATTACCAGCTAAATCGAGGGAAAAAAACTGCCAAACGATTTTTATTGAAGTAAATTTTAAAACTAAATGAAAATAATAAAAATGAACCTTAACGTAGAAACCAACATTTAAGCTATTAATTGAACAATTGAACAAAAAAATCGAAAGAAATCGATAAAAAACTGTTGAAAATGTTGTCTAGCTACAAATGCCTGGTTTGATACTCATCAACAATGTGATATCAGCTACATGGGTACTCATTTGAAATTCTAATCGGCATTTGTTAGCCACGACTAATCATTGGGTTACTAGTTACTAGTAAATAGCCAATAATCGCTTGTATAGTAGAGGTATTAGTTACTTTATTGTAGGTATAAGTAACTACCTAATTATCGAAGTGAGTTTAATAGTTAAAGCAGGGGACTCGTAGCCTGGAGGACCGTGGTTCACGTCCCAAAAATAACGAGTTTTAGTTGTTCTAGTTTCAATAATTGTAAGACCACTATTGTGATTTAAATGATATGAGAGAAAGTCCTATTACACAAACAACGTCTATGATCCTCTTGATCATCTGTTGTATTGTTGCAGGGTCTTGAAAGATTCTGTCTGAGGAATTATTATCTATCTAATAAAGAGCTGTTCTGAAGTCATGTCTTGCATGGTGTTCGGGCAGTCTCTTTCGTGTGTATAATGGATGATGAGGGGGGTTTTAGTGCGTTGGTTTGCATCATCCTGAGAGGGTACACCTCTTCGGATGGTGTACATCGTACCTACACTTCTTTTTTTGCCTGCTTAGCGAAGTAAATAGGTTAGTCTTAACGGGCCCAACACTAAAAACAATTTATGACCAGTGAGGTTTGGTAGATCCATTCCCTGAGCAAGTGAGCATAGGTACCCCCTTGATGACCCTGATTGCCACTAAGGTTCAAATGCAGCTGACGTATTATTAGCAGTAGTCATTCTAGAAAGGTAGGTACTCAGTAGTTATTTTGAATAATAAGGTAATTGTTCATGCTGCTATTTCATTGTTACGAAATAATAAAGTCTGTGTAACACTGATCTTGTCGCACGCTTTGGACTTGAAAATTACTCAAACAACCCAAGGATGGAACACTACAAGTATATCCATTAAATATAGCGGATTGGTACCTATGTTTTTACTATGTAAGTCTGTCTTCTTCTTTTACTCTGTCTTATCCCGCTCAAGCAGAGTCAACGTTGTTCAACCTCATGGTTGAGGTTGGTTGGTTTTGGCACCTTTTTTACGGCTGGATGCCCTTCCTAGCGCCATTACTATGTAAATCTGTATGCATGAAAAAAAAACACAACACAAGATGAGATCATTCCCTTCATACTTGAAAATTATTCAAACAAACCAGGTAGGAAAACTAAATACCCATTGAATGTAGCAGATATTATGGTTTGGTAAGTCATCAATTTTTTCCAAAATGTCAAGACCAAATTTAGCAGGTAAAAAAAACCTTCTACCTATGTATGTAATGCACCTATGTATGTATTGGACTTACTTGTTTCTCTTGCTCTCTCTTCTCCCTCAGGATATCGTAAACTTTCTTGACTACGTCGTACATCATTTTCACGCCTAGGGGGGCTACTCGGTTATAATGGGCAATCTGACATGACTGTCCAATACGATGGAACACGACGGGAAACGGCGAAAATATTCTACAGAACGGTGTTGAGTGATAAACGATTTTCCTTAGACGTTTGGCTAAAGAGAGACCTCGAGAAAAATTAAACAACTTCTGAATATAGTGGTGCAATGTGATTCTCAATCAAAACAAGTTTGCGAATACTTTATCGGTAAAAGCTTTTGAACAAAAATTTTAGCGGATTGTATTGGCACTGAAGGATAGTTGGTATTTAGTATAAAAAAAGATCACAGGCAATTACTGGTAAAAACAGGAACTTTGTAATTTGTAATACAGGTGTCTACAACACTATTTGACAGTTACACTTGATGAATTAAAATAATAATATTATAGTTTATGGGAGCAATAAATCACAGAAAATGAAAATGTTTTTCGGATGGCGTTAAATCTTACGGGTATACTGAGGACAGTCGCAAAAGCTTGAGCATTTTATTGCTAAAATTTTGCACGTCTTTAGGTACTTTGTGTACGTAAAGGAATTCTTTATTTGCGATAGTAAGTAGTGGGTACCTACAATGACGTCATATCACAAGTTGAGTCAAATCTTATCACATTATTTATACCTACTTCGGTTGTTTTTTAAAAGTTCCTATTGTTATTTATAAATTTACTATGTTCTATTTATATACATGTACATCTAGTACAACTTCTCACTTTTCTGTTTATACTGATATAGGCACATAGGTAATATAATTTTATATATAGCTTTATTACTTGTTATGATATCCATTTTCTTCCTTTTTGTAAAATGAATATTTGATTTTGTCCCAAAAAATGTCTTCCATAAGCTTATACAAAGTACCAAGTACCTACCTATACGAATATTGGAGTATCTTGCAAACTCCTGAGCAACTTCTTATGAACGAGTATCTATGTTATGTGTCTAGCTGTCGTTCTATCTGTTACCTATATTTATTTGAATGACCTGTGATGATAAAAATAAGTGTCAGAATGACACGTTTCCTAATTTCATCCTACCAGTTGATTTTCTCATCATAAATTCAGCATTCCTTACTGTAAAAAAAAGCATAAATCACAAGTTTCCTGCATGTTACCATGACAACGTACAAACATAAACAAACACAATCCATAGTCCAGACAACGCTGGGGGAATAAAAGTACAACTTTATACTGGAGGGTGCATTTCAGCTCATGTTTACTCTGCTGAATTTTGTTATTTATTTAATCGAATATCAGACATTTGTGTCCATTTATTCTAAACTACTCACAATTATTGGTCCTGTCACTAGAAAGGTTGTGCAACAAAGTTCTCTTAAAACTTTTTCTGAAGTACGTACTTAGTCTTTTGTAAAGAGTAACGATACCCAACTTGGAAACTGAAGTGTTGTTGTTCTTAAACAATGTTTCGTACTGGTTAATAATTTTCAATTTTGGTGTTCTTCATTGAAGGATGAGACATGTTCTTTCGTAAATGTTGCTGTGGGAAAAAGAACCGAAAGATGTTGAGGTAAGTACCAGTGGTTATGTAAGCTAAGTACCAAATGTCATGTCGAACAACTGTACCCTGTGACAGAATCATTGTACCAACAAGATACTTTAAAAGTTAACAATTCAGACACATGAAATTAAAACTTTGCATAAACCAAGTGTTGACATGAAGGATGTGTCATTTAGTATTCACCTAGAAGTACCTACCTGCTTAAGATTGGAAGTTCACTTAAGTTTTTTAGTTTTTTTCTTCTTCTAAATTGTAAGCTATAAACCTTTATACTTGTTGAATGATTACAAAACCGAGATCTTGAAATCAAGACCTGTCACTCAGTACCCCACTCTAGTAGGTATTTCAAATATCCATAAATTGGAACTGATTAAATGGTCGCTATTATTTTTAAGAAGACTCTCTCTAGTCTAGTCAAAGTCGATGGCACGTTGAGTACAACAAATTTTGTCAGATCACGGAAATCAAGCAATATCCAGCAAGGTTAGGTCTTGATGGGTAACCACTTATGGCTATTCCCGGGAAAACCCCGTCTGGGTGAGGTTATAGTGGGTAGGTAGCTGGTTTGAATTTTCACTGAATGGTGGTGAAAACCCGCCTATCGAATAAACTAGAATCCAGATATTAAAGATCTTTAATATCTGGACATTAAAAAAAACCATTGAGGACCAAATTGAAAAACAGAAGATAAGCTTTGTCTCTCAACTCGGGCTTAACACTTAGACGACCGGCATGGTTTTTCGTGAATTCTCTTGTGGGACCGGCGATAATGCGGCTATACCGACCCCGTGTACCACCGGTGGTACACCAGGTCCATTCCGTACGAACGTGCGTGTACCACCGGTGGTACACCCGGTCGTCTAAGTGTTAATTGAGATGTGATTGGTTGAAACTCAAACTTCAGGGCGTGTCTGGCTTAGCTTGACTTTCATCCAGTTTCATAATGTGGCCCTAAATGTTTTCTCCTGTAGGTTGGAGCCCATCCTATTCCTGGGTCTTCTGACTTGAGAGTGTGTCTGGCTTAGCTTGACTTTCATCCAGTTGAATAATGTGGCCCTAAATGTTCTCTCCTGCAGGTCGGTGCCCATCCTAGTCCTGCGTCTTCTGACTTGAGGGTGTGTCTGGCTTAGCTTGACTTTCATCCAGTTTAATAATGTGGCCCTAAATGTTCTCTCCTGCAGGTCGGTGCCCATCCTAGTCCTGGTTCTTCTGACTTGAGGGTGTGTCTGGCTTAGCTTGACTTTAATCCAGTTTAATAATGTGGCCCTAAATGTTCTCTCCTGCAGGTCGGTGCCCATCCTAGTCCTGGGTCTTCTGACTTGAGGGCGTGTCTGGCTTAGCTTGACTTTCATTCTGTTTCATAATGTGGCCCTAAATAGTGTTCTCTCCTGCAGGTCGGTGCCCATCCTAGTCCTGGTTCTTCTGACTTGAGGGTGTGTCTGTCTTAGCTTGACTTTCATCCAGTTGAATAATGTGGCCCTAAATGTTCTCTCCTGCAGGTCGGTGCCCATCCTAGTCCTGGTTCTTCTGACTTGAGGGTGTGTCTGGCTTAGCTTGACTTTAATCCAGTTTAATAATGTGGCCCTAAATCTTCTCTCCTGCAGGTCGGTGCCCATCCTAGTCCTGGTTCTTCTGACTTGAGGGTGTGTCTGGCTTAGCTTGACTTTCATCCTGTTTCATAATGTGGCCCTAAATAATGTTCTCTCCTGCAGGTCGGTGCCCATCCTAGTCCTGGTTCTTCTGACTTGAGGGTGTGTCTGTCTTAGCTTGACTTTCATCCAGTTTAATAATGTGGCCCTAAATGTTCTCTCCTGCAGGTCGGTGCCCATCCTAGTCCTGGGTCTGGACAGCGCCGGAAAGTCATCCATCATCAAGCGTATACAGGGTGAATCAGTCATCAGTGTGGTTCCCACTGTGGGCTTTAACAGGTGAGCCTTTTCGTACACAAATTATCTTCTCTTAGGGGCGAGGAGTTTGATTGTTATAGACCTCTCTTTAAATTAATGTTCATAACTGCTAGTGTAAAGGGACTTTTCAGTCTTACCTCGTTGTATAAACAAGGTATATTCTATTCTATATACATATATAAAAAAATCTTCGGTTATTATTACCTATTGTCTACAAGAATCAAGCTATGGGAAGTATTGCAATTGGTCGGGTTTTTTCAAACTCACTATTGCCTAAGTGGTCTGTTTACTGCTCTCCGTCTCAGTCCGCAAATGTTAATCAACGTCAATCCTGGAGTGGACACGGATAGGTGACCGTCACAACTTTGAATTGATCCAAGGAAAATATTCCAATGTAAATTGGAATATTAAATTGAATTATAGTAAATTCCTTTAATAATTGCTCAGTGAACGGTTGATAAAATCCTTTAGAGACGTACCTATTACTATTTTTTTTTATAACAATATTTTCATTTATTCGTACAAGATACAATTAATACAAATAATAATAATGGGAAGGTATACCTACTCGTCTTCAAAGTTAAAAGACTTCCGATTTCTAATAATAGAAATTTCTCGGAAGTAAAACTGTGAAGAAGACGGGGATATTATCTCCCATAATTTGAAGAAGACGTTCTCGTATACATCCAAAACAAAATCAAAATAATGTACTGAAACTCAATCTTGCACTTTTCCAGAGTAAAAGTGAACTACTCCAGCAAGTACCAGGTGTTCCTGTACGATCTGGGAGGAGGAGAAAACTTTAGAACCATTTGGAAACAATACCTGGGAACCGTGAGTACTTGATCCATCTAGAGCACGGATCCTTCGATTTGATCCTACCAAGTGCTTGGAATTTTTCCTCATTTATTTGAATATGTTGGTGAGCACATAGTAATAAGACCAAGAGGGTTGGGTGGTATCTCAGGTACTCTCAGTGGTTACCTTCCACTGAAGAGTATAAAAAGGATATAAAAGAAACCTGGATATAAGAGAAACCTGAATATAAAAGAAACCTGGATTTAAGAGAATCCTGGATATAAGAGAGCGATTTCCGGTCAAAATTTGACCTTATATTAAATTTAATTTCCAGGTTCGACTGTAATCTACAACAGTACACAGATGATGTGGGTTTGAATCCCGGCGGAATCAGATTTTTTCAGTTCTGTATTTTGGACCAGCACCCAACCATTGAAACAATCTGTTTCAGGCGTACGGCGTCATCTATGTGATAGACTCGAATGATTTCCAGCGCATAGAAGAGAACCGACAGGTGTTTGAGCAGCTCCTGGCAGACGACAACATGAGATACAAACCTCTGCTACTGTGAGTACAAGTCCTTGTGGTCTGGAAAATTCGTATTACGGTTCCCTTTGATGGACGATGGACAAGAAGAGTTAAACCACCTAATGACTTAAATGTGTGTTGACCACAAGTTTATTGAAATAGATTCACCATTTAGTTCAACATAAACTGGAAAGTTTGTATTCTAATAGAGGCACATGACGAATTTCAGATAAACTTGCGTGGAAATCCCGAATTTGAAATGTTTGTAATTGGTTATTTACATAGGTTATTTACTGGTAGTCATAGTCAAGTCTTTTAATCCAGGTAGAGTAGGGATTCGTTGGTTGGTTCGAATCCCACCCAGAGTATGAAGTTTTCCTCATTAATTTGAGTTTGTGACCACATAATAATAAGACTCTGAGGGTTAGGTGGTAGAAAATTCTTTGAGCATTGGTGGTTACCTCTTTAGTGGTAGGTAACCCCTGGTGGTTACCTTCCACTAAAGAGTGTTATTATTATAGGTACCTAGGTATGTTCATTAGACTGGTTTTATCTCATAGAGGTGAGAAAAAAATGTCAGAATTTTTACAACGCTCAGGCAGAAATGAGTTCGGCTTTTGCAGAAATTGAGATAGACAAAATTTCAAGGCAATCAGAGTACGTTAACAGGACCCGCTCTGGCCTCAAAGTTTGGAAATTTGCCAAATTTTCGAGGTTGAGCTGACATTTTTAGCCATAACTCGAGAACGAAAAATCATACGAGCTTTAAAGATATATCAATTGAAAGACCATTTTGTTGGCTTTACTTTGTTGTATAATACTATATTATAGCCTCCGTGGCGTAATGGTTGTGACTACTGCCCGTAGTCCAGAGTTCCCGAGTTCAACTCCCGGCTGGGGCAGACTTTTCGAAGAAAATTCTGTTCCATCTAAACACGTGAGGCTGCCATTTCCGGCCCTACCCAGGCTGGGTGAGGTTAATGTGGGTAGCTGATACGATTCCCAGCGAATGGAGGGTAAAACCCCCGTCCTAATCCAGGACGTTAAATCAAATAGAATCGTTGGCGTTAGGAAGGGCATCCAGCCGTAAAAAAAATGTGCCAAAACCAATCAACCTCAAACATGAGGTTGAACAACGTCGACCCTGCTTAAGCGGGATAAGACAGAGTAAAAGAAGAAGACTTTGTTGTATAATACTAGTTCCCGAAATCTTAATAGTTACTGACTAAATTAAGAATATGTAGTCGAAAACGGGCCAGGTACCCAAAGTAGAGCATCTAAGGCATGATAGGATAATGGGTGAAAATACTTATGATTTATAAAACTTATACATATAAATGTTAATAGATTAGTTTTGAATGATTTTTTGACACATTATGAAGCAATAAATAACCGTTTTTACCTACTTGATAGTACCTGACAGGTTAAGGCATGGCCAGAAAAACAAAATAATAATACAAACATATTACGTCAAGGTTATTCTCATTTTTTTACTGTAGAAATACAAATAAATAAAATTTAAAGTACAAATGGGTAACATATCGTCAAAAAAAATACAAATTAACCAGTAAAACTTAACTTAGTTAGTTGAGAGAGGGGTAGAGAGGGAACTTTTTGAAGAATCAGAATAGAGTCTCCTACATTTACTCACAACTTGTGGGACAAACTGTTTCTGACATTCCTCTCTAATTAGTAAGTCGCTGAAGTCACTCATCAACTTAACGCCTCTCTTGGCTGTGTCGTTTACAACTTGAAGGGATTGTACAATTTTAAGTCCTTTCTGATACTGAGGCTCACCATGACAAATTTAGGGGTCTCCCCTCAAAAAGTCAGATTTTATGACAAATCAACTAAAGAATAAGCTGGTATGTTTTTTATTCGTACTGTAATGTTGACATTTTTTGTACCCTCTGTATCATCAGAAGAACTGAAAAGCTTTACAGCCATTCCACCCTTTTCATCATGTGACAAAGTTGGATCGAAAAATCCCAAGCCAACAGTTTCGGCATTCAAGTACCTACCACAGGTGATAGCCATGAAACAGGAGCTACTGTAGGTGCTTTTGGGCTGTGTAGTAACCTGCCCATCCAGTAGTATGCCTCCCCTCTGATGGGCGACACAATACTTCCCACTGGGTCAACACGAGCGCACCGGAAAGCATCCCTTAAAAACCATTGTAACCAAATTAAGAATACAAATTTTTGTCGGCACGGGGGATCGAACCCAGGACCTTCCACATGGCAAGCGGTGCTTAACCACTGAGCTAATCGCGCTCTCATATAAATTATCTGGATGAGGTTCAGTTCTACTACCCATTTTACAGTCAAAGACACTTCTCAAGACAACTTCTAGAATGTTGTGACGACATGCTAAGGAGAGCAAGTCCCGCTCTAACATTTTTTCTAATAATGTGCAGGGTCTTTTTACCCTGCACCTGTGTTTGATGCTGTCGTATCAAAACTCATAGTTCAGAGAAAGCACTAAAGAAAGTTGTCTATCACCTGTGGTACTTGAATGCCGAAATTGTTGGCTTGGGATTTTTCGATCCAACTTTGTCACATAATGAAAAGTCTGGAATGGCTGCAAAGCTTTTCAGTTCTTCTGATGATACAGAGGGGACAAAAAATGTCAACATTACAGTACGAATAAAAGACATACCAGCTTATGTGAGAGGGGGCCTTAATGAGTTCATTACTCACGAAACATATGTTTTCTTTAGTTGATTTGTCATAAAAACTGACTTTTTGAGGAGAGACCCCTAAATTTGTCATGGTGAGCCTCAGTATCAGAAAGGACTTAAAATTGTACAATCCCTTCAAGTTGTAAACGACACAGCCAAGAGAGGCGTTAAGTTGATGAGTGACTTCAGCGACTTACTAACTAGAGAGGAATGTCAGAAACAGTTTGTCCCACAAGTTGTGAGTAAATGTAGGAGACTCTATTCTGATTCTTCAAAAAGTTCCCTCTCTACCCCTCTCTCAACTAACTAAGTTAAGTTTTACTGGTTAATTTGTATTTTTTTCACGATATGTTACCCATTTGTACTTTAAATTTTATTTATTTGTATTTCTACAGTAAAAAAATGAGAATAACCTTGACGTAATATGTTTGTATTATTATTTTGTTTTTCTGGCCCTGCCTTAACCTGTCAGGAACTATCAAGTAGGTAAAAACGGTTATTTATAGCTTCATAATGTGTCAAAAAATCATTCAAAACTAATCTATTAACATTTATATGTATAAGTTTTATAAATCATAAGTATTTTCACCCATTATCCTATCATGCCTTAGATGCTCTACTTTGGGTACCTGGCCCGTTTTCGACTACATATTCTTAATTTAGTCAGTAACTATTAAGATTTCGGGAACTAGTATTATACAACAAAGTAAAGCCAACAAAATGGTCTTTCAATTGATATATCTTTAAAGCTCGCATGATTTTTCGTTCTCGAGTTATGGCTAAAAATGTCAGCTCAACCTCGAAAATTTGGCAAATTTCCAAACTTTGAGGCCAGAGCGGGTCCTGTTAACGTACTCTGATTGCCTTGAAATTTTGTCTATCTCAATTTCTGCAAAAGCCGAACTCATTTCTGCCTGAGCGTTGTAAAAATTCCGATATTGATTTTTTAAAACCAGTCTAATGTTCATATTTTTGAAGTTCTGGATTTCGAATCCTTTTGGATTGTACAGAGGCACCATATCACAGAGCCACCCGCCACCAATGCTTGATTATGTATGTTTCAATTTTTCAGACTCGCCAACAAGCAGGATATGGAGGCGGCTTTGGACGAGGTGGACATAGTAGAGCGACTCAATGTTCACTCTCTGGTCAACAGCTTCCGCTGTCCAACCACCATTGAACTCTGCAGTGCGCTAGAGCCACCAGTTAGACCGGGAAAGTGCTGTGCCAAGTCCAAACACCCTCCAGGCACTGGCGACGGTGTTCAGACAGGGTTCCGGTAAGTGAGTGGTTCATGTGTGATAAGGTTCCGGTGACCGAGTGGTTCATGTGTGATAAGGTTCCGGTGACTGAGTGGTTCATGTGCATGTGTGATCAGGTTCCGTTAACTGAGTGGTTCAAGTGAGATCTGGGTCCGTTAAAAGGTTGGTTTATGTTTATGAATTGCTGATAAGTGGATGGTTCATGTTTTATGGGTTTTCGGTAATAATAAAGTTTATTTCTCTTACACTTCTCCATGTACTAGAATCACCTGGAAGTACAATATTTTTTGTACATTTAGGGTAAGTGACAGTATATGTTTGATAAGGTTCTGGTATTGTAAATGTAGTTAGGTATGACAGTACTGTGAACTGAATCCAACTACGTGATTGTTCTCTTTTAGATGGCTGATGAAACAGATAGACGAGTACTACGACGACCTGCAACTGAAGATTGAAGAGGTGGCGGAAAGAGAACAGAAAGAGTATGCACTGAAGAGGGAGAAGTGGAAGGAAGAGAAGAGACGAAGAGAAGAAGATGAGAAAGAGGAGGAGGAGGAGGATGGAGAAGAAAGTGAAAACCCGTTCAGACCTGTGGATGAAATACTGGTGAGGAGAAAAACATTACTATTATAAATTATTTTTTCAAGTCAATGGTCGTTTTATCATTCAAGTTCAGTAGGTACTCTAAAACCCTATATTTTTATTCAGAATTTAGGTAGATACCAACCAAAAATACTTCCAATTTCTAATATTAGAAATTTCTCTGAAGAAATAAGAGATTATTAACATAAATATTAGGAGAGTATTTGAATGCAAAACTTTTCCTCCTCATTTGGACATTCTTATTTATGTGGAGAACTCTTGATATTCATTTTTGGGTCACTTCGGATAACAAGTATGATAAGATTCCAAGGCTGTGTAGTAGGTATACTGTGTAATCTGTGTATGGGGATTATCATAATATTTTCTCACGCCTCTTTTCATGACCTCCTCTTTTCTGCTTTTGACTTTCAGAGTGCCAAGAATCTTTCAAACGGATTTAAAACCAGCGCCCCAGAAGAGAAAAGAGATGAAACCAATGTGTCCAACTTTCAAATCAAAAACAGTTGTGAAAATCTCCAGGATTACTTGAGCAATAACCACGGTACGTATTTTTTAAATAGGTATTTCTTATTTTTTATTTGAATAAAATTATTTTTTTATTAGATATTGCTTTATTTATACATAATTATATGGAGCATATTATATTATTATTGTATGGCTGTGAAGCCTGGATGTTGGAGAAGTAAGAATGAGAAAGTCTGGAGGCGAATGTCCCACCTCCTGGGACATTTGATTAGACATAAGCAAATTATCATCAACATCTTGGAGGTTAAGATCGATGGAAAATAGGCACGAGGTAAATCCAGGCAGTCTCTCTCTTAAGATACCTTACATGTATTTCAACGAACTGATGAATTGTCATTATTTCAACAGCTGAGGGAAATAGCAAAAAAACAGAGAAGCGGGGTTGCAACGACAAGGCTTTGGATTTAGAAATTGATGGATAGGAACACAACTACACATCCAAGAAACGTACCTATTGTTTACAAATTTTCTTATGTAACCGATAATCTGGCTGGGGGACTATCAACAGGGAGTAGACCAGCAGTCTGTCTGGGGGACTATAAACATGGAGTAGACCAGTAGTCTGGCTGGGGGACTATAAACAGAGAGTAGACCAGCATTGGCTTGGTTCTGGGGGCCCATGTCAATTATTAGCCTCCTTGTATAGACAGTGGTAGAAGTGCTGAGTCATTCCTCCACTGTCAATGACGCCACCTTATGATGAACCGATAATCTTTTCACCGTTTCAGAGGCCAGTAAGAAGAAGCAACCTAAGAAAAGAAAAAAGAAGGTGGCACCCCTCAACTCCGATGATATGCCTGACGCCACCGAACTACCCCCTCTCAGGATACCCGCTCGCAATGGTATGCTCTTGTTCACTTAGGGATTCCTCTTTCACTGACAGACTGGTTCAATTGTAAACTTAATTGACCATTAAACTTTCTCATTGTCATTAACAGACTGGTTCAATTGTGAACTTAATTGGTCATTAGCCATTCAGTTCATGATTATATCTGCCCATTAGCCAAATTGCAATTGGGCGTTAGGTATTTACTTATACCTATTATTAGGTAACAAGGTAGAATTTCATCTGAGTGTTCAGGAAAAGAATCACCACTATCAACAGCCAGCGTCGATGCTACGTTTTATACACCAGTTCTTGTCCTGTCACTGAAGTTAAGCAACGTTCAGCGAGGTTAGGACTTGAATGGAAGACCATTCATATTCGAACCCTCGTGATGCTGGCTATTCCCGGGACCCACTCAGGTTGGATGAGGTGAATTTGAGTAGCTGGTTTGAGAGTTTCCAGCGAATGGAGGGTAAAATCCCCGTCGTGATATAACCATGCAGTTGAATTCGACGTTAACCCCAAAAAAGGATCACCTTTAACATTCGTAAGTAGCACTGTTTCAATATTATTTCATTGTAACAAACATTGCGTAAACTGGAAGAAAAATTCAATTAACGTAACAGGATCTTTCGCAAAATCAATATGACGTATCCAGTCCTAATGAATAATAAATATGTTATTCAATGAATGCCATTGATAAAATATTTTTACTATTTTTCAATACTTACGTATTAGATAATGTCTAGATCTACCTATTTTTTCTCATATTACAGTCGAACCTGGGGATACTAGAGGTAAATTTGACCTGTGGAAATTGTTCTCTTATATCCAGGTTTCTCTTTTATCCCAGTTCGACTGTGTATGTTTTTTGTGCACTGGTAGTCAAGTGGTTAACGCGTTAGTCTGGTAATCCAGGTAGCGTAGGGATCCGTTCGTTTGAATCCCACCCAGTGCATGAATTTTTCCTCATTAATTTGAGTTTGTGACCACGTTATTATAAAACTCTGAGGGGTAGGTGGTAGAAAATGCTTTGAGCATTAACCTCGCCTGGTGGCTACCTTCCAATAAAGAGTGCTATTATTGTTTGCTATGTCCCGGTAGCTCAGTGGTAAAGGCGGTACTCTGTGAATCCACAGGTTCCAGAGGTCGTGGGTTCGAAACCCAGCCGGGACATAACAAGTTATCCTCCCACTTGGGATTTTTACCACATAATAATATGTCTTGTGGGCTTACTGCTGGAATAATGGGACTTATAGTCCTAATCGGGCAGTACAAATAAGGCGATATTATATTATTATTATTTGCGTAGAACTTCATAAAATAAGTATCTAATATTTTTGATTGCATTGATTTCATGAAAGTGAATGGTTTTTCGGTTCCAGTGAACATGGCCTGGACAGAGGAGACCCAGATCAACACCGAGGACAACCAGTCTAGAGAGTCCATCCTGGAGCCAGTGGAGGATATCAAACGGGAGACCACCCTCAGAAGTGAGGCCGTCGACACTGAGAGAGCCAGATGATGCGAGTCGTTCTCTTGTGAGGACAATTGAGTGAAGAGGCAGACACGGAGAGGGCCAGATGATGAGAGTCGTTTTCTTGTGAGGACAATTGAGTGAAGAGGCAGACATGGATATTGTCATGTGATGCTAGTAGTTCTCTTGTGAGGACAATTGAGTGAAGAGGCAGACTCGGAGAGTGCCAGGTGATGCGAGTCGTTCTCTTTTGAGGACAATTGGTGAAGAGGCAGACACGGAGAGGGCCAGATGATGAGAAAATTTCTCTTTAAGGACAGTTGAGTAAAGAGACAGACACGGAGAGGGCGAGATGATGGGAGTCGTTCTCTTGTGAGGACAATTGAGTGAAGAGGCAGATAATGATAGGGTCAGATGATGCGAGCAGTTCTCCTGTGAGGACAATTGAGTGAAGAGGTAGACATGGAGAGGGCCAGATGATGAGAAAATTTCTCTTTAAGGACAGTTGAGTAAAGAGACAGACACGGAGAGGGCCAGATGATGCGTGTAGTTCTCTTGTGAGGATAATTGAGTGAAGATGTACTCTCAATAATACAATATCATTCTGACATAGACTTGCCATGTCAAGATGATTCAAGCAGGGGTTATTTTTCTCCGCCATCTATAAGAGGGTGGAAATCAGGGATACCGACTTATTTATTGACTGACTGACTCACGATAAATAGGTTGATATTTTGCACACAGAATATTTTGGCATGATAGATAGGTGTGTAGTTACAATGTTTTGAGAATATCAACGACCTTGTTTTGGTAGAAAAAAATTGTTTTGGCTGCAATGGAAGATGGAATTGGTTTTTCTTATCTTTGTTTATTATAATAATAATTATTATAATAATATAAAAAAATATTATAATATTTGGTCCTCTAAAAATCATAATTGAAATAATTGAATAAAAAATTGTAAAAACCTATCTCGTTGTCCTTCTTCCTCACTTCTTTTGTGCATGAGTGATAATTTTATTATAAATCTTATTATTTATATTAGACTCGGAAGAAACAATTTTCCACAAACAATTTTCTCTTCTAGACGGTTTCTATTTTTCCAAAGAATTATCAGTAAAAAAAACCTGCCACAGGTGAAAATCTTCGCTACCTGAAATGAGCTAGTTGTGACAGAACGCAATAAGTTTCTGTTTTATGATGGGGTTACCTATACTGACGAGTGGTTAATTTTGGCTTTTATTTGTCTTTTTCTGTTATAGGTAGGTATAATACCTAGTGTTAATTTCACGATAACTGCCGAAATGCCTCATAGAGTATGAAGTAAGTAATAATTGACTAATTTTACCGAAAAATCATTTACAAGTTAAAGTCCCTCCACACTCTCCACAGTACACGCGGAGTTGTGCATCGTGTGAAGTTTCAGAGAATTTTACGGCAACAAATGGAAAGTCCGGCAACAAAAAGTAAACACTGCCATGTGATTCAAATTTAAAATTTTGAAATGTAAATTTTTCTTATCAATATTACTTGAAATTTGATTAATATTAATTAATAATTGTTAAATAAATTATTCTAAATAACAAACAAAGGCATCAAATACTGTATTCTCAAATCTGTGATAACCATATTATTAGCTACACAAGTTAAATACAGCCCTTGAAATGGTTAAAGTGGCCAAAGGTTTAGCTTGGAAACCTCTCTCCCTCAAGTCAAGGGTGCTCTCACACAACTTGGATCTAGATGGGTTGATAGGAGTGGAAGAGCTCACAGATTACTGTTTGGACAAGGTAAGGAAGCACTGAGGTTTCTAGTGATTCTGACTGTGTTTAAATTCAGCCAAAGTTAGCAGGACAGATGATATAAAAAGACCTGCTGATTTCTTAACTCCGTGGTAAAGAAATTCCAGTCTTCTTTGAAAGTTTTAGAAAGAATTTCAACCTTCCCAAATCGATGGTGAAAGACATCACAATTGCAGCCATTCGAGGTTCAAGTCAAATCATCCACAACCATCTATACAAACCTTGAATCATCCCAAGAAACAAAAAAGAAAAAAAATTGTTTAAAAATGTTAAAGTTTGTCAGTACTGTGTCTCACGGCAAGCATCACAGTGATGTCAGTCTGTAGTAAAATATATTTACTATTTCTCTAAATTTACAGACAGGAAATACACAGGGCTCTCCTGGCATTTCATGAATCTGTGATAATTATGTTCATGAGGTGCATTATTTTGGCACTCTTTTTGAAAATTACTTTACAGACTAAATTGAAAAGTGGCCAAATGCCTCAATTAATATGTAACATCTCCAAGTGTTCTTAATTTTGACTTTCCTTGAAAAACATTTACCTTTTCCCTTTTATCTTCTTCTTTTACCTGCCCTTTCCCAAACCAACTAGACATTGGTCAAACTTGTTCTGATTGTTGAGTTTGTCTGTTTCTGGCACTCCTACTTCCTTCCTACTGCCAACCCTATGAAAGACACTAATGAATTGTGTTTTTTTCTTTAGTGCTGAAATGGTTGATACCATATCTATTTAAATGATTAACTGCCAGAAAATTTCATGTCTGAGCCCCCCTAGAAAGTTAGGCTTGAACCACCTATCAATAAAATATTTTATATATAGTTGAAATTATGAATATACAGTAAAACTTCACTACCTAACTCAAAATCCTGTCAACTCAAAAGTATACTTGGACACTTGTCAATCTCTGCTCTTTATGTGAAATCCTGATATCTGAAAACTGTCAATAACCCTAAATGATGCTTTGGTCCCTTGAAATTCAAGTTAGTGGGATTTTACTGTACATAATATTAGCCTATGAATATACTTTACATTAAAAATGTGATGGGCTGCATGGTTATACATTATGAAAACTGGAACTCTGCTAACAAAAGTTGCCCAGCCCTGTTCTAAACTATATAAAAAAATAATTATTTAATGATGTATGATATATGTAACAGAATATTTCCTATCATTTCAGAGTAACAAAACTGTTGTCATTGATGCTCCCAAAGAAACCCCTAAAATAAAAGATGGAGGAGTGAAAAAGAAGAAAAGACAAAAGAAAGATATACAAAAGTTTACAGAAAAGAAGAAAAAGAAAAAACCAAAACTACTACTCTCAGTAAAAGCAAGTGTGAATAATGAATTAGGGCAAAATGATGAAAATCCAGGAGATCAAAGTACACAAGAACCCACCATTAAAATTACAAATGTAAGCTGCTCAGAGTGGAGAAAGTTAAAATAATATTTTTGATAAAACCAATTTTTTTGTTAAGCCATCAGTTTTTTTCTTAATATTTAATTTAAATAAGTGTCACATCATAGATTGACTGATGCTACTGATTTCACTTTCCAGAAAACAAAAGGCAGAGTGAAATTCCAATATAGAGACAAAGAGCAAAAAGGAGAACATGATATTTTTTTATATCATTAAATAAATAAATATGTTCTTTGTATTATTGTGTGGGTAGCACATTATTATAATAATAACACTCTTTAGTGGAAGGTAACCACCAGGCGAGGTTAATGCCCAAAGCATTTTCTACCACCAAGTCTCATTATTATGTGGTCAATATAGGACTTATTCTTTTATATTCTTGTGTATCATTTACCCATAGTTCTGCAACTGGTTGCTGCTCACATTAAAGTAGCTACTCTTTTTTCCTCACAATTTATAAGTGCACCACGGACATCTAAGTACATAGCAGAAAAAATCAAACCCAGGTCAGGGTTTGTACAGACCACGGTGACTATTTAGCATTAAAAGAACCTTTCAAACAGGGATTTTATTGATGGGCACTCCAAACAGAGGTTTATTGATAAGTAGTTGAGTACTAATAACTTAATGAATGTTTAAAAGTAACATTCACTTAGACTTTAATACTTTTATCTTGCACTAACAATAATAAAATTTAACTTTGATTTCAGACACTCAAAACCATCACTGAACCTGTAAAGGAAGCTCCCAAACTTACACCTAGTGAACTGAAAAGGAAAAGAAGGAAAAAGAAAGTAGCAAAAATCTTTATGGAAAGAAAGAAAAAATTAAAAGCCAAAATTCCAGACAATAATGAAGAAATCCAGGAACAGAAAATCAAAGAAACTTTTACTCAAGATATTGAGAAACATGAGACTGAAGTTGATATTGTAACTGCAAACTCAGCAGGCAAAAAACAAATAAAGAGAAAAAATAAAAATAAATTCAAACCCAACCCAGAATTAAAAGCCAAAATTCCAGAAAATAATGAAGGAATCAAGGAAGATAATATCAAAAAAACTTTATCTCAAGATATTAAGAAACATGAGACTGAAGTAACTGCAAACTCACCAGGCAAGAAACATTTAAAAAGAAAAAATAGAAATAAATTTAAACCCAACTCAGAAACAAGTGAGTCCACAAACCAATCTACCGAAAAAGAAGAAGAACCAGATAACGACGAAAAAGATTCTAGCACTACTGATGAACCATTTAGCAAAAAACTAAAATTAAAAAAAAAGAAGAAGCTAACTTATTTGAGTTCAACCAAAGACCCCATTGCAATAGACACAAGCAACAATGAAGAAATGTTCGTGGAAATGTCTGAATGGGTCAAGTTCAATATTCCAGAAACCATAATCAAAGCACTGCATGAGAAAGGGTTCAAAACCCCCACAAAGATCCAGTCTCTTGTATTACCGTCAGCATTACTAGCGAGAAAAGACATTGTAGGAGCTGCAGAGACTGGCAGTGGTAAAACATTGGCTTTTGGAATTCCGATTCTGAGTGGGATTGTGAGGAAACTGGAGAACCCAGCAGAGGAGGAAGAGAATGACTCGGGTCTTGAAGAAGAGGAAGTATTGGAAGACTCTCCAAACAACATGACAGAGTTTGTTAAAAGGAAGAGGAACAAACTGTATGCCCTCATCCTGGCTCCTACACGGGAACTTGCTATTCAAGTCCAGAACCACCTGTTGGAAGCAGGGCGATACACCCCTGTGAAGGTAATGATAACTACTTGTAAAAAGATACACATAGCTAGGTATATTATGTACCTAATTATGTATTATAATATTCTTCCACTAGAACCATTTGCGTACTCTTGTTTTATTTTATTTCTTCATTTTCTTTCCTTCAGTTTCTGGAATAAAATGATTTCGCAGACATTGTTCATTTAATTCACTGTGTGTCACAATTGTCACATAAATAGTTCAGTTATTCTAACTAATAAATTTCATGTTCATTTCCAGGTGGCATGCGTGGTGGGAGGCATGTCCACAGAGAAGCAGCTGCGTATCCTAAACCAATGCCCCCATGTCCTTGTGGCCACTCCTGGGCGACTCTGGGAGTTCATCCAGCTGGGCCACTTCCACCTCACAGAGCTCTACAAGATAAACTACCTGGTCATCGACGAGACAGATCGTATGATCGAGTCCGGGCACTTCCCGGAGCTGAAGAATATCCTGGACCGGGTGACCATGACGGAGACCTCGCAGCCCCGGCAGACGTTTGTGTTCTCCGCCACGCTGACTCTCACCTTGAAGAATTCTTTGAAAAAGTCCACCGCATCCAAGAGCAAGAAGCCATCCAAGTCTGACCCGAGTATCAAGCGCCTGCAAGAGCTGCTCAAGATCTCCAGCCCGAAGATCGTGGACATTACGGACCGCGTGGGCATGACCCAGACCCTCACCGAGTCCAAGATCCTATGCAGCCACGAGGAGAAGGATGCCTACCTGTACTACTTCATCCTGCAGCACCCGGGTCGGACGCTGGTCTTCTGCAACTCCATCTCCAGTGTGAAGCGCCTCACCCAGCTGTTGACGCTGCTGCAGTGCGCCCCGCTGCCACTGCACGCGTCCATGAACCAGAGGCAGCGCCTCAAGAACCTGGACAGGTTCCGGGAGAAGGGCGACAGCATCCTGCTGGCCACAGACGTGGCGGCGCGGGGGCTGGACATCCCGGGCATCCAGCACGTGATCCACTACCACGTGCCACGCACCAGTGAGGTGTACGTGCACCGTAGCGGCCGCACGGCACGTGCCAGCAGGGAGGGGCTCACCGTGCTGCTGGTGGAGGAGGGGGAGGTGGAGGTGTTCATCCGCATCCTACAGGCACTGGACAAGCGGGCCGACCTGCCAGCCTTTCCTGTGGACCCCACCTTCCTCTCCCTGGCCGGGCAGCGGCTGCAGGTTGCGAAGGACATCGAGTATCTGGAGTCCAGGATCAAGAAGAACCGCCCGGACAACTGGCTGGAGAAGGCAGCGAAGGACATGGACATGATCATTGACGATGAGAATCTCATCCAGCCCAAGGAGAGTAGTCGCGAGAACGCGTTGATGACGAAGACGCTGGCAGCCAGGCGGAAGGAACTGCAGGCGCTGCTGGGCAAGAGGATCCAGAGCTACGGCTGCAGTGTGGTGGGGCAGTCCGCGCTGGAGGCGGTGAAGCATGCGGTGGCAGAGGACAAGGAGGAAAAGAAGAATGCACTGAAGAAGAGGAACAAACATAGGAGAAAGTTCAAGAGCAAGAAAAAGACAGGGGTACCTGTTTAAGAGCCACAGGACTATCCAAAGGTTTCATTGGTGCAGCAGAGACAATTATTAGTACCTACCTGGGATTTTACGTCCAATTCAACAGCTAGGTCATCTCTAGACGGGGATGTGACCTTCCATTCGCAGGGAACTCACAAACCTGCTACCCACGTTGACCTCACCCAACCTGGGCTGGGCCGAAATGCCAGCATCATGAAGTTTTCACCTCTCTGAAAGTTGCTTAACTTCGGTTTACCTACAAAAACCGGTGCATTCAACGGGCCATCGACTATGGCGAAGCAGAAACTACTTGGGTAGTTTTCTTTTTGCATTGGTTTCTATGCTTATGACTTCGATCTGGTATTGGGCCGATCGATTATGATTTACGTTCACTGTATAACCAGAGGATCCAGAAGATATTTTTTGTTATTTTGGACACAATCTGTCCATATATCACTTCCTTATGAATTCTTTACGGTTCCCAAATGAGGAGGCCTCCTTGGAAATGGGTCTAAGTAGAGTAAGAGCTGCTGAACATAAGGCGATGTAAATGGTGGATTAAACAGTTCACCATGTATAAACAACAATGTGATCATGCAATACAGAAATTCTCAAACCAAGAAAGAAAACAGCATTGCTTGAAAAGATTTTGGTTATCTAATGGTCTGATTCCTAACTGAGTATAAAATAAATCCTTTACTATAATTTTTGTTATTGTTTGCTGAAATAAAAACACGTTATATTTTTTCAATTATAAAAGCTTACAATTTTTTTTCTTTCAAAGATAGTGCAAAAATAAAATCATTAGGTAGATAGAAAAAGTAACACACAATAATAACAAAATATATATCTATAAAATATACTCTGTAAAATTATTAGCTATGATGATAAAATTATAAACGATAAAATTAATTATAAACTTGTAAGAAAACAAATGATAAAATTATAAACAGCT
The DNA here is from genome assembly GCA_024516035.1 of Bactericera cockerelli. Lineage (NCBI taxonomy): Eukaryota > Metazoa > Arthropoda > Insecta > Hemiptera > Triozidae > Bactericera > Bactericera cockerelli. The sequence continues at coordinate 12,266,182 of CM044960.1, forward strand.
AACAATTTATTAAAAATCAAAATAAGTGCGAGTTAAAAGCTCAATTTTTCTAAAGAAAAAATAGTAAAACTAAATTTTAGATACGTATATCATAAAACAATGAGAAACATAAATAAAATACTATGCTTGACAGACACTCTTTCCAACATAGTATTCTATCACAGTTTGATGTTCCAGCAGCCAGCAAACCTGAAAATAAATCATTTCATTTAGTTTCCAACAAAAGAAAAATACAAGCAGACAGTTTTAAATACCTCTTATCGGATATGATAATGAAATAAAAGGACACATGATTATGTACGTCAACCCTTTGTACAGTACTCTATCCTTTTAGCTGCTTAGGCAGGTGTATATGAAACTTTTTATTGTTCTAATGACATAAATTTAAGCCCAATGCCAATTGAAAACATTTAGGACGGTATTAATAGACGTTTTTGTTATACCTCTGTGGACTTTTGTTATAAGTCTAGATTTTGCGTATTGTTTTAAATGAGGTCCGAACTTGTGATCTCGATTTGGCTATTAATTTCGCCCTCTATATTCGTCTTAGCCTTTCCAACTTTTATTACTTTTCTACGCCAGTCTTCCGAATCATACTACTTGCTCGGACACTGATGTATTAAAAAGTGACCTTCTTAAAAATATTAAAATATCTAGTTTATCATTCAGCAAGACACATAAAATTAATATAAATGCGGTCCACTTTTTAAAATGTATGGCATGGATAATGAACAGTACATAATTATTTTGTATTGTAGTCCATTTCACTCACCACTTGATCAGGTATTGATTTGGGTTACTTCACTAGCGTACTACCGTATTAATCCTACTGGCCGTTCTTAATTATGAAGAGGGAATAATGAAAATAAAACCATGCTAAATAATTTCTCATGAACCAGCGTTGATGGCGCGTTAAATACACCAGTTGTTCTGTCACTGAGGTTAGACGACGTCCAGCGAGCTTAGGACTTGGATGGGTGACCATTCCAATTCGAACCCCCGTGATGCTGGCTATTCCTGGCCCCACTAATGCTGGATGAGGTTAATTTGAGTAGCTGGTCTGTCAGTTTCCAGCGAATGGAGGGTAAAACCCCCGTCGTGATATATTATGACTGTGCAGTTGCGGCGTTAAACCAACAAACAAAAATCTTTATGAAACAATTTTTGGTTAGTAATAAATTTGTGACTAAAATGTTAAACTATGAATTCTTTGTGGTGAAGTGAGGGCTTCTTCAAAAGGGTAGGTAGGTTCTTTTTTTTCTTTTCTTTTTTCTCTAATCATGCCGACACCAATGGCTTACCTACTCATACAAGTAACTACTCATTTTTCCTCATGAGGCATGAGTGGACCTGGACAACCAAAGCACGTACAGAGTAGAAAATTTTCTTCCCCGCTGGGATACAAACTCGATTCACATGTGGGGCACATTAATGCTCCTCTCATCCACGGTGGCTACTGTCAGTCCACTTACCACAACACTCACTCCTCCAAAGTCAGTCCACTTATCACAACCCTCACTCCTCCAAAGTCAGTCCACTTATCACAACCCTCACTCCTCCAAAGTCAGTCCACTTACCACAACACTCACTCCTCCAAAGTCAGTCCACTTATCACAACCCTCACTCCTCCAAAGTCAGTCCACTTATCACAACCCTCACTCCTCCAAAGTCAGTCCACTTACCACAACACTCACTCCTCCAAAGTCAGTCCACTTATCACAACCCTCACTCCTCCAAAGTCAGTCCACTTATCACAACCCTCACTCCTCCAAAGTCAGTCCACTTACCACAACACTCACTCCTCCAAAGTCAGTCCACTTATCACAACCCTCACTCCTCCAAAGTCAGTCCACTTACCACAACACTCACTCCTCCAAAGTCATCAGTCCACTTACTTCAGTCCCGCAAGGAATGTCCCTCGCCATTGCAAAGATCCTCTCCAAATTTACTGAACGAGAACCTTCTGCCAAACAAGGACTGGAACTCCAGAAGCTCCAGTGATGACCTGGTAGAAATCATGGAAAAGTTATTGTTTAATTGTGGACAGAAGATACATTAATTTATTTATTTTGACTACAAGACATTTGTTACCTATTATAACTTTTAATAAAAAATTAAGAGTTATAATAGCACGGTAACGTCTCCATCACCGCATCGCTTTTCTTTAAACGCACAAATTACAATCATCCAATATCATACTTGTTATGCCGCCACTATTTGCTACTCACTTCTAGTAGGTAATACCGTTTTTGTTCCTCATGGGCTATAAGCTATAGGTTAATAGGTAAGTAAATCTCGACAATTCAAAGTACACCAGTAGAAACTGTCTACTACAGGGTGTCTACTAAATGGTCAAAGTAAAATTCCCTGACTTTTCCAGGTTTTCCAGACCATTTTTCCAGTTTTTCCAGTTTACTTTTTTAAGGAGACATTATAAATATAGGTATATTATATGTATAAGACCTCAATCTGACTTTTTTTTTTGCAAACCAAACATTTCTTCTAAATCAATTGAATGAGTTATCAACATTTAGTACTGGGGAACAGACGGATATTATGTCGAATAGGTGGATATTATGTACAAATTGCTGACTCATGTACCTACTGATTGATTATTAGTACACAAAAGGTAAGGATAGTTTTTCTTATTTTATAATTTAGGTATTTAAGATGATGTTTTCTAAGAAATTACATGAAATATTTACCGCACATAGGATAAGGAAAGTAAAAAGTAGATCCTTATTTAGAAAGGGAAAACCCTGAAAAAAAAACCTGCTAAAATTTTGATAATCTTATCAAAAAGTGGTTAAGAGTGTTTTGTGTTTCTTACCAAAGAAGCATTATCACACTATCTGGATTACAGTGGCGCCGCAGGCGAATTTTTTTTATTTATCATTTTCATGACAAAATTGGATCTTGAAAAAAATTCCCTGACTCTTGGTGTTTTTTCACAAAATTCCCTGATTTATGGTGTTTTTTCACAAAATTCCCTGACTTTTCCCTGACTTTTTCGGTCTCGAAAAATTCCCTGACAATTCCAGGTTTTCCCTGACCAGTAGACACCCTGTACTAGCCGGTATTTGAACCCGGGTCTCCTGCCTGATGCTGCTGCGAGCATGACCACTGCTGGAGGGATTGTGGTGGTTACAAACATAAACGACAACTAGCGGCGGAGGTAATACACACTCGGACGAGTATCGAACCCACCGAACATTGGGACCAGAAACAGCAACTACTGTATCATCTCTATTCGATATTTTTATTATTTTGCGTAGCAGGAGCTCATGAAATGTTTACCACCTGTGTCGACCAGGCATGGCCGGTAGGAAAATTCTGTCACATAAACCGAAATAATACAGGATTTACAGAGTCGCTCTCTCAGTACCTAATTAAAGAGTTTGAGTTTGTTTACCATGCTATTCATAATGCTTTTTCTAGAAATGTGTGATAATTTTCATTGTGTACGAGCTAGGACTTGAAAAAATCCTTTCTTTTTCGTTTGGGAGTGCTTCAGTTCCGCAGCTCCTTAGCACCGGCCGCGCCTGGTGCAGGCATTGAAATACGTCAATGAATTAACGAATAATATTATAATGCTGTTGGAACAACACAATACATACGAAGTTAGATAGAGCCAGTGCCAATGACAAGTTGAATACACCAGTACTCGTTCTGTCACTAAAGTTTAGCGACGTCCAGCTAGGTTAGGACTAAACATATATGGGTGACTGTTCAAATTCGAACCCCCGCCCAAAATGCATGAGGGTAGCTGGTTTGTGAATTTCCAGGGAATGGTGGATAAAACCCTCAGTCTCGTATAAGCTAGGTCCTAGATGTTAAAGAGACGTGAAGCTAAAAAAATTATGTGGTACCTACCACCTATTACAGTTGTTAGTCACACAAAACTTTTCTTAGGGGACAGAATAAGAAGAAAATTTAAAATGAAAATATCCCACACAATATCAAGTGATTATTTTATAGTAATAGAAACACTAAAGACTTAAAAGAGAAGATACCATACCAATGGGCGCTACAGTTTTTTATGTGGTTGGGTAGCTAACCCAACGCACAACCCTCCTCCTTAATCCAGGCTTGGGACTGGCAGAGTTACCTATGGCGAAAAGAGGAAGATAAAATGTATAATAATAATAAAAAGTCTTTAGGGTGGTTTTATTACCTAATCTTGCTCTCAGTCAATTCTGGTATTTCTGGCTTTTTTACGTCCAAATAAACCCAGTGCATTTGCGTTCAGATGAAATGAGCAGGGACGTGGCAATTATGAAGAAAATTGCCGGCATCTCTCAGGCTGTTTGAGGTTAATTTGAGTAGCTGGTTTTTGAGTTTTCAGGGAATGGAGGATAAAACCCTCGTTGTGTTATGAACATGCAGTTTAAATCAACTTTAAAAAATAAAAAATAGCTACTTGCATTTTTCCAAGGTTAGGTAAAGTATTTTTCAGATTTTTTCTTACCGCCCAATTCAAATCACTACTGAATGGTCAATAATAAAATAATGTTGACCAATCATATTTAGAATTATCACGGGGACATTCTAGAACAAGTGTAATAAATAAGAAAGCACAATTAAATATCTGCCTAGTCAGCAACTCAAGTTGCCAGTGGGCATTAATGGGTTTTTTCTTATAATTATGTACGTATTTTGTCTTATTTTGTATTGTATTTAATTTATTGTAAACAAAGTTTGTTCGAATTTGTTTAACAAGTGCAGTTTGAGTGCATGTAAGTACACCAGAAGAAGCGGACTACTAAGGCTAGATTGCTAGAGGACTTGTAAGGCTAGGAACTGAGGGACAGCTCCGAATGGGCTGCCAATGTTTCAAAGTGAATCTCTTTCTGCATGAGCTGCTGATAGTGCTGGTACCTGGAAGTAATAACAGGAGTTTTGTTACAATTCAACCTGGCAGAGTAGTGTAGGGATCCGTTGGCTCGAATCCCACCCAGTGCATGAATTTTTTGTCATTAATTTGAGCTTGTGACCACATAATAATAAGACTCTGAGGGTAAGGTGGTAGAAAATGCTTTAAACATTAACCTCATCTGGTGGTTACCTTCTACTATAAAGAGTGTTATTATTATTATAAATAAGGCTTGTGTAAGCAGGAAACCTCAATAAACAATAGAAAAAACCTCGGGGCCCTCAAAGAGGTTTACTGCTTAAAAGAACTTACTTAAGCAAGAAAATACAGGGTCTGACATACGTCCGACAAAGGCTGAATTTCGACCTGGGGCACCTAGCTCTCACATGGGGGTCGCCCCTGAAAGTTTAAGCTTTCCACAGCGTACTTTTTCGAAAACCATTTGACCATGCAAAGTTTCAATTCTGTGCCTAGAGCCAATCGGAAAATATTCAGCCTTTGCCGGACCCTGAATAAAATATTGCCGGTCTCTTGAATTCTCTTATATGCAGTTTCGACTGTATTAATAAGTAAGTTATGAAAGAAAAATTTCATCATTGTTGCTTATGGTAGCGGTATTAAAAACCTTAAAGGTTGGATGGTCTCTTGTGTGGCCTAATGCAAAAAATCTTGTATTGATCTCATAGAACCAGTTAGTCAATGGGACTGACTTATTAGTTAATTACTTACGTCTTCTTAAAAGTAAATTAAATAGGTGCTTCTTAATTGAAGGCATTCAGAAGCCTTGGGTAGTTACCAGTTAGGTACAAATACATAACTCAGGACTTGTATGGATAAGTTTTCCTTTAGACATAAGCAGTATAACTATTACCAAGTTCCTCTTATTGACTTTATGGGTGAATAAGCTCAACTTTGTATGTACAAGTAGCACCCAAAATTTACAAAGGCTGCCCCAAAAGCAAATGATTTCTTTCGAGTGATTACATAACTTTCCTTTCTATAAGATAAGGAAAGTAAAAAAGAAAAGCGTGCAATACAAAAACAGAACAAAACTTACCAATTCTGTCACCTGGAGAAAGCATTGGGTTCTCAAGAACAGCACATTGCTTCATCTGTGTAGTCATAGTTTTCACAGTGAATTGAACAGCAGAGACGTTACAAAAGCATGGACGGCTGACGGCGGAGTATCATATAATACCTACGTCCTGTACTTATTGTTATGTACATTTTTAGTTACTGATAAAAAATCATTATACACACATAGTACATACATGCATTGCAACTAGTACCTATATTATACAATTTTGGTTGGTTAGTACTGATTAAAATATCGATAATACTGCGTGTATTCGTACATAGAGTGTCCGATAACACAAACATGATGATGTTTAGGGATAAATACTGCGCAAACACATCAGTAATAAGTCAGAATTCTCTTGTCTATAAGATTGTTATGTCTCCTGAGGAACTGAATTTTGGCAAAAACTTTTTATTTTGTCAAAAAAGGATTATTGCTCAGTGGTAAAGGCGGCACTTTGAGAATCTAGAGATTCTAGATGTCACGGGTTCGAAACCCAGCCGGGACATGACAAGTTATCCTCCCATTTGGTATTTTTACCACATAATAATACGTTTTGGGCTTACTGCTGGACTTATGATATTCGTATAGCTGAAGAGGTGCTGCATCTCCCGTGAAAATTTTCAAATTGAACACCCTCTGAATGGTTGTCAGCACTCAGCAGAGTTATGTAGATGTACGTCCAGGAACATAATAATAATATCGCCTTATTTACTGCCCGATTAGGACTATTAAGCCCCATTATTTCAGCAGTAAGCCCAAGACGCATTATTATTAGGTAAAAATCCTAAATGGGAGAATAACTTGTCATGTCCGGGCTGGGTTTCGAACCCGCGACCTCTAGAATCTCTGGATTCACAGGGTGCCGCCTTTACCACTGAGCTACCGCGGGACAGACGTAACTTATTATGCACCTTATTGTTGATAACGATGTACCTATTTTTTTTTTTTTTTTTGCTTTCTTCAAGTTTCGATGGTTTAATTTTATGAAATCGCTTTGTGTGAGAACTCTCTCGCCTAATATTAAAAAAACAAATGAAATATAATTTTGATTCGACACAGAATACAGGTACTCAGGTAAACTGGCATCATGACTAACGTGTTGATGGGTTTATAATATTAGCACAAACGAATCATTGTGTAAGCACGCACGTGTGTTCAGGTTTTAATCAGTAGTGCGATTATGCTGTCTGAATACTCTGAATAGGTCTAATGCGATACGAGCATATTTCCTTGCTTCTAATTCTTCTATCAGAAGGTCCAACAGATTGTTCAACTTTAGAGGGTGAATACTGACTTCAACCATCCGGCCATTGCATCGCACAAAATGGCGGATTCAATCCTTGTCCGAGGCAAATTATTATTATTATTATTTAACACTTTATTAATTGGACATATATACAACACAGATTATTACACATTAATAAACAACATAAGAGAAGTAAAACGAGAAAAAAATAAAGAAAAAATTAATAAATATATACCTACATAATATATGTCTTAACTAAGCCTTTGGCAATCTCTTCCACCCAACCCAACAAAATATTGTTTTCTTCTTTAGGTGCAATGATAATAATGACAGGTTCGAACAGAAGAAGAGAGGAAAAGAAAATTTGAAAAACCTAGATACTTTTTTTTTTTTTGAAAAACCTAGATATTAAATTTTAATACCCTTTGCCTCAGATGTAAGCAACTCAAGTAGGTAGGCATGTGCACCTACCAAGTGCATCTCAATAATAATCTTGTTGACAATGTGATACGAGTAAAGAGCCTATTCACTGTATAGGGGTTTTAATGTGTTGTATCTTATCCTGAGGCTTTGTATTCATCCATGATTATAAAGACCTGTTTCGCTCTTAGAACCGAATTAATTATTGAACGATAATAAAGCGGAGAATGTTACTATAGTGTTGTTATTACCATGGTAACAGCCAATCACATAACTGAAATCAGAGACTATAGTAACAGTGTCCACCACAGCAGCATTCAATTATTCGGGCCTCACTCTCAAAATACCCAAATCTTCCTTTCAACTGCTAAACAGCACTCTAATTCTTTTATTTGAACGAAATTTAACGATTTTTTTTTTGACAAATGGTCTCGACATGCATAATTATAATTATGAATGACCCGTCAGAAAAAAAGAATTAAAGAAACAATTAGCAATTACATAGATATCAAGGGAAAAAAATGAGTTTATGAAGCGAACCTGGTTGAAAGAGAGATTTGGGGGTTTCCAGAGTGAGAGTGGGATTTTTTTCTGGACTGAGGCTCACACCCACAGTACCACCTCGCTACCCATTAGAACAGTTACTAAGCCTTTGGCAATCTCTTCCACCCAACCCAACAAAATATTGTTTTCTTCTTTAGGTGCAATGATAATAATGACAGGTTCGAACAGAAGAAGAGAGGAAAAGAAAATTTGAAAAACCTAGATACTTTTTTTTTTTTGTAAAACCTAGATATTAAATTTTAATACCCTTTGCCTCAGATGTAAGCAACTCAAGTAGGTAGGCATGTGCACCTACCAAGTGCATCTCAATAATAATCTTGTTGACAATGTGATACGAGTAAAGAGCCTATTCACTGTATAGGGGTTTTAATGTGTTGTATCTTATCCTGAGGCTTTGTATTCATCCATGATTATAAAGACCTGTTTCGCTCTTAGAACCGAATTAATTATTGAACGATAATAAAGCGGAGAATGTTACTATAGTGTTGTTATTACCATGGTAACAGCCAATCACATAACTGAAATCAGAGACTATAGTAACAGTGTCCACCACAGCAGCATTCAATTATTCGGGCCTCACTCTCAAAATACCCAAATCTTCCTTTCAACTGCTAAACAGCACTCTAATTCTTTTATTTGAACGAAATTTAACGATTTTTTTTTTGACAAATGGTCTCGACATGCATAATTATAATTATGAATGACCCATCAGATAAAAAGAATTAAAGAAACGTTTAGCAAATAGATATCAAGGGAAAAAAATGAGTTTATGAAGCCAACCTGGTTGAAAAAGAGATTTGGGGATCTCAAGAGTGAGAGTGGGATTTTTTTCTGGACTGAGGCTCACACCCATAACAGTGCCACCTCGCTACCCATTAGAGCAGTTACCCAAATTGTCTTCACAAGGCTCAGAACTCATCATCTGAGAGTTGAACCAGATGGGGCATGTGAGTCCCTGTACAATATCTGCTAAATGCTAAAACACGAAGCCAAGCAATATTTGGACATGCTTAAACTTTCGGTACTTTTGTTTCTATAAACCACTAACACTTCATCAATAAAGTTAAAGGAAGATTTTTAAAAGAACTAATAATTAAATAATAATGTCAAAATTCCATTGACTTTCATTTTTATTGTTTTTTTTTTAATTTACAGAGTATCATTTTGCGTAGATAAAATAATATGATATAAACTAAATTTATTATAATCATTTAGGGTACTAATGATATTGAAATAAATGAGTAGAATTACCTTAAAATAATAAAGAGGTGAGGGATGATAGTGAATCTCCAACAGAAATTTTTTTGTTATCCAAAATATTAATCAGAATTATATAATAACAATGAGCATTTATTTACTTCCAAAAAGACCCAAAGTTGGAATAAAAGATGTCCTACTCAAATTGAATCCCTGACATACCATATAATATTATTAATTTATTGCTCAATAACATAAATAAAAACCTGTTTAGGACAGGAAAAAAATCATTAATTTTAATTTCATTTTCCAATACTTATAAATTCTAATGCACCTAACTAATTTGTACTGCCATGTTTCGATAGTAGGTAGTTGAGTACAACAAGATAATAAACATTTACTTTTATCTTAATATGCAACACTTGAACACTATTTAACATTCTTTGGTTTATTCCCAAATAACTTTCTCAATACTCGTACAAAAATCAGGCAGTTTTCTGGACTCATACTTATTTTTTCTATTTATTTTCTCTTTTTTACAAGACTTACTGAAACCTTAATTTAGTAATACCTAATATGTATAGTTGTATACGTATACCTAATGTATACAGGGTGTTTTAGATTAATTTTTCAAGTGAACATTTTTTTTTTTTTTTAATTCTGAATTATCTTTTATTGATTTGTTCTATGCATGTTCCTGTGGATTCAGTATTTGACCTTGTACTTGTATACAATTCATTAGTTGGTATAGGTACATTATTTTCAAACAAAATTAGAATTTCAACACTTAATAATAAATAAATCAAAGGCAAAAACCCTTAAGAAAATGCATAGAACCTATTTAGAACAACTCAAAAACTGAAAAATATTCGAAATTCCCAAATGGAGGACTCACCTAAAATATGAATGGATACTACGAGTACTATCATCTAACCATTTTTTTAAAAATTCATTGGTTTTTTTTATTTAATTAATATCTGACTTGGTTGCAGACTTTTCAGTGAAAACAGTTAATACTGCGACCGAATTAGATCTATTGTGACCAGTTGATTCTATTTGGTTTTATTGTCCTGATTTGAAATAGATTGTCAGAACGGTGATTTTACCCTACATTCACTGGGAATTATACCAGCTACCCACTTCACCCAACCTGGGTAGGGCCGGAAATTCCAGCCTCATGTTTGGAGGGAACAGCCCAAGCCAGAAATCAAGCTCGGTATCCCTGGCCTATGGTCAGTAATCACAACCATTACCCCCAGCCTCATGTTTGGAGGGAACAGCCCAAGCCAGAAATCAAGCTCGGTATCCCTGGCCTATGGTCAGTAATCACAACCATTACCCCATGGAGGCTAAAATCCATTGGATAGTTTTTGATCAAATTCACTATTAAAATTTCAATTTTTTATGTTAACAGAATTAATCCAACTTTAAGATTTTTTTATCTTTACATAACATTTTAAACACATTTTGGATTTTTTAAATTAATTTTTTTAAAGTTATGTTGCTTATTTTTCTTCTTTAAAAACAGGAAAACATGACTGTGTGTGTATCTTTGTAACACAAGATAAAATTTAAAATCAGCAAGGTAACATAAAAAAATGACTCCTTACTATTTCTCACTATAGAAATGCAACACCCTGTATGCCCTAAACCTATATATTTTAAACCATCTATAAATAATATACATACAGAGTGTATACTACTTGAACGCACCATAGGAAACTAACTCATAAATCATGCTTTTCTGTCTATTCCATATTCCCGACGGTTCACAATGATATAATTGTACAAACTAAACGGTGTTTTGGGATGAAATTCAACGGAAAATCGAATAAAACAGGTGACATGATTATCCACCAAAGCGTTAGGGAGTTATAGCCAATTTTCGACTTTGACGAGTACAATGTTATTTACGAATCCAAATAATTAAATCGTTCACCTTAATCAGCTTCATGAGTGTTTTAAGAGTAAAATACATCGAAAAAAAAAACAAATAAGGTAGGTTTCATAACCATCCGCAGAAGCGTTAGGGAGTTATAGCCACATTTCGACTTTAGCGAGTGCAGATCAATTTTTTGTGCTTTTGTCAAACGCTTTTGTGGATAATCATGAAACCTATTTTATTGGGTTTTCCGGTATATTTAACTAAGAAAACACCCATATACCCATAATTTTAATTATTGGAAACCGTAGATAACTCTAAAACGACATAAAAATGTGATCTGCACTCGCCGCATTGTGGCTATAACTCCCTAACGCTTTGGCGGACATTTTAGAAAACTATTTTATTCGATTCTCCGTTGAATTTTACCACCATAACTTTCAAAAATATACTGTCAACAAGAACAGGGAATAGACAGGAAAGCGTGATAGGGTTAATTTCCTATGGTGCATTAAAAAAAGAGTACACACAGAAATAATTACAAAAATCTGAGGGCAGAATAAACAGACATTTTGGGTCACATAACTGTGATTCACAGAATTTGAAATAAAATGTATCTAAATTATACTTAGTATTTCATTTGAAAAGTTAACATACAAGTCAAATCTTTTCATGTCACAACCCAAAATGAGTTTTTGATTTTTTGCCTTTTAATTTCACATTCTTAGATGAGAAATAGAATCATTTCATATAACTAATACTATTTATTTTAATAATTTTTTCACCTCCATTGATGAAGTTGAACTAGATTGCAATGATGTTAAATTGTAGCTACCCAAAATATATTTATCTTAGTTTATATTATTAATGATAATTTCTTTGTTAGGTCAAAGTTGGTCAAAGAGTTGAAAGTCATTTGAAATTTCAATTTATTAATCTGAGGTAAAAAGAAAGGACGAGAAAAAATAAAATAAAATCAACCAAATAATGTACCTACCTAAAAAAGATTTAATTGGATGGAATGGATGTACAGTAAATTCCTGTAATGACATGAGTATTTTAGTAAAAAAGTATTATAATAATAAAGATATGCACACACAATTGTAATAATCAAAGTAAAACCAATTAAACCATTACTGAAAATAGTAAATTTATGTACTTTTAAAATTATTTAATTTCTATAAATTTAGTATTTTTTCTCATTCAGGGTGAAAATGAATAGACTTATTTAAGTCTTTTAATCAATATGAAATGTAAGTAAGGTCATAGCAGATAGTCACTGATTTTTTATTGATGTTAGAATAGAATAGAATAGAATAGAATACCTTGTTTATACTTTTTTTTTTGTTTGGGAAACCATGTAAATGTCATATGACGGCGAAGGAAATCCTCATGGATAAATGGCAATTTCTGCGACAGATGTACAGAGATGAAGAATTCAACCCTGCAAACCCATCACCGAAGCTCGCCAGATAATGTTGGACTCTTACCAACTAAAACCTTTCCAACTATGACCCTTCACATGGGAAATGTCAACCGGAACCACGTGAATATTACTTCAGTTATACCTTGTTTATACTGCCGAGGTAAGACTGAAAAGTCCCTTTACTCCAGCAGTCAAACAGGTCTTATATATTTTATGGGATTGAGAGCATTAATAAAATAACATTTTTAAATGTCAGTAACTACTCATAATTATGAATTCATATCAGTTAAAATATAATAAAATTTGTCAAATTTCTTCACTTTCATTAATTAGTCACATAAAAAATGCCATGTACCTATCTGTCATGTGCTCAGACATATTAGTCAGGATTTTTTTTATTAATAGGCTAAAAAATAAAATAAATGAATATGGGTTAAAAAAAACTTTTACATGAAATAAATCAAGAAATGGTGAAAAAAAGAACACAACCAAAAAGTTCCTTCACCTCACACATTTTATAACATGGGTATCATGAACTCGTACAAATTTAGCCAGTATAAAACGACAACAGCAATTAATACCATTCCCAAATTTGAATTATTTTAGTACAATGAAAGGAAGACACAGAAAGACAGTGAAAATAGTCTGCTACATACAAAACAATTGAATAGTCCCGTGTATCTGTGTAAAAAACATAAAATATTGATAAATATACATGTAAATATCATGATGCCATCAAACATTGGTAAATAAGATTTTTAAAAATAGACTGATGGTTCCTGAGATCTTCTTTTTTTAATAGGTAAATTATTATTTTTTTTTATTGCTCATAGATTGCTTTGAAAAAAAATTGGAAACTATTTAATACTGTTTTTTTCCTTTTCAGTTAGGATAATAATATCTGTTTTATGTATATTTATCAACCAATAATATATTCTAAACATGGTAACCTTGAGTTCCAGGAACACATAGAGATCCATTTACAGTTTACCCTTAGGAGCAGAATATAATATATAAAGTTCACTCACTTTCTGCAGCTGCCACAGCAAAGCATCTTGGAACATTGCTCACGGAATGAAAAAGAAGCTGTTTCTATAGAGCTCCAGAAGTCAAGAGTTGTCTCATGATCTTGGATCTCTCCCATGAACTTCATGACATCACTCTTGGGAAACCCACTGATATAGTATTGCTTGATGGTCTCATAAGCATCCATGATGACTGAGATGAACAGACTGAGTATAACATAGATGTACAGACTGATAAATGAGTAGAGGTAGATACGGAGGTACCACCATAGCATAGCAGACTTGTGCGGCATGATGGAGAAGGTAGCAAACATGTCATCTCCATTGATAAGAGCAAACAAACACTCAGATGTAGTTGATAATGATCTGAATTTCATGTGATAGGGACCTAGCACTAACCAGCCACAGAATGTAAAGCCTGCATAAATCAAGATAGCACACAGGAGAAATCTTGCAACTTTAGGGAAAGCTTTCTTCAATGTTAGAATGACAACATTATAAGTTTTGAAGAATCCCAAGTAGCGTAGAACTCCAAACCAAACAAGCAAGTTTCCAGTGCCTAAGAAGACACTACACAGGTTCCATTTATCACCAAAGAACTGTTTTCTTTCAATTTGTTCCTTGATAGCAGACCCTAGGATCAATAAGACATCATTAGCAATTATCATGATATACCATAGGTTCAGGAACTCTAAACGTCCTTCCATACTCAATTTCTTATTGAACTTTTCTTTGAAGAAATATATGGTTTCATATTTTAGCAGTTGAGCACGCCAAATTGCTCGGGTGCACAATATGAAGGAAGTGGCTGACACAAGAATAACCATGAAATTGAGAATACTCCTTAAGATGAAATCCATTCTGTTGTTGTCAAAGTACTTCATATCTCCTTTACACACAAGTCTCACTGGTTCTGCATCAAGTGATACCAACACTTGTCCATCCATATCACAGTTATCAAGACTCACAATAATGTTAAACAAATAACAGTCAGGGGAAGAATAGGGACCTGCTGCTTTGAAATTGATAGTTTTCAAGGCAATTTTCAGTTCTGCTTTCAAGAAGCGTGAAAACTGTATTTCCATTCCAACTTTTTTCAGTTCAGTTTTACTATCATAACCTGTGACTCTGGCAGCATCTGAAATATTAAGTTCTGTACAGTTCTTGACAACATTATTGTCAAACACGTAACTCTCATTAAAACCAAAAACTTTTCCTTCTTTGAACTGATGAACACAAAATGTTAAAGTATCCATTGTGTCATTTTCTTCTGTATAGGAGTAAGCACCAATAGCATTGGAGAGATTTGCATAGCCAACAACTGCATAGTCAATTGTACTGTAGAATGTTTCTGTGTAGTATATAGCTAGTGGTCCTAGTGCAGGGGGGTACGAGTTGACTTCTCTTGTGGCATCCCATCCTTTAAGGAATAAATGAGAGAAAGCTACCTTATTATCCCATGTATAATTCACATGACTGTATCTGTTTTGAGCAAACAAACACAGTTGTAGGGTCACTAGAATAATTTTTATTACTTGAATCAGAAATTTATATGGGAAACGCTTCTTAGCTTGCCACTTTTGGATTGGGTTCATGAAGAAGAATTGAAGTTTTCTTCTCATTATGTCTTCGCTCAGCATGATCCTCTCCCCGCTAGAACTCAGTGGACTGGATGCCATCTCAGCATCTAATAATCCATCGTCCTCACTAGTGTTTGCCCAGGGCTGATGACTAGACTGAGCAGCACCCTTGTTTACAGCCTCATCACTCTTGTTCTCTTCCATCATGTCAAGCAGACAGATACAATCAGCTGCTGTAGAAAAAATTATGTTTCACTTTGTTATCAATGAACTTTGAAAAAAACTGATAAGTAAAACTTACCACCACATAGAATAGTAGGTGTGTTAAGATATCACATCTATTATTGAATAAGATAACAAAGATTAAACACCTTTGAAACAAGATTGATTAAGAAACTAACAAGTCTTCAAAAATAAGAAACTAATAATGAAAAACACTGATTATAATATTATTAATTTATTATTGATGAAAACACTACTTTTGAAAGCCAGATTCCACTTTATGAAAGGACCTTCGAATTAAACTGATAATTATTATATTATTATTTGATTCCTTATTGATAGATTTTTACCTACATTTCTACGTTATTTTCTAATTCTGATAACGGAAAAAATAAATGAAATTAATTTGATAAGGCAAAAAAAATCTAATCAAAAATTCTTTTGTTTACAACAAGAATGGAGCCTGAATAGAGTGAAGAAGCTCAGAGAAAAGTGAAGCAATTAATCACAAAATACGCCTACATTTTAAAATGATATTACGTGTTATGCAATATGCTTTCTTAAAAAAATATGCAGTTATATCAGGGCACTGTCTCTAAAAGATTGAATTAATTCATTATTGAATTCAAAAGATTGAAACCTTAAAAAAAACACTGCCAATTATGGACACGATACTTCCTCATGATGGTTCACATTGTACACACGTGGCAATTTTGAGATTTTATACTAAATCACTTGCATATTGCATAATCACTACGTTTCACTACACAATCACTACGTTTCCAGAGAGGCTAGCACTTGAATGGGTGACCATTCAAAGTGGAGTTATATTAGGAAGAGTAGGTATGCCGTTGGCATTAGCACCGCCCTTGATCAATTTTGTTCTACTAATTTCATTTCCTATGTATTGTATATATTCTATGTAAAAAAAAAAAAAAACTTGATCGAATAAGTTTAATAATAATATTAATTTGAGTAAGTAGTTAGCTGGTGAGTTTCCAGCTAATGGAGGGTAAAACCCCCGTCGTGAAATGAACATGCAGTTAAAAGCGATGTAAAACCCAACTTAAAAAAATATAATTATATAAAATGTCCGTCAAACTTAAAAAAATATTGATTCAACCACCACAAGGTGTAGAGTAGGTTCTGACCAAGCTAGAGGAAATTTGATAGCCGGTTCGCTGGAACTTGGCCTGGCGCACTGTCATATATTATGGGCTCAGCTCAAATTTAAAAGTAAAAAAGGATATTCTGACTAAAATTAGTATATTCTGACTATTTATTTATTATGACCATTGTAGACCTGAGTCAGAATAAATGTCTCGTTGGATACACCAAAGACTTGTGAGATAGATGAAGTTAAGCAACATCCAGAAAAGACTAAGAGCAGAAAGCAACATTTGACCACTAAAATTTCGTTATGATCTAACTATTGAACCCCGATTGTAATGCTAGCTGTTTTGGGGTTTTGAAAATAGGCACCCTTTATTTGGTAAGTTATGAAGTGAATTGATTCAAGGCTTTAGTCCAATGAGATGCAAATAATCCTCTTATTCTTGTTTGGATCCAAATAAACTATACCATATGTAGACTATTTCGGATTCATGTGGTGGTGACATTACCTGGCTGTTATAGTTCATCACCACAATATGAAATATAACAATTTATAGCACCAAAACAAATGTACCTACGAACAGATTCCACTATCTTGAGAAAAAAAGAAAGTAAAAAGTCGGTGTATAATAAATTTTATTGTTAACAAAAATGTTTTATATTTTTATTTTTCTTATCAATTAATTTTACATTGTTTATTTTAAAATATAAACATGGCAATAATCACTTATTGGTTTCAAAATTTCATATTACATACATTTCAAGCATCTAACCTTATGATGGACTCAATCAGTCTCAAGTACCTATAGGTACCTATTTTATGAACTGAAAAATTCTATCTTACAACAAAAAGGTTTGACCAGTAAACTTACTGGAAGGTGCGTAGATAATTCATCATAATTATCTACTTGAGATATTCTCAAGTCCAAATTTCTTCAAAGTTTTACATCTTTCATGGATAATTGGATATTAGGTATTATTAACAGAGTTTTGACCTCCAAACTACTTGCTTGCACCTGCCAAATTTAATTCGTAGGACTATAATAATAGTAGTCACAAGGTCAGAACTTATGAACCTATATCCTCAAAAGATGCACTCTGTTGGTAGGTACCTCACATTCTTACATGACATGCATGTTGGGGAATCGTATTGCATTGATTTACCTCATTATGAATGCATGCATATTGGCCAATAACCAATCGATTATAATGTTAAACATTGATTCTAATGTTTAAATTATTCTCTACATTACTCATATTATCTATAGTACTGATGAACATAATAAATCAATCATCTTTATACACAATCAAATGGTTAATGACCGTGCTTAATCAGGCTGTTAGTGACCCTGCACTCCACTAATAGTCGGATACTTTCTGAGTTATTCTCTGTGATGAAATATCGTTAGGATTTTTCTCCGAAGTAGAATAACGTTAGTGTTATTCTCCGAAGTAGAATAACGTTAGGGTTATTCTCCGAAGTAGAATAACGTTAGGGTTTTTCTCCATGACGAAACAATTTAGGTTATTATCCGTGGTAGAATATCGTTAGGGTTATTCTCCTTATTAGAAAGATGTTAGGGTTATTCTCCGTGAGAAACATTTGGGTTGATTATCCGGGTTAGAATATCGTTACGGTTATTCTCCGTATTAGAAGGACGTTAGATTATTCTCTGTGGTAAAACATTAGGGTATATTCTTATTCTCCGTATGGAAGGTCGTTAGGGTTATTCTCCGTACAGGGGCTATTTCCTCGGGGGTTGTCATCCCCGATGATTTACAATCAGGAGCTCTCGTAGAAGCGGAAGTGCACGTTGGGGAAGTTAGGCATGCTCTGACCCGGGCCGTCCATGGGGTCAGAGCAAAGTGATGGCTAGATGTCAGGCTCGTAGCTCATGGGGGACTTCTTCATCTCCATCATGGGGAGGATGCCGGATTCCTGAGGGATGCGAGAACACAAAAATAGTATCAGGTCCATGTTTCGACTATAGACTATTAGTGTGGGCGAAGCGGTTTGAATTCATCTCGTTTTGGAGCTTAAATAAATTGTACTTATATGAAAAGAGGGTGCATCAACAAGAGGAAGTCTCCAAGAACACCAAGATGAATATTTTCAAGACGCCTTCCGCCTAACACTCACTTATAGTCTAAGTACGGGAACATGAATCCTTATTTGGAGTTTTTCAAACCTTTATAGGTATAGGTACAAATCAAAAATTATCATTTCGACAAATAAACCTATCTTCTCTGTACGTATACTAATATTAAATATTAATATAGATATAATTATGAACAGTACAAATAATGGTGACAAAGAAAAGGACAAAAATGGAAACAATATAAACAATAAGAAGGGGCAAACACTAGAAAAATATAATACCTTCACATACACTTATAATACCACTCAAAGAGGAAATGCTGGAAGCATTTTGTCAGTGCTTCCAATGATAAGAGATGACACATTGTTTTACATATAAATAATATTATATAATGTCCTATATTGCCAATATCAATCTCTTCCACCCAACGCTAGTACAGTTACTCACCCCATTCAGATGAGGGATGTCCATCCCGGCCGGAACATAGGTCGTGCCGGGCGAACACCTCACACAGCCTCGCTTGAGCGCGGGCCTCTGGCGGGAACCATGACAACGGATGGCGAAACGCAGCTCCTCCGCCATCTCGGAGCACAGGGATTGCTGAGGACAAACGAGGGAAATTTCCGTCTTGAATGATCTTTGAGGTTAAAAAGACGTCGCAATAACAAACAAAAAAAGTAGCTGATCACTTTGGTAAAGGAGAAGCCAGCAGCCAAATGAGTTTGGTTGTGTAGTGAGCTGATAATACGTAGAGGTACCAGCTGTGTTCTAGAGTTAAACCGAAATGAAAAAATAATAATAATAAAAGAACCTGGATATAATAGAATCCAAAGAACAGATAAAAAATTCTCCTAAAAAGAGTTTTCAATAATACCCGATTCCATTATACCAAGGTTCTATAATATCCGATTCCATTACATCCAGGTTCGACTGCATTTAGATATTTAAATTTTCATACGGCTTTTTAAGCAATATATCTACTCACGCGATCGGTTTGAGCATTTTTCTTCGAGTTCCAACAGAATTCCAAGATGGCGACCAGAATAGCCAACGCCAGGCCACAAAGTAGAACCACGAATACACCACCTGAAAGTTAAATAGATAGTGGTATTATTTAAATTCAATAAAAAGATACAGATATGATTATTAGGTAATAAATAAATACCTAGGTATACTATTAGATTGAAATTTGTAAAAATAGTATAATACTCATCTTCTTATTTGTAATGACCGACTAAGGACTAATGAGTTTCATTATTCCAGTAGTAAGCCCAAGACGAGTTACTATGTGGTCAAAATCGCCAATGGGACGATAACTTGTTATGTCCCGGCGGCCCCGGCTGACTTTCGAATCCGCGACCTCTGGATTACCAGAAAATTGACCACTCAACTACTGGAACTGAATCCATACCCAAATACTGAGGCAGGACGGATACCTTGATGAACAAGTCATCTGAAAGCCTCAGAGTTCTTTAGGTGCCTACACTTACGAAGGGCACATGTCGAAAAGGGAATGTCTGAAACTCAGACAGCAATTAAGAAATAAACATTCTTCTGATTAAAATAAGTTAATTTTCAAACTGTAAAACAACAGCTAAGCCCACATTTTTTTCGCTCTAGGGCCTTATTCTAGAATGAACACTCACTATCTAAAACTCAATATCCCCAAATCTCACTTTCAACCGTCAAATTTCGTTCAAATAATGCTCCCTCTGAATGCATTGTTTAAACGAAATTCGACGATTGAAAGGGAGATCTCGAGATTGATGAGAGTGAGATTGCTTCCTAGATCAATTGTTAGGACTTTCTACAATTGTTGGACCTTTTGGTACATATCTAGGTATACGACTGTCGGGTATTCTAGGTAGGTATACGAATTTTCCGGACTTGCTAGTATCTCTTCATCCCCAACCAGTTCTCACTCACCGATATTCTCAACCCCCAGCGCGTTAGCCTTGCTCTCCTTGTTCTTGTCATCCCTGTTACAAACATCCCCCGTGTTCTTCCACCACTTGTCGTACAGCATCTGGATGGTGCCCTTCTCCTGTAGCTCCAGGATGGCCAGGGATATCTTGTCTCGCCAGGGAGACCCTGTGATAGAGATAGATGGAAAATAAATAAATACGTAGAATACAGTCGAACAGCTTTAGGAGCAACCTGGATACAAGAGAAAAATTTCCAGATAAAATTTACCCTATGAAAGGGAATATAACCTCTTTAGAGAAGCCTGAATATAAGAGAAAAACGCAAATTGAACTATAAATATAAAACTCACTGAAGTAAAGCTTTGAATGCATTTTAAAATGCACTCTGCCAGCGTCGATGGCATGTTGAATACACCGGTTCCCTTCAGAACACCGAAGTTAAGCGACATCCAGCGAGGTTAAGACTTGGATGGGTGACCATTCAAATTCTAATTCTCGTGACGCTGGCTTTTCCCGCCCCACTCAGGCTGGGTGAGGTCAATGTGAGTAGCAGGTTTGTGAGTTTCCTGCGAATGGAGGGTAAAACCCCGTCGTGATATGACCATGGCAGTTGAAAGCGACGTTAAACCCCACTTAAAAAAAAAAAAAAAAAAAAAAAAATGCACTCTAAATTTCAATATTGATCCTTTTACTCTATTAATTAATAAATCTCTTAATATTCAAACTTAAAACCTTGATTGAGTTAGCTAATATGCATGTCAGGTTCAAGCATAGAGCAGGTTTTCCTGAAGTAATGCCACACGGCGGTCTCAGGGCAACATATTATAACAAAAACAAAACCAAGAAGAGGTTTTTAGACGGTAAAAAACCTTCTCGCCGGCTCACAGGCATTAACCTACGCCGGTGTTTGATGCAAATTTTCCTCTTCTACAGAAAAAAGCATGGTGTTTTATTATATTGTTGTACCGTACATAATGTATGTCTACATGAGCTTTGACCTGGCATGACAATCTCTGGTCTTACATCAGAGGAAAATCGCTCTTTTCCCACCTTTCGGCGTCGCAATTCCGTAGCCCTTTGAGTCCAGGAGTCCCCCGATCTGCGTGAGGTTGCAGTTCCTCTGCACCTCGTAGTCTAGCATCGTGGACTCCATCAGGAAGGCATAGTTCCCCTCCAGCACCCTCTTCACTCCTTCCTCGTAGTCGGACACGAACACCGAGGGTCTCTTGCTCTCCATGTACCGCCACATTTTCTGGTAGATCTCGATCTTCGAGTCCTGATGAGAGAGATAATAATATTGCCTTCATTATACTGCCTAATTAGAACAAATTATTTTAGCAGTAAGCCCTGCAACTCAAAATCCCTAATGGCAGGAAAACTTATCATGTCTCGTCTGGGTTTCGAACCCGCCACCTCTGGATTACCGCACAGTCGCCTAGCGTCTAGAACTTTGAGCTCCCGGGAAATAGTAAATTGCTTAAGCTTTAAGAGGGATAAATAAACCTTGCATCGAGCTCAGGCAGAAAAGTAGGTTTGTTCTGAAAAGGAGGATTAGGAGGAGAGACGAGAGAAGAGGGTAGAGAGAGAGAGAGAGAGGGGAGGTTTTTTGTCTAAGCCCTGAAGAGGCAAGTAAATATCTGTGACTTCTAAAGAGGGAGAACCTAATAAGTAATAAACCATATTTTTCTACCTCTCTGTCATATTTCATTCACGATAAAAACATTTCCTGACTGAAAGACCATTAGGGAGGCTTTTATCTTCACACTACAGGAAACTAAACGCATGCTGTTTTTTTATCTGTGGCTAAAACACCTCGCAGGTATATTAACAGTCCCTGTATGTTTAGCCCCTTAATTACGTTTATAATGGTCATGGAAAGAGCTACAACAATAATTACTTGTTACAAAATATGCTATGTACAGAATCTAAATGCTCCTATCATTAGCAGGATAGCTATGTCTGAATACCTACATTACTGTATTTTTCACATGGGTAAATTTTTCTGTATGAGATAGCATATCAAAAATACTTCATTATAATATGTAATAAAATTCATTTTTTTACAGGTTAAAACCACAATAATATATGTTACAGAAAAGAAGACGGTTTCATGGTAGATAGATGTCATTTCACAGACACTTGTATGGTATTCCATGTGGAAAGATTTTCTGCTTCCATCGTACCATAGAACTCCACACTTTCTTATTGAGAGCAACATTTTGTCTCGTTGCAAAGCAATGTTTTAGTCACTGGAATTTGATCTAATTTAACTTACCCTGAAGAAAGTCATGGTGGATCCCCTTGACAGAGTCCCATACCTACACAATCACATTTGTAGCAAGGTCAACTTACGCTGAAGAACAGAATCTCACACACTTGGAGCTTCATGAAGAGCAGAGTTCCTTACATAATCACACTTGCAGCAAGTTGAACTTACCCTGAAGAACAAAATCCCACACACTTGGAGCTTCATGAAGAGCAGAGTCCCTTACATAATCACACTTGCAGCAAGTTGAACTTACCCTAAAGAAAGTCATGGTGGAGCCCCCTGACAGAGTCCCATACAGAATCTCTGTCTGCTCGGACAGATCCTGGGCATTCTCTATGGGCGTGATCATTCGCTCCACCGTGAGGAAGGCGGCGAGATTAGCGGTGTAGGAGGCGATGATGATGAGAGTGAAGAACCACCAGATGGCGCCTACGATGCGGGTGGAGGTAGCCTGTGTAGGGAGGAAAAAGATGAGAATGAGACAGATTTTACTGGAGGAAAAAATTAATGGATATTATGTCTAACTTTATATATTATTTAACGAAAACGGCAGCGGCGTTTCAAAATATACATAGTATCAGTTAAAACAAAATTATAATGGGGAGAGTCACAAGCCGTCTTCTTAATCGTTCTGATCGAATACCTACAGTTGAATCTGGTTATAAGCGAAGTGGATATAAGAGAAACCTCGAGATAAGAGAACAATTTTCAGGTTCAATTTAACTCTCCGTAAGGGAAAATAACTTATTTCTAAGAGAAACCTGGTTATAAAAAGACAACCCCAACATTTTACCAATTGTTGAAAAAAAAGAAGAAAAAAATTCCGATTTCATGAATTCTCTTTACTTCCAAGTTCAACTGTAAGAAAAATCAAATCTACCTAATTTTATTATTTAAAGAGTACCTGTTTAGGTAAAAAAAAAAACTTAGAGACCTTCTCTTAAAATTTCAAGGCGTTAACGAAATAAGGATTCGTATTTCACGACCAAAACTATAGTTTAAAAAGTACGAGTACCCACATGAGATGCTTTAAAATGAAATCCTCAGGCTTGTTAAAATGAAATGAATTCAAGGAACATAAACAAATCCCCGCCGGTGGGGAATTTTGCTTTCTTTTAATAAACAGAAACAAAGTTCACTTTATTTACAAAAGCCCAACATCAAATTTAATAATTCCAAGAAAAATATAATAAAATGTTTCTAATTTCCAAGAAAAATCTTCTAAAGAAAAATAAAGTTGTGGTTACGCATTTGAAATTTGATAAAAATAGATAAACTGAATCTATTCAGCTAAATAAATATTTATACTAAATGATGAACTTTCATCATTATAACTAACTATTCGGGTACTTATTATTATAGTTTACTTAATTTTATACGGGGCTACTTTATAACATGAATTTGCAAATATAAAAATCTCATTACAATTTATTCAAGAAAAAGGTTGCTGGTGAGAATCACATGAAGGGCTGGAAATTGCAATCTTGATTTCTTTGGATATCAGAAATATTTGGTGTCGAAATAATTTAGGTAAATTTAAATATGTAAATTAAATATCGGATTCACTTGAATCGTCCTAAATGACATTAATAATAATAATAATAATAATAATAAGTTTTATTGTGAATATGATATACAAAAATGTACGTACACAACGTTAAATTAAAAGTTATAAAAATTGTAAGAGTAAGGACTAAAGATTATTAAAATTAAAGTTTATAAATACAATATATTTAAGATTAAGATTAAGGTTCATAATTCAAGGACACTCCTTCAGAATGTCCAGGAACTCACCTACACTGTATGGACAGATTTCTAAAAGTCTTGATTTCAGGATTATTTTAAGTTTTTCTGTGTCTAAAGACTTGTAGGCATCTGGCAATTTATTGTAAATATCAACACCACTGCAGAGGAATGACTTTGTGAATTTCTTTTCTTTAGATGGAATCAAGTTTTGCTTGTTTCTTGTATTGTAATTATGATTATTGCAGTGGTGAGGTAGAATTCCAGATGCCTTATGGACCAATAGACAAGAATCCAGTATTAACTGCCCATACAGTGTTAGTATGCCAAGTTTTTTAAAAATGGGTCTACATGATACAAAGGATGGAAGACCATAGATTGACCGGACAGCCTTTTTTTGCAGAAGGAATATGTCGGATGATAAACTTGAGTACCCCCAGTACACTAAACCATAGCATAGTATACTGTGGAAGTACCCGAAATATGACATCAGTGCAGTATGCGAGGAAAGATTTTTCCGAACAGCATTGATGGCGTATGTGGCAGATGATAGTTTGCCTTTAAGGTATAAAATATGGCTATTCCATTTGAGTTTGTCATCTAGGTGTATGCCAAGAAATTTTATTTCGTTTGATGGAGAAACTGTCAGACCGCATGCATTGAGTGTTGGGGGTGTGTCCCGACCATGAGGGTTAAAATACAAAAATGTAGTCTTATCCTGATTCAGCTTCAATCCATTCGCTGAAAACCAGTAGCACATATCACGCAGGACCCTGTTGCCCTTATCAAAGACTTCAGATCTAGTCCTGCCCGATATGAGCACTGTGGTGTCATCCGCGAACAGAGTGAAACTGACATCTTCATCAGTGGCGTAAACCAGGTCATTGATAAATACCAGGAAGAGGAGCGGGCCGAGAACGGAGCCTTGAGGAACTCCGGCTCTGATGTTAAGACAACTAGAAAAATTATAAGTTTTGACTCCATCTTTAACATAAGGTATTTTTGTTACTTGGTGCCTCCCAGACAGATATGAATTAAACCACTGGTGTGCGATTTCTTTGACACCGTAATGTACTAACTTTTCCAACAAGATGGCGGCATTCACACAATCAAAAGCCTTACTTAGGTCGCAAAACAGGCTTAAAGTGTGCGAATTTGATGATAGAGACCGCTCAAGGTGTATGAAAAAATTAGCAATGGCATCCGTCGTCGATAATCCCACTCGAAAACCAAATTGTTCCTTGTTTAGGAAAGAGTGTTTTTCGAGGTGACAAGTGAGTCTATGATGTACTAATTTCTCTAATATTTTGGAGAAACTATTGATCAAGGATATTGGCCTATAGTTGTTAATGTCAGTAACAGGACCTTTTTTGTGGAGGGGGGTCACGACGGCAGATTTGAATAGTTCAGGAAAAATACCACATCGAAATGAAGAGTTAAATATATTCACAAGCGGAGAAGCCAACTCTTCAATACAAAATTTGATAAGCGTCATCGGTATCATGTCATCACCAGTGGATCCCTTGTTTTCGAAACCCTTAACTACTCGCCTGACCTCATCAATAGTGGTTGGAAACAGAATAAAATCTGTGATTTGATTTGCATCTCTTAGAGAAAATTGTTTCTCTAAAAAATATATAGGGCTATGATGGGGTACGAGAGGATTAGGATGAGGTAGGGGAGGATTAGGATGGGGTAGGGGAGG
Source organism: Bactericera cockerelli (assembly GCA_024516035.1). NCBI lineage: Eukaryota > Metazoa > Arthropoda > Insecta > Hemiptera > Triozidae > Bactericera > Bactericera cockerelli. The sequence goes on from CM044960.1 coordinate 12,292,552, forward strand.
ATTAGGATGAGGTAGGGGAGGATTAGGATGAGGTAGAGGTAGAGGAGAGCTAGGGATGTTAGTATTAGGATGGGGTAGGGGAGGATTAGGATGAGGTAGGGGAGGATTAGGATGAGGTAGAGGTAGAGGAGAGCTAGGGATGTTAGTATTAGGATGGGGTAGGGGAGGATTAGGATGAGGTAGGGTAGGATTAGGATGAGGTAGAGGTAGAGGAGAGCTAGGGATGTTAGTATTAGGATGGGGTAGGGGAGGATTAGGATGAGGTAGGGGAGGATTAGGATGAGGTAGAGGTAGAGGAGAGCTAGGGATGTTAGTATTAGGATGGGGTAGGGGAGGATTGGGATGAGGTAGAGGTAGAGGAGGGCTAGGGATGTTAGTATTAGGATAGTAGGGAGGTTAGGATGGGTAGGGAGGATTAGGATGAGGTAGGGGAGGATTAGGATGAGGTAGGGTAGGATTAGGATGAGGTAGGGGAGGATTAGGATGAGGTAGGGGAGGATTAGGATGAGGTAGGGTAGGATTAGGATGAGGTAGGTAGGATTAGGATGAGGTAGGGTAGGATTAGGATGAGGTAGGGGAGGATTAGGATGAGGTAGGGGAGGATTAGGATGAGGTAGGGAGGATTAGGATGAGGTAGGTAGGATTAGGATGAGGTAGGGTAGGATTAGGATGAGGTAGGGGAGGATTAGGATGAGGTAGGGGAGGATTAGGATGAGGTAGGGTAGGATTAGGATGAGGTAGGTAGGATTAGGATGAGGTAGGTAGGATTAGGATGAGGTAGGGTAGGATTAGGATGAGGTAGAGGTAGGATTAGGATGAGGTAGGGTAGGATTAGGATGAGGTAGAGTAGGATTAGGATGAGGTAGGGTAGGAGTAGGATGAGGTAGGTAGGATGGGTAGGGTAGGATGGGGTAGGGTAGGATGGGTAGGGTAGGATTAGGATGAGGTAGGTAGGATTAGGATGAGGTAGGGTAGGATTAGGATGAGGTAGGGTAGGATTAGGATGAGGTAGTAGTAGGATTAGGATGAGGTAGGTAGATTAGGATGAGGTAGGGTAGGATTAGGATGAGGTAGGGTAGGATTAGGATGAGGTAGGTAGATTAGGATGAGGTAGGGTAGGATTAGGATAAGGTAGGGGTGGGCTAGGGATGTTAGGATTGGGATAGGGTAGCGGTAGGGGAGGATTAAGATAAGGTAGGGAAGGGTTGGGATAAGGTAGCGGAGTGTTGGGATGGTGCAGGAGAAGATGAGGAAGATGTAGGGGACTGTTAGAATGAGATATGGCAGGACCAGGAGTGAGCGAGGAATTCAAAGTTGATGAATTTGTGGTAATGTCTGGATTCTTTAAAAGATCTTTTGTAACATTAATAAAGAAAGTGTTGACGAGCTCTGCCACCCTCTCTGGTTGTGAGATTTTTACACCACCATGGTCTATGATCAAGTTAGCATGTTTTTGTTGTGACGCTCTGCTGTGAGTTTTTACAAGGTCCCAGACTGCTTTACCTTTTTTATTTGGAGCAGCATTCTGTATTTTGGAAACTGAGTGAAGGCGTTTGGCCTCTTGGACCACCTTATGTAGTATTTTACAATATAATTTATAATATTCATGTAAATTATTGTCATCTGTATTACGTAAGAGTTCATAGAGGGAACGCTTCCTAACACTAGATATTTTTATGCCCCTAGTTATCCATTCTTTTTTTCCATTATCTTTCAGTGAGATTAATTTAATGGGAAAGCAATGATTTAACATTGATAAAAGGATTCTATAGAATTCTGACACTTTTATATTCACATCATTGTTAGAATAAATGTTTGTGAAATCAACTGTGGACAGCCCTCCTTTGAATTGACTCATTTTTGGAGCAGAGAAAGATCGCGTAAGGATTTTTTCAATGCTGTTTTTCTTTTTATCGATTGGGAATGATAAAATTTGTGCATACCCGTGGTCACCAATTCCGTTGAATAAGTTCATGTCCTTATTTGTGATGATTCGCTTAGGAAAATTTACCAAAATATTGTCCAAGCATGTTCCAGATTGTGATCTTGTAATAGAATTTATAGTGGGCTTCATATTAAAAGATTTAAGGAAATTGAGAAATTTTATTTTTCCCGGGGTACTGTCCAATATATTTATATTATAGTCACCACATATAACGAGGTATTTGAATTTGCACAGTTTTTGCAAAAGCTGCTCAAATGTGTCATAAAAACTGTCAATGTTAGAATCTGGGTTGTTCGAGCGGTAAACGCACACAACCACAAGATCCAGCTTGTTTGATTTAATACCTGTGTATTCAAAGGACAGTTCCCTGGGTGTGACATTTAAATTCAAAGGTTCAAAGGTAATATTGTTTTTTGTAAAAATAGAAACGCCACCACGCTCGCGGACAGGTCTAAAATAGCTTGCGAGGTTTACGTAACCTGGTATATTATAACAATTTGCATTATTTCCCTTTAGGTGAGTTTCACTAAAACACAAGATGTCTGGGTTAAGTTTATACCTATCGAAAATATCGCTTAAAAACAACTCTAAGCTAGGTATCTTGTTTGTAATGCTTTGTACGTTTTGGTGAAGAATTGTAACTTTATCAATATTGTTATTGCTATTGCTATTAAAAAGATTTATTTTCTCTTCCATTAATTTACGTTTTCTTGAATAATCCGACATATTCCCTGACATATTTTGTATAAAATAATCATTACTACTACTAATACTATTATAAACATTGTGACAATAGACTACTTTTGGTATGTCTACCCCATTTAAGGCAGTGACGTTTTTCGGGAAAAAAGGTTGGGCTAGAGCCGAAAGTTTGCTACGAAAGCTAAATCCGTGATTAATACCATTACTATTATCATTGTCAATAACTGTCTTGTTGTGCAAGGAAGTGTCCTCACATTGGCTAATAGATGAGTTAAGATTATGTCTGATTGATATCACGTCAATATTATTATTAAAAAACTCAAGATGAGAATTAGAACGAAGTACACTGCTCTGACTAAAACAATGAGATGAGACAGTGTTTGTTAGTTTTATGGGTGTCTCTTTGGTGACATGCCTATGAGCTGTAGTTTCAATAGATTCTACATTGTCGGGACTAGACAAAAATTCGCATAGTTGGGATTCGAACCCAATAAATTATTATCTCCGTAGTATGGTGAAGGATTCAGGCCCGTTGTAAAGTTACTCACGGCCGGGTTGAATTGCAATGTAGGAGCATATCTTGGCACAAAATTATTTTGCATAGGTGGAACGGCAATATAATGTACTACTGGAACATTGGATGGTCTCACGGGAGCAGGAGGTGGCTTGAACTGTACATGAGATTGATGAGTAGGTAAATGGTAAGTTCCGGGCATACCATTATAGGAGTGATGTATAGCAGGATTCCTTGGAAGGTACAAACTCGGTGATAATACTGGCTGGTCAATCTTATTGGTGGAGCTGTGTATTTCTGGCGCTGACTGGTTTTCCACGGAATCTTTCTTCTGATATTTATCTGGTCTAGCTTGTTTTTTAGTCTTTGGATGTTTATTAATTGAGGATTGATTTATTGAAGATTTGCTATTAACTGGCGTGATTTTATTTTTTTGACTAGTTGACTGTTTCCCAGTTTGAGACTTAGTATTTTGAGGTTTAATTTTTATAGTTTTACTATACTTAGTTGAAATTCCAGGTTCTTGATTACAACAATAATCAACTTTGTTGTGAGCTTTACTATTCCGTGTGTTCGGTGAAAGTTCAATCCCCTTGTTTTTCTCTTCAAATATACTTTGTTTAGCAAAAATTTTATTTAGACCTTCACATACTTTTATTTTTCCCATCTTATTAAGGTGAATTTTGTCACCGGCATAATGCTTTTTCTTTAGCCTTTTATTGACATCAAAATATATTGAATTTTTAAAAGCATCAACAACAGACCTTATTTTCTTATTTACATGTTTAATGTGATTATTAACAAAAGGGTTTGTAAACCGGTAAGGGATAGAGACAACAATAGTCTTCGTTTTAGTAGAGTTGACCTTTAGAATATTTGTGATGTGTTGTTCAATTGATTTTAGGGGGGTTTTAAAGATGTCATTTGTACCACCAAGCAATATCATGTAGTCAAATTCATCATGATATGAGATATCTGGGTGAAGCTGAAGTTCGGTGATACTGGCCCCAGGTTTATACTTGACGGTGTACTTGCATGGATGATTATTGCTATTTGTGCTGGCGAGATGTGTCTCTAGGTCCCGTCCATGGCTATCACCTAAAACTATACAATTTAAAGTATTTGTTTTAGCATGAAGAGTATTGACCGCAAGTTGAGGTTTTGAGGTCACGATGGGTATTTGAGAGGTCTGATTTTGCGCATTTTTCTCAGAAATCGTTACTGTCTTTTTTGCAGACTGGTTTTTATTGGTAGCAAAAAAATCTTGACTCGTTGTGATGTTAAGGTCAATTTCAGATAATTTTGACTCATTTATTACAATTTGACTTGCATTGTTATCTTCAGCTAGCTCTACAATTAACGTTTTTTCACCAAATGAATCTTGACATCCTTGTGAGAATGATTTTCTCAATTGAAGAAATTGAATATTATCTTCTGTTAAGTCCAAGTCATCAGTTAATGTGTACATATTTTTAATTTCGTTCAAGTCTTGACTTTTTAAATCATCAATTATTTTTTCTAATGAAGAAATTGTTAACTTCAAACCATTTGTTTCGTCTTGCAATGACTTGATTTTACTATTTGATGTTATACTATTGAGTTCTTCAAGTTCAGTTATTTTTGAATTTTTCAATTTAACTTGAGCTTCTGATTCCTTGATTTGCATATCTTTTTGTTTAATGGTCCTTCTACACTCTTCAAGTTCTTTATCTGTATCTGATAACATGTTCTCAAAGTATTTTATTGTTTCATCTTTCTCTTTGAGTTTCCTGTGAATATTGTCCATGTTGTTTTCCAACTCCAATATTTCTGTCTGAGCTTTTACTAGATGCTCTTTCGTTTTTTCATTATCATTTGTATGTTCTTTGTTTTCTTATAGTAAGTTATCTAAAGAATTTTGTAACTCTTCTATTTTAATAGTCATTCCAGAATTATTCATTTCTAAGGATTTGTTTTCCGACTCCAATATATCGGATTTCTGTTTTAATTTATCAGATTCATTTTTATTGTTTATCCAATGTACACATATTTGATCAAATAATTCTTTGATTTTATTGTTCTTACAATCACTGTCATATTTTTTAAATTCTGTTCTAAGTTTAATACAGTGGCGGCTCCTGACTTCAAGACTAGGTGAAGACAAATTATACCCAGAAGTATTGAAAAAATAAAATTATTAATTTATCAGATCTTAGTTCTTATGGTCTCATAAACACAGCCCATTGTAAGTTATGGCTGTTTCCCTGCAGAGCATGATTTTCTCTCATACCAGTTTTGCATCATATAAGTTTTTATAGGTACTTTTTTTGGAGAACACTTGGTACTTAATAAATAAACAAGGCCAGCAGAACAATTTGCCTACACTTGAGCTGGTACACTGCCATTCATTTTTCATAAGCCATTCAGGCTTGAACTGTATGGCTGTGGGGCAGGCATTTGCTTTACTTTTTTAGTGGTGGTTATAGTAATTGGAGAAATTGGACATCCAGTAATCATAATATCTTTCTTATCCTCATTACTTCTTAATCTGAATGGGGTTACTTTTAATGTTTGAACCCCCTGATTTTGTGGGAATCTCATTGTTTCTTTGAAATATTCATCTTTATAAAAAATATTAACTAAAAGTTGGTAAAAAGGAATTAAAATAAAAATATTAGGATTATAGCTCAGTAGATAGGTAGGTACAACATTTTAAAGTGGGGTTAGAACTGGGAAGGAAAGAAAGTTAGTTGAAGACTAAAAATTACAATCCAAAACTGGAAGAAAATCCACCACCAGATTACAAAATAATTCTAAGAAAACATACTTACTACAAATATAAAATCAGCTTAAATTTGTGTTACCATTGATGTTTAAATGACTATTTATGAAAAACACAGATATTGCCTTATAATTTTAAGTACTTCACTGGAAGCTGTGTGCTTAGATACCTGCAACCTGCATAAAAATAATAATGATGTTTCTGACACTGAAAGAAGTACATAGCTACTTCATATTCAACTTATTATGAAAAGCACAGGTCAGATCAGGTAGGAATAATATTTCTATCCTGTATCAAATACTGGGAAATAACTTTATTAACTAGTTACACCAATTAAAAGTCACTTGATTACCGTTGAAAAGATATGAAAATAATCTAATAAAATTTAAAAAGTGCGCGACCAGTTTTGTTTACATTCTAAAGATAAGAGATACAATGTTGTCAAGTTAATTTCATAGCTAAATTTCTACAAACTTCAAGAGCTATATTTTAAATTTAAAGAAATCCCTCAAATCATGTAAGACGTATTTATTTATTTAAAAAAATAATACTACACCGCCTGAACAGAATTTTCTCTTGAGAATTTCATTTCAACACGTCTAATTTCATGATTTTTTTTTAAAGTGGTTCCATAGTCAGGATCTTAAACAGGACCACCATTGTCCCTATTTAAAATCTTCTTGGAACAACTAGATACCAGATTATCTTATTTGGCTCAATTTCGGTACCTACATTAAATAATAAAATTATTTCCGAGATTTGACTTCAATCGAGATGTCCTTTTTAAGACTATAGTTGACAAGATACATAAATAGTTAAAATTTATTGGTATCGGCTATCGTTTAGGAACTATGTACAAAACTAGAACCCAAAAAATGAGAAATAATATCCAAAATTCCTGACACAAAATCCTGCTTTCCTAACGCCTACGTTATTATTATTATTATTTTTTTTTTTTTTTTTTTTAATATTACAAGATTGTGCTAGATATGGGAGGCTAAATCATTGAATGGTTTCCTAGGTCTGGCATGCTACTGGCAACAATGTTCATATCAAAAACACATGACATCGCACATGGTATGTGGCTTCGTGACATTTCGTATGAGGTCGTGTAGATAATGTAAACTGAATACAACTGAAGACTGTCCTCAGTAGCATATTACATAGATATAGTTCTTGCCTAATATTTCATGATACCTACTTGGAAATACTCAACTCTGATTGGTTGATTCAAGGACAACTGAAGACAATTTCGAATTGTCTTCACATTTGGTGTTCTCCTTGGAAAGTAACATGAAATGTTAAGCAGCATTGATCTATTTTACACAAAGCTTACTCTTTTTTTTTCTTTTTTTTTTTCTTTGAGTTGGATCAATTGTGCCATGTTCAAGGGATTATGAGTAGTGTTTTCACTGTTCAAAATTAGGTGAAAATGTCTTCAGTGTCTTCACCCGACGAGCCGCCACTGGTTTAATATAGTCTGTGTCATCAAACTTGTCAAGGAGTTCTTTTGTGACTCGGGCTTGGCTTTTGCCTCTATTTCTACGAGACATGTTGGTTATTCTCAAGGAAAATAATAATATATCACTCTGGTATTAGTCGTAATTTTTACGCGTGAATCGTATTTATTTCGATAGAGTTCCCAGCGTTTGAGAACAGCTTGTAACCAGGCTAGACAGACTGGCGCTTCTCTATCACTTTGAGAACCGCTCGTCTATCAAGCTAGATATACTGGCACCTACTCCCGATGAAACTCTTATCTCGGGTCAGAGGTGAGGTGGGGTCACTGAAGTGAATGACCTTGACGACCTCACCGAACCGAGCCTATGCACAGAGATTCACTTGAAACACGATAACTTTAGTATTTAATTATTAAAATAATTGCACTTTTAATTTTAAGATAGAACTTTTAATGATTAACTTTAATTGTACTTTTAATCACTATTATGAATAAAAAAATTCACAGAATATACTTATCTAAATCAAATTGAAATCACTTTAAGGGAACTATTTTAAAATGACATTTCAAAAGTAAACGGACACGGAACATATTGACACATGACCTGCTCGGTTGAGAGCTGTTAACCATTGTTTTACATTGTTTTACTTAAATCAATAACTTGATTGATACACCTACATTACATAATTACTCGTATGTACTTATATTTATGTAAGTATTTCAAAATAATAATAATGACGTCTACACTGCTATCAGTTTCACACAAAAAGCTTTTATATAAACAATAATGTAAAATTGTAAATACATTAGGTACTAATAATACAAATATACCTATTACATCAAAAAAGGACAGGATTATTCTACACACACTAAATATCCAGAAAAAAAACTTTGTAAAATACAAACAAACAAAAAACTGAAAACACTAAGGTCGACAGATAACTAAGTTTGTAATTATCTACAAAGGCTATACGAAAGTTTGCCGATACAGGTTCTAAAAGGGTTTTAGGAAATTCATTTATTTAATGCATGACATTTTGCAAGAGTTTCATGTAATTTGAGATGCACAGTAGGGCAGGTGACTACAAACGATGCTTTCACGAACAGAGTCCTCAGGAAATCCGTTCACACAAAATGAAATTATCCCTCTCCACGTCTTGTCGAGGATGATTTTTTCAAAATGTTTTAATATACTTTGCTTGTAACCTCTCTGGACCCTCTGCCTTATCGTTCTCTATCTCACTCTGCCCTTCTCTCTCTATTTTATCTCTCAACTTCTCTACTTTATGTTTAAAATTTTGCGTTTAAAAGATCCTCGGCAATTCGTGATTTCTGCGTTTTCACACATTTACTAGACTGTATTTGTCCTATTTTCTTATAATATCATCTACATTCTGTCTTTGTTTTACAATAGGAACCTCAACTTTTATTCAAAGAATAAAACTATTTCAAGAGGTTACTAAAAACTATGTAAATAAAATAGATCAAATATCACACAAAACATCATAGTTACTCACACTGCATGGTTGAAAAACAGGCATGAGTACAGGCATACTAATTCTAAGCTTTTTCTTAAATGATTCTAATGGTAACTTGATTATAACCGGATGATCAGGTTCATGTAAGTTATTTAAAAGAAAACCCACAGAGGAAGAAAGGATGATACCCCCAACATAAATGACCACACTAGTTGATAGTGACGTAACAAAAAAAAGAAGTGAGGTGCACTTTTTAAAAGTCAACATTGTCCTCAAAACAACCATGATGTTGCATTATGTTGTGTCATAAATCATATTCTTTGAGAAGTGTATGTTCCCACTCCTATACTTGAGAAAATGAATTACACGCTCTGCCAGGACAGAAAACACTCTTTCTATTCTTCTGTTTCACCGTGTTCTCCAAATGTCATTTCTAATTTCGCAGTTTATACTTTACGTTCTGTAATTGCAAACGTAGAATGGAGCAAATGGAGCCTGTGTTTGCTCGCGAAAGCAGGGATTTTGAAACGGTAGTTAATTACTGCTAATATACTGACATGTGTACAAAGGGTGCTTTCTTCCGCTTTTGACGAGATTTGTATGTACAAAACATTCGTGTAAACAAATTGGGAGTTCACAATAGAATGTGCGTTAGAGAAATACATAGAGAGATTAAGAAACTTTTTTTTTGCTGCTTTTTTAAACAAGTAGATACAAAAATACTGCAATATTCAACAGATAAAACTTGAACAAATTCAAATGGAATACTAAAACAATACTTTGACATTGATGAATCGTCAAACTGTAAGAGATGACATTACAAAATTCAACAGTGATAGTCCAAGGGGTGGTTAAAGACCGATGTAAAGAAAGAGAAAACTTAACGAATCAAATCTAAAACGAACATTATTTTGCCATACAAGAAAAGACATTAGAACAATCCAAAGTTTTTCATACAAGAGGATATTGAAGACAGAATTTGCTCAAATCTTGTAAGATTCTAAAAAGGTAGATACTCAAACTCATCAAACAAGAGAAGACTCTACAAGATTCATCTAAGTTGTGAAATACAAGTGGTGAAATAGCTGGTAGAAACAAAACAAGAAGTGGTAAAAGACCGAAGAAGCTCAAATCTTAGAGGATTACTCAAACTCTTACATTGGCAAATGACAGAAGACTCTACAAGATTCAACTAAAGTTTATTATACAGGTGAAACAACTGGTAGGAATAAAAGAAGAAATGGTGAAGGACAGAAGAAGCTCAAACCTTGGGATTCAAATCGGAGCCCTGCTGCATAAGGGACCCAATGACGAACCAGAAGCTGTTGGACAAGGTAAACTTATTCTCTAGGACGAGGAGAGACGCAAGGTGAGCGTCCTCGTCTTCACTCTCCTCAATGTACTTCTCATACTCGCAGACAGGGCACTCTGTGGGCTCACACCACTCGTAGGGGGAGAAGCGAGCCACTATCCAGAGCGTGATGGACACAATGATGTACGCCCCGAGCAGGTACTCCCAGATCTGAATGGCGAGGGGGTTCATGAAGGAAAACAACGTGGCAGGCTTGCGCTCGGCTTTCTAGAAGAGAAGCAGACATGTGGATTAAAAAAAAATATTTCAAGTACATTTTTCATTTATTTTATTTTGAAGTTGAGTGATTTACAGTCCTCTTGAATCCAATCTTGACAGCCACAAAAAATAGACGCTTGTCGTCTTCAATACAGCATGTCCTCCTTTCGGACGGTTCAGAAGGGACACAAAATTTCTCATTTTAGGTAATGGGTCATCATGAGAGCACCAAAATTTATCCTTTACAAATATGAATAAACAATTCTGTCGTGTCTAGGTTTTGGGATTATCAGCATGACAGGAAAGCTCTCTGTACTTGTACCATACCAGTATTTGTCTGGGGATTTAATTAACTTTACGTCCATTTCCAATAAATATCATGTAAAATGTTACATACATCCAGAGTATAATAAGTATTTCAAGGAAAGGTAATTGATAAAAACGAGGTTGGCTTCAGGCGATAAGAGGAAGAAAAAATATCAACGGTCAAGGCTCACGATGCTGAAGTAGAGTCCGATGTATACCCATGTTTCTTGAAGGTGAAAGAAATTGCTGGTCGGGGGATCCTGCGGCTGTTTTCATTTAACATAGAAAATATTGTGTGAGGTTTACCTTTGAAGAAAAAAATACACGCAATACTGCACTAAAAGAGAAAAATGGAACAAAGCAATCGAGTACAGAGGACTGAAATTGAAATATTTAGAACACCAGACGGTGTATTATGACGATAATTTGAATAGAAAATAATAAAGATATGCTCTGATTACGAGATTTTCATCAAGTAAACAACAATTTACGTATTTCATAATGAAAAACATAATTTGGAGCAACAAGAATGACAAAATTAGAGAGCGCTATAAATTAGACGGTAAATGAAATGAATACTCTGCAAATTTGCACCCAACATACAATGTATGATAATAATATATAAACACTCTTGTATGCTCATGGAATGCATTTCTGTACAATGTACATTGTACATGCATAAATTATTTACCCAACGAAGTAAGACGCAGGAAAAGGAAACACATATTTCATGAAAAACACAAACCCTGATGATATTAAGAATCTCAGCAAAACATAGTTTTACCTCAAATTATCTTACAGTCTATGTTTGTGAAATTCAAGAAACCATAACTTATGTTAAGAAAAAACAACGTAAACCTGACATGAACATTCTAAAACGAGCTTGAATACTACATGACACACCATACATGATCACTATTTTCCAATATTTATTCGTAGCACTGTACCAACATTATATGCGGATGTATCTATTTGTCTTCCTATTTTCAGGATTTGAGCATGCAAGTTGAATATTTGCGAGCTTTGCACAAACCTTGTTTACCCACTTTACACGTTCCTGTTGTATGCACTTTTCCATTTTACCACACGAAGTCAATGATACTATAAACAAAATGTAAACGATGTGTTACCAATGGTAATATTTTATTCAGCATATCAAAACATCTCCTCAGGTTTGACTTTTCACATGCTTCATTTGTGACGGTCTAACAATTCTCTTGAAGTTTTAATACTTTCAATCAAATTATTGCTAATATCATTCATTTTCTAATGATTTTTAATTTTCCTAAAATATTTTTGCTAATAATACAGGGCGCTTACTTTTTTGTAATTTGCTCACCAGTCAATCAATCTCAAATATCGGAAGTATAGCACGGAAGTACAAGTATCACGATGCTACATAATATTTGTATAACACAATACCTATCAGCCACTTGAAAAAATAATGATGCAACAGGAAAAGAACAAAAATAACCACACAAACAACGATGACAATCAATAGCATCAACACAAAAATCAATAATATTAACAAAAACAAGAACAACGACCATCATTACTACCAAGTACGAACACAAGTATAACAGTCCCACATTTGTTACTTCCACCAATACCTACATTGAAAATTGCAATTTTCTTTTTTCTATTCTGACATTGATTGGAATTTATGAATTAAATGGATTCAAAAACCACACACTTTTTCTCTTCTAGCTGTGGTTAAAAGTTAATCCATAATTCATGATGCATTAATTTGTAATGTGTATTGTCAAATATGTATGTCGGTTGTACAATGTACATACATATTAGTTAAAATAATTATGATAAATTGATAAAGCATTTGAAATAGAACATGCTGTGAAAATGGAGAGATAGAAAGAAATATGCTCTTCTCTCTCCAATTTTTTACGTTCCGATTCCCTCATTTTAGTATCTTCATTTTTTTTTAGCTGTTATCACCTATTTTTAATGTATTTTGCCCAGAAGTGGGAATTTGGAAATTGAAAATAATCTGAAATACAAGAGGGGAGGAAAAAACAAATTGTCTAGGTACTATGTAAAAGGATATGAAAGGAAATGGAACAAAAGTGAAATCTGTTGGTAATAGCAAAACATCAGCTGGAAAAATGTTAGAAAGCATGGAATTAGGAATAGATGCATGGAAAACAAATTGAACAGAATTTTCAAATACGTATTGAAATAAGAAACGGGAACACACAAAAATAAGCGGAAACGAAGAACAATGAATCTGAGAAAGATAAAACAAGAATAAGATGAAAAAAGAAAGATAAAAGCATTGGGTTAGAAATATTGTTGTGATCTTCTGATTTGAAAGTAACATGTGTGCTGATGTGAGCAAGAAAATTTCCAGACAACTGATTTATAAAAAATCTGCATCAATGTTGCTCGGGAACAACAACATCAATCGATGTGACATTAGCTCACATCGATTTGTTGAAATACCTACGTATGTACGTAGATTTGCTAGTATCAATACATGTACCTACAATACAGGTACCTACTACCTAACTACGTTATTCATTAACAAAAACAAGGTTTTCGCCAGAATATCAACATAGTACATGCATTAGTAACTGAAATTTATTTTCCTAAGGCAACGGTCGTGCTGACCCAACACGAAGCTCCAAGCATGCAGGTACCTTGGGGTTGAGTCCGGAGCCCTGACGTAGGAAAGTCCCAGTGATGAACCAGAAACTGTTGCTGACTGAGAACTGGTTCTCCACGATGGGAGACTCAACGAGGCAAGGGTGCGGGTTGCTCCACTCGTACGGAGAGAACCGAGCCATCACGAAGAGCGTGAAGCTGACGAGGAGGTAGGCGGCCAGGACGTAGAGCCAAATCTCCACGGCCAGGGGGTTCATGAAGGAGAAGAGGCGAGTGGGCTGACTGGTCGGCACCTAGAGGGTTCCCCGCGGGAGACATAATCACCACAGTGGTTTAAAAAGAAATGGTGCTGTCGGAAGTATGACCAAAGACACATTTAAATGTTTTAAGTTGAGATGATTTTTCTTAAAATATTTATCCTATAAAATATATAAGACCTGTTTGACTGCTGGAGTAAAGGGACTTTTCAGTCTTGCCTCGGCAGTATAAACAAGGTATATTCTATTCTATTCTATTCTATTCTATCTTTCAGGTTCAGATCATCGTCATGAGTATGACCAAAGACAAGTTTAAATGTTTTGAATTCAGATCATCCTTCAGGTTATTTAGATTCAGATCATCTTTAACTTTTTTGATTTTTTTCTATCTCTTTTTTTTGCTAAGTGTCTTGTTAAATTTTAGTACCTAAGTAATCTATCTATCATCCATAAATGCTTCTTCTCTTATGGACGCTTTTTTGGTGTCTTAAATATCGATAGGATTTTACTTTTTTCGTGATGTCCTATTTTTTTTTCTTTTTCAACTACCAACCTATTTTGTTTACCTTGAAAAGTATTCCGATGCCCAGGTTCATGAAAGGTTTGGTAAAGTCTATGACACTCTCTCTAGCATAATTGATTGTCATGGAGGCAACGGCTAGGTCTGCTTTCTGGAAAGAGAATGTTCAGTAATATTAGTGACATAATATTGTATTATGTAGGTACTCGTATCCTCTGTATAGGTATTTTAATAATAACGTTAGAAATACTCTCCTCTGATTCGAACTATTAGAAATAGATTTAATTATTACTATTTAGAGGTACTTGTAAATAGCAATTCAACTAAAGATGACAAACCGTATGCTGAATATTTGTCGTTAAATAATTTATTGCTGATTGAGTTTCAGAAGATCTTTCACCGCGTCAGTACTTAACATGATCTATCCTGAACCCAAGTTGACCATCTTGTGACGAATCTTATGTAGCATTTTTACCTTTAATGCCAGTTGGTTAGAATGGTTGTTGTAACCAGCAATCATCATGCTATGGCCGGGTCTCCAGCAGTCCAGCCACATCGACTAAGCTCATCCTGAACTACGTATTCTTAGGTCCGATGAACCATCATGAGAAGCTGAAAATTTTCTTTATAAGCCCAAAAACCCTTTTGTTAGAACCACGGAGCGAGTAATAGAGAACTCATAACGTACCTACGCAAATATCTCATGGCTAATGAACCTATCTCATAAAATTGGCCATTTTGGATAATTTTAATGCAGTGGAAAAACACAAAAATAACAAATTATTACATGCTTTAAGGCAGGGCTGCCCAACCAGTCGATCGCGCAGTGATTTTATGTCGATCACGTCTAGAGAGGTGAGATGACGTCCTAAAAGTCTAGACTTTATAGAAGATCGTCTTCTGTAAAGGTTGGGCACCCCTGCTAGTAGGTAATAGCACTTATGACGGTTGCCATATTGGATAGTTTACGTGACAGGTTTGAGGCACTACGAGTGATCCATTGCTTATTCCTCTATGGTTCGAATGGTTAGTTACCTTGTCCATGAGTTCCTTGACGATGCCGTTCCACTCCTTGGTCTCGTGGTCATAGACCCCGTACGTGTGGTCAGGCACCAGCCGCAGCACAAAGTGGAAGCCCACCTGGGCCGCAATGCTCCTCAGTAGGTCTATGCAGAAACCTTCAAACATGGCGTTCCCTGTCAGGTTCTGGTCGTTCTTGACCATCACATAGGGCTTTTCCTGGAATAATTCTATGATTAGCTCAGTGGTAAAGGCGGCACTCTGTGAATCCAGAGATTCCAGAGGTCGTGGGTTCGAAACCCAGCCGGAACATGACAAGTTATCCTCCCATTTGGGATTTTTACCACATAATAATATGTCTTGGGCTTACTGCTGGAATAATGGGACTTTGATAGTCCTAATCGGGCAGTATAAATAAGACGATATTATTATTAAGATTGAGCTCTCTTATATTTTATATAAATAAAACGAACAAATCTATTACTTAATCAATTTTTCAATGATTGAAAGTGTACTTCAGATGTAAATTTATACAAACTATAGCGACAAGAATGAACTCAAATATTAAAAAAATCAATGAGACCTTATGACAAGTCTCTTTTGGAAGACGTCCTTTCCAATCCAAATGAACTTATAAAGAAATTCCACTGCATTCGCCACCACTAGCAGGGCCTAGTCTCTTACCTCTCTCGTCATCACGATGAGAGTGACGTTGTTGGTGCTGGTCTCATAGAAGGCACTTCGATCGGTGATGTTGATTCCTTCGGCCGGGGTCCAGTGGCCCACCTTCCTCAACTCCTCTCTCTTCAGTTTCAGCAGGTCCAGCTTGAAGTTGTCTCGCTTGCCCTCTTTGAATTCGATGCGGCCCGTGAGACCGCTGATGCTGATCTGAAGTGAAAAAAAATTATTCAGTCGAACCTGGACAATCTGGACATAAGTGAACTGGATATAAGAGAAAACTGTATACATATAAGATAACAACTTCAAGGTACATTTTATCTCTCCACATGGGAGAATAACCTCTTTATAAGAGAAACCTGGTGGATATAACAGATATAACAAATTTTCGGACCTTTCAGTTCTCTTATAGCCAGGTTCCACTGTAATAGTAATCCGTAACCTTACACTCTGCCGGGCTGTCTCTTTCTTTGTATAGGCGTTCTTCCCAGCTCGGCCGAGGTGTTTGATTCTATTTTACTTACTTACCAGTTACCAGTGGCTTTGGCTTTGACGAACGAATACCTCATCAACAAGTTTTTTCCATTAAAATCCATCATCTGCTGTTTCCTGCCAGGTCATATTACTTACTTTCCGTGTTTATGATGGTTGTCATGGTGATAGGGGTATTAACCCCCGTGGACTCTCAGCAGCAATGTTCTGAGCTCCAATATTTGGTTGGTTGTATCTTCCAAATATTTCATAATACTATTTTTAATACGTATTATATTAATTTGTTTTGCAATAGATGTAGGTATCAGTTATAATTATTATGTTTTCTAACTTATTATTTTTTAAATTAAACATTTAAAAGGAAGTAATATTTCCTGTGTTTATTATTAAGATTAGTGTTTTTTCTTGTATGCATTTATTTTTAAAAGGAATAAGGGACTATTGGGAATATTTTCCCGGGATACTCACGGTATTGATGTAGTTGTACAAGCTCAGACCATCTCGCCAGGGAACCTCAAGATCACAGGACAAATTGGAGCTCTTGATAACAGAACTCTTGTCTAGGAGTGCCAACCCTGCTGCTAGAACATGCACGGAATCATACATCAGGGCTGGCTCGGCCTGGAATGGAACAACAACAATTTGGTGTGGGGAAAAGTATTAGTCCGACCCTGCTGCTAAAACATGCACGGAATCATATTTTAGCATGATATTGCCTAAGGCAATAACCCCGCCCTTTAGTTAGGACATATATTTTGTATATATTCATTTATTTTTTCTTTTAATTTTTTTTTCTTCTATTATATTGTATATTGTATTTTCATTTGTAATTATTTGTATTATTTGTCCTATTACCTAATCAAGTGTAAATAGATAAATAAATAATAAATAAATAAATCATACATCAGGGCTGGCTCGGCCTGGAATGGAACAACAATAATTTGGTGTGGGGAAAAGTATTAGTCCAACCCTGCTGCTAGAACATGCTGGAATGGAACAAAAACAATTTGGTGTAGAAAAAGTATCTGTCCAACCCTGCTGTTAGAACGTGCTTAAGATCAGGACGAGATATGAATATCAGTAAGTATGTTTAAGTAAATCTACAAAACTCTTATGAATTAAGATTAAAGAGTATCTAGTCACTGAGCTAATCGTGCGCTAATCTATAAAGTTTAAAATAACTTCAGAGCTATTTTTCATTGATTGTTTGTTTTACCGCCCATGTAATTCGAAGATGATGATTTTCTTTTGAACAGTCCGACCAACGTACTTCGTATAATCAGTCCTCCTTGATGGTCTTTGCTAAATGATGGTAAATAATATTTTGAAATTTCTTCTTTTTAACCCTTGAAGTTGCCTCATACGAGTTGCCTCAACCCTTGAAGTTGCCTCATGTCATGTTTTTGTTACTATCCAAATCAATCTGACAGACCAAGAAAACTTGAGAGGATTTACGTCGACAAATTTTCAGTCGTTCATCCACAAGGATTGAATTTCAGGATTTTTAGCTCACAAATGATCACAAAGTCTCCTGGGCAAAATACTAAACTTCCGATTCATAAATTGAAGAACGAGAGAGGACACAAAAGTAATGAAATTAAATTCAGCTTTAAAACTTTTTTATATTAAAATCCACTTTCTCCTCTTTGAAGACCCCTTGGGATGATTTAAAACGAATAACGATTATTTACTTCCGAGAATATCGAAAATAAATTATGAATGAGATAATACTATTATATTCTTTTTTGTAAACCAACACAATAGTTCCATCTGTTCACAATATCTCTCAATCTGTTTAAATTAAACTAAATTTTGTACACGTATACCGTATACGTAGGTAGATCAATAAGTACCCGTGTTTAGGGACATGTTACATCATTGGTGAAACTTGTTGATACTTGTTGATGGAACGACATCTCAAATGACCACATCCAAAGTTTGAAACTGATTACTCTCTTAGTTTTCATTTATCGGTCACTTGAAGTTGTTGTGTTGCGTATAGTTGAGTGATATGGAAAAAGAACAGTACCGAGCAGTTATTCGATTCCTTTTTTTGGACGGGAAAAAATGTGATGAGATAAAATTAAAGTTAGATGCTGTGCACGGGAGCTCTTCACCTTCTATGACCACTGTTCGCTTTTGGTTTAATGAATTTAAACGAGGGCGCACAAGCATTTTTGACGAGGACCGCCCAGGACGCCCAGAAGACGTGTGTACCGAGGAAGTCGTGGAAAAAGTGCATGATATGATTCTCAAATATCGCCGAACAAAAGTGCGTGAAGTAGCTGAGAGTGTGGGCATTTCATATGGAACTGTTTTTAAAATCCTTCATGATAAGCTGGGCATGAGAAAACTATCGGCGCGATGGGTGCCGCGATTGCTCACAATTGACAACAAACGAATTCGTCTGAATTGTTCAAAGGCTAGTTTAGAACTCTTCAATCGCAATCCAGATGATTTTTTGCGTCGAGTTGTGACCGTTGATGAAACCTGGATACATCACTATACCCCAGAAACCAAACAGCAGTCAAAAGAATGGACTTCGGTTGGAGAATCTGCCCCAAAGAAGGCGAAATCGGTCCAATCGGCCGGAAAAGTCATGGCTACCGTTTTTTGGGATGCAAAGGGAATTATTCTTATTGACTTCTTGGAAAAAGGAAAAACAATAACTGCTGCATATTATAGTGAGTTATTGACACGATTTGATGCAAAATTGAAGGAGACACGCCCCCATTTGGCGAGAAAGAAAGTCTTGTTTCACCATGACAATGCACCAGCTCACTCATCTGGAATTGTTGCTGCTAAAATCCATCAACTTGGATACGAATTATTGCCACACCCACCTTACGCACCTGACCTAGCCCCCTGCGATTATTTTTTGTTTCCTAACTTGAAAGTTTGGCTCGGTGGAAAGAGGTTCAGCTCAAATGATGACGTCATAAGCCAGACAAAGGGCTATTTTGAGGAGTTCGAAGGGAGCTACTTTTTGGAAGGGCTAAAAAAGTGGCAGGATCGCTGGAAGAAGTGTGTAGCCTTGAAAGGAGACTACGTCGAAAAATAGAACCCAAAAATGTAAGTATCTCGCACTCTTTTTTCAAACACGGGTACTTCTTGATCCTCGTACTATAGGAAACGTGTTGTAGATGGTACTATTTTAATTTACATGAAGATAAAAACCTTGTATGTCACCTGTGATATCTAACTTTTGTTAAACTTTGTTTTGCATCAGTCTGTCAGTTATTGTAGGTATTTATTTTGTCATAATAATATTTGTATCTTCCATAAAACAAAACTTCAACAACCGCTCCAGATTTTTGGTAAAATTGAGAATATTTGGATAGACCTACAAGTGATTCAGTAAAAAAAGCTATGTCTTGTATAATATGTATGATAAGAACCCTTCACGAGGAAGTATTGTGTCCCTAAGTGTCTGTGTATTTATTTTTCGTCCTCACCTACCTGTATGCCATTCTTTCTTCAACTTCTATCTCACTCTCTCTTTTTCATCTTCCCTATCTCTTTGTCTCTCTCCTAAAAAAAAATATCCCTGGCTTTTTTCTGCCATTTTAATTACCTTTAAACTTTTTTTTAGCAGATTAAAAAAATGTATTAGATTTTTTCTTTATTTTTAATTGCTCAAATAATAATTTCAAATTAGAAAAACAAACTTGAACTTTTGTTTAATTAAATTTACGAGGATAATAATTATTGTTGGGTATTATTTTATTTTCTTCAAGTTATTGTCATTTTGTTTCTCCAAAAAGTATAAAAACGGTAGAAGAAAAGTTGGCTTGTTTTTGTTTTAAAGTTTCCGAGGAGTTAAAATTTGAGTGAATTTAACGGTCAGCATTAAATTGCTTTCATGTTTATGACTAGTTGTAGGTGTGTATCAAGTATGTCTCTTTCTTTGTATAGGCGTTTATTCACACCTCGGCCGAGGTGTTTGATCTAGTCTAGAAGAACTTTCAAAACAGAAATCTATATCCTAAATAATATGTCGTGTATTTTCTGAGGTGAACCATTCATTACATACATAATATTTAGGTATCAGAATTTCGCTGAAGTGAAATCCTGTTAGAAATCATAAAAACAATTCGATTTGTCGCTAAAACAATAGCAAACACAACATCAACAAATATAATATGTAACAATAATCATCAAGGTATGAGCGCTGTTCACCCATTTTCCTGCAATTTCCGGGCACGTATTCTTCTCTCTTTCCACAACTTTTTTTTATTTATAGAAATTGAAATGTTGAGTTGGCAACCATTTCATCAGCGCTTAAGTCCTGACGGATTTGACCATGTTCATCAATATTGATAATGTATTTTCGTCCCAGGCCTATTGTTTGAGCTCGAGAGGATTTACTGAGAGAGCGCGAAAGAGAGGAAGCTTGGTTTTCCTCTTTTTCGCGTTCTCTCTTTCTTTTTTTCTCACTCTCGCTTTCACCAAATCCTATGGAGGAGACTGAAAGAGAGTAGGATGAGAAAATAAGTGAGAAAAAATTATTATTGAAACATTTCTATATATCTAGGATTCGAATTTTGTATATTTTTTTGTTAGTTTCATTCACAAATAATAAACTTTTACATAAATAATGCTTCATTGTTTGATTTAAAATAGCTTTGATGCGTCGAGGAGGCTATTTTTGACAAAATGTTCGTTATAGTCGTAATTAATGCAGTGTTTTTTATTATTATTATTAGAGTAATTATAAAAAATAGAAAGATTATAATAAATTTAGGAAAGGGCAGCAAAATGGAAGAAGATGATATGAATGTCTATGTAGATAATTAAATTACGAGGATGATCTTTTTTTTTTACGTGTAAAAATTAGAAGCTCTTCAAAATTAAAAAAAAAAAATATATAATATTAAATGTCTGCTTTTAAACTAGAGGAAAGTCCTATCTTTAGTCCTTTCCTTAAATCCTTATTTAATCCTGGCATCGTTATCAGACCAATAATTACGCAAATTTCTCTTTCAATATTTGTAAGGAAAGCCCTATAAAGATCGTTTTAATTCAGTTCTTATTCGCAACATTTAAGCCTTTAATTTGCTTCCTTTGATCATTTCTGCCTCATTATTGTTGCTAGTATTATTTTTTTATCACTTCTATTTATTCCTTATCATCATCATTCTTAGGTATTATTATAATAATAAAATTATATTCTTACTCAATCCTCGTTCTTCTCCCCTCCCTCCTATTAGGCCTGAAGGAGATCGTTTAAGAAAGACATTTTGTTGGAATATTGCACGACTACAGTGAATGCCTCTTTGAGTTTCTTTCTTAATTTAATTATGATAGGTATTTAGCAGATATTTTCGAGCTAAGAAAGGAGTGCTCCTAATAGAACGTAATGATATTATTATTTTTCTTGTCTACACCTTTTCCCAAACTTACTTAGGGGCTCAGGGGGGCCTTATCAATTATATTAAACTGTGTGGTCATTATTAGGTTTCTATGATACATAGGTAAGGCTTCCTTTCTCTTCCAGCTGGGTTGCAGTGAATGCTTGCTAAAACCACCGTTGGTCGTTCTAATGGTATTAGCTTCACCAGGTACTTCGAAGTTTTTATTTCTTTTGTAAATTTCTATTATTAGAAATCGGAAGTATTGTGTTCGTTTTTGTAAAAATAAATATTTTTTTGTTCCGATTTCAATTTATTTCATATTTCTGGACGTTTCATAACCTCTCGATCAACTTTTCTTTCTCTAACAAAGTACATACCCTCAAACTACAAACATACTCTCTAACTCTCTTTGCTCCACAGAAGTTTTCATAAACTCTGACTAGGAATCAAATTTATTGTGCTCTATTAGTAATCATTGTTAAAATAAAATAGACAATGCCTACTTTTGGCTCAGTGGTTAAGAGCATTGGCTACTGACCCGGAGGTTGCAAGTTCGAATCCCGGCCGGAGCAGAAAATTCGGAAAAAGTTTTTCCGTTTTCGGAATGGCATGTATGTAAAGGTAAAGTGCCCTGAAGTAATGCGAAAGCGATTCCGGGGCACAATTACACTTCAAATAAAAATTATAGCTACTTATATTACAATTTATTTTAGACAATTCAAATTCATTTTCTATCCCTCTTTCTTTCTACCCACCCCACCCCATCTATATCTCTGTCTCTCACCTGTATAATTCCGCTTCGGTTAAGGATGTGGTGCCCCAGTGTCTGGTAGCGCTCCATTTGTTCCAGGAGGTTGTTGACTCTTCGGCTCTCGAGGTCCACAATGCGGAAGGCTGTCATGTTGACGCTGTTGTACTTGAAGTCCTCCAGGTCAAACGTCTCGATATCCTGGAACCGAAGAGGCATTTGCAGGGATACTATGATGGAGAAAAGTAGATATCGCATAGTATTATTATTATTTTAAGGTAATTGTGCCCCGGAAGCGCTTTCGTATTACTTCAGGGCAATTTACCATTATTATTCAGTTACCATAATTATTATGGGTGTGAATCGCAACCGCTCAAACTATCTTCTTTTTCTACTCTGTCTTATCCTGCTCAAGCAGGGTCGACGTTGTTCAACCTCATGGTTTTCTGGCTGGATGCCCGTCCTAGCGCCAACGACTCTATTTGATTTAAAGTCCTGGATTAGGATAGGGTTGTGTGTGTATGTGTATTATGGGTGTAAATCACAATTGCTCAAACTAGCTTCACTAAATATCTGCTTAACTTGGGACTTGAAACACTGACCTCCAGATTACAAGTACGCCGCCATATCGATCAAGTTACGGAAGTCTATCTATATCTATAAAAGAAAGCTGTCTGTATGTGTGTATGTATGTATGTGTGTATGTATGTTGTTCTAAAAGCAGCACTTTCGACGTTTTCTTACCTGTCACAACAGCACTTTGGACTTCAGGCGGAGCACTTTCGACGCGTCGAAAGTGATGCTGTGACAGGTAAGAAAGCAGCAGTTTCCTCAGGTATTACATATAAGATTGCAGCACTTTCGACAGGCGTTTTTCATTGTGTCTCAAAATATTCTCCTTTGATGTGTTCACTCCTTAATTTGCCCGTGTTTATTTGATACGTACGAGGCAGATTATTTTGTAGAAAATCTTATAACGATCCAGCACTTTCGACAAGTCCAATGTACTGCGTTCTTACCAATCTCATCTGATAGACGCAAGTATTTATTTTAAAAGTGATACATTATTATATTTTGTTATTCTAATTTTTGCTTTCTATGGCCTACAACCTGGCCGAGATAACATGACAAGTTAGCCTCCGATTAATATGATTTTTAGAAGATTTTAATACGTCTCGGGCTTACTGCTAAATTAATGGGACTCAATAGTCCTGATCGAGAATTACTATGCATAAACTGTTAGCGTAATGGGACTTCTTGTTTCAAGCCGACAGTCTAAATAAAGCACTACCTACTATAATATTTATGCGTACCACTAGGCAAATACCTATCGTATTAATAAATCGTAGTAATATTTTTAAATCGGATTTAACCGTTAACGTCGCTTTCAACTTCATGGTTATGTATTGTAACACGAAAGAGTTTTACGGCCCCATTCGCAGGAAACATATCAACCTGTTACTCAGATGAACCTCACCTCGCCTGAGTCGGGCCGGGAATAGCCTACATAACGAGAGAATATTTTTGCATGAGGTTGTTTGGGTAGTAGCTTTGTTAATATTCTGTGTATCACCGAAGTTAAGTAACGTCCAGCTTCGTGATAATCGTGATGCTGGAATTCCGTCCCAACCCAGGCTGGATGAGGTTGTTGGGTAGTAGCTTTGTTAATTTTCTGCGGATCACCGAAGTTAAGTAACGTCCAGCTTTGTGATAATCTTGATACTGGCACTCGGTCCCAACCCAGGCTGGATGAGGTTGTTTGGATAGTAGCTTTGTTAATTTTATGTGTATCACCGACGTTAAGTAACGTCCAGTTTCGTGATAATCGTGATGCTGGAACTCCGTCCCAACCCAGGCTGGATGAGGTTGTTTGGGTAGTAGCTTTGTTAATTTTCTGCGGATCACCGAAGTTAAGTAACGTCCAGCTTCGTGATAATCGTGATGCTGGCCCAACCCAGGCTAGGTGAGGTTATTGAAGCTAGCAGGTTTGTTATAATTTCCTGCGAATGGTAGTTAAAATCTCCGTCGTGATATGATCATCCAGTTGAAAGCGACGTTAAACCAACAACAAAACAATTACAAGCTAACCAACGTCCAGCGAGGTGAAGGCTTTGAACCTTTTTTTATAGTCAGTCACGAGGTCGTGTAACTGAGAGGTCCTTAATTCGATACCGCATCAGCACATTTGCTTTAATGTTTAAGGATATAATAATAATATTTCTTTATTGACAAGAAATATATTGACAAAGGCGTGGTTATGGCCTGAGGCTATCTCTGCCATCAAACCCATGTTTTTTTTATGTAACCTCACCCAGCCTTATATTGAACAGTCTTAGGGCTCAGGTTGAACTTTCATTATAAAGATTTCTAGAGATTCTTTTGTTAAGGCTGTGTTACTTAACCCCAGACAGCCTTTCAGACACCTTTTGGTTTCCAATTTGAACGGAACTTGTTTTATATAACAGGAAATGTATGCCCGTCTTCGGCTATTATTATTATTATTGTGACAAGTATTCAAGAGGAAAAGTTATAACTGCAAATGAATGTACAATTATGTCCTCCGTTCAATCCAATCCGGATCAAGAATTAACCAAGTTCCTCATATCCGGTGGGTGATTTAGGCGGTCTTTTATGCCTATTTTTCTCATTTCTTTTATTATTATTATATCGTTAAACATTAAAAAATATGAGACGATGCGGTATCGAATCCAAGACGTCTCAGTTACACGACCTAAAGGCTGACTATAAAAAAGGTTCGAATTCTTCACCTCGGTGGACGTTGCTTAACTCGTATATTTTTGTTGGTTTAACGTCGCTTTCAAGTGGATGATCATATTATAACGACGGAGATTTTAACTACCATACGCAGGAAACTAAAGAACCTGTTTGCCATAATAACCTCACCCAGCCTGGTTTGGGCCAGAGTGCCAGCATCACGATTATCACGAAGCTGGACGTTACTTGACTGCGGTGATACACTGAAAATTAACAAAACTACTTTACCCAAACGACCTCATCCAGCATAGGTTGGGACGGAGTGCCATCAGCATCACGATTATCACGAAGCTCGATAGAAGCTGTTATCGTTGGGTTACCAGTAGCGTTACCAGTAGCGAAATTTAACTCTATTTTAGAAATACATTATTACTAATTGTAGCTCTGGAAAATAAATCACGGTGACAAACTGATTTTCTTATTATTTTTTTTTTCTGTCATTATAATAATTATTACCTCAAATATTATTACTTTTTTAACTGGGTATAACAGTTAGTAATATCATAATTATATTAAAGCACTTTAGACATGTCCAAAAAAATGCTGCTGCATATATATTAAAGCACTTTGGACATGTCCAAAGTGCTGCTGCTCAATGTATATTAAAGCACTTTGGACATGTCCAAAGTGCTGCTGCTCAATGTATATTAAAGCATTTTGGACATGTCCAAAGTGCTGCTGCTCAATGTATATTAAAGCACTTTGGACATGTCCAAAGTGCTGCTGCTCAATGTATATTAAAGCATTCATGTCCGATTTTAACTACCATTCGCAAGAAACTAAAGAACCTGTTTGCCATAATAACCTCACCCAGCCTGGTTTGGGCCAGAGTGCCAGCATCACGATTATCCCGAAGCTGGACGTTTCTTGACTGCGGTGATCCGCAGAAAATTAACAAAACTATATTCTGGGAAATTTTCTAAAAAAATGTATCATTAACGAGATTTGCCTTGTGAAATGGTCAACATTACTGTCTTATTGCCATGCACGGATATAGCCCTCTTGTACTGGGGGGGCACAATCGCACAATATACCTAACTAGCAAGCCGCTTCGCAAGCCTATCACACACACAGACACATACACATACACACACAAATTTCAATATTTTTTGTATCAATTTCTTGTCTTTACTGGAGCTCAAGAATGGCTCATCAGAATGTCAAATGAACACTCCAACCCTTGCAAAAAAAATTCTCGCTTTGAGTTGATAGTTCGTCACGACATATTTCGAGAAAAAATGTCATTCAGGTCAAAAAACGTAAATACTTTTTGTTTACCCATCCATTTTATGTCCTTACTCAACGTAGCTCAAGAACGGCTCATCAGAATTTCGTGATTGATATCTCAAATGAAAAATTGAACCCTTGCTTAAAACTTTCTCTTTTTGAGTTGATACGCCGCCGCCGTGGCACCGTCACGATAAATTAAAAAAAAAAATGTAATTTCGGTCGAAAAATGTGATTTTTTAGCGTCACCTATCCTTTTTTTGTCCTTACCCCGTGTAGCTGAACCCTGATCCAAATGGACCTATAGGTAAAATTTCAGGTTTCTCGGACAATCTGTGTGGATTTGAAATTTTTATTATTTAGTTATTTCTTATTGGTCTTAGAATTGGGAATTATTTTGGGTCCCGTGCCCCCCTAACTTATTGAGATCTTTTTTTGTTAACGGGATTAGTCTTAGAATTGGGAATTATTTTGGGGCCCGTGCCCCTCTAACTTATTGAGATCTTTTTTTTTACGGGATTAGTCTTAGAATTAGGAATTATTTTGGGGCCCGTGCCCCCCTAACTCATTGAGATCTTTTTTTTTTACGGGATTAGGTATAATGAAATTTAAAAAACACCGCTTACCGAAAAAATCTGGGGGGGGCACGTGCCCCCCGTGCCCCCCCCTATATCCGCGCATGCTTATTGCCCCTTCAAGTATGACCAGGTATGCAAAATTTTGTTACAATTCATTCTTGAAGGCTCTTATTGCCACCAGCAAGCTTCACTTCAAAATTTAAAAAAATCTCTTAAGGAGTTACAAAATGGCGACATTTATTCGTAAGTTTACACTTGACCTGATATTTTCAATATCTTCGAAATTTTCACAAAAACCTATCTCTTGAACGGTGTGTCCAATTTGAACAAACTAAACTGTTTTAGAAGTGTTCTTGGCAAATACATGAATTTATAATATCGCGTATTTTCTGCCACATTAACCCAAGTGTCACTTTTTTGACAAAAAACACTTTTGATGAACGTTTTGCTCAATATCTCAAGAACATTATTAACTAGAATAATAAATTTTGTCTATGAGATTAGCAGGTATAAAACACAAATAAAAAATACGTACTGATCGAAATAATAGGTAAAAATTGGTTAACCCGTTTATACACAGGCGTCTTTTCTTGGGTTAAAATTTCTTTATTTTATTGCAGTCTTGTTATACTTCAAGATAGAAAAAATATATGAGAACATAAAATGTGTATTTTTCAAAACAAATAAAAAATATTCTCGGAAATTTTCTCAAAAAAGGTACCATTAACGAGATTTGCCTAGTGAAAGGGTCTAAATTACATATTTCCCCTTCAAGTAAGACCAGGTATGCAAAATTGTGTTACAATCCATTCTTGAAGGCTCCTTTTGCCACCAGCAAGCTTCAGTTCAAAATTCAAAAAAATCTCTTCAAGATTTACAAAATGGCGACAATTATTCGTAAGTTTACACTTGACCTGATATTTTCAATATCTTCGAAATTTTCACAAACCTATCTCTTGAACGGTTTGTCCGAATTGAACAAACTAAACTGTTTTAGAAGTGTCTTGGCAAATACATGAATTTATAATATCGCGTATTTTCTGCCAAATTAACCCAAGTGCCACTTTTTTGACAAAAACACTTTTGATGAACGTTTTGCTCAATATCTCAAGAACAGTATTAGCTAGAGTAATACAATTTCGTATGTGAGATAAGCAGGTATATCACACAATCCACAAGTTCGTACTGATCGAAATAGTAGGTAAAAATTAGTTAACCCGTTTATACACAGGGGTCTTTTTCTTGAGTTAAAATGTCTTTCTTTTTTTGCTAAATGTTTACGATTAGGTACAGGTAAAATTGGCAATCTGAGAACATCACATGCTTTTATTTGAGCCCTTTGTTGCCATATTCTGACAAAACCATTTTCGAAATATAGGCCAGTTTGCTACATTATCCGCTATGATAGATTTGGCTCGGGATTTTGAAATGTACACTGATGATGATTGCGGATATGTGGGTGGGTGGTGCGAGTGTGTGATGGCTGAGTGGAGCGGGTGCAGCCCGCTATCCCGCTAATACATATTAAAAGTGGGTAATTTAGACTACAATAATACAAAGTTTGTGTACAGCATACGATACATAATTCGTTCGAAAATGCCCTAGAACGGGTTATCTTGCTGTTAACTATTCATTTTTTTTTTTTCAATTTTTTTTTAAAATGAATTGGTAATTTTTGAAGTCCGCTATTTTAAGCCCAATGGTTCCTATCCCATTGGGATTTTATCCATTATTAGACTATTAACTATTAAATTTTTCTTGTAGAACACAGAAATGAGTCAGTTTTAAATCTGTTTTTCATATGAAAGTGAGAAGTTCAGAGAAAAATAATGCAGTACATTGGAGTAGTATATTCGAAAACAAGTAAGGGGTTTTATATCAATGAATAGGTTTTATAGAAATGAAGGGGTTTTGTTTTATTTTTTATTTCCTAAGTGTTAATTTAGTAAAGTTGAGTTAGATTAGCTGTCATATCACTATTTTATAACTTTGTTAAGTTACTGAGCTATTTAATGTCTGAAATCAAAATTAAAAATGGATGCACCACGGAATCACCAGCTTGACCAGACGTGGCTTCTGCACATACATATCTGAGGATAATGTGACTCTCTATCCAGACTCCATGGCGTAACGGTTGTGACTATTGCCCGTAGTTCAGAGATCCTGAGTTCGATTCCCGGTTGGAGCAGAATTTTCGCACAGAAAATTCTGTTTCCTCCGAACATGTGAGGCTAGTGATTCCGGCCCTACCCAGGCTGGGCGAGGTTGATGTGGGTACCTGGTATGATTCCCAGCGAATGGAAGTTAAAACCCCCGTCCTGTCTACCTCAAGTCAGGACGCTAAAACCAAATAGAATCAATGGACATGAAAGGAGCTTGGACATTGGATCTGGGCGTCCATATAATCCTCTCACCACCGTGATTTAGGTATGAATACCTATCTCACGGACACGGAATTATACAAGTTGAATATCTGAGTCGCTGGAATAGCCAATGCCTGATGGTAAAACCCCTCTAATAATAATATCTGCAGTGAGTTGAACATTAATAATAAAAAAAAATTAAACACATTTTACTTTTATTTTTTTAATATTAGGTATACAACTTGAATTTATTCATTTGCGAAAATTAAACCAAATTAACGAACATGTTATTTTTTTGTAATGTTTCAAAATGACCAAAGTTTGAAATAAATAATCACTAAGACGATTTCTTCATAATTTGACCCCCTGAGCTGAAAAGCCTCTCGACAGGAGCTGATGACGGTAGTAAGGTGTTATATTCAAAAAATATTTTTTTCACTTCATTGTATTTTAACACTGAGTTTGTGTTCTTTCACTTATTATTGAGATATTGCGAGAGAATGCTTTCAGCAGAATATATAAAGTTTGGTGTTGTTTCAGAAAATTTGGGCGGATCTAATAATAATCTGAAATCTATAATCCGAAAAATGTATTATGATTTTTAAAAGTTGACTTGAGAAAAAAACTCCTCAATTGTGCTTCTGCACCCCAAAAATCTTAATTTTTGTTTCCCCAGAATTATTCCT
Organism: Bactericera cockerelli; assembly: GCA_024516035.1. Taxonomy (NCBI): domain Eukaryota; kingdom Metazoa; phylum Arthropoda; class Insecta; order Hemiptera; family Triozidae; genus Bactericera; species Bactericera cockerelli. Next base: position 12,322,604 of record CM044960.1, read on the forward strand.
TTACCACAAACAAATAGGTACTTAGCATTATATTTAAAATTCATTGCCAAAAATTTAGTTTTTATAGTCATGGTAAAACTGGAAAGGTCAAAAGAACTAAAGACAATATCAAAATAATATACTCTTTAGTGAAAGGTAACCAACCACCAGGCGATGTTATTGCTATTGGTTATCGCGCGTCATATTGTTTTTTTCTTAGTATCAAAATAGACGCATTCCCGGCATACCACATATTCTGAAACTATTATATTTTGTACTTTTTTGCTTCACCTCCTAGCGTTTAGTAGTTAGAGGAAAACTGAAAAAATCATAATAATGACCCTCTCCCGCCCTCACTTGTGTCAGCAAGTATCTTTTGAGTGAATGTGTGTGTGTGTGTGTGTTTGTGTGTATGTGACTGTGTTTGTGTGTATGTGACTGTGTTTGTGTGTTTGTGACTGTGTTTGTGTACGTACGTTTATCTATTACTAGCGGACTGTCGCCCGCTTTGCGGGCCGAGGCATGGCCGTGCGGAGAAATAGCGGTGAAAGCAAAAATCCTTTTTCCCCAATGGCAGGTGTTGTAGTGAGAATTTTGAAAAAATCCCGTCTTAGTGCACATCTATTAGACAATAAGACAAAGCTTATACCTACCAAATTTCAGCTTCCTAGGACTTACCAGTTCGGAGAAACAGTGATGAATCAGTGAGTCAGTCAGTGAGTGAAACTTTCTTTAATAAGTATGGATGTTTTATGTATTGTCTAATTTATTTTTTTTTAAAACAATGTTCTTTGTAAATAATTATTCATTTCTCTGTGTTTTTCAGCAATAAATATGAGACTGTGAGATTTGTTTAGACTGTGAGAGTAAAGGGACTCTGTCTCATTCTTGTAGGATTGTATTGTATTGTATGCTCGTATATAGCCCCAAACAGAATGGCTGTCTGAGGTTGAGTAACACAGCCGTAACAAAAGAATCTCTAAAAATCTTTGTAATGAAAGTCCAACCTGAGCCCTAAGACTGCTCAATATAAGTCTGGGTGAAGTTACATTCACAAAGACATGGGTTTGATGGCAGAGATTGCCTCAGTCAATAATCTCGCCCTTTGTCAATATTATTCTTGTCAATAAAGAGTTATTATTATTATTATTGTGACAAGTATTCAAGAGGAAAAGTTATAACTGCAAATGAATGTACAATTATGTCCTCCGTTCAATCCAATCCGGATCAAGAATTAACCAAGTTCCTCAGATCCGGTGGGTGATTTAGGCGGTCTTTTATGCCTATTTTTCTCATTTCTTTTATTATTATTATTATATCGTTAAACATTAAAAAATATGAGACGATGCGGTATCGAATCCAAGACGTCTCAGTTACACGATCTAATGGCTGACTATAAAAAAGGTTCGAAGTCTTCACCTCGGTGGACGTTGCTTAACTCGTATATTTTTTGTTGGTTTAACGTCGCTTTCAACTGGATGATCATATTATAACGACGGAGATTTTAACTACCATTCGCAGGAAACTAAAGAACCTGTTTGCCATAATAACCTCACCAAGCCTGGTTTGGGCCAGAGTGCCAGCACGTGTGTGTCTGTGTGTGGTGTGTGTGTCTGTGTGTGTTGTGGTGTGTTTGTGGGTGTGTGTGGGTGTGGGTGTGTATGTGTGTTTGTGTGTGTGGGTTTGTGTGCTGGTGTAGGTGTGTGTATGGTGTGATGTGTGTGGGTGTGTGTATGGTGCGATGTGTGTGGGTGGGTGTGTGTGTGGTGTGTGTGGGTGTGGATGTGTGTATGGTGTGATGTGTGTGGGTGTGTCTGGGTGTGGTGTGTGTGTATGGTGTGATGTGTGAGCGTTGTGTGTGTTTGATGGGTTGGCGAAGCGGCGGGTGTAACCCGCTAGTGTATTTTAAAGCACTTTGGACATGTCCAAAATGCTGCTGCTACATGTAAGAATTCCATGGTTTGGGATCCCTTAATCTGATTTGTCGAAACTGCTGCAAACCTATATGTAGTGTCGAAAGTGCTGCTTTTACATCTATATATATATGTGTGTATGTGTGTATGTATGTTCTTTATACAAATCCACACCGTTTGACCGAGAAACCTGAAATTTTGCACATAGGTCCGCTTGGATCAGGAAATTCTTCTAGGCTAGATTATATCTCTCTGAGGTTAAGCTACAATGAGTAAGGATAAAAATGGATGGGTGACGCAAAAAAATGCACTTTTTTTGACATAAATGACATTTTTTCTCGAAATTTGTCGCGACGACCTATCAACTCAAAGCGAGAAAGTTTTAGGCAAGGGCTTGAGCTTTCAATTGACATATCGATCGCGAATTTCTGATGAGCCGTTCTTGAGCTACGCCGGGTAAGGTAAAAAAATGGACGGGTAACATGTAAAATATTCACGTTTTTTGACCTAAATGACATTTTTTCTCGAAATTTGAAGTGACGACCTATCAACTCAGAGCGAGAAAGTTTTAGGCAAGGGTTTAGGCTTTCATTTGACATATTGATCGCGAAATTCTGATGAGCCATTCTTGAGCTACGCCGGGGAAGGCCAGAAAATAGATGGGCGACAAAAAATATTCAGTTTTTTTTTCAAACCTAAATGACATTTTGTGTGTGTGTGTGTGTGTGTGTGTGTGGTGTGTGTGGTGGTGTGTGTGTGGGGTGTGTGTGTGTGGTGTGTGTGTGGTGTGTGGTGTGTGTGGTGTGTGTGTGGTGTGTGTGTGGTGTGTGTGTGGTGTGTGTGTGGTGTGTGTGTGTGTGTGTGTGTGTGTGTGGTGTGTTGTGTGTGGTGTGTGTGTGTGTGGTGTTGTGTTGTGTGTGTGTGTGGTGTATGTGTGTGGTGTGTGGTGTGGTGTGTGTGTGTGGTGTGTGTGTGTGTGTGTGTGGTGTGTGGGGTGGTGTGTGTGTGTGTGTGTGTGGTGTGTGTGTGTGTGGTGTGTGTGTGTGTGTGGTGTGGTGTGTGTGTGTGTGGTTGTGTGGTGTGGTATGGTTGCATGTGCGCCATATAGCTAGAGAGACCCACCTGGAATTTCACACAATAGGAAGGACATACACATACACACGAACAAGTACAAGGACAAAATCAGGTCCGTGTAATTGTTTCAATGAATTACTTTAATATTTTAATAATTTTATGCTATTTTTCTTTAAAAAAACATTGGACTGGTATGTTTCTGAGGAAATTGGAGATTTTTTTTTTTTTTTTTAATGTTACTCACATCGTGGAAATCACTGTTTTTCGGTGGTGTCTCGTGGTCTCTCTAGCTAAGGGTGTTTTTCGTGTGCAGCTACAGAGACTTCGTGGTAGTGTCGTAGAGTAGAGGATATTACGAAATTTTTTATTTTTGTATGATTGTTTATTTTACTTCCGAGAAATTTCTAATATTAGAAATCGGAAGTATTGTTTTTATCTTCTTTTCTTTAAATTTATTTTTGAAGGGGCTTTTTTCAAATATGTCGTCCAAGAACTTCACGCTAATCTTCTAGCTCACTCGTCGGTCTATTTACATGTATTAATTTAGGGGTCGCTCGGTTGATAATATTTCCGACTAGGTATTGGTTTTTTTCTATCTTGCTCCGTTCGGCGGATATTCCGCCCGGAAGCGTCGCCAGGTCGTTGCGGCCTTACACTAAGAATTAAGAAAAAAATTCTTGGAATCAAAAGAATTTGTCTCTGCGAGCTGACACTTTTCCACCCTGAAACGACACCCCCGGGTGGGCGGAGACGCCCAGGGGCGGCAATCAAAGTTGGTCGAAAAATATGTTCATATATTATTATCGACATTTGATTTTTGTTCTACGTAAAATTTAAAGGGATTTTCCGACTATTGGTTTTTTTCTATCTTGCTCCGTTCGGCGGATATTCCGCCCGGAAGCGTCGCCAGGTCGTTGCGGCCTTACACTAAGAATTAAGAAAAAAATTCTTGGAATCAAAAGAATTTGTCTCTGCGAGCTGACACTTTTCCACCCTAAAACGACACCCCCGGGTGGGCGGAGACGCCCAGGGGCGGCAATCACAGATGGTCGAAAAATATGTTCATATATAAATATCGACATTTGATTTTTGTTCTTCAAAAAAATTAAAGGGATTTTCCGACTATTGGTTTTTTTCTATCTTGCTCCGTTCGGCGGATATTCCGCCCGGAAGCGTCGCCAGGTAGTTGCGGCCTTACGCTCGGAATTAAGAAAAAAATTCTTGGAATCAAAAGAATTTGTCTCTGCGAGCTGACACTTTTCCACCCTAAAACGACACCCCCGGGTGTGCGGAGACACCCAGGGGCGGCAATCAAAGTTGGTCGAAAAATATGTTCATATATTATTATCGACATTTGATTTTTGTTCTACGAAAAATTTAAAGGGATTTTCCGACTATTGGTTTTTTTCTACCTTGCTCCGTTCGGCGGATATTCCGCCCGGAAGCGTCGCCAGGTAGTTGCGGCCTTACGCTCGGAATTAAGAAAAAAATTCTTGGAATCAAAAGAATTTGTCTCTGCGAGCTGACACTTTTCCACCCTAAAACGCCACCCCCGGGTGGGCGGAGACGCCCAGGGGCGGCAATGACAGTTGGTCGAAAAATATGTTCATATATAAATATCGACATTTGATTTTTGTTCTTCAAAAAATTTAAAGGGATTTTCCGACTATTGGTTTTTTTCTATCTTGCTCCGTTCGGCGGATATTCCGCCCGGAAGCGTCGCCAGGTCGTTGCGTCCTCACACTAAAAGCGGTTTTTTTTTATGTGAACGAAGCGAACCGAAGCTGACCTGGTCACTGAAATTCACTTTTTTTTATTTGACCGGACCGAAAAATCCTGACCAAAGTGGACCGGCTCGTTCGTTCGGTCATGGGTTTTGGTTCGGTAAGAAGAAGAAGAAGTGGATAAAAAATCATAATGTATTATTATTTTATTTTCACCCATTTTTTTTTTTTTTTTTTTTTTTTTTTTTTTTTTTCAAAACTCCCTGTTATGTGAAGAGTTTTATTGAGACACCTACCTACGCATTAAGTTTAGACATTTTCTTTTCTCTTGACTTTTTATTCTCTACTGATTCCTGTATCTTTATTTAGTGCTAGTTATAATTTTATTTTATTCATATTACTTTTGTCATATTAAATGGTCACTTGATGGATACAAGTTTATATAGAGTAAAAAACATAGGTAATCAGTTTTTTTATGAGATTGTCGAAAAATATGTTCATATATTAATATCGACATTTGATTTTTATTCTACGAAAAATTTAAAGGTATTTTCCGACTATTGTTTTTTTTTCTATCTTGCTCCGTTTGGCGGATAATTTCCACCCTTAAACACGCCCAGGGCGGCAATCACAGTTGGTAAAAAAAAAATGTTCATAAATCGAAAAAAAAATTGTGAAATTTATTGAAGTGTGCCAACATTAGTGATGTTATATTTCTACACTATAAAAAAAATTACATTATTAATCTAGTTTTATTCAGAAAAGTTAAGATGGGATAAGGGTTGGGTTGAAGAGATTGCCATAGGCAATAACCCCACCCTTTAGTTAGGACATATGTTTTCAAATATTTTCTATTCTTTTTCATTTTTATTGTATATATTGTTTTTTTTTTCTTCATTTTTTCACTGTTAAAATTATTATTTGTATATACAATTGTACATAATGTCCTTTTGTATCTAATAGAGAGTTGTATAATAATAATAATAATGGCACTTTCATTTTCAATTGAGCAAAATATTAAATCATCTGGGTCTCTTAACGTTTGGTACTTAATACTATCTCTTAGGATGTGTTTTACTGTTAATCTACATGAACAAACTTTGCAGAAAGGGGGAGGGTTCTTTTTTATTAGATAACAATGGGTGCGGTAGTGTGTCTAATGCGGAGACGTGTGAGAGAGACCTGCTCGATCCTTTTCATGTAGAAAGGGGGGTGCCAAGGATTGTTCTCAGGCTTTATTTCTCGCAATTTGTTTTCAGTTAAATTTTTCCATTCATCATGCCATTGTGCCATTCACAACATTCTTGTAATCATGGATCGGTATTCTATTAATCAGCGGGATGTTATAGGTACTATTCAATCCCTTCTTTTTCGAGTTGTGAGGGGATCCATAAGAATTCTAGATGGAATTTATGTTGTATGTATGATTTCGTTTGTGGTGAAGCACTAGGCCTCTTCACAATTTTTGTGGGTAGCACAGCATTACTAAGAGCCTCCTGTACTTTTCGAATTCTATTACTTACATTAATTTCTTTTTACTCTGGTAATGCCGCTACTGGTCGTTACTCACACAAGTAACTACTCATTTTTCCTCACGATGTATAAGTAGACCCCGAAAATCCAAGTACAGAGCAGAAAAATTCCTGTCCCGCTGGGAATCGAACCCAGGTCACCATGCATGCAATGCCTAGCGCGCTAACTCACTCTGCCACGGTGACTGCTTGTAATTTATGTTTACGTATTATTGTGGAGGATAGATATTATTATATTATAATTTCTTGTGCTTTGGAGTTAGAGGAGGGAAAATTTTGTAACGACTGAATGGCACTCAATGAGTCAGAACAGATTAGAAATTTTTCGATTGTTATTTGTGAACATGAAGATACGTCATATTATAATAAAGTGTATTGTATACAGTTTAGCTGTAAGGTCGGCATTGCTAATTCAACATAGGGGATTTAGTTTCATACTAAAGTTGTAGTTTTCATTACAAAAAAAGCGGCTGACACATGATTTGCATTTTTTTATTCATCGGTAAACAATAAATAATAGTCAGATATTTTATCTATGACGGAGTAGTAAGCGTGTAATTTTTCTTGAGGGAAAGCAATATTTTTGTCTAGTTTTCGTAGGTCATAGTGAACAATAGGGATACACATTGTCCAGAATGTCCAGGGTGATGATACAGGGGAAAATCGACATTAAATTTGATTTTTTACTCTACAAAAAAATTCAAAGGGATTTTCCGACTATTAGCTTTTTCTATCTTGCTCCGTTCGGCGGTTCTTCCGCCTGAAGCGTCGCGAGCTAGTTGCGGCCCTATTCCTGGGTCGGAGGAGCCGCCGAGGGGCGGAAATCACAGTTGGTCGAATAATTTGTTCATTCGTCATCTCCTTTCAAATATGTCTTCTTGAAGTCTTCTTGTCGTTTCACGCAAATCTTCTTGCTCACTCGTCGGTCTATATAAATATGTACATGTATTAATAATTAATTATTAAGAAGTTGTGTGGTTGTATGCCAGTCACAAGCGTTACGCCATCCTCCGTGGCGTAACGGTTGTGACTACTGCCCGAGTCCAGAGATCCTGAGTTCGATCCCCGGTTGGAGCAGATTTTTCAAACAGAAAATTCTGTTCCCTCCGTTCATGTGAGGGTAGCATTTCCGGCTGGGTGAGGTTAATGTGGGTAGCTGGTACGATTCCCAGCGAATGTAGGGATGGCCAAAAATATATTTAAAATTTGAAATTGACTCAATACTACAATTTTTTTAAAGGTATCCTATTCGTTTTTTTTGCTCCGTCCGGCGGGCATTCCGCCCGATAGCGTCACAAGGTAGTTGCGGCCTTAAGGTAGGATCACACGATATGGCAGAGCGACATATAATATGCCAATCTCCCTTGCCATAGCGTGTGATCGGTCTTTGTTTACATGACCATAAAACTATTTTTGTCTATGGCGACAAGTGCCATAGACGTATGGCAGGATCTATGGCATTCGTGTGAGTGCTTCATCACACACATGTACTACAATATGATATGGTGACGACTGGCAGGCTTGTCTATGGCAAGGGGGAAGACATACAATGCCATAGAGTTTTTTTGCCACATTATATGGCATTGTATAAGTGTCATATATTATATGTGCCATTTGTTTTTCTTTCTCGCCATAGAAAATATGGCATCTGTGCCATATAGTGTGATCCTACCTTTACGGTAGGAGATAAAAAAAAATCCTGGAATCCAAAAGGAGTTGTCTTGGGCGGAGACCGCAAGGGGCGGCAATCACGGTTGGCCAAAAATTATTTTCGAACTTTAAAATTGACATTTGATTCGTATTTATGGTTTACAATCCTGGGACTGTTTCAATCCCGAAAAATCGGAATTGAAAATTAGCGATCTTGGGATAACGGGATTTGATAGCGCTTTAAAATACCTATGATAAAGGCAAACTGTTAGATCTTGTAGTTTGTTCATCCACGATTTATGTATTTCCCTTATGGACTGGCAGCTTGATCCATGAATAAATCAGTTCCATTTCTGAAAATTTGAACGTGTATTTTCTCTCATCCTACACATACTACAAAAAAACAACATATTTTTGTGTTTTTCAATAAATAAAAATGGTTTATGAATTACTTCTTTCAACATTCTATTAACAATGTACAAATTTAGTATAAAAATAATAACAATAAATGTGTAGATCAAGTTCTATTTATATACCCCAGCTTCCGTGGCGTAACGGTTGTGACTACTGCCCGTAGTACAGAGATTCTGAGTTCAATTCCCGGTCGGAGCAGACTTTTCACAAAGAAAATTCTGTTCCCCCAAACACGTGAGCCTGGCAATGCCGGCCCTACCCAGGCTGGCTAAGTTTAATGTGGGTAGCTGGTACGATTCCCAGCGAAAAATCAAATAGAATCGTTGGTGTTAGGAAGGTCATCTAGCCGTAAAACATTTGCCACAACCAACCTCAAAAATGAGGTTGAACAATGCCGACCCCAAGTAGGATTAGGAAAGACAAAGTGAAAGAAGAAGAAGTTCTATTTATACACGAAGCTCGGAGAAGCTCTGTCGGATCGTTTGACTTGACCTACTACACCATCAAGCGCTGTCATTCTCGCCAAAACATCATTGACGGTGTCACCTGAAATTGAGCTTGTGCTTGTGAAAGCGTAATCTTCTTTTTCTCTATTGTTGAGGTTCATGAGCCGCAGATTTCTCCACCAATTGACTCGTTGATGTTGATGGTCTGAGATCATTTTTCTTGTGTTTTGTGCAAAGATGTGTATGTAATCCTTTCGTAGATTTTCCTAGGTCCTAGGGTCTTGAGTAGGGAATCACATGTTTTACACTTGGCACTATTTCAATTACAAGAAACAAGGTAATAGCTCCAAATCGACTAAATATCGGAATCTTTTTTGTTACTTGTATAATTATTTATGTTTCATTACATGGGTAATTTAAGAAACTAAAAGAATTGTCAAGGTAAAGTATATACAACATAGATTTATCAATCACTCGATTTTACAGGTTTTCAAAACACTACTTTTAGCTAAAAAAGCAAAAATTACTCTGCCAATTATGGACTCCATACTTCCTCGTGAATCCGATTACTAAATTTCTCTGAAGTAACAAGCAAAAATCTATTTCTATTCGAACAAATTCTGGAGTTAACATCACACGACTTTCCTTGTCCCCCAAAAAGAAGTCGAGTTCAGCCACTGGTGACTCAACGGTAACAGATAGCTAAAAATCAATGCCCAATTCGTAATCAACACTTCATAATCAATAAATTTGATATGTCACAACCTCAATCTAGGATAAATAATAATAAAAGTTAGTCAAAGCGGACGCGCGGAACAAATGGCTGAAAACATCTTTTTAGATATACTGAGGCTGATTCCTCCAGAAATGTGAAAAAAATAGGTCAAATTTTCGACGAATACAATACTTTCCTTATTATAGGATAAGGAAAGTAATAAGAAGACAAAAAAATAAGAAGCAATTCAAAGGGTACTGCTCTATCACCGTTTTTATATTTGTCTTAAAAAGCCATTGTTTTGGCATCGTTCAATGATTCATAGAATCTCTTGTTGAAAACGAGAAAGGCACTCATGAACTGATAAACCTCTCGAGTGTGAGTCATCAATAGATACCACAGGTCTCATGGATACAGAAATACAAAACATACGAATACATAATATTGAGTATCTAGGATTAGGAACAAGTTATAGCCGAGTTTATCACAACTCCACCAATCACTGATTCGCCAACCACCCTCGAATCTCGAGGGTTCACGAATCCACCAATCGGGTTTTATCACGAAAATTCAAGCTCGAGTTCGCGAATCATGATTGGCGTTACGGCAACATCGCAATTATACGAAAACTCTCATAAAAGCCTCTGATTTTTCGAAAATTGCGATGTTGTTTTGTTAACTTTTTACATTTTGAATGCTAACATTTCTGAAAGCATTTTGAACGTTTTTTTTTTGTGTCGTTCACATGGTCATTCCATAAGTTTCATATTGATCAATGATCATTTTGTGTGACTTGGGTTCAATTCTCAGCAGGGCAAGATATAATAAATTACCTTATGAGTAAGAATGCTGTTTCAATGTGACTATCAGGGATGGAATTATGGTCAAAATAAGATATTGGGACAGATGGTGATCTCGGTTTTATTCCCAGCAGGGAAGAAATTTTTCTGCCCTATGTCCACTGTATTTCCATCACGTTTTCATTAATGTTGTGTACTAGAATTATAATTATAATTCTCACACCTAGCTGTTTAAGAATTCTAAATATTATCAAACACCTCGCGCCGAGGTGTGAAGAACGCCAATACAAAGAAAGAGACAGCCCGGCAGAGTGTAAGGTTACGGAAAACATAGTTCCCATACATTTCATGTACTTTCAGCCAGCGAGGTTTTCAGCAGGAGTTTGTACATACTGGTGTGGAGAGATGATATAGGACCTGCACTCATACCCAGAGTCACCAAGAAGTTTTAGTACATGTGTTTTAAAGTCTAAGGGCGGAATTAATAGACGTTTTTGTAATACCTCTGTGGCGCTAAGTCACGGATTGCGTACTGTGTAAGATAGGGAAAACCGACACTTACCAACGACTTAAGTTATTGATGTTGTCTATTAATTACGCCCTAAATCTTGTAGGAACTGAGATTCGGACAAATTCAGAATGTTCCCGAATGAGCTTTTATCTTCCTGGGATTAGCTCGTTTTCAGGAAATATCATATAGACTTAGAAATTCAAATTGTGGTGAAGCACAAGCAGAAAAAGCACAGGTGAAGCACAGAGCAGAAAAATTCCTGCCCCGCTGGGGATCGAACCAAGGTCACCATGCGTGCAATGCCTAGCGCTAAATCATTGGGCAACGGTGACTACTCACAAATCGCTTCTCGGCCTTTTGGTTAAGATGTAATATCACAAAAATAAGTATTAATTAATTAATTTTAATAGCAATCGCGTGATAATGGCCAGTTTGAAAAAATTTCAAGTATTTTTTTAGGAATAATTCAAATTTATTTCAGTCTTTATTACAAAACTTTTATAAACTTAGCACATCAGGATAAGATGACAGGTTTATGAAGAACAAGGACAAGGATAATTAAATAATGGGCAAAAAAATAAAGATATCATGAAGATAAACAAGTATTTGAATTTTGAAAAAGATAAACATTTTATCTTTGTTTACGATTTAAAAATTCCAAAGAAGAAATTCTATAGTATTTTCAATATTTTTTTCTCTTTGGGAAGCCAATCGGTCCTCGAATCACTGATTCGTGAATCAAGGTTACTTCCTCAAATTGAGTGCTCCGAATCACCTGCGAATCAGAGATTGGAGATGATAAAACCCGATTCGTCGAGCCAATCCGGAGTTCGAGTGAATCCGGGGTGAATCTTGGATGATAAAATCGGCTATTAGTTTTATGATAGGAGTCAAAAGTGTTCGTATCGGCAGGCAGACACTTTTTCACCTTTGAAATGGCTACAGATTCTCCTATCTTTCACTATGGTTTGTTACCAACTATTGAATACTTAATACCTATAGATAGAAGGAAGGCTAGAGGGAGGAGTCCGTTACCCATCGAATTCATTTCTGATGAAATAAAAAGAAATCTTGCACAATTACTTGGTCACTACTCGTGGAAAAAAGTGTCATTCAAAGATCCTACATCGTTGTTTAAGAAGTACCTAGAAAATTTCTCTTTTGATTTTAATGTCTTGGTGTCCTGTCGATTTGGTATAAGCCAAGTAGGTGACAAAAAATCTTTGATTTTTTTTATAAACTTTTTTTTATTATGGTACCACCAACGTATCTGCCTCGAATATTAACGAAAACGAAAATATTTTTTGAGTAACATGTAGGGTAAAAAAAATCTGGTGTGAACATAAAAGATTGAAGTACCACGCTACATTGTGACGGTATAACCATTACCTTGTTAAAATGTACCTTTGTATTGCCAATTTTACCCCCACATAAAATGAATATGCAACTACATAAGTACATTAGGTTAAAACGACATTCGCCTATAACGACGAAAAGTTCCCGGTCCCTTGACCGTCGTTATAGGCAAAGTTTACTGTAGTACATTTATGTACAAATGAGGTATTTATAAGGTATATTTTAAAAATCATGCAGCATTAGTAGTTGATGTGGTTACGGCGCGCCGTATCTGTAATGTAAAAAATCCAGCGCGTGGGGATCCGTGATTCGTGGATCGAATCCCACCCCATGCTTGGATTTTCCTCATTTATTTTTTTCTTAGATTTTATCCATTAGTGCAAAACTTTAAAATACAGACTTAATGCTTTAAGTATGCTTTTACAGTTTTACACCATCAGCTCAGGTGGACTAGGGCCGTGGAGATGCCAGTCTCCAAATACAAGTTTACAATATCCTGTTAAAGTATTGCAACCGTCCTGGTATTATACACAATAATCCTTGCATTGCAAGCTTGTACCCCGTTGGATTTATTTTATTTTATTATTATTATTATTATTTTTAATAATAATAATAGTAAAAAAATTGGGTTTAACATTGCATTCAACTACATGATCACAACTCAAAAATTCAGACCCTTGCTATAGACCATTGTATTCTTTCCTACTACAGTCGGAATTACACCCTAAAAATAATATAATATATTATATTATTATACTACATTTGTTTTAATTAGGTACATTATTTAAAAATGCTCTTTCCAAATGGTTGAAATAACCGCAGTGAACCTACGGTTATTTGCGCCATGTATTTTGAAACAAGTCTCGCAACCGTTCATTTGGTACCTAATACTTATAGATTTAATCCTATCAACCTTTATCGAAATAAAAGGCTATGTATGAGTTCGGTGCGGAAAATAAAAAAATGTATGAGTTCGGTGCCGCCTAAAAAAGGTCATGTATGAATTCGGTGCCCTGGTAGGTACTTGCCCTGATGATCAGGTAATTATAGTATTTTTTTCCTTATAGGCATGGCCTTCAATTAATAAACCGAGGCATGGCCGTCATTGTATTTTACCCAAACCTACTATAAACCCAAGGCATGGCCTTCATTGTATTTTATCTAACCCTACTATAAACCCAAGGCATGGCCTTCATTGTATTTTACCTAACCCTACTATAAACCCAAGGCATGGCCTTCAAGGAGGAAATGGACAGTCTTGCTGAATGTAACTATCTACAAAATAATCTACTAACTTAATAACAGCAGGATGAATGTTAACAAGCAACTAGTACATTATAAACAAAAAATCAATTTATAAGTCATTAAGACCGCACCGAACTCGTACATCACCTTTTTTAGGCGGCACCGAATTCATACATGCGAAAAAGGTGCGGGTAATCTTCGCACCGAACTCACCTATTGCCAAATAAAATGACTCTCGGACTGATTTTAGACAAGTAGCCTGGCCCGCGTAACATTCCTACTCGTACCTACAACTGTAGACGAGTAGTCTGATCCAGGGATGATACCAGCAGTAGACAGCTAGACACTGAGGCATCTAGAGACTACTCGCACTAGATTACCCCAGCTTGTCTGTACAAATTCAACTCTGAGATATTCCCTATTATTATTAATCTTTACGAAGCGACGGAGTTCATCAGATGAGCCAAAATCTCATTAGAAAAGGTCATTTTACGTGCGAAGGGATCAAAAAAAATCCATCACTTGGGCCATTTGAAAAAATATGATTCAGGTATTTTTTCATTCAGTGTGGATCACAAGTTAGGACCTTGTTTAAACTTGTAAAAAAACAATCCACAACGACCTCAAGATCCCATTTGTTATTGAAGAGATAAAAGACAGAACATGACCTTTAACTCAAAAACATGATTTGAGATTATTCTGGGATCTAGAGACGCTAGGCATTAAAGATAATCCAGCAGTTACTGATGACGATATTGCCTTACAAAAATTTAAATCTTGTGATATTTTTCATGATGCTTCGCTAAATCTGCGCGCATGGTCGACTAACTGTAAGGGCGAAATTAATAGACAACATCAATCACTGAAGTCTGAACGTCAAAACGTCAATTTTCCCCATCTTACACAATACGCAATCCGTGACTTAGCGCCACAGAGGTATTACAAAAACGTCTATTAATTCCACCCTAAGAGTCCTAAGTTCGATTCTCTTCCTGACGAAATAAAAAAGGAGGCTTTTTATTCCTTAGAAGAATTTTTGAGTTGTAGTTTGAGTGATATGGTCCAGCTTACAATTTACTTAGTTTGTTACTTCTTAAGTTCTATTATGTCTTTTCCTTCCCCTGCCCCATTTCTGTATATGTATTTGACTTGTGTAAACAAATTGTAAATTTGATGTACACCAATAAATAAATCTTACCTTAAAATAAAAAGTGTTCAACCCGTCCAAAATGTGTTGGGTATTCACTGGCATATAGATACTGACTATTAGCTTGAAGCATATTAACTTAAAAGTTAATCCTGAGGCCAAAGTAACTAAACGAGAGTTCATTTTATGATCTTGGACACAAAACAAGGATTGGGACACAGTACTTACTGATAAAGACACTAGAATTTTCTTAGAGATAGTTGACGACTTACAGAAGATTTCAACTTATGAACTACCCAGATTATTACGTGTAATATTACACTACACCTGACTCTAAAATTGAATTCCATGTCTTTTCTGACGCTTGCTTATATTGCTCTTACGGGGCAACTGTTTACGTTCGTTGTATAAATGCCTCTGTGGCATAACTTGTGATATGATATTTTCAAAAATAATAGTGTCCCCTAAAAATATAACTTTCCCGCGACTCGAACTGATGGGTGCGCTCATTGCACATCGTAGTTTATTATATGTTATTAAATCGTTAAATCGCCCAATTCACGGTTTTTACTTATGGTCAGACTAGGGGGCTTTCGCCTGCTTTGCGGGCCGAGGCATGGCCGTAGTGTATTGAGGCATGACCGTAGTGTATAGAGGCATGGCCGTAGTGTATTGAGGCATGACCGTAGTTTATTGAGGCATGACCGTAGTGTATTGAAGCATGACCGTACTGTATTGAGACATGAACGTAGTGTATTGAGGCATGGCCGTAGTGTATTGAGGCATGAACGTAGTGTATTGAGGCATGGCCGTAATGTATTGAGGCATGAACGTAGTGTATTGAGGCATGAACGTAGTGTATTGAGGCATGGCCGTAGTGTATTGAGGCATGAACGTAGTGTATTGAGGCATGGCCGTAGTGTATTGAGGCATGACCGTAGTGTATTGAGGCATGGCCGTAGTGTATTGAGGCATGAACGTAGTGTATTGAGGCATGAACGTAGTGTATTGAGGCATGAACGTAGTGTATTGAGGCATGACCGATGACCGTAGTGTATTGAGGCATGGCCGTAGTGTATTGAGGCATGAACGTAGTGTATTGAGGCATGGCCGTAATGTATTGAGGCATGACCGTAGTGTATTGAACCATGGCCTTAGTGTATTGAGGCATGAACGTATTTTATATAAGAATCATCTTTTTATATGGAAATCTTTAAAATGTCTAACTTATAAAAGGTATAGAACCTTGAGTGTATAGTAGAGTTAGGTAAAACACATAGAAGGCCATGCCTCAGGAATATAGTAGGTTTAGGGATAATACATAGAAGGCAATGCCTCGGGTTCATAGTAGGGTTAGGTAAAATACATAGAAAGCCTATTAGGTATTTCTATTATATAATTTATGCTAGGCCTAAACTATGTAGGTATAAACTCAGGTAAAAATGCAATCGACGGGAGAAAATTCGGTGTTGATAAAATCCTGAGCGGGAGTGAACTCGTGGTACCTACCTGAACAAAATTTTGGTCGGGAGAGAACTCGATGACGTCCCTTATCAAGACCTCACGAGGTATGAGTGTACCCTGGACAACTGGACATACATGGACAGAGAAAAAAAAACTGCCCTGATGGGGATCGAACCCAAGTCAGGCTGACTAGTACGCTACCCACTTAGCCAAGGGCACTACTTTGTCACAACATTTAGTGAGTAGCATCGACATTACGAGAGCTAATTCATCATATTTTACCTCCATTCAACCATGATTGTTAAAAAACAATTTCGTAATGCCGCACCACAGGTCATTGCCCAATTCTACAACTACTACAATTTTCCTCGCGAGGGTAATAGGGTAAGATCAAAACAACAACGTGAATAATCAAGATGCGAAAGATAAATAACAAACGAAAACAAAACGCGCTTGAACTGGGTTTCATGTCGAGTATACTACCAATAGACAAAGTTGTCTTCTAAAAACGAGGACAGAAAATGATCTAACTAAATTAATACTTGGAAACTTAAACATTAAAGTTTTGCAAAGAGAGAGCGAGGTCATCTCGAAAAATACATACTGGTCAAGATCTGACCACTGTGCTAAGGATTCGAAGGTACCTACTCGCCAAAGAATGAAAGGCCACCAGGTGCCACCCAGTGGACCGGATGAAGGAATAAAACCAATAAATTAGGTATCTGCTCATCAAGATCTTTCATTTGATACCACTTAAGAATAGTTTTATCCTTCAATTCCCGATTTGGGCTCCAAAACCGAGGCCGCCCAAATGGGCCGCCGATTATAATTAGAATTTTTTGATCTGGCTCATCTTCATTATATCTTGATCACTATAGACAACTCACTTAATCTTCAATGCCAAGTTAAGGACACTAAGTCGGGTCTCAAGGATCCGTATGAAAAAAAAAAACAAATTTTTTTTTTTTTTATGAATCTTTCATGTCTTTCACGATTGATGGGGGATCTCGAAAATAGGGTTCCCGTTGCCTAGGAAGTCAAACAAAAAGTCAAATCAACTTATTTTTCAACGTAGAGTCCATAAAAATCACAATTTTTGAAATTCATGTTGCACTTTTCGCTGGCTGAAAGAACATGAAATGCATGGGAACTATGTTTTCCGTAACCTTACACTCTGCCGGTCTGTCTCTTTCTTTGTATAGGCGTTCTTCACACCTCGGCCGAGGTGTTTGATATCTTCAATATTCACGAATGGATCGAAGGCCATATACTTCTCTGCCTTAGGAAGTTTTCCTAAAGGCATTCACAACCATTTTCATACCAGTCTATAAAAGTCTACCAAAACCTACCAAGTGGACTATTCTTACGATCTAAATTATCAATAAAACGTCCCAACTATATTATTACGAATAAACAATTTCTGTGTATGTATTTCACGACACTTCTTACCTTCCGTCACTTCCATATATTGTTTCATAGCACCCAAACCTATTTCAGACAATATTTATGTCTTTTATTTGTATCGGGCGCACTTAAACCTCAGCCAATGTGTTTGATAGAACAATTTTTAGGTAGGTTTCAAATAAATATAACCAAATTGTGGTTATTTCTTGTGGTTATTTCAAAATGATGGGTTTAAAGGAACCATAAAAAAAGTCAGCCGTAAAATTTATTTCATTTAATACCTAAATGATAGAAATTTTACCTAGTTTCGGTCAAAAATGTTTCGACACAAGCTTGCGTCAGAGTATTGCAGGTATATCTCATATAGTATGGATCAAGTTCAAATCCCTAGGACTAGATCGATGTTATAACATTTATTTTTTGCATGCGTTATTGAGTAAGACGTATGCTAAATATTAGTGTCATACAGTAGGACTAGGAAATATACACGGCCATAAGGTTAGAAAAACACATACTTCGCAATGTCTCAGGTATGGAGCAGGACTATTAAAAACAGAATTAAGGCCACGTGTGTAAAGTACGAAGGGGAAATACATAGAAGGCCGTACCTCGGGTATCAAGTAGGGTAAGACGGTGGGTGCGGGTGTTTGAAACACCAAGGCATCAAACGTTAACATTTTAGGTGTCTCGGTATTTTTTATGAAAATAGGAATATAAACAAAAGTATAAAATTTCAAAATTGACTCGTGTATACAATGTGAACCAATCACGAGGAACTAATGTGTCCATAATTGGTCGGGAATAGTCACCAGAACGTCAAGAGATGGTTGATATCGAAACCACCAATTTCCTTATTGTGAGAATGGACATTTTGCTGGCTATTCCCGACTCTATTATGCTGGGTATCCCTATCGTGATAATAATAATAATACTCTTTTGTGGAAGCTAATCACGGGTTAGCTAATAGCTAACCAGGCGAGGTTAATGCTCACAGCATTTTCTACCACCTAACCTCAGAACCTTATTATTATGTGGTCACAAACTCAAATGAGGAAAAATTCATACACTGCGTGGGATTCGATCCAACGAATCCCTAAGCAACCTGGATTACTAGACCAGCGCGTTAACCACTTGACTACTAGCGGACGATTCACAATTTTTCACTTGTGGATAAGTCAAAAGTTCGTAATGGACATTATTAACTACTGTCTATTATAATGCAGTAAGTAAGGTCAGTGTAAACACCGCGTTTATATTATGCAACTGGTTTTAATCCGAATTTCGGTTATTCTCAAGAAGAAATTCACAGTTCTTATCTAACATAGAAACTAGAAACCAGTTTGAGTTTTAACTTCAAGGGTATCTGTGTTCTCATTACCTATTGCTAAAAAAGGTCTACAAGATTATGATGTGTTGAAAATTCCGGTTTTGGTTCAATGGACTAGAGTCCTTTCTGTTTTGTTCTAGTTATATTCCATTTATTTTCGGTTCTCCAAGTGGGTCACATACTCTGTAGACCTACATTAGGTGAAATTATTATTTTTCTCTTTCTGGAAATTCGAAGTTGTGGAAATAGTATTTTTTTGTAGATGTGCAACATTTCTCATGCATGATTATGATGCTAAGACTTCTCGCACTTTAATAATGGGACTGGGTTCAGTAGATAGTGTACACTAAACTCATCTGGGATAATCAGAAATATCAGTACGAATAATAATTTTCACATTTAGTAGTGGTTTTACCCAGGCCATAATTAATGTGTTTCAGTATGTTAATATTGACTATAGCGAATTCCCGACTCTGCTAGGGCTGGGTGAGTACGATCGGGAGTGACAACTTTCATTCTGCCTAAGTAGGGTATCACAACGGAACACCCTATATCCTAGACCCAAGTGCGCTAACACAACGAAGCCCTAGGGTAGCCCCGGTACCCGGTACGACATAGAATAATAATCCTACCATGTTATTAAAATACTCGTATGTAAGCGGCCTCAGCGATGTATTGAAATTCGTCCATATCAAGTTGTAGGTACCAGACTATTTATTGCTAGTTGAAAGCTAGCAAACTTTTCAACCCCAAACCAAAGGGTTGTAGGTTTGATTCCTACTGTGGCAGCATATTGTATTTAATTTGATTATGCTTTTGGATAATTATTCTTTATTATCTTATGTATTCAACAGACCATACTTAAGCCTAAAGCCGTATGCAACCCAGTTCAAAGGTGGAAAAGTGTCAGCCCGCCGAGACGAACACTTTTGATTCCAGGATTATTTTTTTTGTATCTCCTAACGAAAGACCCCATCTACCTGGCGCCGCTTTCGGGCGGTATACACGCCGAACGGAGCAAGATAGAAATAAACCAATAGTTGGCAAATTACTTTAAATTATTTGTAGAATACGAATCAAATGTTAATTTTAAAATTCGAACATAATTTTCGGCAACGGCACCCCCGCCCTCCCGGTGGTGCCGTTCAAAGGAAAAAAAAAGTGTAAGCCCGCCGAGACAAACACTTTTGATTCCCGGTAAAGTTTTGTAACTCCTACCGTAAGGTCGAAACTGCCTGGCGCCGCTTTCGGGCGGAACACCCGCTCAACAAAGCTATATGAAACACCAATAATTGTGTAGAGGGTTGTAAGTTCTGAGTTGGAATAAAATGACTATGTCCAGTCCAGCCACGTTTAAAAAGTTTAGATATAGATTTTACATTTCGATTTTTGGATTTTAATTTCGTATTAATTTTTAGGTTGGGTTTGGGTAGTCATTACAGTGTAAAAAGATGTAAAAGTGAGAAGTTCTATACATTTTTAAACAAACATGAAAAATAGTACAGCATTTAATATAACACGGCGCACGCTACAGTTGGAGGAGTCTTTTAAATTTTTCGTAGAATACGAATCGAAAATCAATTTTAAATTTCGAACGCATTTTTCGGCCAACTTTGATCGCCGCCCCTGAGCGGGCCCGCCTGGCGGTGCCTTTCAGAGGTAGAAAGAAATCAGCCTAGCGAGCGCTACATGATTGATTCTCGAGTCGAAATAAGTATCTCGCAAGATCAAAGGTACACCCTAGTAGCACCGGTTCTCGTTCTGTAACCGAAGTTAAGCAACATCCAGCGAGATAAGGAGTTGGATTGGTGACCATTCAAATTCGAATTCTCGTGATGCTGGCTATTCCCGGCCTCACTCAGGCTGGTTGAGGTTATTTTGAGTATCTGGTTTGTGAGTTTCCTGCAAATGGAGGGTAAAAATCCCATCCTGATATAACCATACAGTTGATGTAAACTCTAGTCTAGTATAGAAAATAAACACGGCTTAATGATTCATTCTAAACATGAATACCTACTCATATATAACATGGCATCTCTACGAGTATGCAACATGCAATGACCTTTTCACTCTTTGTACTAAAAAGACACTGATTCCATACTGTCCGCTGTTAGTACATTTTTTAAAGTACATTTTTAGAAAATGCTTAATTTCGTTGGAAAATAATTGAAAAAAAAAATTGAAAAATATATTTTTTTAAATGAAAACAGTCAACGTCTTCATTTATGTAAAAAGAAATACCAAACTATTAAAAAAAATCGGGTCTCTGTAGCTGCGTGAAATTCCGGTCCCTGTAATTATATGGTGTGCATGTATAGGGGTGTGTGTGTGGTGTGTGGGTGTGTGCGTGTGTGTGCGTGTGTGTAGGTGTGTGTGGATGTGTGTGTGTGGATGTGTGTGTGTGGATGTGTGTGTGTGGGTGGGTGTGTGTGTGCGTTGTGTGTGTTTGATGGGCTGGCGAAGCGGCGGGTGTAACCCGCTAGTTGTTGCATAAAAATAGGGGTTTAATTTTGATTTGTGTTTCACATTATGATCTTAAAAAAAAAAAAAAAAATACAAGAAAGTCATACTGTCCTAAACTCTATCATCAAAATTGAAAAACTATTTTAAATTTTCAGCTGTCGTGAACTGGTATTTTGCTAAGGAGTCCGCATGCATTTGAGATCATCGCCACATAATGATTGCTCTGCAAGAGCTGTAGGAAATAAGGAATTCTGAGACCTTATAAAATTGGGCAATCAGTAAGAAGTATTAATATTATTGTTAAATGTTTATATGTATAAATATCACAATAAAATATTTTAATTGACCACGAAATGACCGCAGGGCATACCTACTACCTTCAGAACAATCCCTCCTTCCTACACACCCATCATTTTAATAAACTTTATTGGCAGTAAGAATGATTCAAGGTTTTTCTTTTCTTTCAACTCTCTTTTACACATTTTTTTTTCATCCAAAAGAAAAGTTATGGAGGCGAACACAATTTTAATGATTATAATTTGTAATTATTTATTTATGTAAATTCATGAAGACTCTCCAAACTCCAAGGCTTTTGAATAACGACCAGAGGAGGGGGAGGTTTATGTCGGCGCCTTGAGAACATTTTTTTTTTTCTTCTTCTAAAAAACTCTTTTCTTTTTCTCGGTTTCTCTTTCCTTCTCTTTTTCTTTTCTTAAACCCAATTTCTCTCGAACACTTTTCTCTCTCTTCCCCCCCACTTTTTCTTCTTCCCCCTCTTTCTCTTCACACTTTTTCTCTTCCTAAACTAATATTTTCTCTCTCTTCCTCCCACTCTTTTCTCCAAACTCTTTCTCTTTCTAAACCAATTTTCTCTCTCTCTCTCCCCCCCCCCAATCTTTCTTCTTCCTCCTCTTTCTCTGCACACGCTTTCCCTTCCTAAAACAATACTTTCTTTCTCTTCAACCCCCTTTTTCTTCTATTTCGCTCTTTTCCTTCTTGAACTAATTTTCTCTCTCTCTCTCTCTCTCTCTTCCCCCGAACTCTTTCTTCTATTTATCTCTACATATTTTCTATTCCTAAACCTATTTTCTCTCTGTCGCTCTTCTGTCTCATCCCATTACTCGTTCTCTTGTTTCTTCCCAGACCCATTGTCTCTCTCTCACACTCCTCCCTCACTTCCCAAACCCTTCATCTCCACGCTCTTTCAATGTTTCAATTCCTAGATTTTAATAAAAAATATTTAATCAAACGAGAGAAATTTTTCCGGTGCAGAAATTAATACTTCCTCTGTTAAAAAACCAAAACGGAGCGCGGTTTGTGGTGTGGATGGCTAGGGAAGGAAAGAGTATTTTAAAAAGTAAGCAATTGCAAAGGAGTAACTCTTTCTATCTGAATAAAAGTTACTGCAGCGGTTGTCAAATTTATCACCTTGTTGCTTTCATGAAAGAGATTATTCTTAGAAAGGAGCACTTAATTAATTACAAAGACTACTTACATTATTTTGTAGGATATAAATAAATGCAGTTATCTTCTTTATGTGAATGAAATAAAAAAAGTACCTGTAAGTATATCTTGTATTAGATTTTTTATTGTTTATTTTCATATTTGTTCATGTGCCATTTCTCATCTTCGAGATGTTACTAAGATGAGCGGGCTCGACGAAATTGAAAAATGACAGTTTGATCAGCTATTTCGGTACTGATTAAAAATAAATCGAAAAATCAAGTTGAAAACCTCTCGAAAACTTGGAGAATACTATATTCAGCACACAGTAAAAACTTGTGTTCTAATTTGCCACATTGGGAAACTTTTTCTTTGCTAACTTCTCCTCAAAGTTAAGGAAAACAGAGAAAGGAATACCGTCTAATTTTTCAGACCCCGCGGAACTGCACAACTAGATCCCAGCCCTACTCAGGCTGTGTGAGGTTTATATGAAGGAGGCTGTATTGTGACTGACCACAGTCGTTATATCGAAATCTAAAATAATGAAACTAGTCTACTTAATGATACCTATCACTTTCACTTGAATTATGTTTACAAAGCAGTATGACATGGAGTTGAATCCCAGGGCAGCGTTTATTATTAACTAGGTAGTCTAGTAGGTACCATTACTGTCGATTCTTCTACCAACTGAACATGTAATGGTAAATCATAAAATTTAGTTCCAAATTTTTTACCCTCGTGTACTATGACATTTTTTTGGTAATACGAAAACTTAATAGGTGTTGGAAGCGGCTTCATTTTTCTACTAAAGTACAAATTTGTCAAATAATATATTTTTTTTAGAGATAATTTATAATAGTAAATCATAAAAATTTATTACGAAAATTTCTACCCGTGTACCTTTATTGTTATGATACCTATGACAATTTTTGCAAATACGAATAACTAGTAAAACTTGATATGAACAATAATACAAGATAAAGTTGTCAAGAACTCAGGAGAGCACTTAATATAATGCCTATTGACATAAAAAAATAAAATAAAATGGTTCACCATGGAAAGCCAACGTAATTTGAAAATCATAAGAATCGTTCACAAAATCACAATTTCTAGTATCTGAAACCTGAATCAGTAAGTAGTTCTGCTTTTTCTTCAAAATGACCATGTGAACGGACCTTGTCATACGGAAGGTCTCGTAAAGTTTTATGTTGAAACGTACGAGGGGCCGGCGCGGCGTAGGAAATTAAAAAAAGTCATAAACAATAGGGTCACTTAAAGGCCTTTGATGTTGAAAGTTTATACTTAGCCTTTATATGTTTCTTTTTATTGGTTGACCTAAGGGACATACGAGAATCTTTGTTTTTCCTCAAGAGACTTAAATTATTTTCTTTTGTTTTTTTTTTTTTTTAGTTTTAGGGAAAATTGCTGTATAGTGTCAAGAGTAAAAGAGTTTTACCATTAATTTGCTAGACAAACAATGAAATTATTTCTTCTGAATAGGAATGAGCTAACAGAATAATAAATTAATTGATTTCTTGACCACAAACGTATTCGAAACAAAAATTTGAAGAAGATAATTAAATAAATTATCTACAAGGTACTGTCAGTAAGTACATATTACAAATCTACTCACAGTAGACGTTAAAAATTTTCACACCCTTTAGACAAAAATTGAGAAAAATTAAAATTCCTACCATCAAGTAGGGTTCAAATATTGGGCTTCTCCCCTGCTACGTTTTCACAGGGGCTGTGTCGAAGAGGTGGACATTAAACATGACAGGGGGGATAGTCTTCCATTTTTCCACCCCCACTGAATTTCTCCCAAATTAATACAACCCCTTCCTTCATTCCCTGAAATTAATCCCCTTTCACAGGAATTTTTTCCCTGTTCTACCTCCCTTTCTCCTTAGTTTTCTACATTTTCTCCCCTCCCATCTAATACTATCCCCTCCTTTCTCTCCCAGTACCTTAAATTTTTCCTCTTCTCTCTTTAGTCCTCAACGCCACACAATATTTGCCATTCTCTATCTTATTTGTTTATCTTGGTAGCTCAGGCTTCGCTTCGGCCTGGAAATCCAAAAGTCGTGCATTCGAAATCCAGTCGGGTCATGACCAAATGTCCTGCAATTTTGTATTTTAAGTTGACCACAACATGATCATATGTCTTGAGCTTACTGCTAGAATAATGTGACTCAATAGTCTTCGTCCGACAGCATAAAATAAGCTCATTATTACTATTATTATTTTTTAAAAATCTCCTCTCTTTATCGCTCACACAATAACATCTATCTTACTTCCTCTGATATTTCCCCAAATCTACCATTTTCTTCGTCGCGCGTTGGTTGAACGGAAAGCCTCTCTTCTCCACTTCATCTGCTAAAAATATTTCCCTTTGCACTCTTTCACATTAGAGAGAAAATGTTCTGCTTGCTTAAAGCTTACCTACTAAGTCCATCACACACCCACTGCTAATAAAAACAAATGAGGACTCCTAAATATCTAGGAATCCTTTCTTCAACCCTATTAAGAAACAACAGCTATGCCTTTTCTCTCTCTATTTCCAACTTCTTTTTAATCTTCCTTTCTCTCTTCTCTCTGTTCTCTTCTCTTCACTCCCTGTCCCATTCTCTTCTCTCTCTGTTCCCATCTCTTACTTTCACTTGATGCACCCATCTCTCTGTCCTCTCCTCTCCTTCTTGCTCTGTCATCCTTCTTAATACTTGTATTAATACGTACAATATTTCTTTTCGTCTTACTTCTCCTCCTCCGCCTTTGATTCTGTATTTTACTCTTTCAGTTTTTCTCTAAACATTTATTTTAATGTCGAATGTAGGTAATTTCGTAAAACGGACCTAAACAGTGTGTGGATACCTGATTTGTTTAATTTTTTTCATCTTGCCTTTCTAATGCGTTTTAAATTCAAAATAAAAAAATCTTGGAAAACAGAAATTTCTGTTATCCAAGGTTGTTCAAACTTGAAAAAATTCCAATTGAATTCCAACAAATGAACAACATTGTCAACGTATAAGAAAAGCGTATCATTGAAAAACAGTACTTACAAATGAAGTGAATATGTAGTGGTATCGGTAGTCATTCATTTGAAGCTGCAACATCTGAAACACAGAATCAATAATAATAATTGTTTTGTTTTTTTTTTTGTATAAGTTTTATAAGTTATAGGTATATGTATTATCTTAATATATAAATGTCAAAGTCACTGACTAACCACTGACTGATCATCGCTCTACAGCCCAAACCGTAAGTCCTAGGAAGCTGAAATTTGGTAGGTAGCTTTGTCTTATAGTCTAGATGTGCAATAAGACGGGATTTTTCGAAATTCCCACTACAACACCTGCCATTGGCGAAAAAGGATTTTTTGCTTTCACGGCCATGCCTCGGCCCGCAAAGCGGGCGACAGCCCGCTAGTATTGTATAAGTTTGTGGAAAAAATGGGCCCGTTCTGCGAGGAGATGTCTCTTTTCATCGACTCCTTGGGAATCTACCTTGGGAAGACCGGAGACTCCCAGGGAGCATCCTTCCTCGTTCAAAGGATCTCACTGGCCGTTCAAAGAGGACACGCTGCCATTGTACTGGGCTCATTCCCTTCTACCTTTGACGATGTGTATAACATTTTTAACTAATAAATATGTATATCCAATGTAAATAGTTATAGGTTCATCTCTTAGGATGACTCGGTATTTATAACTAATCGATAAAGAGAGAAAAGAGTATTAACAAAAGGTAAAATGGTTCAATGGAATATATTTGTAAACTGGAAATGGAAAAACCGAACGTATCGGTGACCCTTTGGAAAATCGAAGATAATTAGCGTGATTTATGAGGGCAGAACAGGAAAGAGAGATACAGATGAGAGAAAGAGAGAGACAGAGAGAGATAATTGATAAAGATGGTAAAAAGGGACAGAAAATCTTCTCTTTGTATGTAAAACGAGACTAATATCTCTTCATACCCCTCTCCTATTCCACCTTTTCTCGAAGTAGGCATTGTAAAAAATATTTTATGTTCTAGTTAAACTTTAACCCTAGACTTAATTTACTCTTGGAAGCAAAAGGCTGATTACATTTTTATGTGCTCCCTTGTTGGATATTGAACGGAATGTGCTGAACGAAAGGCCAAGAAAAAAAACTTCACTGTCTTCGATTTATTACGGTAGTATCCCGCTTACTCGAAATTCAAGAGACTTTGGGCGAAATTAATAGACAAAATCGATAACTTAAGTCATTGCTTAGCATCGGTTTTCCCGATCTGAGACAGCACGCAAATCTAGTAATTTCATCATTTAATATTTCCTTGGAATACAAAAAAAAAAAAAAAAAAATACTTCCGATTTATAATATTAGAAATTTACCGAAAGTAAAAAATGAATAATAGGTATAAGTTAGGTATGGGTAACCTTAAAATAATGGATATATACAGTTCTTGGCGTTACACAAAACAACACTACAACATCGTGATCTCCTGGTTGTGTCTCTAGTTTAAGCGATCGTATCGTTTATCAACAGTTTTTCAGTTCATAATCTCCTCTCCTCTTCTTGAGAAGAAAATAATAACGAAAGCTGTTTAGGTAGCTTTTACGGCGAATCGATGAAAAGTACCTTGTTGGTAAAGTTATACCTATGTAGAAGTAGGTGTTCATGTACAATGTACATACGAATACAAAAATATCAGTCTATCTCTTTATACTCGTACCTACTCTTTTTGAATCTTTCCTGTTTGCTTTTTTTTCTCCTTCTAATGCAAGATAAAAAAAATATTTACCTATAAAACTCTGCCACGTGAATTATTTATAATACATATGTATATATTATAAATAATTCAATAATAATACATACTGCATAATATATAATGTATGAAAATACATATGTATTATAATTGAATTATAATACATAATATGAAACAGAATATAATATGTATAATATGTAGCCAATGAAAGAGCACTAAAAATTGGAAACCCACAAGACAAGGTAAAATGTTGAACTTTACTTTTCTCGAAGAGAAATTTTCTTTCCTGGAAGACTTCCAGATTTTTCGACGGTCTGCCCCCGATTCTTAATGAGCGCTCATTGAGTAAGTCTAGGTATGCTTGTTACAAAAGTAGAGAGTGGAGCAGAGAATTTTCGACGCCTCATTACAAAATAAGGCTAGAAAAAAATGGTTTTTAAAAATAATATTATCACAAACGTATCAAATAACTCTGCCGAGGTGTGAAGAACCCCTTATACAAAGATAGAGGCATACTATTTTAGTATAACCAACTTCTTCTTTCACTTTGCCTTTTCCCAAACCTACTTGGGGTCGGCATTTGTTCAATGAATCATTTCCTTCCATATTTTTCTACTTAGCGCGTCCTCTTTCCTACAGTTTTTCTCTCTTAGGTCTTATTCAACTTTGTCTCTCCATCTCATCTTTGGACTTCCTCTCTTTCTTTTCCAACATCATCCACAAAATCGAAATCATCATCACACTCAACAGCGATTTTATTACAATACTACCACAAATACAATATAATACAGGTAGAAGTTTATACAAAGCTAGAAGTTTCATCATGGAAGATGGAGCCGGCGTGCATTACCCTGAATTTTAAAACTAAATAATTATGTAATTTTTAATGTTATAATACTTTTAATATAGGTACATATTATATTCGTTAGTTCGAAATGATATCAGTTTGTAAAAAATAAAATAATACAGGTGGTGAAACTACAACCAGCAGGTGCTTTAATCACTGCCACCACCAACTCAACAATCTGAATGAAATAAGACAAAAATTCCTGATGGAGTAGCACTTGTGAGAAAATTGTGTATTGAAATCAAGTTGTTCTCCGAAGTAAAAAATTCAAGATGCTTCTCCAGGAGTTAGATAATGTTGAAGGAAAGAGCACAAAGTAGGAGGAGGTGAAATAATTTAGGATAAAAAATAAAATGAGAGAGAGGATCAAAGGTGACAGAGATAAAAATTCAGGAGCAAGAATGAGAGATAGATAGTAGAGAGAGAGAGAGAGAGAGAGAGAGAGAAAGAGAGAGAGAGAGAGAGAGGGGGTAGGGAGAGAGAGAGAGAGAGAGAGGGAGAGAGAGATTTCAACAACTAGAAAAAATCTACCCACAGAACCAATTCATGTTCAGAATTAAATTGAAATCACTTACTATTTTTTCTCTCTCTCAAAATTTATATCTTTTCAAAGTAAGTACAGGAGAGAAAAAGGAGAAGGCGTGAAAGAAAAAAAGGAGACGGAAGGTGTGTTCTTCATTTAAATAAATCTACAAGTATTTCAGGAAAACCTCTTTCTTGTATTTTCCCCATTTTTGTTAGGTTTGCTTGTTTCCAATACCTCCAACCTCCAAGGTCTTTTTACGCTTGGAACGTGATATTATTAAAATAATATCCATTTTAAGAGAAATTGATAAAGTTTAGGACAGAAACCAAGTTTTCCGAACAATCATCAATATTTGTTTAGTGTTGCGTTTTTGCAACACCACCGCATACACAAGAGATACATCTAAACCTAATTTTACTCGTTTGTACTATCAGAACGCAATGATAAGAAATATATTGCATTTCATTTAGAAAATAAACCATATCATTCGCGAACTAGATGCACAAAACACATAAGAAACATGCAAGAAAGTAATATTGATGATTTCACAAAATACTACCGTCTCAACAACTGAACAAAGAATATTATACACATTGTGAAGATTTTCTACCTCATTTCACCTTGGTTCTATTTTTTCTTCCATTTTCTTTATCACTAAATTTTGCTTTATATTTTGTGTCTTTTGCAACTATTTTGTCTTATGAAAAACAAAATACAAAAAAAACCGAGAAAAACGAAAAAAATGTTCTTACCCGCAAAAATGTTCTTAAACGTGCTAATATGTATTAATTAATATTGGTCTCTCAAGAATTCTAAAAAAGTCTTATGTATCTCAAATTCTCTATTATTCACTTATTTCTTAAATTTACCAAATGATATTTGCACCGACATTCCTCTCTCCAATACTTTTTACTTTCCATAATTTCTTTTCCATTGACGTTACTCTATAATCTAATTAAATAACAAACAAAAAAAGGTTTTTGGTTAACAGTCTTTCTAATTTAACCTTTCATATTCTTTCTTTAAAGTGTCCAAAAAATCTCAAAACTATAAGTTTTCTCTTCTTGTGGTCCTACTTTCAGAGTTTTTCAATTTTTGAATCTCTATCTCTTCTTTTGTCCAATGTATTCTTTCATTCCCTCATCCAATGTCTTTCCTCTTTGATGCAAAGTTCTTCTTTTGTCTTCTCTCTTCCCATCTTTTCATTTCTTTCTTCCTCATTCAGTTTATTCGTTTACTCTTCATAAATTCTTTAGAATAATATAATAATCATCTTCTTTATACTCACAAAGAAACACACTTAGAACGAGGAACTCTCTTCATTTTATTTCTCACATCATCATACGCCACCCTACTTCTTCTTCCAAACATCACGTTTTCTATAATGTCTCTCTCTTCTTTTTCTCTATCTCTCTCTTTATCTCTCTCCTTTCTCTCCGTCTCTAAATATCTTTCTCCTTCCCCCCCCCCTTTCTAGGTTTTCCCCTTTCATTTCCATCCTCTTATCTTAGGGAGAGCCCCTTTCATTTCCCTCTTGCTCTCTATTATGTTTAGCTTTCCCTATCTATGTTTCTCACTCTCACTCTAATTCTTTACTCTTTCTCTATCCATTCTTTACTTAATTTTCTATTCCGTTCTTTTGCATCTTATCTTTCAAGATTTATTTTATCTCTTTTTTCCTCTAGTTAGCCCTTTCCTCTGATGTTCCCCGCTACTCAAATTAATTTACTTTCTCCGCTTCTTCTGCTCTGTGATGTTTGTTCATGTATTATTTGCTTTTTTCCCAAGATTTTTCCTTCTCAAGAAGAATTCATGTTTATTTGAATTTCAATTTAAACTGGTCTTGTTTGAATATTATTTTCACAAATTGGGTATTAAGTATTGATACTTAACTTGTTTTTTTTTGATAGTTAGGTAATAATAAATTGAGTGATGGTGAATTACAATAATATTTGTAAATATAATTTGAATCTTTGACTCATGATGTGACTATATTTTATCTTAATATATAAATGTCAAAGTCACTGACTGACTGACTGATCATCGCTCTACAGCCCAAACCGTAATACCTAGCGAACTGAAATTTGGTAGGTAGCTTTGTCTTATAGTCTAGATGTGCAATAAGACGGGATATTTCGAAATTCCCACTACAACACCTGTCATTGTCGAAAAAGGACTTTTTGCTTTCACGGCCATGCCTCGGCCCGCAAAGCGGGCGACAGCCCGCTAGTCATTAATAAAATGAAGTCATTAATCACAGAATTTTCAATCTTTATAAGGTTGACAACATAATATACCTCAATAGTCCAACCACCCTGTATTTTAGATTTTAGCATCAATTATTATTTTAGAAACGTGAACAAAATTTACAAGAACCTGTCATTCCCAATTATTTTCATTGATGAAATATCATTAAATTCGTTTCAGCTCTTCTGATAATATCCTCTTTTAATTATTAATTACTAACAAAATAAATTAATTCTCATTATTTAATGAAAAAATATTCAACATCGGTTGAGCTGGTCTATTTGTTAGTTTGGATTTTCTCGATTTGTCAGTCCGTCTCCATTATTAAAGCTGAAATCATCAGAGTAGGGCATGTATAGTGTATAGTGATGTATGTACAAACATACATACCTATACATTTATGTATGTACAAAGTAGTCACTGTGGCAGAGCGAGTTAGCGCGCTAGGCATTGCACACATAGTGACCTGGGTTCAATTCCCAGCGGGGGAGGATTTTTTCTGCTCTGTACTTGGATGTTCGGGGTTCACTCATACCTCGTGAGGAAAAATGAGTAGTTACTTGTATGAGTAACGACCAGTGGCGGCATTACCAGAGTAAAAAGAAATTAATGTAATAGAATAATTCGAAATGTAAAGGAGGCTCTTAGTAATGCTGCGCTACCCACAAAAATTGTGAAGAGGCCTTGTGCTTCACCACAAAGAAATTCGTACATACATACATGTATGTACAAACAAAATTGAGCGCACGATTGGCTCCGTGGTAAGATACGCGACTGCCATTGGAAGATCTAAAGACCTGATAAATTTTTGCATTAAACATTTGGTTTAGAGCTGTTTGCAAGGGATACCTTCTGGTTGACCCAGCACCTAAATAGAAAGTAAGGTGTCACTTCTCGCCCATCGAGGTATAATATGGAATGGGCAAGCTACAACACAAACCCTATCTTACACAATACGCAATCCGTGAATTAGGCCACAGAGGTATTACAAAATCGTGTATTAATTCCGCCCTAAATCTCTGTTTCTACTAAGAAAATTCTTCACTGCTTGCATTATCTTCAACAATGACCCCCCATCAACAAAATATTAAAAAAAAAACCAACAATAATATTGGAAACGAAGGAAAAACTGAAGGGTATTTTATTTTGGTTTTTAAAACTAATGAGTTTGTAGATGGGAAGAGAGAGGGGGACGTATAAGGGAGAAATTAATGTATACCTTCCTGTTCGCCGTCCGATTTTTGATGGTAAACCCCTCCCATCGGAAATTTATACATACGCCAGTGATCAAAATCCCATACGTACGTCTTACAAACTTCTGATTTCTCGAGTCAAAGGCGGCACTAAGAACGTACAAGACATACATGTCATTACAGAGTAAGACGAGATCTTCATAAGCTCGGGTTTAATAATAGTTCTCTCATCCGGTATGAAGCGAGGCGTCTGGGATAGACATCAGGTGATGGGGGTAGGGGAGGAAGGAGTTAACAAGACAGAATGAATATTATTTGCATGTTATTACCCCGCGAAAATATTTCCTGTGTGAAAGATGTGACAAGTATCCATGGAATTAAGTTTACGTACAGTGTTAAAAATTTCAGTGAATTAATAATAATCGGAAGAAAAATCCAAAAAAATGTATTGTTTCTATGGTCGCCGTGTATTTTTTTTAAATATGCAAAGTGGAATACTAAAGTTGAATTTTTTTGTCACTTTCCTCTCTAGTGATTATTTTATCGTATCTTCTGTCTCCTTATTTTTCTTGTTAATTATATTATTTAACTATATTGTTTGCTTATTTATAATTATACTGTCGGTATTCTATTCAAGCAGCCTTTCAAAGGTACAATAGTAAATTGTACTTAGAGGGGAACTTATTTCCAATAATAATAATTATTATTATTACCTCCATGGAGTGGGATCCTGCTGTTAGAACTAGTTTGAATCCTGGCGTTTTGCAGCACGACCTGTCAATTGCCTTCTGTTTTCATGTTGTCTTTTCAGTTTTTACAATCTTACATATCTCTCCTTCATTTTACCTCTTTATCTTCTCCTTACATCTCTCTCTCTCTCTCTCTCTCTCTCTCTCTCTTTCGACTCTCTCCCGCTTTCTACTGTCTCTCTCTCTTTCTCCTCCTCCTCTCTTCTTCATCTCCATTACTTAACTTAACATACGGATTCAATGTTCTATGATTAGACAACCCCTCCTCTCCTCATTGGAACCCTGGCTCCCTCTTTCTTTCCCATCTCCTTCTCCAACTCACCTTTTTCCTTCTCCTCCTTATCTCTCTTCCCATTTTTTTCTTTTCCTTTTTTTATCCTCATTGTTCAACTTTGAGTTCTTATCCTTATTTAGCCTACATTATTGTAAAACAGCGCTTCTCAAAATATTCTGAGATTGGCTCGTGCATCATATATTAAGAAAACACTTTGATTTTAATATTAGGCGTGTAAAGATTAGGAATTAGCATTAACCATAAACGGTTTACGTCCGAGAGAAAACTCTCCTCTCTTCTCATTTGGAGACGCAACAAAACACAACGCGAATCATTGAAATCATTGTACCTCAGTACTGCCGCAGTCATGTACAAATGTACATTGTGCAGTAACCATGCCACTGCCACAGCATTGGACATCACTCACACGCTTGAATACTATTAGGACGCTGAAATCACTTACACATTAACGTAGAAGGGTAAGCTGTTATTGTTTTTTTGTTGTTGTGGATATTAAAAAAAAACACCCATTCATTCTCAATACAGATTTTAAGAAGCGTTGATGTAATGTTTTCAAAGTTAACAAGAGCGAGAGTTGATTTTGTATTTATCTTATTTTTCCTTTCCACTTTCCTTCTTCAATTCTTTCATTATACCTCTCACTCTCTCCTCTCTCTCTCTCTCTCTCTCTCTCTCGCTCTCTTCGTCTCTTCTTATAGAAAAATAGGAGTAGTTGGAAGATAGTAGAGAAAGAGATGGAGGGAAGAAGAGGAGGTTGACAGAGCGAGAAAGGCAAGGAGAGCGAGAGAAAATGATAAAATAGATAATATTATTAGGTAGAAAGAGAGAGAGAAAGAAAGAGAGAAAGAGACAGAGAGAAATAGAGAGAAAGAGAAGAGAGAGAGGAGAGAGAAAGAGAGGGAGGAAAAAGAGAAAAGAGAGGGAAAGTTTCCATAAATCATGTAATTTTTCCGGTGCAAAATGTTTTAAAACAGAGAGACTGAAATTTTTCTTCAAAATCATATTGCTACCCTCGTTCTCTCTACACCTCCCTTTATTCGCTCCCTTTCTTTTTCCCTCTTTCTTAATTTTCCAGTTTTTTTCTTCTCTCTTCTCCTTTTTCATTATCCTTCTTCTCCTGTTATGTTGCCATTTTTCTTTCCTTTCCTCTTTTTTGTTTGTTTCTTATACGTCAACTGTTGTAATCTCATATTTTCTTGTTGTTGCAATATTTTAAAGTTATAACAGTACAAACCATTTTCGTTCTTTAGTTGTATAAATAACATTGACTTATAGAGATACATAATCTAAACATTATAGTCAATTGAAACAGAAATTGCATTTATAGATTAAAAATAATTGAAATCAAATATTTCTGAAGAATGATATTAATAGCTCAATATTTTGATGAGATGAATCTCCATAGAGATCTCTGCAACTTGACAAAGTAAGTTAAGATTAAAAGTACAAATTAATTTTCCTGACTTACCGCCTGAAGAAACTGACTGGATATGGGTGGTGCTGGTATCTATGATGAGATGTAGATCTCCTTCTGTCGTATCTCCCGCAGTACTTGCCTGTAGTGTTGGGATTGGCGTGTCGAATGTACATCTCGTTTAAGCGTCGGCGGCGTTTTGACAGCTCTTGAAGTTTGAAAAGACCTGGAAATCGAGTGGGATAGTAAGTGACTTCTTAAGTATTTACAAAATTAAGGTAAGAATCATGTGTGATGCATGAGAACATCTTGATTGATGTTAAAGAAAGCCAATTATAGACAGCTTGAGTGAAACAGAAAGGAAAAAATACCTATTCTATTTCGTAATGAAAAGTTCTCATATTTGTGTTAATCACTTTCGTGATGTCACAATGACTCAAACTCACACTGCTAATTTTTTACCGAGCTTGGGATTGTAACCACCGGTCTCCACGTTACATGTCCACCGCCTTATCGATCAAGACACTGATGTCAGATTACGCGATTTCGTAATTTGTCACCATTTCGACTGTAAATGGAACGGTCATTCCCCAAAACTCGTGCATTCATACATAACCACAAATTTCCATCTACATACTGATGTACTACGTAGAATTTGTAATATTTATTATATTAAACATAATAATTACATCTACACTCGTCCCTCCCTTTAGCTCCCTATGTAATTGGGCGTCCTGTGTCCCATTAGAACGCACTGAACTGTCAAAACTCGACCCACTGACTTCCTCATTTGAATAATTCTCAATTAGCTCGATGACTTCCAACAATACGCGTTCCGGTCTTTTGGAACTGCACACTGCTCCGCCCTTTTCCTACTCGTGATGAGAGAAATTAAATGGAGCTATTTCCATACTACTGGGGTGAGGAAGGAAAAGTTAACCGTTTTTCGACCTTCTTTCTTTCCAGGGTACCATTGTTTGGTGACTGAGTGAATATCCGCTTGCTCTTAAGAAATGTGTACCTAATGCCGGGTCCACACTAAGCGAACATTGTTAGCTAACAATGTTCGCGAAACAATTTATCCGCACATTTTGTTCGCGAGCATTGTTAGCTAACAATTTTCGCAGTGTGGACCCGGCATTAGAAATGTTTTTACGACTTGTTTGAAATAACATTGTTAGCGAACATTGTTCGCGAAATTGTTAGCTAACATGTTCGCTTAGTGTGGACCCGGCATAAGCTACTGTTTAATTATTACTATTTTTTTCACCACATTTCAAAAGACATTTTCACAAATTTTCTTCAGTATAATCTGATCTACCAATGACTTTTAGTTTGTATAGTTCATAGATCTCAAAGAAAAGAAGAAAAAAAAAAGAGGCAATTTAGCCAGTAATAGTAACAATTTAAACTATATTTAATAATCCACGGACTCACCATTGTCCTCTTCATACACGATGGCCACTTTGGTCCAGTTGAGGAAGCGAATCACATCCTTGAAGGCCGCGTTGAGCAGTCTCTGAGAGGGGTACAGGTTGATGGAGAACTCCTTGCTGTTCAGTTCCAGGTCCAGACGAGACTCCATGTGCGGGACGTCCAGAGCTTCGCAGATGGACTGGACGTGAGGACCCAAGATGGAGTCGGACGGACCGAAGAGGGCCGTGGGGCCGTGCTGCAACTGACGACATACTGAAACAGAAGAGGAAAGTTGACACTCAGGACCACGTTATGAAACAAGATTAAAGTTGAGCTAAATCCAGACACGCCCTCAAGTCGGAGTTTCAACCAATGAATAGTGACCACTTTAGTTAAATCTTATCCTGTTTTATAATTTAGCCCTGATAAAAAATGCAGATGGTGTGTGGAAAAACAACACAACATGCATGCAACATTGTCGTTATGAAACTACAATTTTTGATGTTGTTGGATGACAATATCAACTTTGGTTTTACTTTCCGAACATAGCTTTTCATTATTCCTATTCATACTAGGTATAGGTATATGTATATTAATTTTCTGAACGTGCTACGACTTGCCAAGCACCAAGTATTTTAAGTAACTTAAACCCAGGTGAAGTAAAATATTACTGCCATTTTCTTTTGCACACAAGAAAACTGAAGTAGGTATCTCAGCATTTTTCTTTTTTATTCTCAGTGGTTAAGTGCTCTATGATTTCTTTGTTGTTGTTATCTTTGTCTCATTGTTCTTTTTCGTATTTCTTCTTTTCTTATAGCTCTCTCTTTCTTTTTCTACTCTATCTCCCTATATCACTCTGTGGTATACCTCTTTTTCTCTCACATTACTTTTGCCACTTGCCTCTTTATCTATCTCTCTTCCAATCTACCTGTGCCTTTCTTTTCTTCCTTTGTGTTGCTATCTCTATCTTTATTGTCTAGCAGGGGAGGTTTTTATTGTTGCACATTTTTGTTCCCTCAAGTTTATCATGATTTATCGTATTTATTTTCATCACTGCAACTCGCATGGAGTAGTAAAAAAGACGTATTTTACCTTCCTCTTTTTACCTCTTCTTTTTTAGTATTCATCGCCTGAATATTATCTCCTTCCTTTATCTCTATTTTCTATTCTATCTAACTACATATTATTATCTATATTATCTTTTCTCAGTAGTCACCGTGGCAGAGTGAGTTAGCGCGCTAGGCATTGCACGTACGGTGACCTGGGTTCGATCCCCAGCGGGGCAGAATTTTTTCTGCTCTGTACTTGGGGGTGTTTGGGGTCTACTCATATGTACCTCGTGAGGAAAAATGAGAAGCTGATTTAATGTTAGCAGCGACCAGTGGTGGAATTATAGGCAAAAATAAGATATTCTATTAAAGATACGGAAAAGTGCCAGGTTTTCGCTAGTATAATAATATAGTACTAGTATAATGAAAGTGGCGATAATTGACATACTCGTAAGCTCTATAAGGGCTATTTTGATCATATTTTATATGTTAGAGTGGTCAGAGCTGCTGCCTTTTTTATATCTCGCCACTTGAGAGAGGAAGCATCTCGAATTGTTCTTTCCAAATCTCGAACCTTCAGGAATCGATATCTCTCTAGGAACCACTGAATTTGTTCTTTTCTTGAACACATTTCTTCACTTACTTACCATAAAATCCAATAAAGCGCGCTGAGCATTTCATCTCAATCATCTTTCGCTGGTTTATAACAATATACCTACATTATAATTATAGAAAAATAATGGATTTATCAAAAGTAAAAATAAATAAAATATTATTATAATTTATATCATTCATACAAAACTACGTACAATGTATATATACTGGTAATTGAGTTTTATGTGAAATTTATTAAATTTTATTGAAGTTATGGCGCCAGATAAATCATTCCTTATTGCGTATCACTGTTGTGCTGTGTTCGAAAAAACTAAACTACACGTTCAAGATATCATACATGTTCAAAAGAACGTAAAATTTCGATTTCACGTACTGTTAGCGAGAAAAACAGGGATTTATTGAGTTTTAAGGGCAAGGGTCAAATTTGGGTAGTAAATTAAAGAAACATTTATCCAAATTGATGATGTTGGAGCGGAGAAGTACTTCTTTATAATGTTGCTTTTTCTCCTTACATTGTTCTGTTGTTTTTTATTGTATTCCCTGCTGATGTGATGATTCTTAATATCATCATCATAGGTACATATAACTACAAGACCCAGAACAGGATTATTAATGGCTTAATTTTTTGTCTTTAATATCATGCATATATCAATTAAATATGAGAATTAATGCCATTGATCCCGAAAGTTTCTGAAAACTTTGCTCAGGATTAAAAAAGGATGAGTGTTTCACAGCCCTTTTTAATTCGTAGCCATGAAACAAAATCAGCTACTTACTATAAAAGCTTCTGGTCAGTTATGTAGCTTGCCCATGCCTCCCCCCTGATTGGAGTGAATTTTTTCCTTACTACTTTTCCACTGAACTTTAAGAAGTTTTATTTCTAGGAGGTTTTTTCGGAATGTTTTAGGTATTCTGACTCCTGATATTCACCAGTAAGCTCAATCCCCTGGTGGTATTGCAAAGCTTTAATGGTATTAGTTTGTATTATTAGGAAACTGGATGTATTTTCACATTTATGACCAAAACTTTTTAATGAAATGCGTGTGAAACAAATATTGGGGTGAGGTTTGCTCTCTTGGTGTGTATGTACAATGTGTGTTTGTGTAGAGGAAATGAGAGGTTTAAAAGCATTCTGTAGTTTTGATATAATATTGAGATATTGTAATTTATAGAACTAAAGAGTACCTACATTATAAAAATATTATGTAGGTTTTAACTGTCATTGCTTCACCATTCGGCCATTCCACGAAAAAGAGGAATTCAAAAGTGAAAAATAAATGTTATGACTGTGTATCCTAATTGCTGTCAGAAGATAGTAAATATTTTATAATTAATAAATCCATTTTGATTTTTCGATTTTTTTATTTTTTTAACAAAAATTCAGTAACTTTTTGAGAGGTCGGAAAAGAAAATTTTTGGTTGGCATTCTGGAGCTAATTTAGAGAAGTCAAATGAGCTGTTTTTATGGATGGGACATAAACAGCTGTTATAACTTCAAAATAAACATGCTTTCAATTTATTATCCTTTTCAGATTTTTTTCTTAGAAGTAAACTGTTTTCATGAAATTGAAGGATGAAAATTTGAAAAGTTAATGTAGTGTCCGTTACAAAATTTATAGTTTTTTTTAGGTTAAAAAAGCAGTGAAATAAATTTTGATAAACCATTTCGGCTAAAGTAAAACCAAAGGTTTTAGGTGAGTGAAATACATTTTCTTGTTTTTTTCATTATTCTCTTTATAGGTTTTTTTAGTGTTGCGGACACTACTGTTACGGACACTACTATAGTATATGTAGTGTCCATACATCCTGTATTTGCCAGTTTGAAGAGTATAAGTCAACCTACTACTAAATATGTAGTAGATATGTTGTTTTATTATTCAGTACGATCTATTCATCAATCAACAATCTAAAACTAGAATTGAAGAATTTCATGCAATTTGTCAGAAGGCGAACTTAAAGTTATGTTTTTAAAGAAAGCTAATAATCTCTATATTGCCGATGCCACAGATGAGAAGTATGTCTCATTTGATCAAGTGATAAGAGTATTACCTGCTCCTGACATGATTAAGAATATTCTACAAATTCTAAGCAATATGTACTAGGCATAACTACCTATATGTCACAATTCACAAGTAGGTATACCTGTCTGGTTAACATTCTTTACCCATAATTAGGTATTCATGTTTAATTTTGTTACTTTTCATGTTTCATTTTAAAAGATTCAAGTGAGAAAATTTATTTTTTTTTAATTACGACTCCTATCCCAAAGTTTTTTTTTTTATACAAGTACTTAGTACGTACTAATTGATCTCAAAGTTTTCATTTTTTCTAATTAAGTAATAAATATTTTTTGTACTAACATTTCTCATTTTGTTTTTATTGCTTTAGAGTATCTCTAGTTCATGTGTTTTCATCAAATAACCGCATAAGAGTGAAGATAATTACTATAGAACTTTTTGTAGAGTCCGCGATGTAGTGTCCGCAACATGACACATAATTTTTGGAAATGCAAAACTCAAAAATTACTCTACATAAAAAAATGAACAATACATTATTTTAAAGTAAATATTTTCCTCTTTAAAAAAAATATGGCACTTTGAAGGTATTTTTTCCATAGGGACTGAACTTTACATTTAATTATAAGGTTCTCAAAAAAATCAAATAGTAAGGTAGTGTCCGCAACGGCAACAAAAAGTGGAATAACAGCTAATCCAGGAGTCTTTGAGAAAAAACCTACAACTAGTTTATAAACTATAAAAATAAAGAAATCATATGAGCAAAAAAAAAATTCTATCTCTTTTTATTGTTCCACAAATTTGTTTTGAAGAGTAAAAATGTAGTGTCCGCGACATATGGAATGGCCGCATTGTGAATACTAATAAGAAGTCAGGAGGATCTTTTTGTGCAAATTTGCTCTAAT
Organism: Bactericera cockerelli; assembly: GCA_024516035.1. Classification (NCBI taxonomy): domain Eukaryota; kingdom Metazoa; phylum Arthropoda; class Insecta; order Hemiptera; family Triozidae; genus Bactericera; species Bactericera cockerelli. The sequence goes on from CM044960.1 coordinate 12,363,225, forward strand.
TATTTAACTGTAAATTTTAAAGAGGACACTCACGCGGAAAGTTTCAAAATCATTAAACTACAGAACAACATAGTGACCAGTACAAAATAAAATTTTGGTACTAAAATTTCCCGTCATCGAATCAACTTCTAGTTATTTTGAAATTGGAAAAAACTGAATTTTACTTAACAATCTCTAAATATAATCAAGAAAATCAATTTCATTGATAATATTAACAGAAAACGCAATTTTAATCGATAACTCTGAAGGTGTCCCGATTCTTGCGAGCATGGAAGGCACCAATAATAATCTCAATGAGTAATCATCGCACCAGCAGATATCAGTCAACAGTCATTTGAGAAAAATACTGAGATAGACATAAGCCATGTTGGCCCAGATGCTGAAATCATCGCACAAACAGATATCGGGAAAAAATCGTTTGAGAACAATATAAATAAGAAAAAATCATTTGAGAAAAGTAAGAGAGACTTAAGCCAAGGTGGAACAGATGCTGTAATCATCGCAGAGACAGATATGAGGAAAAAATCATTCGACAACAATATGAAGAGAGCCATAAGTCACATCAGCACAGATCCTGTAATAATTGCACAAACAGATATCAAGAGAAAATCATTTGAGACCAATATGAAGAGAGAAACCAGTCACATTGGCGCGGATGCTGCTTCATTTGGGACGATGACTAACGAAATGAATGCAGCAAGCATCGAAAACGTCGCCACCCGTGGCGAATCCGCCATCAATGTGGTGCCCGTGAGGCGGCGGCCTACCCTACTCACCATCTATCTGACCTGCTTGATCCCCATCACCATGGTCCTGGCCTTCGGAGCCATATTCCTGGCCTTGTTCCAGCTGCTGCTACCTGAGAAGCTGGACTCCATACTGGAGAGGTTCCGTGAGAACATTGCTGAGGACTGAAACATTTTGTCGTACGGAGACCGTTAGGAGTGCCAGCTGTTGCCTAAAGATATTATAGAGAATCAATGCACGGAGTAAGAAGAGCTAGTAAAATAATGGGAAGGAAATTTAAATATGTAAGAGTTTTATTTTTTAAGTGTTATGTAGGTTTTACTGATTTTTTTCTTTACTTGGGACCTCGAAACACGTGTCTGACAGTCAACTAATTGATTGTTCCACTAAGTTCGATTAGTTACACCAAAGACTTATCCCAGAAACTTGATGGAATAGAGAGATAACAGCAATAGAGCAATGCCAGGCACTTACTCATTTCTCAGTAACCTAGTTAATTTTACCTTGTATTCCTCTCTATCCTATTAGATAAAAAGGTAGGCATGTATAGAAATTAAATTTTAAGTGAAAGAAGAACCGTTGCTTCACTAATGAATTTCAAAACAAATTTTCTACATCTTTGGATCCTAATTTATGATGAACATTAAAATCTTAACGGAAAACTCAATTGAGTTGAAAATAATCAGGACCAGTCAAGCGAACACAGAAAATTCGTTGCAAAATGATTTTTTTACTTTTATTTTCTAATATAATTTTACTAAATCATAAAATAATTACATCTCAATGATTTTTGAGGGAAAAAATTATTGGGTGGAGTTGTAAAGCAGAGATGTGACGAAATGAGAATAAAAAGCTCCTGGTTGATTTTTTTATATAAATATTTAATGAAAAGAAAAAAAAGTATTAACGTTCTTATAAACTGCCCAAATAAGAACTTTTAATTCGATGTGGGTTCCATCATCCATCAATACGATGTCGAATACCGAAATAAATGTTGAGGATGCATTCATGAGTGACAATTTACCTACTGTTCTTTCTCGGTAATCTTATTAAATTTATAGTCTGTCCCAGTAGTTCACTGGTCAAGTCATCAGTCTGGTAATCCAGAGGTCGCAGGTTTCAAATCCCAGCGGGGACATGACAAGTTCTCGTATTTGGGATTTTGAACACACGACTTGGCTTACTGCTGAAATAATGAGACTAACTGGTCCTAGTTGGTCAGTTGAAATTATCTATGTATCTTTCTAGTGTTGAAAATTGTCGAGTTCGTCATCTCATCGATCATTCATACTCAAGCAAATTTCACATTTTGACCCATGAAATCCCTGTAACACACAAATAGCAATGCTTATTTCTTCTTCAACATTGTCAATGAGAAAGGCACTTTCAGCTATCTCACGTTGATGAAAGGATTGTATGGACGCCCAGGTTGGACGATGCCTGGGCTCGTAATGTTTTAATTAAATTATCAAGTATCATCGCAAATTCTATCCATTATTGTTTACCTTATTTTGGGCACCATTGAGGAGAGAACTTTTTGAGAAGCAGTTTAAGTATTCTCATGTACACTGTACAAAAAGTGTGCATGTGCATTTTGCACGCTCTAAGTGCATACCCATATTCTTTGGGACTCAAAAGTTTTATCTTCCTTTATTGAAGAGAAAGAATTAGTTTATAAAGTTTTTCATATTAGTTTTTTCTTTGACAAACACTTCACCGTACCTATTCCTTTCTAAAATTTGATTTTTTTTTTTACCAGTCCCGCTTCTATCTATCTTCTCTCTCTCTCTCTCTCTCTCCGTCATCTTCTTTCAGTGTTCCTTTTTCCAAACCTACTTGGGGTTAGAATTGTTCAACCTCAACCTTCAGGACATGGTTGAGATCTCTCTCTCTCTCCTACCCCTTATCTAATTTTTCTTGTGCAGATGGTTTTTACCGTCCATGTGCTGGTTAGCTGACCCGTGATACCTACTCAGTGATACTCACATTTAGCTGTCCCGTGATAACAACTCACATTTATCAGAAGTTAGCATCGAAGCTCAGTTCTGTTATTTAGACCAAATATACCTACTGGATATCTTGATATGTTTCGTAAAAAAAAAAAAAAAAAAAAATCACCGTAAAATATGAAGAAAAACAATCTAAATTATTATCAGTAGTAATTAATTTACGTCAGGTTAAACCAAAAAAAAAAAAAAAAAAACATGGAAAGGGTAGTTAGAAAATAAATAATTCTAATTCAGATTTCTTAACCAAAGTCAAAAAAGTGGTGGTAATTAAAAATGTACACAAATTGATTAACATCATTTTGTAAACAAGTTTTTCATAAAAAAAAAGTAATCAACATTATTCGTAAACAAGTTTCATCCACTTGAAACTTCAAAGATATCAATCAGCGACCGGCGGGGTTCCTGGGCAAATTGGATTAAAACATCAAAGTTCCTTTTATATCTTTTGTCTCTTAAAAGCGGAAAATTTCGTAAATTAGAGAGTAATGTTTATGCATAAAATTCTACACCGAAATTCCAGGACAACTAAGATGGCCTTAGGAGAGTTTGAAATACTCCAACACAAAAAAGTCGCGTAATATAAAGAAAAAGATTGGTCTACTATGACAGAAGGTGGGATTGGAGAAACATAATGGACATAGATTTTAATGGACATAGATTTTTATGCACTTACCTGGTTTAGACGTACGGAAGCTATAGTTAAGAGGAACATACTGGATATAGCTTTTTTATTCACATGGACTTACCTCGTTTAGACGTACGGAAGCTGTCATCATGAGGAACATACTGGATGTCGTAGACGATGGTTGTGTTAGGTAGGATCGTCCGGTCTTTGTTGACCCTGTAGACGGCGTACTTGAAGGCAAAGTCCATGCTGGTGTTCTTCTGGTCCTGGGTGAAGATAGCGGCTGTGAACAAAGAGTAAAAATTATACTTTATTATATTAATTATTAAGAACAAAAATATTCCTTTAACTAAAATATTACTAAATAATTCTGGAACTCATGTTATTCATATTCGAACCATAAGTAAACACAAAGGTGTAATTTACTTGTTTATCCAAGTAGTTTAAAGAGCAAGAAATAAACAACCCATTTCTGTAAAAATTCATGCAACTCCCAGGAATATCCTTGTCTTTCTTTAAACAAGAATATTTTACTCCTCTCTAATGATCGCTCCATATTATTTCTTTACTTCTAGTTAGGTATCTCCCCGATTTACATATTAAATTTTGTCCGACATGGAGACTTAAATAAACGTAAATTAAAAGACAGAACTAGAAAAGACAGGTCTTTAACACCATTGTATAATCAGGAACTGGGATAAGTCCTTAATTTACAATTTGAACTAAGCAAGTTTGAGTAGATACATTGTGAATTGAGAAGGTATGTAGACATTTTCTAAAGATTATTATGGGTAAGTATAGTTAAAATTACTGAGGTATAACACAGATATAGCTAGGTAGCATGGTTGAATTAAGGAGCTCTGTAATAGTAATGGTATGAAGATGTAGTAAGGTTCGAATTAAGGAGGTCTGTAGTAATTAATGAAGGAAGCCTGGAGTACAATGGCAATCCCTTTAATTAAATGTCCCTACAACAATTGGAAATAGAAAACCGACTTCACCGATATTCAAATGGTAGCTCTGACGTTAAATTACATTGGAAGGTATTTCCGAGTTCGTTCTGTACAACGAAGTCGGGAAAATTAATAAAATAGAGGTATCAGGGATGGAATAAAGGGGATTTGAGCAATAAATAAGTTTTTGGGTGGATTTCTCAAATGATTTATTTGGTAATTATTACTAGGAATTTTGTTGGTTTGCATAAACTCCACCAATAATAAAAAGTTAGTAGTTTGGACATCTCCATGATCTCCACCAATAATATTTTAAAGTTAGTAGTTTAGACATCTCCACCAATAATAATATAAAGTTAGTAGTTTAGACATCTCCACCAATAAGAGAAAATTAGTAATTTAGACATCTCCACCAATAATAATAGAAAGTTAGTAGTGTAGACATCTCCACCAATAATAAGAGAAAATTAGTAGTTTAGACATCACCAATAGTAAAAGAAAGTTAGTAGTTTAGGCATCTCCACCAATAAGAGAAAGTTAGTTTGGACATCTCCAATTTTATTGTATGCATTTAAGGCTTATAGAAAAATTTGTGATATGAAAACACAAAGAAACACTTAAATTTTATACATTCAATTGTGATTTTGTCTCCAAAAAAAGTTATCTTATTAATATTGTGTGAATCACAAAAATGATTTACTACATCTGTGTTGAAATAAATGTTCATGTAGGTACATCTAATGCAACTTCTCAATATTCTCGTTTGACTGATTATAGCAAATCAAACAAAAGTCTACCTACATTACAAACCCAGGACCTTCCGTGCACGCAGACAGCAAACCCCTGGGAAGCAAATGTGCGCCAGTATTTTTCAGCAATGTGGTTGTGGAAGTCAATAATGTGCTGAAATTCATCAACACCTTTCTCCTTTATAGGATAATGACATTTTCATAAGAAAAAGACTTCAGAAAGAGAAAGACAGAAATACTTTAGAAGAAGAGAGAGAGAGAGAGAGAGAGAGAATCAGGCTATAGATCCTATGCAAGGTATTTAGAAAAAAGTCTTCTGGGGTTAGGGGAGGAAATTGGGAGGGCGGAGAGAGAAAGAGGAAGACAGAGATAGAACATTGAGGCTTCGGTATTTAATAATCGAAGATGGTGGAATTTGTGCCTTACCTCTCCTACTAATAATACCTTCTTTCTTCATGTGGTTGGAGGCTCTAATATAATTTTCCTCCATATTGTACCCGGCTCTATATGACACCCCATCCCACCTCAATAGCTTAATCGATAAGTCGGCAGACTCTTTATCTGGAAGTCGATGATGGTTTGAGTCCCAATTAGGCTAAAAAATTAAAGTGTGATTTTGATATCACAATTGTGATGAACACAAATATAATATGATTACTTCATTACACTTCTTTAGTAGATAAGTAGTCAACGTGGCCAAGTGAGTTAGCGCATTGCAAGCATGGTGTCCTGGAGATTCGATCCTTACCGGGACAGTATTTTTTCTGCTCTGTACTTGGATCCTCGGCGTCCACCTTTACCTCGTGAGGAAAAATGAGTAGCTTCTTTAATGTGAGCAGTGGCCGATTAGGATATTAAAAATAAGGAAAAGTCCTCTAATTCTGCGCTACCCACTAAAATTGCGATATGATAACACAAAGAAACACATTTATCGATTACACTCCTTTGCTTTGATATTATTTGGAGACTCTCTGTGATGGAAGATGATAGTAAGGAAAAATAAATCTCTATCTACAAAGTCAGCGGTTATTTGTTTTATTGAACGAAAAAGAAAAAGTAAGAAGAAGTATCGCAAGTATGCCAACTCTATAATTAGGTCAGGAATTAGACCTAAGATTTCAGATTACCATTAGCCTTATTCAATATTTTAATAAATATGGAGCTAATGCATAAAATATCCCTATGCCATTATACGTCTTGTATGTCTAGTCTTTTCTTTTTCCATATTCTTGAAATAAGAGCGAAGTGTCTTAATGTACTACACAACAAACACATCTCATACTTTGAAAAGTTAGGAACAAAATAATATTGAAGTTAAAAAAATAACGGCGGAAATTTTCAACAACAATTTGCCAAAGTCAAATGTCGTAAAGCATGAGAGTTAACGAGCGTGGAAGATGAGAGCAGAGAGAAGTATGTATGTTAGAGAAGAGACTGGAGAAAGCGAGATGTAGAGAGGGAGTGATGATGATGTACCTATAGGATGAGAAAGGATCAGAAAAGGAATGAAGAGGTTGGCGCTGGAGGGAAATATGACACAGATAAAAAAGAGAAGAAGTTGGAGAAAAAATAGAATAAGAGAAGTAAAAGTACTAAGAAAGAGAAAGATACACAAAAGACAATGAGAAGGAGAAGAGAAGAAAACGTAGGTACCGTAGGTATAAAAAAAGAAATTGAGGAGAATACGACAAAGATGAGCAAAACGACAGATGAGAAAAAGAGAGAGAAATTCATTAACACCTTACTCCTATAGGATAATGCTAATTTCATAAGTAAGAAAGAGAAAGACAAAAATACTTTAGTAGAGAGAGAAAGAGACGAAAATGAAATGGGGATAAGCAGAAGAATGGAGAAAAGAGAAAAAGAAAGCATGAAGAGCAAATGAGAAGAGCAATGGATTATAATAATAATTTCACAAAATATAAAGAAAGGCTCCTAGAAATTAGGGAGAAATTTTTTTCATAATATAAATAAAAACAATAAAAAGAAACACTAGTAATTATTGTAAGAAATAAGTATTAAATAAAACATGAGAAAGAGAAACTAAGAACCAACTGAGAGTAGAATAAAGGAAAAGAGAAAAACTATGAAATTGTAGAATAAGATAGGAGAGAGAAAATATTGTAAAGATAGAGGGAAGGACAGACCAGAAGAGATACATTAAAATATAGAAGAACTAACAGATAGAAGTATAAAAAGAAGAGACGGACATATTTGAAATAAATACGAGAGAACTAGGGAGCACAAAAATCAGAACTGAAAGTATTTATTAGACTGTCACAACTTTTACAACTCTGCAGATTTTACAACTCAGGATTCTTTGCTGGCAAACACCCTCCCCAAACAATTGACATACACCTTTCTTGAATTTAGTACTGTCGAAAGGTTTGGTAAACATATCAGCTATCATACATTCAATAGTGTAATACTGGATATCAATCTTATTTTTTTTTGTAAAGATGTTTAATGTAGTGATACTTGATTATGATATGCTTGGAACGCTGGCTTACTTTATCAGACTTGATCATAGCAATACATCCTTGATTGTCTTCAAACATGGTAATAGGAACTTGTTGCTTCAGTATCTTCATATATTATCGTGCAGAAGTTTGGACAGCCACATAGCTTCTCCACAAGTATAAACACATTGCAATGTACTCTGCCTCAGTGGAAGACAAGGCTACGGTTGTTTGTTTCTTACTTGCCCAACTAATACAAGCATTTCCCAACTTAAATACAAAACCACTTGTTGATTTTCGATCATTGATATCGCCACCCCAGTCAACATCAACATATCCAACAAGATTCAAACACGAGCCTGGATCTAGAATTTATTTATTTATTTATTTATTTAGAAACACTTTATTAGTAGAACATACAGACAAATTCAGACAAATAATGGGAAAAAGTAAATATAAAAATGACAATAATAATAATATAACACAAGAAAAAAATAAATAAAATATATACATATGTCCTAACTAAAGGGCGGGGTTATTGCCTATGGCAATCTCTTCCACCCAACCCTTAAAGTTTCCCTATCTAGATTATCAAGTATTAAATAAATAAAATAATAATAAATAAATAAAAATATGTACATGGATATATATACATAAAAAAAGTAAATATATATATAAATGTAAGAAAGAAAGAAAGAAAAAAGAAAAAGAAAAAGAAAAAAAAAGAAAAAAAAAATAATAATAACACTAATTAAAAAAAAAAAAAAAAAAAAAAAAAAATTAATAATAATAATTCAATTTTCCAAGAAATGTTCCTTCGTCAAAGCTTTAAATGTCAAGCGATTTTCCAAGGTTCTAGGTTCATCAGGCAATTGATTCCAGGATCGAACAGCATTAACTATAAAACTATTACCCATATGGTTTGTGTGATGAGGTGGAATGGAGAGATGAGTGGAGCGAGTGTTATGGCTATGAAATGAAGAAAGTGAGTGAAATGATGAATGAAGATATGGAGGTGAACCCTCCTTCATTATTTTCCATAGTAAGCCCAATCTCTGGTGTTCTAACCTCTTATCGATTGGTAGCCATTGAAGAATTCGTCGATTTGCTGAAACATGATCGAATTTCTTCAACCCAAAAATGTATCGAACACAAGCATTCTGATACGTTTGAAGTTTTTTAAGTAGGTTCCCAGTGATATTTGACATAGCAGCTCCAGCATATTCAATTAAAGGAAATATAAGAGAAGTACACAGGAGCCGCTTTGTCTTTCGGGGCAAAAACCTTTGCAAACGTTTCAGGGAATGAAACTTTCGATACACTTTTTTACCAATGTGAATAACCTGAGAGTTCCATTGAAGATCTGCATCAAAAAGTAAACCAAGATTTTTTACACAAGAGGAAAATGGGATTGCTTCAGAGTTGAAAATGATGGGAGGTATATGGGACTGAGATACCCGATGTAATAGTGGTTGAGACCCTATAATGATGGATTGAAACTTTTTTGGATTTGGGATTATACCATGGTTTTGAGTCCAGGCCTTTAAAGCATTAAGATCTGTATTCATCTTGAAAATAGCTTCATTGATATCATCCACATAAGTTTCAATGTAGAGTTGTAAGTCATCAGCATATAGATGATATTTACAGTATTTAAAAATTGACGATATATCGTTGATAAATATTGAAAATAATAGTGGCCCTAAGATACTGCCTTGAGGTACCCCTGTATTGATAGGAAGTAAGCAAGAGCTTGAATCTTGGTTAAAAACATACTGCTGACGACCCCGTAAATAGGTATTAAACCAATGTAGTACAATAGGTGAAAAATTGAAATGTTTTGAGAGCTTAGTGAGAAGTATATCAAAATCAACCGAATCAAAAGCTTTACTAAAGTCTGATAGTAGTAGGATAGTAACTTTAGTATTATCCATACTTTTGCGTATATCATCAGTAACTTTAATCAGAGCAGTAGTTGACGGTAGTTCCGTTCTTTATTCCATTCCAATCATTTTGAGTAGGACTGCTGACTTTTCTACAGAGAATGCCAACAGCTGCAGCAATAGACTTGTCGTAGTTGATAGGTATAAAAGGGCTCCTATTGCTTTACGATACAGCACATTATCAGGTAGTAGTTTTGAATCTTCAGCTCCTTTGATATGGTCTGGTAACATAGGAGTATCTTCATAGGTTTCGCATCTGAGAATCCAAACGTTCTCAACTTTTCAATGGTCACATTTGAACCCATAGTCCCTTTGGACTCCATATCAAAAGTTATAGGAACTATTTTAGAATAACTTTTAAAAAAAATCAAAAGCACACATTTTTGGGTTCTGGGCCCATAATCTATTATAATTAAATACATACGAGGGAGATTGGGAGCACAAAAATCAGAACTGAAATTATTTATTAGACTGCCAGCGTCGATGGCATGTTGAATACACCGGTTCCCTTCAGAACACCGAAGTTAAGCGACATCCAGCGAGGTTAAGACTTGGATGGGTGACCATTCAAATTCTAATTCTCGTGACGCTGGCTTTTCCCGGCCCCACTCAGGCTGGGTGAGGTCAATGTGAGTAGCAGGTTTGTGAGTTTCCTGCGAATGGAGGGTAAAACCCCCGTCGTGATATGACCATGGCAGTTGAAAGCGACGTTAAACCCCACTTAAAAAAAAAAAAAAAAAAAAAAAAAAATATTAGACTGTCACAACTTTTACAACTCTGCAGATTTTACAACTCAGGATTGTTTGCTGGCCAAAAGGGCAGAGGAAAGAAGAGAAAGAAAGAGGATGCTGTAATGAAGTGGCGGAGAACAAAGGGGAGACTTTTTGATAGAAGGAAGGACAGACCAGTAGAGATACATACATAAAAATATAGAAGAAAACTAACAGATAGAAGGATAAAAAGAAGAGACAGGGAGAGGAAAGTAGAGAGAGAAAAAGGATGCTGTAATGAAGTGGAGAAGAACAAAGGGGAGACTTTTTCATTTTAATGATGGAACCGTACGAGCTTTATGTTTGCCAGAGTTCGGGCTCTTTACAGCTGAAATGATTGTTTATTTGTTTTCATTCAGTCAAGTGCTTTCGTTCTGGCTTTGTTTTTATTGCTAGCCGATTCTTCGTGTGGGCCTTGGCTTTCTAAATGCCGAGAGCTGACCCGGAAATATCAACATTGTTCTGTGAAATCAACAGTGTACATTTGAAATTTATTTTAGGTAAAGGATATAATTTCTGTGCTGTGTTGCTTGTTTGGATCTCTCTTTTTTTAACGTCGCGTCGCTTTCAACTGCATGGCCATATCACGACGGAGATTTTACCCTCAATTCGCTGGAAACTCACGAACCTACTCAAATTGCCCCAACCAGCCTGATTGGGGCCGGGAATAGCCAACATCATGAGAGTTTGAATCTGAATGGTCACCCATCCAAGTCCTAACCTCGCGCTGGACGTTACTTAGCTCCTGTGACGTTACTTAGCTCCTGGCGGGTTATTGCCATAGGCAATAACCCCGCCCTTTAGTTAGGACTTATGTTTTTATATATTTTCAATTCTTTTTCATTTTCATTGTATATATTGTTTCCATTTTTTTCATTGTTAAATTAATTATTTCTATGTACATAATGTCCATTTATACCTAATAAAGCATTGTATAATAATAATAATAACGAGACTGGTGTATTCCACGTGTCATGTACGCTGGCTTCTGTTTTCTTTGGTCCAGAATGTTAACTCCGAATTCATTATGGTTATTAAAGGATTACATAAAAAAACATTGTTATGGGGGGTCTCATTATATTTACTCCACAAAAGTGCTTTAATTAGTTGGTGGAACAGTGATCGAGCGGTTTCTATGCAAATTTTTGTGAATAACTGAATATTCAGCATAATTTTCATTCTGAAATAGGTAATCAAGCTTTTAATTTTACTGAAAGGCAACACTCTTTATGTAAACTCTTGCCGTACAGAATATAAATAATTCTAAAATTAAAAATTACTCATAATTTTAGCACTTACCTACTAGGTAACAGTGAATATTTTTAGTGTTAAATTTTATAATATCTCTTATAAGTAACTCTTAATTAAACACCTTGGTATAATACTTACATTCTTTAATAAAAAAACGTCTGTTTCAAATAAGTTAATTTTAAATTGTTATAATAATGCTTTTTTGTGTCTATCATATCATTTTTTTTTCTTATTTTTTTTTCAAGATAAACTTTTTCTTGTCGCTTCTTTTTCACCTTTTTGTCACTCTAATTGGATGACTTGTTGCTAAACTCCTAACTTTGTTCCGTAAAAAGGTACAAGTTTCAAAGTTGTTTCTCTTTTTAAATAAATAAAAAAACAGATGAAAAAATAAAAATATAATAAAACTATAATTTGAACAAAAAAAATTGAACAGTTCTTATCACGTTCATTTGTTCAATAATAAGTAGGAACTTTCACTTTCAATGGTAAGAGACAGAGGGAGTTTATATCCGCTTCATTCTAATTGAAAAATTAAACTGGTGTTAAATTGATTCACTCTCTTATAAGTGTTAAATGTAATATTGTACCTATTTATAAATAGAATAAATTTCTATGAAAAAAAGTAACATATTATTAATTTGTGTCAATCACTTTCGTGATATCACAAGTACTCAAACTCGCTTCACTAAATCTACGCTGAATCCGAGACTTGAACCACCAACCTCCAGGTTACAAGTCCGCCACCTTACGGATCAAGCTACTGAGGTCGGTCATACATTTCTATTAAAAGTGGCAGTAAAACGAGTAGGTATAACATGAACTTAACATGAACGGATGAAAAAACAAGTTCTTTTTATTTTGAAATACCCAGGACATAACACTATGTACTACCTACCTACCTATTTATATTCACAAAAGAAGAGACAATTTAAAATTGGAAGAAAAGAAAGGATATAAAATTTTGGTTGTAATGCTGACTTGACTGTTCTGATTTACAATATGAAAAATAAGCACTAAAGAAGAGAACAGAAAGAAGAGAGCTCAGCGTTGCCAGAATCTTTTTCCGTAAAAAATACTAAGAGAGAACCTAGCAAAAAAAATATTTCCTTTAATCTATAGGTTTCTCGATGTTCAATCAATAAACAGCAATAAAGACTTTCTAATTAAACCTCTCTGTATAACCTACATTGTAAAACTTATTCGTTTATTAAAAAAACTAGGTACAAGGATAAAACAAACATTTTAACTACAATACTTACAACAGAAATACACAAAATCAGAAATCACGAGAATGAAACAATGCACCTTTAATATCCAGAAATACACGTTGAAAACCTTTTTCGAAATTACTTATAATATTATTAAGTATAATATATATTTATTCTTCAATGTTGATGCTATTACAAACATGATTTTTATATAAAACTTACTATAGAAGCTACACTAGAAATATGCAAAATAATACGTACTACGTAACATTGTAGGTGAATAAAAAATACTTCAGATAAAACACAACAGCAAAATTGAAACAGTTCAAAATTACAATACAGAATCACATGTAGAAGTACAAAAGAACATTGAAATACAGAACAGATAAGGCATACAAAGAAAATGAAGAGAAAAAAGTTATGAATTTTCTGATGATAAAAAGTAATAATATTTGTTATGTTATTTATTTTGCAAGAGGAATTTTCTGGGTACAGGGGTATTTGGCCTAATAAAAATATTTACTTCTCTACCCAGAGATCTATGCTTGGGATTGCCAGGCAATATTATTGCTACAATTTGGGTGGGCCAAAATTGATAGGGCCAAAACTTTTAGTTATTTATCAGATCCCATTACTTTTTTATTCTCTGAGACAATGTCTGAGAGAAAATTCTGAAAATTTTAATTCGAGTAAATATTAAATAAGAAATTTAATTTCTGAAAAAACAGAATCTTAAAAGTAGGTGAGCATTTATTTTTTGATAACTTATTATAATTTAGAAAAAGTTTAATGTGGTGATTTTTATAAAGATGATATCTAATAACATAGACTTTTGGCCTAAGTGTTCTTATTCTTAGCTTTAGCTACCTAATTGGCAATGGGTATTCAAAACTGAAAAGTAAATTTTGAATCTTGTGAAAATAACTCCGGATCCACCCAGTTCGTCATTTCATTTTACGTGCTCAACTTTTCTTCTATTCTTCAGCCCATATTTCAGTCCTCTGTCTGTCTTTCTCTGTCTCTCTCTTTCATTCTGTTTATTCTCTCTAGTCATCTCTCTCTTTCTCGTTTTAGTCTCGGTTAAAAACATACCAATAAATTTAATACGCATGTGAGATATTTATGGCCTAAAATATTTCACTTCTCGGGTTAGTAGTAAGAATTGTCATTGTAAGCATTGTCATCATAATTTTTCGTTCGGATAGGTACTATTAGTTTAGTTTATCGTATACTATTTAATTAATACCTCTACATAATCTATGATAGAGAATTAAAACTTAAAATTGACTTTCTATCTTTATCTCTATTTCCTTTGTCTATATCTTCTATCTGGTTCTATTTCACCTCTGTCTCTATTTCTATTATTTTATGTTCATCTCTTTTATGAGTTAGCTCTTAGCTTAGGGGAATTATGATGTAAAGAAGAAAAAAACAACAAAAGAATTTATAATAATTATTATCAATCAATTAATCTCTCTCTTTTGTAATGTTTCTCTCTTCAAGTTCTCAAGATAAACTCAACACGATTATTTACTTAAGAGGTAATCCCTAATTTTATTTCAGATTTTTATTTTTAAGCAATATTCTACTTATGTAAGCAAATGTTTCAGTCTCAATGTTAATAGTAATACCCTATATTATTGTCACTATAAAATACCTATTTTACTATGTTTACAAGGGGAGCGTAGGTCTTCAGAGCACAAGATTGTGTCGAGAATTTGGTCGTCCTTTCTCTCAGAATTTCATTTCCCTGGACAATAAATCAAAAGAGAGTTTACATGTTCATTAAATGGATTAATAATTCGTCTGAAATTCTCAACACACTTTCTTATCGTCGCTTAAGAAGAGGTACCTCGTAAGTCCGAATTTTTCGATAATACGTTTTTGGTATCGTTGGAATCGGAAAAAAATATCGATTTTTTTAAAATCGGTTTTATATGACCATTCAAATACAAAGAATGCCACAAAAATCGATTAAAGTTTGCCTCATAAATCGATATTATTGTTTTGAAGAAAATTTCTGGTGAGACCTCGTATCTCCAATCAGTAATATATGTGTATTGTGTAAAATAAATCAGAGATACGAGGTACCTCTACAAAAAATGCACACATGCTTTTCTGAAAATTTTACAAGAATCACATGAGAGGTACCTCGTATGTCTGATATCTCGTAAAAATACAAGTTTTATCAAAAAAATAGTAATTTCAATCGATAAAACAGGTATATGTTTATGGTTAAACTGATTTTTTTATTTTTTTTAAACTTGCCCACAACTTTATAATCAGTTTTTACTGTCTCCTGAAAAGTTCAAAAATCGGACTTACGAGGTACCTCTTCTTAAGCGACGTTATGTATTTATTTTAAACGGGCAATAACTCATTTTTATCTTTTTCGACTTTTGAAAGCTCTAAGCGTGTCCAACTGTCATTGTATCGTGTTGACCCATGTTATAGACTTGTGGAGCCGCAGCTTACAACTGAAAGTTTGTTTTGACTGTCAGAATATTGTATCAGAGAAAGTAAAGAAAATAGAAAAGAGAGAGAGAGAGAAAGAGAGAGAAGACTGAGAGTGGGGCAGAGAAAAAAGAAAGATGTGTAAGAGAGACATGAGTTTGGGAACTAGAAAAACGGACATAAAATGCTTCTTTATAATAATTATATTATTATTATTTTGTATTGATGTTCTAAAACACATAAATGTAACAGAGCTAAAATGGAGACTCTGTTAGAAAAGGAAGGGCTAATTTTCTATGAATTTTAGATGTGTTACTTAAAGGAATGCCAAATTCTGCTGTTTAGTTTTATAATTCCTGGTCACTTATTCGTTGAAAATATTTTAGAATACAGTTTTTTCAGATTCTTATAAATCGTTTAGGTAGTTAGAAATTTTCAATTGATATAAATTTGTATTCTGGTTTAAAAGGAATTTTTAAATTCTACTGTACAGCAGGTGGATAAACTTTAGGGACGATGTTGAAAACTAACAATTATTGTTTAGAACATCAATAAAGATTTACATTAAAAATAAATAAAAAACTTTAAGGGAACCGGCAAGATTATCCTGAATTATAATAAAATAAATAGGTTTTTATTTTAGAGGTTTCCTTTAAAAAAATGTTTTATAACCTCCTAAAGGGCTATTTTTCCATTTCATCCATGTTTTCTGCTTGCAGAGGTCTTGTTTATCCAAAATTGACTGTATGTAGATTTCAAAACCTCGCCTTATCAACTGAACTAAAATTAATCCTGATTACTACCAAGGTAGCTACCCAGCTTACAGAAAATTTGCACACCCCTCCCACTCTTCTTTCTTCTCCTAAAGCCAGTCAGCAACTCGTTATCATAATTTTATTTTATTCAGCAGCTGACAACGTCCAGACCTCAAACAGATTTGTGCAGTCAGAAGCTCACCGATGTGTGAATAGTTCTACTTGGTCATATTATTATTATTACTATTATTATGAGCTTTAATTATTATAACTATAATAATGAATGTGTGTTTCAAAAACTGCTGTTAGGTTTATTTTAGGAGTAAAAATTGGAGTATAGGGTAGTACCAGATTCATTGAAATCACATTGAATAGGGCACTTATAATAATAGTCATATTTTTATCTTTTACAGCTGATTATTCAATTACTTCCGATAAATTTATAATATTAGAAAGCGTCAGTATTGTGTTCGTTTTTGTAAAATAAATTTTTTTTGAAGTAATCTCAAAATTGTAGAAAATCTCAAAATTGCCACGTGTAATCGTGTCTAGAACGTTAACCAATCATGAGGAAGTATTGTGTCCATAATTGGCAGTGTTTTTTTTGGGGGTTTAACATAGCAAAAAATTGTAGATACAAATATCTAAGTAGCTGGTACCTACTTATGTTTTTTTTTTTTTTTTTTTTTTTTAAATAGGAATGGTATCATTCATTAGAACCTCCTGATCAGGACGGCGTTATTACCCTCCATTAGCTGGAAATCGTACCAAATATACACATTAACTTTACCCAGCCTGGGTAGCACCGGAACTTCCAGCCTCATGGGTTTGGAGGGAACACCCCTAACTAGAAATCAAGCTTGGGATCCCTGGACTATGTATAGGCAGTAGCTTCACGTGTTTGTAGGGAACAGAATTTTCTTCGAAAAATCTGCTCCAACCGGGGCTCAAACTCGCGATCTCTGGACTACGGGCAGTAGTCACAACTGTTACTCCACGGAGGCGGCAGAAGTAATCAGTGAATGATTATAATCATTAATAGTAGGTATATGTATAATTGATTATGTAATCCCAATAAGATGTTTACTTCCTGCATATTGCATAAGCATGAGTTACCAGGCGCTTATACAAATGTAATAATTATTTTATTTTTATTAAATATTAATACCTTGATGAAAATGGTGGTAGAGCTAGTTAGAAACTGATTTAGTTCATCAGGAGAAGAAGGGAGTTAAAAAGGAGGAGGATGAAGCACTTTAAAACAGATTTTATGCCAACATATCGGTCAAAGAATTTTTTTTTAATCTACATCAACGTTACTTGACCTCTCATTACTTTCTCTCTCTCTCGCTCTCTTTTTCCCTCTCTCTCTAATTATCTTATTTACATTAATCCTCCTATTCAATTATGCCTCCTTTTCTTCCTCTTCTTTTCTTCAGCTTTACCCTCTATATCTCTCTTAATCTATCTCTATCTCTCCCTCTCTCTTCTTCCTTCCTCTTAATCTTTATATTTTCATCTACGATTATTTTTGCTCATTTCTCTATTTTCCGATAGACTTTCTCTTTTTCATTATTCGTTCTATTTTTCTTTAATCATAAATTCTCATTCCTGATTAATTAATTCATCCCCATTACCTCTCACACATAAGTGAGGGGAGAGAGAATCAGCGTGAGGGAGATAAAGAAATAAAGAGATCTTCTTTCTCTTTCACTCTACCTTTTCTCAAAGCCACCTGGCTGGGGTCTGCGATATTCCTAGTCATAAATAGAGATACCTACATAATGGAAAAAGGTATCTATAGGTTGAGATGGAGAATGTTTGTGAGATAGAGAGAGAAGGGTTCAGAAAAATAGGTATGTAACTAGGAAAAAAAGAGCAGAGAAAGAATAATAAAAGGATTAAAGAAGCCGTAGCTGTTCAGTTCTCGAAATCCACGATGACGTAATGTGTTAAGTATAAGGTCTCGACTTCAACATAGGTTTACACCGCTAAGCCAATTACATTTTAACCCCTTACTTGACGAGGCCTTGAACTTTTGAATTACTTATTTAATGTTCATATTAGGTGTCATTTTTTGAACTTTGAGGCCATAGGTTTGATTATGTCGACCAGAAATCTCTGTACGGTTGACTTTTTGCAACAAATTCTTCTTTTTTTTTCTTCACTTTTTTCAATCTTTCGTATAAAATTTTATCGAATAATATTGAGATGCAGCTAAAAATAAAATAGAAAATACAGGAAATGAATTAGGAAAGAATACTTCGTGATGGTATTTTTCATGTTCCATAGGTTCAAGCGAATGAAATCAGGTTAAACCTTATATAAATAACTTTATTAGAAGATAACGAACAAACTGAATTTATCGAATTTAGAGTGTCATTTTAGAATGGATATCATTCGAATAAAATGATAGCACAAAGCACGGGAAGAAAGATGTCAAATGTGTCCCCATGTACACACTACACAATGTAGACAAAACCTGACAGAGTTAAAAGAAGCAATGACAGAGACAAGTAATAAAGAAAATGGCACCAGTATAAAACACTCAGACAGAAATTGACTTGTAAATAATTTAACAGACATTATAGGATCGAATACATTTTAAGCAACTATTTTCTCAAACGTCAGTTTGGGCAAACCATTTCACCAAAATAATAAATACAGGGTGCGGCGCGGTAATGTCCCATTTTGAATCGCCCAGTGTGAAGCCGCACTTCTAATTAGCCAAGTTCAAACAAAGTTAGAAGATGCACAAACTACTAATTTTTTCGATTCAATTTAGCTCTATTGTCAAAATCATTTTATCAAAGCAACAGAAAGCTTATTGCGTGGAGAGTTATTTTTCGAAAAACAAGTGTATCGTAGCAGTACAGCGGGAGTTTGACATTGCACACCAAACTGTAACTCGATCTGCATGGAGGGGGTTTTCATGAAGTTTCCTAGGGTTGTTGTCACTCCAATAACGCATATTTTGTTTATTAACACAGCCTGAAATGTGAAAATGGGCTTCATCACTAAAGAAAACTATCGCATCTGGAAGTATGGAGTCAATCACGGTTTCACATGCATTTTGTCGTTGAATAAAGTCTCGCTCGAACAATTCCTGCACCACTACCATTTTGTAGGGATGAAAATGCAGTTCTTTATGAAGTATCCTCCGCAATGAACGGTCTGATATGCCAAGAGCAGCAGCATGCTTGCGAGCTGAGCGCCTAGGTCACTGCATTATCGCCTCACGTACTCGTTCAAGGTTTTGGGGGGTTGACACAGGCTGTGTTAATAAACAAAATATGCGTTATTGGAGTGACAACAACCCTAGGGAACTTCATGAAAACCCCCTCCATGCAGATCGAGTTACAGTTTGGTGTGCAATGTCAAACTCCGCTGTACTGCTACGATACATTATTTTTCGAAAAATAACTCCACGCAAAAGCTTTCTGTTGCTTTGATAAATTATTTTGACAAAATGAGCTAAATTGAATCGAAAAAATTAGTAGTTTGTGCATCTTCTAACTTGTTCGAACTATCTAATTAGAAAAGCGCTTCACCTGGGCGATTCAAAATGAGACATTCCCGCGCCGCACCCTGTAATAGTACCTACTTCAAAATATCAGAAAATTGAGGAACATTCAGAAAGTTGGACTAAGAAAAGGATGGGTAATGATCAGCCTTGTCACTCTACTTGGAAATTTAGGGGCATGATACATTTTGAGGTGTGGCACTGTTGTTCTCTATTTGAATATTAAATTTCTTCTAGTGATTTTAAAAATAACGCTTAAGATAAACCCTCACATTAAAGAGATCTGAGGGCTTTTTAATTTTTTTAAGCAGTATAACATATTTAAACCTGCAAATGAGAAAAGAAAAATTAGAAAACATTGAAGTTTTTTTAAACAAAATATTTTATAGCTATTAAATAGCTAGCTATGTAAAGTGTACATATACATATATTAATTAAATGGCAGACTTTTTAGGACATAATTTGAAAGTACCATCTCTGTCATCATGCCTAACTTGTCCTCCTATCTCATTTTCATCCTTACTCCTTTAAGCTCTTTCATCAAATTTATTTCCCCCGCTACATCTCTATCTTCTAACTCCCTCGGACACATCCTTATCTTTTGGCACTAGCTTTAGTTTTTCCTAACTGACTGGATATAGTCCCTCACATTATGTTTGTCAATCTACGATTGTGTGGGTTTTGACATTAAAGATATTATTTCTCTTCTTGGCTCAAGCTGTATGATGTCTTGGCGCTATTGCATGGATTGTATAATGGGACATTTAGAAATAATGATCTTATTCATGACTAATTTTTAGAGTTATGTTATGTACTTACTATAGAATTATATTATGTGTTTTATCATCTTCTTATTTTACTCTGTCTCATCTTCCCCTCATTCTTTTTTCTCTCATGTCCTCAAACACACAATTTTTTCATGATTTCTTAAGTCTTCCTCTCCCTTTCTTTCCTGGTTCTTCCATGTTCCTCACTTTCTTCCCTCATCTTCTTCTTCTGTAGGTCGAGACACTCCAGACTGTCCACACCATTACAATCCTCTCTTTTCCATTTTATTTAAAATTTCTACAACTTTGACTGTTTCTCTGAATTCAATGTCACAAATACTCAAACTCGGCTAACTAAATAGATGTCATACTAGAACTCGACTCACTGACCTACAGATACGACTTACCGCTTAATCATCCATCTTTTGAGGTCGGTAGCAAATTGGTACAATATTAGCAAGAGTAGAGAAAATTGGATTCTAGATGTATTGGGCTGGGCCATGCAGCCTTCAGAACATAGGGAGTCCTAGGTATACATAACTAAAAAATAGGTATCTATATTATGTATACATAATTATGTTTATGTATACATAACTAAGAAAGAAGAGACAGTCTCTTAAATTTGAAGCATCAAAATATTCATCAACTTTCCGCCCTCATTCTCAAGGAACAAATTCACATCTACATCTGTCTGGAAGTTGCAGTTGAAAGTTGAAACTTAGTCAAAGAAAACTCATAATAATCATTGTAATAAAATTACTATGATGATGATGATGATGTTTAAATTGCTGACGATTTCAATGATGACAATGTTGATAATAAAGAAGATATTCATGATAATGATGTTAATTATGATAGAATCGGAAATAACTTTGTGAAAAAACAATATTAATAACGGTCTTGCTCATAATATTAGCTCAGATATATTTCGAAACGTCATCTCTTGAACATGACACCGGAAAATCAACTCTTCTGATTTACTTTCGTCTCCATTAATTAATGTTTTGAAAAATTATAGGTATATAAATAAGGATTAATTGTATGGGTTGAGTAGAAGAACAGGAATGTCAAAAATCGATTTTTTTTTTCTTTGTAGAATAAGAGGAATGTAACTCTTTTCTTCATTTCTGTGAATATGAAGAAATAACCTTAAAGTATATTTTTTCGATTTTAAAGTGGGGGAAGCGGAAAAAAATCTGATGTAAACAAGGAATGTAAAAAATCACTGACCACTTTGCTAGCGGTATTAGTACCTAGTTGTAGAATCTTGCAATCTGAGATAAAGTGCACAATGTATGGTTGATGAGATCTTTTTCTTTCCTTATCTTTGTTATAAATAATATTATTTTTAATTTCCCCCTAAGACATGTTTTATCAATCAGAAAGAAACATAGTTTTCGCCGAGTTCTCAAGTGATTTATTCTAGAATTTCGGTAATGATATAATTATGTATGAATAATTCTTCGGTGTGTTCGTTGAATGAGTCAGTGTTTTCAGTATACTTTTACTTTACTTATTGTGACGACGGCCTTAACGACTTATGTCTGCTCAATAGCAGCCCTTCAACGAATTCTATCTTGTGCTGCAATCTACCACTCACTAGGTAAAACTCCCATTTCTTGACTATCTTCATTGATATTGTCCTCCCATCACATTTTTGGTCTGCCTCTTGTTCTTAATCACCAGGATTGTGCAAATGTGCAGCAGTACTAAATGGGGTATTCTAGAGTCATCCATTCTTGCCAGATGACTGATAACACAAAACTTGATCAATGCCAAAAAAAAGTTGGATAAACAAATACCCACGCCAACCCTGTAAAAGTTACATAATATTTCTCTTCCTGAAATCTGAGAGCTTGGTTGACAAGAATAAACTTAAACTTGTTCCATCCTCCCATTGTGATAACCATTACATTGTAAGCTCACGTGAACTCCCCTTCCATAGTTTCCATTGTGTATGGTTCCTATTACATGAACTTCTACTATGGTAAGTTTGAAGAGGAAAACTTACAATCCAAACACTTCCCCCAAAGGAAATGCAATCGAAAGGTGGCTTTTGATGACGACTGTGTAGCTGCTTTCTTTAGAGATAATGTCTTTCAGAGTGACCGACTTCAGTGGCTTGATCAATAAGTCTGCGGACTTGTAACCTGGAGGTCGGTGGTTCAAGTCCGGATTCAGCGTAGATTTAGTAAAGCGAGTTTGAGTAGTTGTGATATCACGAAATGACTAACACAAATATGAAAATTAAAGTCCTTCAGACTTCAGAGTACAGAGACTTAATATAATATATTATAATGTTATGGTCCTAAATGAAGATATGGGATCTATGATTTCAACAGCGGCCTTTATAAATAATATTTTTAGTAAAAAAATTGCCACCAAACTATGTCCTAGGACCTAGGTCATTGAAGTTTTTATAGCTCATTTTTTGAATTTAGGGTTTATTCTATAAGTGACGCCTTATAATCCTCCGATCTTATGGGTTTTAAAGGCAGGGGTTTAATAACCTGTATTCACTTCTTCGTTTCTAGTATAAGAAATTAAGAATGATCTTTAGTATAAGGGATTAGAAGTAATTTCAAAAGTAATTTCAATTTACGCAAGACGGGTATTAACATCATACCAAAACTTGCAAAGAGATTTTCGTTCTACTTTTCTGTTCAAATTAGCGGTATTTTGCAGCCTAAAATATTCACTATGCAATACTCTCTCTCCGTAATAAGAGTCATTACAGCATGACCCCAAGATGCAGACAGGATAAAAGCGGGATAGTAGCAACTCCCGCACACTGGTAGTCAAGTGGTTAACGCGCTACTCTGGTAATCCAGGTACCATAGGGATCCATTGGTTCGAATCCCACCTAGTGCATACATTTTTCCTCATTAATTTGAGTTTGTGACCACAACATAATAAGACTCTGATTGTTAGGTGGTAGAAAATGCTTTTAGCATTAACCTCACCTGGTGTTATTATTATTATTATTAGCAACATATTCGACGTGTAGTACCTACGCAAATTCAGGAATGATTTTGGATCGCTTGTTTTTACTAATGAGTGCTAAGCCGCCTCACGGGATAACTCTCTGAAGCGTCATGGCTTTGTTTACAGAACACAAAAAATCTTCCGAAACTTTTTAATTCAATAAAGCCAACTATAAGAGCGACAGTCAAACAGTATGTGGGAGCTAGAGAGAGAGCTAGAGGGGGATAGGGAGAGGGAAAGTGATAGGTTAATGGGGTAAGGAAGGAGGAATAACGAAATTCAGGAGAACGAGGGTTAGAAGTGAGAGAAATAATGAAGAAGTGTTTAGGGGAGAGAGAGAGAGAGAGAGAGAGAAAGAGAGAGATTAAAGGAGATAAATCAGGAATTATTAATAATAGAAATCGTTATATTCAATACTACCCGATTAGGACTAATATGTCCCGTTTTTCCAGCAGTAAGCCCAAGACGCATTAATATAATATATGGTCCGTATAACTTGTCTATGGGAGAATAACTTGTCATGTCCCGGCTGCGTTTCGAACCCGCGACCTCTGGAACACAAGACCGACGCCTTGACAAGTGATTTACCGGGACTGACAACTGACATACGGAGGGAGGAGATACTGTCTGGACGAAGAGGGAGGGGGAGAGACACAGAGAGATGAAGGGAGAGAAGACACTGATCCCTTAGGTAGGGATGAGTATTCTGGTTCTGTTGTTTTAGTGGGAAAGCTAGTCAGAGGTTTTGGCTATAAGAGCTGAAGAACTTCTAATTCATAAAAGAACATAAAATTCAATTAGAATAGTCAGTAGTTTCTGTTTTGCTCAAAGATTCTTTTGTATCTAGGTTATTTGAGCGGGGTTTTTATCCTCTATTCCAGGGGTGCCCAACCTTTACAGAAGAAGATCTACTATAAAGTCTCAGATAATCAAAGCGATCGACCCCCCCCCCCCTTACAGATTCAATGTTCATTCTGGGCTTGAATGGGTTAATGAAGAATTCAACCAAATTTTCAAGTTTCAAAAAGTCACGAGACCTTCTTTTAATTCTCATGAGTAAAAGGAAGGAGATCTCGGATTTTCACTTGTGTGAGATGCCAGACATCTCACCTCTCTAGACGTGATCGACCCAAAATCACTCCGCGATCGACTGGTTGGGCAGCCCTGGTATAGAAGATTCAACTAGATGTTCTGATGTGGTACCAACCACTATGAGGAGTATTGAGGAGTGTGAGGACTTCAAACTTCCTTTTCTCTGTTTCAAGCCTGTACCCTTACTCCTTAGAGTCCTTAGGAATTGGCCAATTATAGCTATGCTGATGAAAGGGTTTCGATCCTATTAGTTGCATCTTTAAAAAAAAAAAAAAAAAACTGTTCTCAGACTGATATCACCCTAGTTATGAGTTTTTTGTTGGTGTTCTATGTCTTGGTAAGTATTAATTGAGAGAATGATATCCATAAAAATAAATAATCTCTTTGAAGGTTCAAAAGTGTAAAAATAATAGTTTATTTATTGTTTAATTTCACATCATTATCAATCACACGTTTTTGCACTTACAATTCTTAGGAATCCTGATCACAATAATTATTATAAAATGGCAAAATTTCAGTTTCTGTTTTTAAAACCTTGATTAAAAAGTCACCATAAAATTAAAATCGTAGTTTTAAGATTTCTTACTAGACCTAGACTTACCTTTAATTTTGATTTTCATACTTAAAATTTTTGTTGACTTCAGAATTTTGACTTTCATACTTCACAATTTTGTAGAATCCGGAATTTTGACTCTCATACTTTACAATTTTGTAGACTCCGGAATTTTGACTCTCATACTTCACAATTTTGTAGACTCCGGAATTTTGACTGTCATACTTCAAAATTTTGTAGACTCCGGAATTTTGATTCTCATACTTCACAATTTTGTAGACTCCGAAATTTTGATTCTCCTCATACTTCACAATTTTGTAGACTCAGAATTTTAATTCTCATACTTGACAATTTTGTACACACCGAAATTTTGATTCTCATACTTCACAATTTTGTAGACTCAGAATTTTGATTCTCATACTTATTTTTGTAGACTCAGAATTTTGGATCCATACTTCACAATTTTGTAGACTCAGAATTTTGACTCTCATACTTCACAATTTTGTAGACTCCGGAATTTGACTGTCATACTTCACAATTTTGTAGACTCAGAATTATGACTCTCATACTTCACAATTTTGTAGACTCCGGAATTTTGATTTTCATACTTCATAATTTCGTAGACTCAAAATTTTGACTCTCATACTTCACAATTTTGTAGACTCCGAAATTTTGATTCTCATACTTCACAATTTTGTAGACTCAGAATTTTGACTCTCATACTTCACAATTTTGTAGACTCAGAATTTTAATTCTCATACTTGACAATTTTGTAGACACTGGAATTTTGATTCTCATCCTTTACAATTTTGTAGACTCAGAATTTTGGTTCTCATACTTCACAATTTTGTAGACTCCGGAATTTTGACTCTCATACTTCACAATTTTGTAGACTCCGGAATTTTGACTGTCATACTTCACAATTTTGTAGACTCAGAATTTTGACTCTCATACTTCACAATTTTGTAGACTCAGAATTTTGACTCTCATACTTCACAATTTTGTAGACACTGGAATTTTGATTCTCATACTTTACAATTTTGTAGACTCCGGAATTTTGACTCTCATACTTCACAATTTTGTAGACTCCGGAATTTTGACTGTCATACTTCACAATTTTGTAGACTCAGAATTTTGACTCTCATACTTCACAATTTTGTAGACTCCGGAATTTTGATTCTCATACTTCACAATTTTGTAGACTCCGAAATTTTGATTCTCATACTTCACAATTTTGTAGACTCAGAATTTTGATTCTCATACTTTACAATTTTGTAGACTCCGGAATTTTGACTCTCATACTTCACAATTTTGTAGACTCCGGAATTTTGACTGTCATACTTCACAATTTTGTAGACTCAGAATTTTGACTCTCATACTTCACAATTTTGTAGACTCCGGAATTTTGATTCTCATACTTCACAATTTTGTAGACTCCGAAATTTTGATTCTCATACTTCACAATTTTATAGACTCAGAATTTTGATTCTCATACTTTACAATTTTGAAGACTCCGGAATTTTGACTCTCATACTTCACAATTTTTATAGACTCAGAATTTTGATTCTCATACTTTACAATTTTGAAGACTCCGGAATTTTGACTCTCATACTTCACAATTTTGTAGACTCCGGAATTTTGACTGTCATACTTCACAATTTTGTAGACTCAGAATTTTGACTCTCATACTTCACAATTTTGTAGACTCCGGAATTTTGATTCTCATACTTCACAATTTTGTAGACTCCGAAATTTTGATTCTCATATTTCACAATTTTGTAGACTCAGAATTTTGATTATCATACTTTTGTAGACTCAGAATTTTGATTCTCATACTTCATAATTTTGTAGACTCCGGAATTTTGATTCTCATACTTCACAATTTTGTAGACAGTACCTGTAAGAGTAAAGAATAGAGATACTTAAATCATTCATGTTTTTTTTTTTTAATGTTTACTTATTTGAAAGTTATTTTGTTATTAGTCACTTTCTGGTTTTAATTGGGTTAGGATTTATATCCTTGCTTAGAATCTTTGTATAAATAAATTGATACGATTAGTTCTGTATCTCAAATTTAAAAGGTATAAACATTAAACAACAACTCTAAGATTCCGAATTCTTACTTGACTCTATTCTTTATACCTGACATTTTTTCTGGTAAATTTCTAGTGGTATTATAA
The DNA here is from genome assembly GCA_024516035.1 of Bactericera cockerelli. NCBI lineage: Eukaryota > Metazoa > Arthropoda > Insecta > Hemiptera > Triozidae > Bactericera > Bactericera cockerelli. Next base: position 12,390,251 of record CM044960.1, read on the forward strand.
TTGTCAACCATTTTCTGAATCATTTCTGTTAAAAAATGAGGCTTTACATTTTAGAAAGTTACTTTACCCAACATTGTTTTTCAACTCAACTTTTCTGAATAAAAAATATTTATACTTACATTTTTTATAAAACATTGATTATATTGGCATATTAAAGATAAAATGGTGACTTTTTAAGCTTTGAATGAAAACTAAAGTAAAAATGCATGAGATTTATTGGATCAGGAATCCTAAGATAGTACAAAAAACTCTCGTATACTGTTCTTGTTCAATCCTTATTTTGTTTCATCAGTCACAATAAATTGTGATCGAGTCATCAAGTTTCGGTCAAGATTTCTCCGACGACGTTCATAACTTTGACGAGTGGCTTCTGATCTTGATGTGACTTATCTGAAATACGAGTAAAAAGAAAGCAAACTTGATCTATACATTACATTATGTTACTCGCTAAGAAGCTTTGGTAAGCCTTCTAATAAATTTTGGAAATGCGATTTGTGTTCCAAAATATATGAACGGAAACACCATTCGAGACGGCATTGATGTAAATTTAAATAAATGCTTTTCACAAAATCACTGAAGTTAAAAACAACAAAACTGTTAAGTTTCGGACCACTCATATTGGAAATATTTTGATGCTGGCTATTCCTGGTAAAACCCAGGTAGGTACTCAGCTTAGTGAGTGATGCGTTTTCTGCAATGGTGTCAAAAAATCGAAACAAAAATACCTGATCGTGGTTTTGAACCATTTCCGAAAGGATTGAACCGCGCCATGTATCAACCATTGTCCTTTGTTTCTTCTTCTAATGGAAGGTGATTCTGTATTTCTTCTAATCGAATGATTAATTCTTTACCATAAATTTTGATTGACAGTTAAATTTTGTTTTTGCTACTTTTTTTATTAGTATAATTTTTTATAACCTATTTGATGTTCCTTGAAATATAAACTAAACTGGCCAATTGGTAAATTTTTAAATGATTTCGATTTAGGTATTATGAAAATAATGAGTTATGAAATATCTAGCTGTATAAGTTGTAGGTTTATGTTATCCAACATAACGCAGAATTTATTTTCTGTTTTACCAAGTATCAGGGGTTCCCAACCTTTACAGAAGAAGATCTACTATAAAGTGTCAGATAATCAACGCGATCGACCCTACAAATTCAATGTTCATTCTGGGCTTGAATGGGTTAGTGAAGAATTCAACCAAATTTTCAAGTTTCAAGAAGTCACAAAACCTCCTTTTAATTCTCATGAGTTAAGGAAGGAGATCTCGGATTTTCACTTGTGTGAGACGGTGAGATGCCAGAAAACCTCGTTCACAATTATTTTGTACTTTAGAGATTTAGACTTTTAGAACGTCATCTCACTCACCTCTCTGGACGTGATCGACTCAAAATCACTCCGCGATCGACCGTTCGATCGCGATCGACTGGTTGGGCAGCCCTGCTCTATTCGATGGAAACTCACAAACCAGCTACACATAATCCTTACCAAGCCTGAGTTAGGCCGGGAAAAGCCAGCATCAGGAGGGCTCAAATTTGAATGATTAATCATCCAAGTCCTAACTTCGCTGAAAGTTGCTTAACTTAAGGTTACACATAAGTGAGAGAACGGGATCTGCATTGATTTGTTACATTTGAAAAAACAAGTTGTATTATGTTGTAAGAGAACATTGCTGTCCCGGTAGCTCAGTGGTAAAGGCGGAACTCTATGAATCCAGAAGTTCCAGAGGTCGTGGGTTCGAAACCCAGCTGGGATATGACAAGTTATCTTCCCATTTGGGATTTTTACCACATAATAATATGTCTTGGGCTTACTGCTGGAATAATGGGACTTAATTACCACCACCATTAATAGTCTTAATCGGGTAGTATAAATAAGGCGATATTATTATTATTCTTCCTGGTAGCACCTTCTTTTTTTCTACAAGTCTACAAGGGGTTGCCCATTGACAGAAGCACAAGGAAATCTTCTTTGGCATCTGTTCAAAGTTTAAACCTTTTACATTTTACCTTGAACAGTTGCCAAAGGATATTTCCTTAGCTTCTGTGAATGGGGTTGGACCCCGTAAATTCGTAAAAAGATTTAAGACTAGTTTTAGTACACCCAACTTGTTAACATACATGTATGTATTAAAACAATAAAATGATGATGATGATGAGCCCCAGAGCTGGGATCGGCGAGTGTGCACGAGGGACCACAAATTTCGGAACCCAACACTCATACATTGCTCCCAAGGACCACAAGAACCTGTTCCCTATGAGAAACACATGGAAACGAATAACATAGAGAGTGCTCATGTCTTCCAAGTAAAGGAAGGTCGTGAATACCATATAGAGTACACAAGTCTACAGTGAAATTTTGGGTGAGGGTCATATATGGTACTCATGTCCTTTGTGAAATGTCAGCTGAGGGTCATATATGGTATTCATGGGCTCAAAGTGTTAATAGTCTTTATTGGGTAGTATAAAAAAGGCGATATTATTATTATTTCAAGTTAGTGCCTCGAGACCTGAGGCACGAACTCTTGACCTTTCGACTACAAAGCTAGTAAATATACCTAATACGAGGCTGGCGGAAGGAAGCTGAGCTATTTTCTAGAATGGCAAAGCTCATCTAATTTCATATGCACGCCAACCTGCTTCGTATCTTTTCCATTATTATTCCGACATTTTTCTTTCCCCTCTCTTTCGTCCTCCTTCTCCCTCTCCTTTCCATTACCTACTCAAACATTCTCCTTCTCCGGTTTCTCTTTCGCCTCCTTTTTCATTTCTCAAATCCCTCTCTTCAATATTATTATTCCGTCATTTTTCTTGTCCACTTCTCCCTTCACCTTCTGCTCCTCATTTTTCTTCTCTCTTTCTTCTGTCTTCTCCCCATTTTCCATTCCAACATTATCTTTCTCCTCTTCTTCTTTAATCTATTTCTTCTCTCTTTCCTTCTCCTACTCTCCACTATAGTTTCCTTCACCTATTATATTTTACCTTTTACCTCTCTCTCTTCTGCATTTTAATATTCCGTGATTTTTATTATTTCTCCTCCACCAACTTCTTACTTCTCCTCTTTTTTGACCTTCTCTTCCTCCTCCTTCTACTCTCCATTACCTATTCCGTCATTCTCCTTCTCCTCTTTCTCTCTCACCTACACCTCCACTTCCTCCTTCTCTCTCTCCTCCTCTTCTACTCTCCATTACCTATTCCGTCTTTCTCCTTCTCCACTTTCTCTCTCACCTACACCTCCACATTCTCCTTCTCTTCCTCCTCCTCCTTCTACTCTCCATTACCAATTCCGTCATTCTCCTTCTCCGCTTTCTCGCTCACCTACAACTCCACTTACTCCTTCTACTCTCCATTACCTATGCCATCAGTCTCCTTCTCCGCTTTCTCCCTCACCTATGTACACTCCACTTCTTCCTTCTCTTCCTCCTCCTTCTACTCTCCGTTACCTATTCCGTCATTCTCCCCTTCTCCACTTTCTTTCTTACCTACAACTCTACTTTCACCTTCTATCCATCCTTTCCCTTCTACTCTTCATTACCTATTTCGTCATTCTCCTTCTCCGCTTTCTCGCTCACCTACACCTCCACATTCTCCTTCTCTTCCTCCTCCTTCTACTCTCCGTTACCTATTCCGTCATTCTCTCTTTCTCCACTTTCTTTCTTACCAACAACTCCACTTTCTCCTTCTATCCATCCTTTCCCTTCTACTCTCCATTACCTATTCCGTCATTCTCCTTCTCCTCTTTCTCTCTCACCTACACCTCCAGTTCTTCCTTCTCTCCCTCCTTCTTCTACTCTCCATTATCTATTCCGTCATTCTCCTTCTCCTCTTTCTCTCTCACCTACACCTCCACTTCTTCCTTCTCTTCCTCCTCCTTCTACTCTCCGTTACCTATTCCGTCATTCTCCCTTTCTCCACTTTCTTTCTTACCAACAACTCCACTTTCTCCTTCTATCCTTCCTTTCCCTTCTACTCTCCATTACCAATTCCGTCATTCTCCTTCTCCACTTTCTCTCTCACCTACACCTCCACATTCTCCTTCTCTTCCTACTCCTCCTCCTTCTACTCTCCCTTACCAATTCCGTCATTCTCCTTCTCCGCTTTCTCTCTCACCTACACCTCCACTTACTCCTTATACTCTCCATTACCTATGCCATCATTCTCCTTCTCCGCTTTCTCGCTCACCTATGTACACTCCACTTCTTCCTTCTCTTCCTCCTTCTTCTACTCTCTATTACCTATTCCGTGATTCTCCTTCTCCACTTTCTTTCTCACCTACACCTCCACTTTCTCTTTCTATAAATCCTTTCCCTTCTACTCTCCATTATCTATTCCATCACGTCTCCTTTTTCTTCTTCCTGCAAGTTTAGACATTCTCATCATGTCATTGTAGAAAATTATCATACCTCGCTTCATTCCTTTTAACTCTTTTATATGTATTCTACTGGATGGCATACAGTTTAAACATAAAAATAAAATAACAAACAAAAACAAAGAACAAAACCCTTGGCGCTGAATGTGTTAAAAGAGCTCAAAAGACCCAAACAAAATCGGTAACAGTGTTTTGAGTACACTTGCACAAGTATGTCCTAACTAAAGGGTGGCGATACTGTCAACTCTTCTGATGAACCACCCTGTCATATTTACATGTAAGTATACAACATCAATATTGAACAATTCTAGAAACTTAAAATATTATAATAAATATTTTTACTATACTAAATTTTATGTGGATAATTTCAAAACATTCCAGTTACACTACATACTGGAAAAGGAAAGAACCCAGAACACTGGTTGTAGGTTTCCAGAAGGTTCAATGCCCGTATCCATCCTTCCACCTCCAAGAAATAACTAATACATGAACATGGAAAGTAGGTATAGGAGTCTTGAGAGTCACAATAGTATGACTGAAGGGACTCATCTGATGAACCACCCTGTCAAAGCTATCGTGTTGATAATCAAACAAATACGACTGTACAGAATCACCTGTGTACTGTGAACCACCCTGTCAAAGGCATCGTCTTGGATGTCACAGGTATGTTTTGTATGCAGATTGAAAACACACCGTTTCCGTTCTATTTGGAGCTGTACAAATCTTAGCTCATTCTCTCCCTTCCTCCTTCCTTCTCCCTCCTTCCTTCTCCCTCTTCCTTCTCCCTCCGTCCTTCCCTCTCCCTCCCTACTTCCTTCTCCCTCCAACCTTCCTTGTACCTGCCTACTTCCCTTTACCTCCTCCACTAACGCTCTCCAAAGGATCACTCTATCTTCGTCACACAAAGGAGACATAGGGACAAGGGAAATGAAAGGAGACCTGAGCAAATCTATCTTCTCTTTTCCTCCTTCCTATACCTTTTTTACGCACGTTTGTATGTTATTATTATTATTATTTTAGTATGCTTAGGTAAGATAAAAATATTTACAGTAAAATACAATCTTAATATATAAATGTCAAAGTCACTGACTGACTGATCATCGCTCTACAGCCCAAACCGTAATACCTAGCGAGCTGAAATTTGGTAGGTAGCTTTGTCTTATAGTCTAGATGTGCAATAAGACGGGATTTTTCGAAACTCCCACTACAACACCTGCCATTGCCTCGGCCATGCCTCGGCCCGCAAAGCGGGCGACAGCCCGCTAGTGAAATTATAAAGAAAAATTAGATAGATTGAGCAAAGAAACAAGAAAAAAAAAGAAAGAAGCTAAAGTCCTACCTAAAGGGCGGGGTTATTGCCTGTGGCAATCTCTTCCACCCAACCCTATGTTCGTCAGTCGTACGTCGTATGTACCTAGAATCTTCTCTTTTCTCTTTACTTCATTTTTCTTTCTCATCTACGTAAGTCTGTCCGTATGTTAGAAATGTATTTATCTCCCTGTTTTCTTTCCTTTAAAGGAGAAGGCACAGAAACGGAAGAGGGGGAGAATAAAAGAAATACAGAGAGAGAAAAACTGTATTCTCTTTCCTGCCTCCTCCTTCTTTATTACACACCTATGTACATAATATATTTGCAAGGTAGTTATGTATAACTTGTGTTGCTTCGCACTCAACAGAGGTTTAAAGGAGAAGAGTCAAGAAAATCAGGAGGGAAAGAATTAAAGAAATACAGACAGAAAAATCTCTGTTCTCCTCTTTTTCTCCTACCTCCCTCTTTCTTAATCTAGTATGTATGTGTGTATCCTTATCACTTTATTATTTTGTAATCGGAAGTGAAACCCTTTGAGCATATATTATCGAGTAAAGAGCATAAAAATAGTTATCAAAACATGACAAATTTTCTTTGAACCTCTGGCCTCAATGAAATTCCTTGTTCTCGCAAAGGTTTATCCTTTACACGCATCCTCCGCCTGTTCTTTCTTATCTGAGTATGAAAACCCTCAACCCAGCGAATCCTTGTTCAATACTTGCCAGGCATGAAGTGTTTTCCTATAATTCTCTATTCCTCTCTCTCTTATTTTCTTCTCTTTCTCCCTTTTTACTTTTGTCTCGCTCTCTTTCTTTCAGATTTTTCTTAATCTCTCTCATATCTCTTTAACCAGGTATTTCTGTATCCGTACATCAACATTATCAACTATTCTTTTTTTCAGTCTTTTTTACTCTCAAAATATCTCTACGTTTCTCTTTATATCTCTCACCTTTGTCTTCTGCCTTTATATCTTCCTTCTTCTTCTCCCTTTATATTTCTTCTTCCGTTATATCCATCCTTCCTTTTTTCCCTTTACCTTTCTCAATCCTCTTTTTCCTTTATCTCCCTCCTTTCTCTTTTATTTTAATTTCCCTGCTTTCTTTTCTTTCTTTGTCTCTCGTCTTTATCTTCTGCCCTTACCTTATTTTTATCCCCTGTTTCGCCCCTCCTTAATTGATTTGTCTTCTCCTCATCCCCACAAGCGTATATTGCTTTCATCTCTCCTCTTTCTCTCTCTCTCCCTCCCTTGTAATTGCACTTCTGTCTAGAACAGAACAACAGGTATTTCGTTTTCACACACAGGTGTCTTCAACTGTGAGAGAAGAAATACATTGATAGGAAAGTACACAGAGAGAAATAACAAAAAGACATTGGAAAGAAATGTTCACACAAAACTTTAATAGAGGAATAGATCCTGGGAAGCATTGGTGGGCTGCAAGAGAGAAATCGATGTTTAAACAAAACACAGAAAACAACCAGCTGGGAATGGGATTTTCACTGTGAAAAATTTGAAAATGACAAAAATAATTAAGTGCATCTTAGCCTAATATAGAATAGATGATTTGGATGTTGTGAGTCTGTATTTTTATCATTTTGGGTCAATATTTTTATCCATGGTATTTTTTTGTTGTTGTTGATATTTTTGTATACTGTAAAATATTTGTTGTTAAATTTAGTTGCAAATTTGTTGTTATTCTGAAAACGAGCCAATGTTGATAAAAATCCACTCCACAAATAATAAAGTTATTCGATATTGCTCCCACCACCATATCAAGTTAAATACACTAAAGCGAAAGATGATTTCAGCTTGAGATTTTTTGCCACTCGGACTAACAGGGCCAAAAATCTAAACACATCCCTCAAATATTTTGACAGCGCACTTTAGTGAAGCTCAGCTGGCGTGGCAAATCCTAAACTTTCACATCCATTTTGCATCTTCTAATTGGAGATTTCAATTTTTGGTGGGAACTGTTATAACAGGGATTAGTTCTAGTATTGCTCGGAGCTTACCAATAACCTAGTTAGTTTTAGAATTATCACCATGGGGTAACGTCATCGTGAATAATTGTAGCCAGATTGTGAAGCCTTTTAAAATCAATGCTTTTGTATAGCTGCTTTAACCCTTTTTCTTTCAAATCCTATATTTTGCTGATTCCAAGAGAGGTTATTTCATTTCCTGAATTCCATCTCCTATTTCAAATGTATCATTTCACGTCGAGCTTTTTGATTATACCATACCGTGCCAACGCTTGTTTATTGACGGCGGATTGGAGCGGATATATCATTTGCCTGCCTACTCGTAAAATTAAATCAGCTTTTTATTTATGACCTTGTCGAAAAAATGTCTTTTATAAACTAGAAACTCAGTTCGCCCCCGTTTCAGAAAACTTTCTTCTCCTTCTCCTACCCCTCGCGAGTTTTCATTCGGAATTATTCTCGGTGGATTATATCAAAAATGGCTTTTGCCTTTATTATTTCCGATTTGGCAGAATAGAGAAGAAATGTGAATATTTCTCGTTCTGTACAGTGTACTATTCCGGCCAGATTAGGGTGGATGCTCCACACTATGGGACAACTCTGAATTATAAGTTTGATGATTTTATAACAAAATTGTGGTTCTCGATATACAGGGTGTCCCGTATACAGATGCAAATATTTTGAGGGTAGGTAAAATATTTAAAGACCAGAGAGATATTTAATCATAAGTTCAATATTTTTCTAATATTTGATTTTTCCTTTTTCTCCCTTTCGTGAATTTAAAGTACTTCTACATTTGCAATTATGCGTATCACTAGTTTTAGAAAAAAGAAAGCTCATTTATATTACTCTAAAGATCATGGAACGCAGTACACACAAAGCTCAAAAAACACTTCTGAATCATGATGGAAAATTCAAAGTTGGCTGAATTTTAACAGAATTGGCGCGTAATTTGAGGTATAAATACACTGCTCTGGGATGTTTAACAGAGGGAAATTGATCATTCACAGTGGTCGGTTGGTGTGAACTTTTCTGTGAATGGGGTTACGGGGTCACAGGGTTATCGTGAGGAAAAATGAGAGAGGCTGCAACGGAAGCAGCAACCAGTGGTGTAATTATGGAAAAAGAATACACATGGAGAAAGACTCTGCACTAACAACAAAAATTGTGATTTTATTTTTAGAAGTAAAATTAAAAATATCATTTTTGTGTGTTATCACAATCATGATATCAAAAACATAACGAATAGTGCCGAAAATTAACCTTGGGTAAAACTCGAACATCCAACCTTAAGGTTACTATTATTATTAATACTTTATTGATAAACTACAAACATGATACATTCTGCAACACAGGAGATGAAATGAAAAGAACCCAAAAGAATAAGTAGCGAACCAAGGGCGAGGTTAAAGCTTATGGCTTTCTCTTCCACCGAACAAATTGATCGCCTTGTTATTTTAACTATTAGATTTGATTGATATACCTAGTTGGTTAATAGAACTATTTGTACTCAGAAAGTTTTCATTTATAACTTGCAGTTGGCACAAAAATGGTCACACAGACCGCTTCAGGCATCGAGTGTTCTTCAAAATGCAATAGCGCCCAGATTCAAAATTTGAAAGATGTGTTTCTCTATTTCTGGTGCCGTTTAGTAAGGCGTATCTCATTCGTTCCTACACGCGACTGAAAGAACTTTGTATTTATTGAAACAAAATAGCAAAGGGTATTTTTTTACCTAGTGATACGCAGAATTGCAATTGTAGAAGTACTCTAAATTCACGAAAGGGAAAAAAGGGAAAAATCGAATTTTAGAAAAGTATTGAACTTATAATTAAATATCTCTCTGGTCTTTCAATATTTTTTCATGCAACCAACTGCATTTGAAGGGAAATATGCATGACTATCCATACATGAAGTCAAAAATTACTTACTGGCTACCATTTCTTTAAAAACGTGCATCGATCTAAGTGACCTCTAGACCTGTGGGAAAAACAGGGATTTGGCCATAACTCTTTAACGAAGCAAAATGCCCCGCTGCAAGTTTCGCTCATATGATAGTCCACGGTGGGCTGAACCTACCCTCCAGATATTTGCATCTGTATACGGGACACCCTGTATAGCATGACAAACATACACACATACAAACAAATAAACCTTTTTATACAGGGTGATTCAGAAAAGTACCGTCAAACGTTAACCACATATTCTATGGGCTACTTAAGGAGGGGTCAACTCTATAAAAGAAAGTGCGCAAATTCCTCCTAACGGAGGTACACGCCCCTTAAGGTGTTTTTAAACAATCGAAATTTTCATTTTACGGCTTACCTATTTGGGATATCGCAATGTGGTAAAAAAATTACTCTCAATACTAGATAGCACCTTTCTTTTGGCACAAAATTTAACACCATTCCAATGTCAGGGGCGGTCTCAGGAGGGTCAGATGGTAGAAAAAAGGTTCTAACTTTTTAGTCGTTGCTTGTAATTGAATTTAGTTTTCACTCTATTAAAACGCCTGTCATTGTCTACAAAAATGTTCTGAATAATTTTTTTCTCAAACCAACACAAACGCTTGAAAATTGAAATTGAAGATTTTAAAACCGCATTAAGTTTTGAAACCTATGCAACTAGCATACAATTTTAGAACAAGAATTTTCAGCCAATTCATTATTTAACAAAGAAATACACCTGGAATATTTGAACGTGTTCGTCAATCTTTTCGAAGGCGTATGGAGGTCTGCATTGAAGCCAGAGGAGCCCATGTGGAACATTTGCTGTAAATCTTATTTCGGCTTAAGCCCTTCAATTTCGATTTTCAAGCGTTTGTGTTGGTTTGAGAAAAAAATTATTCAGAACATTTTTGTAGACAATGACAGGCGTTTTAATAGAGTGAAAACCAAATTCAATTACAAGCAACGACTAAAAAGTTAGAACCTTTTTCTACCATCTGACCCTCCTGAGACCGCCCCTGACATTGGAATGGTGTTAAATTTTGTGCCAAAAGAAAGGTGCTATCTAGTATTGAGAGTGATTTTTTTACCACATTGCGATATCCCAAATAGGTAAGCCGTAAAATGAAAATTTCGATTGTTTAAAAACACTTTAAGGGGCGTGTACCTCCGTTAGGAGTCATTTGCGCACTTTCTTTTATAGAGTTGACCCCTCCTTAACTAGCCCATAGAATATGTGGTTAACGTTTGACGGTACTTTTCTGAATCACCCTGTATAATAGAATATTATGTATGTACTTGTACATATTCGAAAGGTAAACATATATGTAGTATGGTATTTTTTAAAGAAATCTCTATAAACAGAAAAGTGTGTATGTACTCATATTTACAATATATTATTTATTTCATTCTGATATTTCCGAGTATTTAGCCTCTCTCAAATGTTTTAATTTTTTGACGTTTCTTTCCTCGTGGCTTTAGGAAAAACTTTTCCTCCTTACAAATGAAATTACAAAAAGCAACCTTTGTGTTAAAATTTAGTCTCATAAGTATCATCATAATGTAGGTATGACAATGAGTCAGTAAATCAACGAGTCAATTAAAAATAAAGATTTTAAATTTCTGTTTAAAAAATAACAAATGATATTGTTTAATGAGATACTTAGATATAAGTAGTAACTGCAGTGGATTTGTTGCGGTCAGATCAATACCTGGCAGGAGTACTACGGACAACCCTGAATGCAGAAGATGCAGTGAGAGGCTCTTGCCATGCTGGCGATCTGCTGCGCAATGCACGTCATAATGAGATTCGAACCATCATTGCAAAAGAACTGAAAAATCAAGGTTGGACAGTTCACGAGGAAATCCATTGTGTGGCTGAAGGTGGCTCTAACCGCAGAGTAGATATATGGTGATACAAAACCTAAATGAACAAAGGCTTTATTCTAGACCCTACTGTACGAATGGAGATTTCTAAAGATCAAGCAGAATCTGTCAACACCGAAAAAAAACGGTGGTGAGAGGATTATATGGACGCCCAGATCCAATGTCTAGGCTCCTTTCATGTCCATTGATTCTATTTGGTTTTAACGTCCTGAATTGAGGTAGACAGGACGGGGGTTTCACCCTCCATTCGCTGGGAATCGTACCAGCTACCCACATTAACCTCACCCAGCCTGGGTAGGGCCAGAATCACCAGCCTCACATGTTTGGAGGGGACAGAATTTTCTGTGCGAAAAGTCTACTCCAACCGGGAATCGAACTCAGGATCTCTGGACTACGGGCAGTAGTCACAATCGTTACGCCACGGAGGCTGGCCTTTTAGATTAATTAATTTTACCTACGTTTCATGAAAAAAAATTGGAATATTTTTTCAATTTTTATTTACTGTCTCATTCGAAAAAATTTCGCATCCCATGTCCTATACGAAGTATTACTGACCTATGTTGAATAAATATTCATGGCGAGAATTTTCTTAGAATATGAGAAGCGCCGTTTTTTAGCGAAAATATTCTTCGGCTCCCAGACTATATAAAGAATATTTTCCGCCAGATAATATTTGTATTACTTGTGTTTGTGGAGCAGAGGCTTGAATTCAATTTCCAAGGATTTGTTGAAATTGGTGTAAGGAATCTAGGTTGTCCTTGTTGTCTCTTTATATTGGCAGTATGAGAATTGCCTAAGTGTAATACGACTAATCCCATTTCAAATTGGATGCTGTCTGATATTATGTTTCTTATATCTGCAGGTAAGAACAAGGCAACTGATGCCTGAGGCAACTGAACAAATACATATTAGAAGTTTTTTTTTATATAAATAAAAAATTGATCATCTCTTTGACCAGATCTGTTTACAAAAAATAAAATTTATGACTGTAGCGTGTCAGTGATTTTTTTATTTTTGAATCACACTCCATACAATATTTGACACAGCAACCTAATGGGTAATGAGATCTACTGTGAGTTTTTCATCAGCACTTCGCTATATCATTATTTTTTGAGTAATTTATTTCTGATACACGTAAGGAGACTTTCTCATTAATCCAGAAAGCTATATAACAGTTATTGAGAACACAGTCTGAATCTGAACTACATTTTCGGGTGATATGAGCTGACAAACCTTAAACTAACTGACCTTTAGGGAAAAATTATCTTGATCACATGTATTATTTCCCCGTTCTTGTAGACAGAACATTTGATTTCACGCCATGAAAAACTTTCATAAAAAAAAAATCTTTCAGACTAAAACCTATGTAAATACGAGTAGGTATGTAGGTATTTACTTAGGTACACACTCTCAGTTAGTTTATTATTTATTCTCCTGACAGGTAATTTAGACTTTTCTTCTTTTCTACGGGTGTGTTTGCTTTCTTATCAGCCTTTAATTTCGCCTCCTTTTTCTCTCTTCCTTCCTTATGTGTGCCTACGTCTTATTCTATTAAATTTTCCAAATTTCCTTTTATCATTCAGTTTCATCATAACTATACGTTCTTCTTTCCTCATACGTTCCGTAAAACTTATCCTATATCATAAGTTCTACAAATATACCCATATTAATATTATGTGGCTTCTACAGTTCTAAACACAAGAGAGTACAATAATGTTAAGGTATGTACACCTTCCTACCTAGTGTAAAATGTAGGTATCTATGTATGTCAACATGTTTGACATACGAAAAGTAAGATTTTTTAAGTTACCTCTAAGTTAATATGTAAAAGTGCACAATAAAATATGTATATGTATACCTGTATACGTCATGTGAATAATTATTATGTATAAAATAATATTATGTAAAATTATAAAAAGTAAAAAGATACTACTTAATTATACAGGGTCTTCATAAAGTCTCACCCAGGCCTAGGTTTCTCGAAAATGACTCAGAATATCAAAAAACGCAAAAACCCGTATTCCTTTATATTTAGGGGGATTGATTTTCAGCCAATTTTTTTTTGCCTACACGGCCCCAGTCAGGCTGGGCATGGACCAACTTTAAAATCTTAAATAGAATGGTATGTCTTGTGGCATATTGTTTTAAAGGTCTTATTGTGAGAAGTTCATTACAATAAATTTCAGTGTGCTACGACTTACCGTTCTCGAGATACAGGGTCGGACGTCCTGCGTAATATCCATATATTTTGACCTATAACTCGATAACCGTAAATTATGGAGAAAATTTTTCTTGTTAATAATAACTCCTTATGATGAGACTTTTCGAACAAGTTATAACTCGACATACTCTGTTGATGTTAGTTTCTGGTCGGTTTCGTCAGCCAGCCGGACGAACAATCGAAAAAAATTTAACGAAAAAACAAATCAAATTTTAACTTGTTCGAAATTTCTTGCTATAAGGAGTTATTATTATCAAGAAAAAATTTCTCCATAATTTACGGTTAACGAGTTATAGGTCAAAATATAGGGATATTACGCAGGACGTCCGACCCTGTATCTCAAGAACGGTAAATCGTAGCAAACTGAAATTTATTGTAATGAACTTCTCTCAATAAGACCTTTAAAATAATATGCCACAAGACATACCATTCTATTTAAGATTTTAAAGTTGGTCCATGCCCAGCCTGACTGGGGCCGTGTAGGCAAAAATTTTTTAGCTGAAAATCAATGCCCCTAAATATAAAGGAATACGGGTTTTTGCGTTTTTTGATATTCTGAGTTGTTTTCGAGAAACCTAGGCCTGGGTGAGACTTTATGAAGACCCTGTATATGCGCATAAAAAATTCTCTGTACACATCAAACGAAGAATCTGTCGATTTCCTGGATTATTAAAACCACAATACATGTATGTTTTTTTTTGCAAGTAGTGATTTTGAAACTAAAGGGTTAGAAATACCTTAAATTTTTCATGTTTCTTCCAGCACTTTCCTACTAGAAGTTAAAGGCACTACTCTTTGGTAATTTCGGTGAAGACACTTTTCATCATAACGTTGTTTAGAGCTGAAAACCAAAGGATACACTGTCCTCAGTAATTTTATTATACCTACATGAACACATTATTTGGCTTAGGGTAGAACGACATAAATATTGACTGCGACCACCCCTTGTGCCCGGACTTTGTTTTTCCAAAATAATAATTGTTAACTTGCTCGTTTTAGAAGGGGGAGATGATCTGAAGAAATAATTTCAATGTCTTCCCTTGGGTTGTCAATGAAAAGGGAAGGAGAAATAGAGAGAGGGAGAGATAGATGGAGAGAAAGAGAGAGAGAGAGAGAGTCAGAATTATTTGGGAAAAGCATTAAATTTTATAACGTATTTTACCCCAATTCTCTTCTCTTATAGATGAGGAGGATTGAGAGGGGGAGGGGGTGGTATGACAATGGTCAAGTTTTATAATTGGGTGAAAATGGATTTTCAATATAGTTATTTCTCCCCAAAACATCCCTGAACTGGGGATATAAACTAGCTTTGATATTAAAGACAAACAATTATTATTCTTGCTATTTTATGGGTTTATTTGGCTTGTGTTTTGTTTCGACAATAAAACAATAATACCTCCTTCCTCGGGCACGACCAAAAACACGCACATACGCACAATAAAGAGAGAGAGAACGTGAGAAATTGAGACAGAGATAGCTGGAGAGACATAGAGGGAGAAAGAAAAAAAGGAGTGAGGAATGGGAAGAGAGGAATTTATAGAAAAAGAGGGGCGAGGAGAGAATGAGAGAGGGATGAAGAGAAAGAAAGAGTTTTATAGCGATAAAGAAATAGATCA
Source organism: Bactericera cockerelli (assembly GCA_024516035.1). Classification (NCBI taxonomy): domain Eukaryota; kingdom Metazoa; phylum Arthropoda; class Insecta; order Hemiptera; family Triozidae; genus Bactericera; species Bactericera cockerelli. The sequence goes on from CM044960.1 coordinate 12,405,579, forward strand.
ATGAGAGTAAAAAGGAGAGAAAAGATATTGAGAGGCAGAAAAAGGAATGAAGAGAGCTAAAGAGATTGAGAGGGAGAGACAGAGAGAGGCAGAGTGAGAGAAAGAGAGTATTGAAAAGGAATTAATCTAACATTTGAATCATTAGCAGCACACTCATGTCAGAGCTGAAGTTTCCAGATTTTCAATGTGAAGAGAAAATCTTGAATAGAAATCTCTTTGTATCCTGAGAGCTAATCGAACATGATGAACACTGAAAGAGAAATGGTGAAATAAGAATTACAAAGGAAAATGTACTGGTGAAGGGTGTACAGTAGAAGGAGATGATGAAATGGAAGATGTAGATGAAAAAGAAAAAGCGAATAAGTCAAAAACATGAGCCGCTCCCCCAAACAAAGCTAGATAAACCTTATCTAGCAACAGTAAAGTTGCGATTATTTGCTACAGAGATGAAAATGTTCGAGATACATGTATATGTACACTGTACAGTATATGTACATAATTATTATGTAGAATTATACCTATCATATTTGCTAGCCAATAAGTGTCTTGACCTTTTCAAGAAGTAGACAGAAGTTTGAAAAAAGTCGGTTAAACATTTCGAACGCGCCAAAAACGGTGCTGTTAGTCTTGACCAGATGGCAGAAACGTGTCAAGTCCAAAAAAAAGGATGCATTAGACTGAAGAGAAAAAAAATGTCAACACTCACGATGAAAATTTTAGCTTACCAAGAGATTTTCTTTTATTTTGATATTTGAAGTTCTGGAATTTTGATAAAATAGCTTCAGAAACGTAGAAGATTTTTTAAAAAAAAACTGTCTTTACGAACATGGAATAAGTTCGCTTGAAAATCTGTCTTCAACAACACAAAAAAAGTTTGCTTAAAAGCTATGTTCGCTTCTGTTTGAGCCTCCTGGGATTTAATCCAGCTTGAATTTTTGAATAATAAACACAATGGCTCCTATGTGTCTGTTTGTTGTGTGGAAACGAGAAAGACTAGTGACTATAGTGACCCCACACAGTACATGAGAACCACACATTCGACCATAGTAGACTGAGAGGTCGGGAGAAAAGATTAGGAAACCCAGAACAAAAGAAACAGAAATAGGAAATAAGATGGGAGGGTGTATAAGAGGTGAGTATAAGAGAAACATATGAGGAAGAGAAAGAGATGGAATGAGGGAGTAGAGAATGAAGGGGGGAGATAGAGAGAAGAGAGAGAGAGAGAGAGAGAGAAGATTGAGAGAGAGAAGAAGAGAGAGAGTGAGAGAGAGAGAGAAAAAGAGGAGAGAGAGAGAGAGAGAGAGAGAGAGAGAGGAGAGAGAGAGAGAGAGAGAGAGAGAGAGAGAGAGAGAGAGAGAGAGAGAGACACACAGACAGACAGAAGAAAAAGAAAAAGAGGGGAGAGAGTAAGAAAGGGAAGTGTTTTGAAAGAGAGAGAGAACAAAAGAGAGTAAGAGTGAGTGAGACAGAGATAGAAGAAAGATAGGAGAGGGACGGAGAGAAAGCGAGATGGGGATAATGGACAAGGACAGAGGACTGAGAGCTTTGAGCTTTTGTGTGAAATGGAGTGTGGCAAACGGTCTAAATTTCTTGCTTTCTATTGAATAGGTAGGTCGTTGCGTAATTTATTGTTCTTATAATTGTATTTACTTTATACAAAGAAGAAACAAAAGAAACGTATGCCATACTTTGCCCTCGATTTCCGAGAATTTTAATTGTGAAATCACAGCGGTGGGTCAGGTCAATCCCTCTCCATTATCCGCCCTTCCTCTTTTACTCTCTGAGTGTTTTTTTCTTCTTATTTCTCTTTAGTCTTCTCTCTTTCGTAGTCACTGTGGCAGAGTGAGTTAGCGCACTAGGCATTGCACATAAATATGGTGACCTGGGTTCGATCCCCAGCGGAGTAGGAATTTTTCTGCTCTGTACTTGGATGTTTGGGGTCCACTCGTACCTCGTGAGGAAAAATGAGTGTCTGCTTTGATGTGAAACAGCGACCGGTGGCAGAATCATAGGCAAAAAAATAATACAAGATATTGTAAATTAAAGTGGTAAAGTCCTATGATTCTGCGCTACCCACTAAAATTGTGACATAATAACACAAAGAAAATTATTATTATATAGCATTATTATATATTATATTATATTAGTCTTCTCTCTTTCTTTCTCCTTTTTTCCCTCTATCTAATTTTCTCTATTTATTATATTTATATCAAAATTTCCTTTTCTTTTTTCCATCCTATTCTACTTTCTTTCTTTTTTCTTCTTCGTGGTCTCTTTGTTTCCAGCCTCCGTTGTATAACAGTTGTAACTGCTGCCCGTGGTCCAGAGATCCTGAGTTCGATCCCCGAGTTGGGCAGAATTTCTCACAAAAAATCTGTTCCCTCCTGAGTAAAGAACACGTGAGGCTGGTATTTCCGGCCCAACCAAGGCTGAGTGAAGGTATGCTTAGCTAGTACGTTTTCCATCAAATGGAGGGTAAAACTCTTAGCCCGAATACCGTGAATCAGGACTTTAAACCCAATATAACCAATGAACAACTAAGGTTCCAATACATTGGATCTGCACGTCAATATTACCTTCTGAACAGCTTAAAATGAGAGGTAGCTACATACAATAATAATGTGTTTCTTTGTGTTATTATATCACAATTTTAGTGGGTAGAGGACTTTTCCGTATCTTTGATAACCTAATATGTCCTATAATTCTTTCACTGGTCGCTGCTAACATTGAAGCAGCTTCTCATTTTTCCTCACGAGGTATGTGTTAACCTCGAACACCCAGGTACAGAGCAGAAAAAATCCTACCCCGCTGGGGATCGAACCCAGGTCACCGTGCGTGCAATGCCTAGCGCGCTAACTCACTCTACCACGGTGACTAGGTAGCTACAAATATTATTAATTTCTATCATCTCTCAAAATTTCCTAATTTCTTTTTCAATCCTATTCTACTTTCTTTCTGATTATTATTAATAATTGTTTACTACTTGGAAATAGGTCCATGTAGAAGAGTGTCAAAAAAAAAACCCTAATTTATTAGGGACGTCCTAGAATCTGGAAGGTCCATCTGTTTCATCAAATTTAATGATCAAGAAACAAACAGTTATACCTAAAGATAAGCATCTCATGGGTTCATACTACAGTAACACGTTATGGGTAACTTTATGGGGTGAGTAAAGTTGTAAAGTTTGCAAGGTATTCTATAGAAATGTAGACGCGAGTGTTATTGGCGGATAATCCTCTTTAAGCTCGTTTGCTAGCTACTTTTGCAATAACAGCTCTTACTTGACTAGATGTCTTTGGAATAACACGATCTACCTTTAAGCTGCATACTGTGGGATATCTTTGCAAAATCCCTTCTTGAGAATCCCTACTGTGCATTCTTGTTATTGTTAAATAATTTTCTTTATTAATTATTAAAAGATTAATCGCTTGATCGATGAGGCAAAACAATTCCAGATGAGTGAGCTGGTGCATTGTCATGGTGAAACAAGACTTTCTTTCTCGCCAAATGGGGGCGTGTCTCCTTCAATTTTGCATCAAATCGTGTCAATAACTCACTATAATATGCAGCAGTTATTGTTTTTCCTTTTTCCAAGAAGTCAATAAGAATAATTCCCTTTGCATCCCAAAAAACGGTAGCCATGACTTTTCCGGCCGATTGGACCGATTTCGCCTTCTTTGGGGCAGATTCTCCAACCAAAGTCCATTCTTTTGACTGCTGTTTGGTTTCTGGGGTATAGTGATGTATCCAGGTTTCATCAACGGTCACAACTCGACGCAAAAAATCATCTGGATTGCGATTGAAGAGTTCTAAACTAGCCTTTGAACAATTCAGCCGAATTCGTTTGTTGTCAATTGTGAGCAATCGCGGCACCCATCGCGCCGATAGTTTTCTCATGCCCAGCTTATCATGAAGGATTTTAAAAACAGTTCCATATGAAATGCCCACACTCTCAGCTACTTCACGCACTTTTGTTCGGCGATCTTTGAGAATCATATCATGCACTTTTTCCACGACTTCCTCGGTACACACGTCTTCTGGGCGTCCTGGGCGGTCCTCGTCAAAAATGCTTGTGCGCCCTCGTTTAAATTCATTAAACCAAAAGCGAACAGTGGTCATAGAAGGTGAAGAGCTCCCGTACACAGCATCTAACTTTAATTTTATCTCATCACATTTTTTCCCGTCCAAAAAAAGGAATCGAATAACTACTCGGTACTGTTCTTTTTCCATATCACTCAACTATACGCAACACAACAACTTCAAGTGACCGATAAATGAAAACTAAGAGAGTAATCAGTTTCAAACTTTGGATGTGGTCATTTGAGATGTCGTTCCATCAACAAGTATCAACAAGTTTCACCAATGATGTAACATGTCCCTAAACACGGGTACTTATTGATCTACCTACGTAGTTCGGACTCTGGAGGTTGGTAGTTGGAAGTTCAAGTACGGGCGGGATGTTAGTAAGTTGAGGTTTGAGTAATTGTGACACCATTCTTGTGAATGAAACAAATATTATTAAAATTAAGGTCTGAATTATGAAACAGAATTAGATAATCTATTCCAAAGCAGGATTAATCCAATCCTGTTTTGCCCTCTAGTGGGGATTTCAACCACTAGAGGGTAACCAACCAATCAGAGCACATTTATATCAGCTGTTAAGTAACAAATCTTAGGCCATGTTCATAGCCGCAAATCTTCTTCTTTTACTCTGTCTTTTCCCCTCGAGCAGGGTCGACGTTGTTCAACCTCATGGTTGAGATTGGTTGGTTTTGGCACATTTTTTACAGCTGGATGCCCTTCCTAACGCGAACGGTTCTATTTGATCTAACGTCCTGGATTAGGACGGGGGTTTTACCCTCCTTCGCTGGGAATCGTACCAGCTACCCACATTAACCTCACCCAGCCTGGGTAGGGCCGGAAATGCCTCACATAGTCGCTAATGAACAGATTTAATCAATTGTGCTTAATCGGTCTGTTTCATAATTTGGCATATTAACATGTCAGATATGAAAAATCTTTAAATCTAAGAGTATCTTCACAATTTTGTGGGTAGCTCAGCATAACACTTATTTATTTTATAAAATTTACATTAAATTTGTAGGTATTCATTATTTTCTTTATAGGACATTCATTCAAGTAACAAGTCATTTACCTTCACGCAGTATGAGTGCTGGACCCCGGACATCGCACGAGAAAAGTGTTCTCTAATGAAATCCATGTATTCTCTTTAATGTGTATAAATATATTAACTTCTATTCCACATAGTTACAGTTTTCACTCTAATATATTATTCCATTCCATGTTGTTAAATCCAATGCCATTTGCATAATCTCCCTTTTCTCCAGTTTTGTTAATAAGTTTTAATTTAATGCTTTCAATTTTGCTCGCTCGTAAATCTTTACTTGCATTTACTACTTTGAGCTCTAGTTCCAACAGAAAGATTACTATTCAAGTAGTTTTGACTTCATATTCTTATGTAATTATTTATTGTGACTAATATTGTCATACCTTGAGGGGGTTTTACCTTTCATTCGCTCGTTATGAAATTATTGTTGGGTTAGAACTAGAGTTACCAAAAACTTCTTTTTGTTAAAATTTCGAAATTAAAAGCACAATACACAAATACACACTGTATATTCGACTTATTACAAAACAAACACACCCTGTACACACGATAACAAGTAAACTCATTAAAAAGAATATTACTTACTTTTTATTACATTTTTTCCATACTATCAATTTCCTCGGAGAATATTTTTATTTTCTTTCTGAAAATATTTTCACTCTTCTTTGTAACTTTGATTAGTTCTTCCTTTTCTACTATCATTACTTTTCCCGTTAGTTTTACTTTGATGATTTTCTCTAACTTCATTTGCAATTTTATTAACATTTTTCTTCCTGATCCAGGAGTGTTCTTTTATTCTATTTTTATCTCATCTATTTTGCCCTCTTTGTTTTTTTCTAGTTGTCTACACCTTCTCCTCGTGTAAATCTTTCAATGGCTGACCTTTGGCAATTTATTCTTTTAAAGGTTACATTCAAATATATATTTATATTTCGAACCTATGAAATACATAGACCTGTTTGATTGCTGAAGTAAACCTGGCTGGGTTTCGAACCCGCGACCTCTGGAATCTCTGGATTCACAGAGTGCCGCCTTTACCACTGAGCTACCGGGACAGACGTAGCTAAAAACATAATAAAAATATTCTTATTGAAAATGATGTACCAGATGTACCTACACAAATTTTTTAAAGAAAATTTAAAAGTTAGAAAGAGTTAGTGAATTGTGGATGGAAAGATGGAAATCCCTGAAAGTTTATTTAACACATGGCTTGTAGGTTGTGAGGTGACATGACACTGACAAATCATATATCACCGGATAGGTGGGGGTTGCCTTCCGCCTGCTACCCCCTCCTATGATAAGTCTATATTGTAGGTCACAAACCAGGGATGAAATAGGGGGGAAGGATTTTCAAATTCAAGCAAAAAAGTCACACTCTTTTTTCTTTAACTCTTTTTTTCTCACTCCCTCTCTCTTTCTCTCTCTCTCTCTTTCTCTCTCTCTCTTTCTTTCTATATCTTCCCTCTTTTATAAAATGGTCAGGTACAAAAAATTCTGCCCATCTCTTAATGCAGTTTAGCCCCAATAAGAAAATGTAGGATACATTATAGTATGCAGACAACAGCTGTTTACCGTTGATTGGCCATTATTATAACCGTAACGTTAGTGAAAGACAAAGATAATTTTCCAGATTGATATTAATTGGATTACTGGATTACGACGATCGGACATGTAAGTATCTTATCTACAAGTTTTCACATTTTCATGCATACATATTAATAAAGTTCTGTCAAATGCATTTAATTTGTCGATTCCTGGCCCTGAAATCGAACCGATTGAACGAAAAGTGTAAAAGTGTGTGCAGGGTTGGGTAAAAGAGCAAGGCATATAGGGTTCCATATATTTTCAGTTCATTTAATCCGGTTCGGCTTATTATAACAAATTGAATTAGGTGCCCACCCCTCCCCTCTCCACAAGCTTTCCATTTTTCGACGCCCCCTCTAATCCAACCCATTTGTGACTCTCTCCATCACCTCTTCACCCTACTTTGTAGTACCTCCGCTCCTCCCACCATACTCATGTTAGCCACTCTTTGCCTTCTTCCTGAACTTCCCCGAACGAACACCCTTCCCTCCTTATCCGTGTCGGTGGAATTTAAATTGATTCGTGGATTTTGCAATTTTCCTGCCAGAGTGATCTGTGATGTGGCCCCTTCGTATTCATTTTGTACATGACAGTTCCAGTGAGAAGGGTATGATTATTGGAGGTGTGAAAATGGAGAGGGGGTTTGAGCAGGAAGGTGAGCGGAGAGAAAGAGTGTGGACTGACAAAAAAGGTTGAGCCCGAAATGAATTGACAGTAATTTTTATTAATGTATCGTCCGTGCAGACGAAATGGAACTATGTATTTACCTATACCAGGCATGAATACAATTAGTCCGATCGGATTTAGAATTTTTAAAGATACATTCAGGAAATGACTCAAAAAAGAAAATAATATAGTTTGCACTTGTGACCTGTGGTTCAGTGATCTGAGTCTAATGCAACCACCGCGCGAGGATTTTTGGGTACGTTCTATAATTTTGCCATGAGGTAGACTCGAACCTGAGCTTATTGAATCTTATAAGGTAGGTACTATAATGATAATTGTTTCTTTTTTTTTTCTACTTCTAGGTCATTCAAGACGGGGTTTTACACTCCATTCTCTAGAAACTTACAAACCGGCTAAAAAGAAAGGTAAAAAAGGAGAAAGCTGGAGAGAATAGGAGGAAAGTGCAGAGGAAAGGAGGACAATGGAGAGAAAAGGAGGAAAGTGGAGAAAAAGGAGGAAGGTGGAGAGAAAAAAGCTAGAAAAAGAGGAATATGAAGAGAAAGATAGTTAGAAAAGGAGGTAGGTGGAGAGAAAAAAGGTAGAAAAAGAGGAATATGAAGAGAAAGATAGTTAGAAAAGGAGGTAGGTGGAGAGAAAAAAGCTAGAAAAAGAAGAATATGAAGAGAAAGATAGTTAGAAAAGGAGGTCGGTGGAGAGAAAAAAGCTAGAAAAAGAGGAATATGAAGAGAAAGATAGCTAGAAAAGGAGGAAGGTGGAGAGAAAAAAGCTAGAAAAAGAGGAATATGAAGAGAAAGATAGCTAGAAAAGGAGGTAGGTGGAGAGAAAAGAGCTAGAAAAAGAGGAATATGAAGAGAAAGATAGCTAGAAAAGGAGGTAGGTGGAGAGAAAAAAGCTAGAAAAAGAGGAATATGAAGAGAAAGATAGTTAGAAAAGGAGGAAGGTGGAGAGAAAAAAGCTAGAAAAAAAGGAATATGAAGAGTAAGATAGTTAGAACAGGAGGAAGGTGGAGAAAAAAAATGTAGCACGGACGAAAGTGGAGAGAAAGAAAGGTAGCAGACGATGAACAGGTAGGGATATAAGGAGGTATTACGTGAAGAATTAGGGGTGTATGAGGAAAAGAGGGATGTAGTTAGTTAGTAAGAAAATAAGGATGGGAGGAGGAGGAGAAGCTACCAGGAGAGGGGGGGCAGGGATGACTCCTGAGGGAGCACTCGTCAGAAAAAACGGGAAAACTACAAAACTTTGAATTAACATCTAATACATAGGTTCTGGGGATGTGTTCCAAAGGTACCTTTCTTCTTCAAATGTGCTCTTGGTTATGTGTTGGAGAAAAGCATGAGCTTGGAGGTTGAAATAACCAATAAGAAAATCCACGAGGAGCCAAAGAAAATGAAAGCTGCTGGAGAATTGATGCAGTTGAATACACTACTTATTACCGACGGATCACCATAGTTTATATCAACGTTTAGCATGGATTAGACATAGATTGGTACTCGTCTTGTGATACAATGAACACCAAAAATGGAAGAAAATATAAGTATAAAGAAAATATAAATCATCATATCATCATAGGATGGCGTCATCGTGAATGATGGTAGCCAGAGAGTAGAGGAATGACTGAGCACTTCTAGCACTGCCTTTACAATGAGACTAATAATTGACAAGGGCCCCCAGAACCAAGCCAATGCTGGTCTACTCCCTGTTAATAGTCTACAGCCAGAATATAAATATAAATGATATTTTTTTCCAAATGGCATAGAGCCCACACTTTTTTACTGTACGTCCAATTTATCATCTCAGTTGACTGTGATTATATTTGTAATTAGTGGGATGAATTAACATTGACATCAAATATTGCTGATAACATGATGCAAAATTTCAACCTTTCAACGTTCATAATCACAAATTTGAATACATTTGCAGACCATTGCCAATGAAACTAGGGGGAAAAATTACGTTTTTCCGGGATTTTTGAGATTTTTTTATTGAGATTTTTTTTGAAGCTCATAATTCTCAAAAGTCCTTTTCATTTACTCTAGAACATTGTGAGCACAAAAGTAATTCAGCAATGCTGGCGCTTTTCCCGGATGTAATACAAAAAAAAAACTTTTTTAATTTAAAGTATAAAAAAACAAGTCAAAATAAATACAACATAAATATCCACCCCATAATTGTCGCTTTTCATTTTCAACGTGTTTTTCCTTCCTCTTGGTCTTCTCTCTTTTTAATTTGAGTCATTTGGAAAGTCGGAACCAGAGAGAGGGACAGAGGGGGCTGGAGGGTAATAATTTACAGTTCAGTCCTGTGTAGATTCTTAGAGGTATAAAGCAAAGCAATATTAATAAATTTATGAAATTTATATTTTTATTATGAAAATGATACTTACCTACTGTTACGTGTTTAAGACCTGGTGATCTTTTATAAATATAACTGATATGTATATGATTTTGTTTTACGTTTAAAAAATTGGAAATGTCAGATAGGGAGAGAGAGACAGGAAAGAGAATAGATAGAGAGAAATAAAGAGACAGAGAAAGAGAAGGAGAGACTGAAGGTGAGAAAGATAGATAGGGAGTGAGAGGAGTAGGAGAAAGAGAGAGAGAGAGAAGGAGAGACTGAAGGGAGAAAGATAGGAGAAAGATTGAGAGAAGTAGGAGAAAGAGAGAGAGAAAGGGAGTGAGAGAAGTAGGAGAAAGAGAGAGAGAGAAAGGAGAGACTGAAGGTGAGAAAGATGGATAGGGAGTGAGAGAAGTAGGAGAAAGAGAGAGAGAGAGAAGAGAGACTGAAGGTGAAAAAGATGGATAGGGAGTGAGAGAAGTAGGAGAAAGAGAGAGAGAAAAGGAAAGACTGAAGGTGAGAAAGATAGATAGGGAGTGAGAGAAGTAGGAGAAAGAGAGAGAGAGAGAGAAGGAGAGACTGAAGGTGAGAAAGATAGATAGGAAGTGAGAGAAGTAGGAGAAAGAGAGAGAAAGAGACTGAAGGTGAGAAAGATAGATAGGGAGTGAGAGAAGTAGGAGAAAGAGAGAGAGAGAGAAGGAGGACTGAAGGTGAAAAAGATGGATAGGGAGTGAGAGAAGTAGGAGAAAGAGAGAGAAGAAAAGGAAAGACTGAAGGTGAGAAAGATAGATAGGGAGTGAGAGAAGTAGGAGAAAGAGAGAGAGAAGGAGAGACTGAAGGTGAGAAAGATAGATAGAGAGTGAGAGAAGTAGGAGAAAGAGAGAGAAAGAGAGCGACTGAAGGTGAGAAAGATAGATAGGGAGTGAGAGAAAGAGAGAGAGAGAGAGAGAAGAAGAGACTGTAGGTGAGAAAGATAGATAAGGAGTGAGAGAAGTAGGAGAAAGAGAGAGAGAGAGAAAAGGACAGACTGAAGATGAGAAAGATAGATAGGGAGTGAGAGAAGTAGGAGAAAGAGAGAGAGAAGGAGAGACTGAAAGTGAGAAAGATAGATAGGGAGTGAGAGGAGTAGGAGAAAGAGAGAGAAAGAGACTGAAGGTGAGAAAGATAGGTAGGGAGTGAGAGAAAGAGAGAGAGAGAGAAGAAGAGACTGTAGGTGAGAAAGATAGATAAGGAGTGAGAGAAGTAGGAGAAAGAGAGAGAGAGAGAGAAGTAGGAGAAAGAAACAGAGAGAGAGAGAGAGAGAGAGAGAGAGAGAGATGAAAGGGAGCAGATAAAGGTAAAGATACCAGAGTAAACTTCCAGTTTCCAATATGAATTATTTTTTTTAAATTTTCCACAGGGTGTCCTTAAAAAGAGAATGAAATATTTTATTCTTTTGTTTATTGCAACAGTATAATACTAGCCATGAAATTCAATTCTCACAGCATAATAATATACTTCGACTAGCGGGCTGTCGCCCGCTTTTCGGGCCGAGGCATGGCCGTGAAAGCAAAAAGTCCTTTTTCGCCAATGGCAGGTGTTGTAGTGGGAATTTCGAAAAATCCAGACTATTGCACATCTAGACTATAAGAAAAGCTACCTACCAAATTTCAGCTTCCTAGGACTTACCAGTTCGGAGAAACAGTGATGATCAGTCAGTCAGTCAGTCGGTGACTTCGACATTTATATATTAAGATATAGTTTTTATTCCTGAAATTCAAAAGCTATTGCTAACTCGTATATAAATAACTAACAAGATGTACGAATTAAAAATGTCTGAGGCACCCAGTAGATATATATTAAAAGAAAGTGGAAAACTCAAACAAGCTATTATTTATTTATTAACGTCAGAGCTCATCATGTTCATTTAGCTTTTTCCAAGGATTTGGCACGGGGTTGTGATATGGAGGTACATAGGGAGCTCTTTCTTTGTACATGAGTCTTCTGGCCACATTGCCTGTTTAGCATCTAGATAGGAATTGAAGGTTTGGTGAAAGGAACGCAAGCAATAGGCCCAATCTGTAGAAAAAGAGCCCCCCCCCCCATTATTTTTGTATATTAAAAAAAAAATATTTCAATAAACGTAAAATCTGCTATCTTTGAGAAGATTGCCGTCAAAGGAAGGTTTACGACACAAAATGGCTAAGCCGCAACACAGACGACAAACGCTGACACGCAATTACGCAATATAAAAAGCCGTGAAACACTCATCCTAAATTAAATGTTGCATTGTGGTCTAAATCAATTTAAGGGCGAAATCAATTTATAAATTCTATATCACAAGTCATTGCTAAGCGTCGGTTTTCCCTATCTTACACAGTACGCAATCCGTGACTTAACGCCACAGAGGTATTACAAAAACGTCTATTAATTCCGCCCTAAATGTTGACCTACCTCAGCAACGTGTATTGGGCATCTAAAAGTATTCTGTAAACGCTGGGGTTTTTCTTGCGAACCTTTCGAATAAACTTCCTAAGAGCAGAACCTAAAATTTGACAAAATAAAGGTGTATAAATTTGAGAGCACTTCCAAGCACATAAGTCATACCTAATCCTACTGGTAGGTACTTTTCCAGCCTTGACACCTATTAAAGTACTCGCTGAGTGGAGTAGGATTATCCCTCTCTCCCTATTTCCTTCCTAGCCCTCTCTTACTCCATCTTTGTTCCACTTTTTTCTCCTTTTTACTTTTCTTTTTTCTCTTTTCTGATCCCCCTTTTTCTTCTAACATCTTCGAAGGGAGCATTTTTTTATATAGACAATTCTGGTCAACCGGGGGTCAAACTCAGGATCTCTGGTCTCCAAGCAGTAATCACACTGTCACAACCGTTTCACACCGGAGACTGGCTTTATCTGTTCACTCACTTTTAATACTATTACTTCCGTAAAATTTCTAATATTAGACATCGGAAGTATAGTGTTTTTATATCAGACTCTCTTTCTCACTTTCTCTATTTATCACTCTTCAGCTTCCCTGGATCCCCTCTCTATTTTTCTAACTCTCCCTTTACGTTCCTTCCCCTCTTTATATCCCTCTCTCTGCCTCCTTACCTGTATTTTTAACCTCTAACGCATAAATCCGTAAAACAAAAGCATTAACTTTAGCACCGAGAGTGCCCAAGAGCATTAGAGGAGCTAATCCGGTAAAAAATGGGAATGAAATGAACCTTTGCGAAAAAAATCCACTTAAAATATGTGATACACAAGTTGTTGGTAGAGCATGTAGATTTTTATTCAAAGACTTTCAATGCCTTAGACCCTAAAAATTAAGACTGGTTTCACAATTTTTCATGTCGTATGGGAAGGTAAGTGTTACACAGACTTTTTTTATTTCATAGCCGTGAAACAACACTTACTTAAGACACTTGTGGTCTGTGTTGTACATTTTCCATTATTTGGTATATAACCATATGATAGAAGAGAAGTGACACAATACTTCCCATTTATGTGTTTTTTTTTACCACTTGCGCACCGGTTCATTTGAAATTGGATCGATTTTTTTCTTGGAACACACTAATGTGGCTGAAAATTATCTTTGAATGTGAAAGTGTACACTTTACAGTCAGCTTGAGCAATGGAATAACACGTGAAACAAGATTTACCAAAATTTAAGCAGTGACAGAGATAGAGGAAGAATAGATAATTATAAAGAGGGAAAGAGAGAGAGAGAGAAAACAAAGAAGAAAATATTGAAGGGAGAGAAAGATAAGAATAGTTTTATTACCTTTTTACTTTTTTTATTGTAATTGAAAATCGAAAAACTCGAGCACACCATTAGCAGCAGAAGAGAATGCAGTCTGTTGTCTATCGGATCATACATATAAACATGGAAATGTAAGTTAAAATAAATAATAGAAGAGGAATTTTTGGGGTGATAACATTTTCTAAGAAAAGTGAAAAGTAAAAAATAATATACAAAGAAACTAAGAAATATCAATGTTCGATGCATGCCATGAAAAACAAGAGATGCAATGATGTCTTCTTCTTCTTACGCTTTGCCTTTTACCGAACCTTCTTGGGGTTGGCATTGTTCAACCCCTTCCTCATGGTTGAGGTGGGAGTTCCAGGGAATGATAGGAGAGAGGAAATGGGAAGGACATAGGGAGAGGGCGAGTAGGAGGGAGTGGCAAAAGAGAGAGAAAGGAGGATAAGGGGGAGGAGAGTGTTAGACATTAGGATTGAGAGAGCGAAAAAAAGAGTTCAATGTTTGCTAGTAAACATGGCGTCATCTTGTATTACTAACATAATAATGATAATTTATTCGATGATGATGAAAATAACAATAATAGCAAACTCTTCTTACTTCAAGTAGAACATTACAAGAGCAGAAACAGAAATGATAATCCCCTCTTGAATGGAAAAAAGATTTTCTTTTTGATACTTTGGAAAATCACTGCTCCGAGTTATAAAAAGCAGAGCACTATAAAAGTGTATATTGAACTATATTATTGGATAACGGATATTTTTTCTAACACGGGACATCTTGAGCTAATAGACAAAATGGAGACCACACGTTCGAGACAGAACTTAGATTTGCCCATTACAATACGCAAATTCTAAACTTGAGTTAACAGGTATTTTTTTTAAAGAAATAAACGGCTTTAACCCAGGTATAGCATAAATGTCGGTTGATTTGGCATTAAAGGTTGAAGTTCCATACCAATTTTAAATTTGTCACCGTGGTCTGGCGCACTGGTCTTGCACGCACGGAGACATAGGTTCGATATCCACCAGGAAAAGATTTTTTCTGACTGTACTGTGAGGAAAAATGAGGAGTTACTTGTATATATAAGTAACGACCTGTGATAGACTCATAGGTAATAATGCTGTGCTACCCACAGAAATTGTGAAGATGATCTGAACCTCACGACAAAGAAATCATACTTTAACTTTCACTTTATAATTATGTATTTTTCGTATATTGCTGTGAATACATTACACGTAGGTAGGTATATACAGGGTGAGCATAAAGTCTCACCCCACCCCCCGTATCTCGAGAATGGCTAAAAATACAAGAAAACGCAAAAACACGTATCCCTTCGATTTCAGAGGGATTAATTTTCAGCCAAAAAAAAATTGCCTACACGGCCCCAGTCAGGCTGGGCACGGACCAACTTGAAAATATTAAATAGAATGGTATGTCTTGTGGCATATCGTTTTAAAGGTCTCATAGAGAGAAAATCATTCCAACAAATTTCAGTGATCTACGACTTACTGTTCTTGAGATACAGGGTCGGACGTCCTGCGTAATATCCATATATTTTTACCTATAACTCGTTGACCGTAAATTCCAGAAAAATGAAATTTGTTGATAATAACTCCTTATGGCAAGAACTTTCGAACAAGTTAAAACTTGATTTGTTTTTTCGTTAAAAATTTTCGGACTGTTCGTCCGGCTGGCTGACGAAACAGACCAGAAACTAACATCAACAGAGTATGTCGAGTTATAACTTTTTCGACAGGGCTTGTCATAAGGAGTTATTATTAACAAGAAAAAATTTCTCCATAATTTACGGTTAACGAGTTATAGGTCAAAATATATGGATATTACGCAGGACGTCCGACCCTGTATCTCGAGAACGGTAAGTTGTAGGTCACTGAAATTTGTTGGAATGAACTTCTCTCTATAAGACCTTTAAAACAATATGCCACAAGACATACTATTCTATTTAAGATTTTAAAGTTGGTCCATGCCCAGCCTGACTGGGGCCGTGTAGGCAAAAATTTTTTGGTTGAAAATGAATCCCCTTAAAATCGAAGGGATACGTGTTTTTGCGTTTTCTTGTATTTTCAGCCATTGTCGAGATACGGGGGGTGGGGTGAGACTTTATGCTCACCCTGTATAAAATAATGGGTATACAACATAATTATGAAAATAGAATGTATGTATAGTGCTTTGTAAAATTATGAAAATATAATTGTACTTTGTTTACTTGTGAAGATATAACTTGTCATAGCGTAGAGTTTCTTCATGAAAACTTTCTTGTTAAACAAATCAGGAGTCAGCACAGCAGGGTCAGAGACAGAAATAATTCAGGGGTGAGGTTGTAACTGTCAGCGGGCAGGTTGAAATTTGGGATGTTGGCAATGATGACATTATAGAAAATCGTTTTAGAACCACAAGAAAGTAAAATATTTATGTCTTCTATAATTATAAGCTAAATACCCTTCGCCCTATTGTATAATCAAGGCCCTGTGTAGAGAACAAATTTTTCAAGTTGTATTTGTGTGAAAGTTGAAAATAACAATTATATTATTATTATTATTATAGGAGTGGTATAAGCGCAAACGAACTTTACGTTTCTCTTTTCCCCCTCTCAGTATCTCTAATATGTATACTAACGTACAAAACACTAACGCACACAAAAATATACCTACTAAAGTATTTCAAATAACACTTACTACAATTTTGCACGTTGCAAATTACAGTCCTTCTGAAAAGAAATCTGGGAGTGTGAATTTAGATTCCAGCCATTCATGAATTGCGTGCATACTTTCAGGGTAACTGCTATCTCCGATATTATCACGTAAATTTTAAGCCTCTAAATTTCAGTACGTCAAGTCCACTCCTCCATATGCATATGATCGAGTTAAAGACGCACGTTAATGATGGCAAAGCCTAGTTTCTGGAATTGCCAGAAGTGTCGACGTGCGCCGTCCGTGCCAAAATCGTCCAAGATGGAAAATTTTGGAAGGAACAACTCGTTGGCGCAAAATGTAAGGAAGAACATCGAACTACCTACCCATTCTTCATCTGACAATCAAACAAGCAGTTCTTTCCATTCAAACTCAAAGTCAAGGTCAAGGTCAGATCGGAGCTACTTGATGAACTCATCAGCCTACAACTCCTTTATTTCCAACAACCCATCCCCCGTTATATCCAGTCTGGTTGGCAGAAGTTCTGACATGAGGAAAGAGGCGAGCGTTGACTACGGACTGTGCAGGAACTGCTCGCAGAGGTATCCCTTGCCCCAGTGTCCTGGGCCCACCGCCCCACAGGACGCGTGGCACAGTCAGAGGTACTCAGGCAGTGGCGACAGTCCGTCCAACGTAAGTCCTCGATATAATCGAGTTGATTCGAGATATGAAATTCCACAAAATAATACAAAATACGATAGATCAGATTCAAGAAACATCAATACTTGGCAATCTCAGATGTTGCCACCTGACAAGCAACACTATGTTCCACCTGACAAGCAACACTATGTTCAACCTGACAAGCAACACTATGTTCCACCTGACAAGCAACACTATATTCAACCTGACAAGCAACACTATGTTCAACCTGACAAGCAACACTATGTTCAACCTGACAAGCAACACTATGTTCAACCTGACAAGCAACACTATGTTCAACCTGAGCGGCAATTTTACGATCCTACCTCTGACAAGGCATATAGTAAGCAACCTCATCGACCACCGGTTAGAGAAACACATATTCCTGAGGTTAGAGAAACACTTACTCCCATTGAGCTGACTCCTATGCACAAGAAGCGGATTCTGTCCGAAAACAATAGAATACATCCGAGTGATGTGAAGAGACAGAAAATCACAGAGACCTCCTCACTGTGTGATATGATGCAGCCGGGATTTGATACAAGGCAACCATGTGATATCAACATGGACAACGCACTTATTGATCAGAAAAACAATGACAAAGAAAAAAAAGCAAAATCCAAGTTTAAAAAGAAAAGAAATAGTGGTGGATATTGTACAATCTCGTGAAACGATGCAAAACAAAACCTGAAGGAGAGGAAAGACACACCTGAATATTTGCCAAAGGTTTTTCATGTAACTTGTTTGTTTTGTGGATTCAATTTCAACAACAAAGGTCGTATTAGGGAGACTTTACCCTTTACTGATATAGTACATCCAGTTTGTATAGGGCTAACCTCACCTAGCCTGAGTAGGGTCAGAATACCAACCGAACAATTCCATGTTATTCTCTCGCACATTGGAAAGACAATTTTTGTTGCTTTTAACTTGTTAGATTCATAGTAAAAATAAATTTGGCCGTATGATTCTAATGAATATTATAATCTGTTTTCAGATTTTAACTCAGAGAGATAATATTATAATCTCGTATGTATATTATGGATAAATCCCCATATCATAGAACTTTTGTGGTAAAAAAGAATTATTTTTTGCTCCGATTTCAATTTTTTTTTTTAATTTCAGGACGTTTCATCGAAAAAAGGGATACTAGGCACATCCACTAATATTTCAATTCCATTTTCAAGCTAGAAAATAAATTTGATGCTCATCATCATCCGAGGAGCTTCGTACCAAACAGTCCTGATGTTGTTCAATTTATAAAATAACTAGCCGTTTGCCCGTGCTTTGCAACGGGACTAAATTACAAATTTACTAAGGCATGGCCGTACTGCTGGACAGCAATGCCTTTTTGAACTTTTTATAATTTTTCTGGACAAAACGATAATGGTTTTGGGGGGGTCAATTCTGAGACATTTTTCGCTATCTCTTACCGTTTTGGCTAAACAACTCCGGACAAACAAACATAGTAGGTAGGTAGTCCTTTTGTTTATATATATAGAGATTAGCACATTGCATAACACTTATCGAAAACCGACATTTAAAAAATATCTTTATGTTAAATACATGCGTCTTGCTAGAACTTGCTGGCCACCCGTGCGCTCAGTATAATAATTTATTAAGTAATACAATTGACTCTAGATGAGTCACCAAAGTAAAAACTAAATTTAAAATTATACATGCATTTTGTATTTGTCGCACATTCTCTGGCCAGTAATTGTAATTGACATCAAATAATTTTTAACCTTTTTAGGAGTAAAAAACCTAAAAAAAAATTAAATGTAAAATACAAACCTAGACTTACAGTTTAAAAGTGATTGGTTTTGTAAATACAATCTATTACATATTGTCCCAGAATGTTTTTCTTGTAGCAATTCCATTAAAAATATCTAAAATGTAAATGGAAACTAGGGGTAACATTTGTGGTAAGCCACAAGTTCTGCAGTAGCTCTCACGACATACTTCTTTTTTTGTTTGTTGAATTTAATGTCACTTTACTACGAATACCTACTGTAGCGATATCACAACAAGATGGTAGTTCCAGGTATATAAATGAAGCACTATAATTACAGCTTCCTTCACTTGACAATCTTGACATTATTATCACTGCTATATTCGAGTCATTAACAATTATACAATAACAATTATGAAATAAACTGGAATACAGGAAAATCACAACAACAAATTCATTTTTCATGTTAGTTTTACGTGGTTTTGAAGTTAATATTGGAAAGCTGTTATCAGTTTGTTTACTTTACATGATAGGTTTTTGGTATTACGAGTTCCCTCCAAGGATCATATATAACCACCTTGATTTTTAAAAAAAATCTTGATACCTAACAACAAAAATAAACAAAGACCTCTACGTTCAACCAGTGATCATTTTGATACCAACATAAAACCGTCCCTCCTTGGTAATTAATATGGAGGAAATATGTAAATATCTAGCTGGAAATTTACATAGGTAAATACTGAAGTATAAATATCATTGTTAACAACGTGGAATGAGAGTGACTTTGGTGTTTTAGAAATATTGAACGAGCAAATTGGATAGAGAAGGTGACTCACGATGTTACATTGAATACACCAGTTCTCATTCAGTCACTGAAGGTGAGCAACGTCCAGCGAGGCTAGGACTTGTATGGGTGACCATTCAAATTCAAACCCTCGTAATGCTGGCTATTCCCAGCCCCACTCAGACTGGTGAGGTTCATTTGAGTAGCTGGTTTATGAGTTTTCAGCGAATTTAGGATGCAGACCAAAAATATATTTGTAAAGAAGAGGGCATAGTAATGAAGGGACTCAGTGGTGAACTATGTTATGAACATTGACAGTTAAAAAGTTACTTTATTGAGCTCTTATTTATTCTAATATAAATACTCTGCTTACTAAAGTGAAAGTGCAGTATCATTTTTATTTTTATGAGTTATTTTTTAATTTACAATTCATTAGTAAAAAAATCAAAGTTCAATAAAATAATGAGATTTACAGTTCCCTGAAATGGGTACTTCAACTATAAGTTATGAAATCAATTGTTTGAGCCATAAATGTATACCTGTTTAGGTAATTAAGCAAATTATTATGGTATATTTTTTATAAGAAAAAGATAACTCGACACATGACTTCAGACCCCGCATTTCAACAAGACGGCAAGAGTGAGGGATTTAAATTTCAAAAGTTTGAAACTTTATTTGAGACCAAAAACGAAATATTGCATTGAATTTTGTTTTCGTATATTTTCTCCCTGTTTCCACTGTCTCCCCAACTTCTCCCGCTCCTCCCTGCTCTCTCTTTCTCGCATTTTTTTTTACTTCCCTATCTTTCTTTCTTTACTTCCGAGAAATTTATAATATTGGAAATCCGAAGTATTGTGTGCGTTTTTGTAAAAAAAAAAAAAAAAAAAATATTTTTTTGCTCCGATTTCAATTTTTTCATATTTCTGGACGTTACATGCCTCTGTGGTTTTTGTATATTCCTTGTAACACGCAAATCTCGGAAACTACTAAATAGATTTCAAAGAAATGTTGCACACATCAAACACCTCGGCCGAGGTGTGAAGAACTCCTATACAAAGAAAGAGACAGTATAGGAGACAATCTGTAAATGGTTTCATTTTAATTCATCAACTTCGCACTAGCAGTTCTGGGTGAAAGAGATTATGCGCCTGACCACTAACTTTTTACTGTAACGCTCATATCTCTTGAATCGTACACCCGATTTTGATGAAATTTTGAATATATATGCATATTGTTGTTTTACGAGTACATAGGTCATTTGTAATTATTTTAAATAAATTATGATTTAGCTCTGATAGTTATAAAATACAAAAAAGTGAAGAAAAAAAATGAGGACTTCGACTTGCGGATACAGAAAAATAGTATTCTACCATTTAAAATAAATTTGAAGGAAATCGGTTAAGCTATTTTGGAGATACAAGTGATTTAGTTTAAAATTTCAAAATCGCCACTTGTATACAATGTGAAACAATCACGAGGAAGTAATGTGTCCATAATTGGCGGTGTTTTTTCAGGTGCGCTCTCAATATATTCCACATAGAAAAGTCTGTGCCGTTATTTGCGAAGCAATTTCAGTTTTCAGCATTTTACATTTTCCAGAGAAAAAAAAAGTTCTCCTCTTTATTATTATTCGAAATTCAGGAATAAATCAGAGGAAATCTGTCTTTGGTGTTTGGGGAATAGGCAATTCGTTTCCTGTGTAACCAGAGTTCTGTTTGAGTAACCATTGTTGCAATGGAACAAATGAAAAATGTATAACTTGTATAAGGTTCTGAATTGCTGATTGTTTTCTTTCAAAGAATTCTGGCATGGTCAGTAGAAAATGTGATATGTCGAGGAATAGGTCAAACGTGGATTGCCATAAGACCAATGATTATAGATCCTCCACCACGTTGGACTTGCTTAACTTCAGTGATTGGATGGGAACTGTGTTTATACTTAAATTAAATTGAAAAAAAAAAATACAAAAAGCACACACGTAAACCTACCTCTTTTTCTCTTTCCTTTAATAAATCAACAAGAACTGCAAACATACCTACCTCCTACTAGTCATATATTCAATTTTCTGAAATGAAAAAAAAAACAACGGTTCATTTTCAATGACCTCTAGTTACTTTCATTTTTAATGTCTAATCCAAAAGCCTCCGTGGCGTAACGGTTGTGACTACTGCCCGTAGTCCAGAGATCCTAAGTTCGATTCCCGGTTGGAGCAGACTTTTCGCACAGAAAATTCTGTTCCCTCCATCATGTGAGGCTGGCAATTCCAGCCCTACCCAGGCTGGTGAGGTTAATGTGGGTAATAGCTGGTACGATTCCCAGCGAATGGAGAGTTAAAACCCCTGTCCTGTCTACCTAAGTCAGGATGTTAAAACCAAATAGAATCAATGGACATGTAAGGAGACTGGACATTTGATCTGGACATCACCATTATAATCCTTCCACCACCGTGATATAGGTATCCATACCTATCTCACGGACACGAATTATTATTAGTGTCCAATCCCACACAGTCTACACCGTAGTTTAGGTCTCCGGGGACCGTCTACTCACCCAAATGCTGGCCCCTGGGGAGATAATGGCGGACAAATTGGAAGAGTGTTCCCTAGATATGTAACCAGAGTAATTATGAAGCCATGATGACGCGATGGTCACTGCGTTCGCGGGTCCCAGCTTTAATTTGCAGTTACAACAGGGTCTCTGTTAGGGCCTACCTCATTATTTTCATTTTATAATAATAATTATAACAAAATAAATATAGTTTTATTGGTTTGATGTTAGCGCCGAACATTAGGGCTACTCAGTTCCCCTTCACTGTCCACCCTTACTCTCTCTCTCTTCTTTCTCTCCTCCCCTTTAAATATGGGCTTTTCTCTATAGAATATAAAATAATTTGACTTTTGGTCAAACCACAACCCTCCCCCTACCCGTGAAATTTTAATAACCTCACCAAATCATACTATCTCTCTCTCTTTCTCTATCTATCTCTCTTTCTCTATCTTCTCTCTCTAGCTATCTCTCTCTCTCTCTCTCTATCTCTCTATCTTTCTCTATCTATCTCTCTTTCTCTCACACAGTCCACTATCACCTCCTTTTAGTATTTTTTGGGTACTCTCTCTACCAAGACCCCCTCTAATTAAATTCTTCCTGTCCACAATTTTTACCTCTCTTTTTCTCTATGCCCCTTTCAATCCAGCGTTTCCTAATTTAATCTCACTCACTATGTTTATTTCACTTTCTCTTTTCCTACCCTCCTCTCTCTTTCCGTCCTCACGAACTGTCTCTCTCCCTCTCTCTCTCTCTCTACTTCAACATCATTTCCATCCTATACTAAGAGCCCCTTCCCTCCTACTTTCTCACGCTTTCCTGATTCTACCTAAACAATTAATTGAGTTAACAGTTGCATTGCTCCGCGTAAATCTATGTGTGTGAGAGGAGAGAGAGAGAGAGAGGAGAGAGAGAGAGAGAGAAGAGAGAGAAAATTAAGAGGAGGCGGGAGCATTTTCCCTCAGAAATCCCTGGAATGTTCTGGAGTTACGTCTGGAATGCTGGATTCTCACACACAGCGGTGCGATGCCATGCAATGATGAAGTTGTTCATGAATTAATGCAATTCATAGTTCACTGAGGACTTCAGACATTCGCCTGGATGAATTGGTTAAATGAACTACTGACTACTGAGAGACATAATTATATAGAGAGGGAGGGCAGAGAGAGAGGATGGAGAGAGAGAGAGAGGGGGAGAGAGAGAGAGAAGGAGAGAGAGAGAGCGGGGGAGGGCAGAGAGAGAAAAGCTGAAATGAAAGAGGAATAGAGAGAAGACACGAGGGTAAAAGATAGTGAGGAAGATGTCGTGGGTTCGAAACCAAGGCAAGGGAAAAGAGGAGGTGTTTGTCTGTTTGACTGTCGTGCAGTGTTGAGCCGACCCGAGCAGTGCAAACTGATATAGATCAAGACAAGGGAGAAAAAGAGGTATTTGTATGTTTGTAATCACTCTTGCCCTATAGTAAAAAACACAAAATATTCTTCTTTCACTTTGACTTTTCCCAAACTTACCTTTTAGGCATTGTTAAACATCTTTTAATGGTTCAGGTTCATTGGTTCTAGCATCTTTACTTCCACATTTTACGAAAGGAATGAATTTCCTATTTTGACCAACTCTGTCAGGGGCCCCAATTACTCGTGTTATTTTCCTTTGAACTGACAAAGACGCTACTCTGTCTTTTTATCGTCACCCAGAGAGACAATTTTCAACCATCAAAATTACCTAAAGGTAAGTAGGTACTATTTAATTTCCTATAGTTTTTATACCGTTCCTCTGAAGCAAACAGTCAAAGTCACATCACAGACCTTAAGAATGCACTTCCAGATCTCCTATATGCACTTCTGATACTGCGAACGAAAGATGTTTCATGGGACAAAAGAAGTCCCCTTAAGCTTCCATTTCAAATGTCTATATCCACTGCTAAGATGTTTGCTATTCATAAGGGAGCAATGTGGTGAGTATGTAAACAGATGAAACACAGAATTACATAGGTTAAACACAGGGCTTTCCAAAAGCTATTTTGTAGTTATTTAATTTTCAAGCCTATTATTTGATACCAGTGTGTGATAAGAATTTACGTAATAATTATTGCAGGTTTTGGCACAAAGTTTCATTAAAATGATAGAATTTTAAATAATTCAAAAGACTAAAAATTTTAGATTTCAAGTATGAAATTTCGAAGAAACCTGTAGAGTGAGGATACAACATAATGTCAACACAGTCCAAAAGTCAACAGGCTGAGATGATATAAGGTTGGACATTGTCAAATCAGATTACATGAGGCAATCCAAGCATAGTTCAAAGGGCCTAAATTTATGTTCCTCAAATTTGCGTTTATAGAGAGGTTTCTCTATTTTGTCGAATTGTGAGTTGAAACCCATAAACTATGAAAAAGAAGAAATTTATGGACACCGACTAAATACAGTAGT
This sequence comes from Bactericera cockerelli, assembly GCA_024516035.1. Taxonomy (NCBI): domain Eukaryota; kingdom Metazoa; phylum Arthropoda; class Insecta; order Hemiptera; family Triozidae; genus Bactericera; species Bactericera cockerelli. The sequence goes on from CM044960.1 coordinate 12,429,892, forward strand.
TAGGAATAGTTATCCGGAGATTTCCAAAGCTCAGAGTACCAAAATTTCAGTACCATGAAGGCATAGTACATTATATATTATTGTTATCATTTATAACTCAAGCATTTGATAAGGGTTGGGTGAAAGAGATAGCCATAAAAATAATGTTAATAAAAATTATGTCTAAAATTTAACAGCCTGTAATTCCTATTAATAAGAAAAAACCAAAAAGTATTGTGCCTTAAGCTTCTTTGTGTTTATCTTTTCGACTACCGTAACCTCCTTTTCATATTATTGCTTTTTTTGTAGGATTATTTTTATTCGAATCCAAGCTGATTGAACGCGGACAGTAAATGAGGCAATGATCAGAATATTTCTTGTGATTTTCTGAAAATCCGTTTAAGAAGAGATGAGACTAATAATTATAAACAATATACAGTGGATTTAACAATGGACAAAAAATAACTTTGTACAGTGACATTACTTTATGCAGTCACTCTTCTTTTCTCTCGATCTTAGAGGGGAAGACAAAAATGCGACAAAGAAACTTCCAAATTAAGAACTCTACACAAATGCTCGCGCTATATTCACACCATCATTGTTTCTCTCGTTCCTTCTATCCTCCTTCTCCTCTTCACCCTCCATCCAATCTGTCAGTCATATTCAAGCTGTGCTAGCTAATAAGACTCACAAAGCGTTGCAAGAAGTCACTCCACCATCACCTTCACCCTTTTACTTAATCTCCTCCATACTCCAAATGACACTCTGCCCCCATTACTACTTTCATCCTATCTTCTGTCAATGATACTCTCCGCATCACTCTCTCCCATCTCATAATTAGGTACCTCCTATTTCCCTTTAGTTTCATCTCGTACAGTAACCGGAATTGAGTATCAAGGCAGGGAGCTCTTGATGTTGTAATGAAATAAGTAGTAGTAATTACTGCTTCTGTTGTTGTTGGTGGTGTGATACTTTTGGGGTTATTACTTCTGCTGGTCAGGGTGTTGATTTCGTTGTTGGTGCGTTAGTTTAGGGGTTATTTCTGCTGGTGAGCGTGTTATTGTTGTTTTTGTGTTGTGCGTTAATTTAGGGTTTTATTTCTGTGCTGAGCGTGTTGTTGTTGTTGTTGGTGCGTTAATTTAGGGGTTTTCATTTCTGCTGTTGAGCGTGTTGTTTTTATTGTTGGTGTGTTAGTTTAGGGGTTTTTATTTCTGCTGTTGAGCGTGTTGTTGTTATTGTTGGTGTGTTAGTTTAGGGGTTATTACTCATGCTGGTGAGGGTGCTGCTGTTTTTTGTTTGTTTGTTATCACCTATTGGTGTGTTACTTAAGATTTCTTACTCCTGCTAGAGAGGGTTTTGTTGTTAGCTAGTTATTTAAAGTGTTGGTGTTGCTGGTTAGGGGATTATTGTTGTCGGTGTTGTTAGTTAAGGAGACATTACTCTGCTTGAGAGGTTTTTGTTGTTGCTAATTAAGGTGTTATTTTGCTGGTGTTGTTAGTTTAGAGGTTATTACTCCTCCTGTTTAGGGCATTGTTGTCGTTTTTGTTTCTGGAGGTGTTTTTTTTACAACTGTGGTACTTGTGTGATTGTAGTGGAAATAGAAATCGTAATTTCTGCTTCTGTTGTGCTTGTGGTTGGGTAGATTGTTGTAGCTTATTTAATTTAAAAATCTAGTTGTAATTGACATTGCTAATGTTTGTATTTTTGCTTTTCTTATTACTACTCTTGTTTAATAACATTTCAAATTAGCAACCAAAGTAACCTAACCATTACTTCACACCAAGTTGTGAAGAAGATTACACTAAAGAGAAATATTATGTCGACAGTATTAACCCATTAAAAACAAGAGCAAGAGAAACAAAGTAAAACCTTCACAAAAGAAGAATTAGATGATGGGGTGCCTTATTACTATAATATTATATGCCTACATACTCGTAAGTATTAGAAGTATGTACGTACATAATGTACTCTCTTCGGGTACTTGTTTATGTCAGTTCAGAGTAGATACTAGCCCATCAAAATAACCTTTGTATGGTCCATAGATTTTACTTTGAAGATTTTTGATTACTCCAATTTCTATACGAGTATAACTACCAGTTAGCTTATAGGTTATAGGTATTTATAAGAAAGGACAAAAGACACTATCGGGTTAATCCATGGCAAACAATAACATTCTTACAAATGATAGCAACTCAGCAAACTTGGGCTGGCTTTCGTAAGCTGAGGCTTAAAATTAATGTCGCATAATACAGCCCCCGGCGTTTTAAGAGTCGTTTACACAAGCAACATTGAGATGTTCTCCCCACGAGGCATACTTATCTAAATGGTTCTATTGCAGCACGCAATAAGCGTTTAGTGTGTGATTATGACTTCTTACTATGTCACCGAACTTGAGTTCAAAGCAGTTCATGTAAAAAAGCTGTTCCTTTTGTATACTTTAAGATTGTGATCTAGAACAGCAATAGAGAATATATTGTGAATGAGAGAGAGAGACTGCTGAAAAGTTGGTAAAAAGGGGAAAAAAGAATAAAGGAACTAAAGAAAGGAAGACACTGATACATATAGAAAGTTATGTGATGTATAGAGAGAGCGAGAGAAAAAAAGATAAGACAGAGGGAGAGAAGTAGCATCAGGATCAAGACAAAACAAAGGAATGGAAGAGAAGAGCAAAAAATGGAGAGCGTGAAAACTAAAAGCGGAATACAAAAAGCACACAATAATTCAGAAGAATTAATTAAATTTTCTCAAATGCCCGAGAAAATATTTGTCGAATAAAATATTATGTGCGAGATTAATCCTTTAGACCCACCAGTTCCTAAACTGAGGTCCACTGACACTACAGTATACTAGAACCATTCGCTAAATCATGGTCGAATGGACTATAATTGGACATGCTAGCAACTAGATCAAATCAATTCTGATCTAATTTATCATAGTAGATCAGAAAAATTAGAGGAAACCTTTTAATTGTTAGATGTTGTTCATGTTGTGTTGTTTTATTATTATTATTTTAAAAAAACATATATATTATTATTATTATTTAAAAAACATAGATGTAGTATGTTGATGTTAAAAAAAAACATAGATGTAGTACGTTGATGTTCAATAATTTAATAAATTAAAAAAGTCATTGTAACGTAAAGAAATATGGAATTTATAATATTGGATCCTCTGTCATAAGGATTTTTTTGAAAACCGCTGCGGTTTCGACAAGCAAGGGAGAAATTTCAGACAATTCTCGACGACGGAAATAAAATTTGTTTTTTCATCCTCATTCCCTTTAGATAGCAGTTCTCAATAGGACCTCTGAGATCTTGCTGAAAGCTATGAAATTCCTTTTGCCTTGGACTTTGGAACAAACAAGCATTAAAAACATACTCGTAGGTTAACGCAGTGGTGTTTTCTTATTACTTTTGGTCATTGTCAAATGGCCATAAAGATTGGAAACCACTGAAATTGGAGTGCCCTCTTAAGGTTAGTTGACTGGAATTTTCTGGAATGTTCTGACTGGGTAACTATTGAGGGTATTGAGGTTGATGATATTAGGTAAAGGATGAATAAAGGGGCAAGATGTGATGTTTTTAGTACGCTCAATAGCCAGGCAGGAAGTCGCTGAACTCCAAAGGGATTGTTCATAGAAAGTTTTGAATGAAAAAAACAACCAACACGTATATTTATTCACTGACTAATCGCTGTTCTTCACAATACATCTACAAACAATAATCAAATAAAATCCACAAACCTTTTTACTGCTGCATAACATCTTTTTAACATCTAGGTCATTTTTGAGACAGTAACGCAACCTACATTATGATCTTCTACTAACCCGTAGAAGTATGATGAAAAATTTGGTCTCTGTCGTTCTGCCAAATTGGATAAAGTTCATAAGTCAAAGATTATGCAACTCAAGTAAACTTATTCTTTATCAGACAAGTGAACATTTGCATATCAACTGCCTTAAAGCGGGAGTAAAGAGAACATTTTTTCGAAAATATAAAAAAGTGCAATGTCATAATTTGTTGAGACTGCACGGATTAGGTTCGTTTTTTCTCAAGATGCAGAAGACTTCGTGCGAATGAAAGTTTTTCGGACTAACAAACAGGTTGGAAGTTTGTTGGGTTGAAGAGATTGCCACAGGCAATAACCCCGCCCTTTAGGTAGGACATTTCTCCTTTTTTTTCGTTCTTGTATATATGTTTAATCTTTTTGTTTTTCTTTATATTTTATTGTGTTCTACTGTATATATTTTTTGTTCTATCTAATAAAGCTTAAAAAAAAAAAAAAAAAAAAAGAAGTTTATATAATTTTGGATCTTGAAATGTTTAGAAGAAAATGTTTCTGTTTAAAAGAACTGAAGTCCCATCTTTTTTGTGTTCCTGAGAAACTATTTGGGGAAACCTTTTTTGCTGAAAACGCTTTTGAAATCTAAGGTACCTAATTTCATTTGACGGATAGTCCAAAATTTCAGGACTTTCAGCCAATACAGGACCTACAAACCGTGTCAATATGTTATTACATAGATAGACCCGAAATTATGAGTCGAATTTTGAATCGCACCCCCACTGATAAATATAAAATAGGTCTATTATTTTTGCAAATTTTAAAACATACGAACATGGTTTTTGGGATGTCTGGACAGTTTGAAAAACTAATAGGCATAATAAAATGGTCATGCGAGACACAATAAAATGAAAATTGTCTAAACTAGACGCCATTTTGATATTGCTCATTGATACTGAACAATGAACCGTATAAACTTACCATTTTAAAAGTTAAGCTATAAAATCTTTAAGTATCCATGTATATTTAAGTGCCCAAGTTGATATCACTCTCCCTTACTCGATGTAAATTACAGGGAAAAAAGACAAGTATCTTGATTTTTACTCCTGCATTTCAATTTTCCTCAATTTTTATTTTCGCTCATTCGTCCTGTGCTTCTTTTTTATAACTTTTCACCTTTTCTCCTTCTCCATTTTATTTTTCTCAAACAAATCCATGTATCTATCCTGACTTTAAACTAGAGATATAAATATATTTTTTTTAAATAAGTGAAAAACACCAAAAAATAATTATTTTTATATCTTACACTTTTTTTTAATACCTAGAAATATTTTGAAACCAAATTTGCCATATTTAATGGAAAAAGTTTCTAAAAATAAAATCATTTTATGAATGAATATCTAGGTAAAACATTCCATGAAATCCTCTATTATTTTTGCATTCATAAGTTACGTACACACATAAAAACAATTGATGTTTCCAAATTTGTAAAATAAATAGTGACAATTAATTTTAACATTGACCTAAAACCTACCTACACAATCAAAACCAAATGAAAGATATTTTAATTAGCATTTTTTTTTATGTATTAGTTGATCCAAAAATTAAATACAAGGTTATTGTACATAGATTTAAATATTACATAAATAAAAAGAACTAAAGATATTACACAAACAGCAGCGCTTTGTTTGGAATTGCATATCTTGGCACCTACATTTTCTCAATGCATATTTGTTTGTGCATTGCATTCTCTCCCCGCACATTCTCTCTGATCCTCAATTTCAGAACTCCGAAATCCCCCAAGATATAGAACGAAAGCAATATGAAATTGAAAACACCGCCGCCTCTGCTAAATGAAAATATGAGAACTCACATGGAGTGAGTCTTGAAGGGTAAATTAAATTAAAGACATTTGAAGCGGAATCTTTGGGACGTGAAACTTAATCCAATTAGAAACGGGATAAATGATACTAGGAGAGATAAAAGATATTATTGTCAAAAGATAAGAGATGTTTGGCAAAGACAAGACTATCTTTAACATAGATAGTATAGAACATTGTACATACACTGGACGTAACAAAATGTGGAATAACTATTTTTCATTGGACCTGTAATGTATTCCCAATTAATAAATTGACTCTTATGCAGTTGTACTTTAGTATTTCTTTTTATTAAAATAAATTTATATCGAGGATAGGTTTGCATCTGTAGGTCACTAGTATCTACAGCAATCATTCCAAAAAGTCTACAAGGAAAAGTTATGAGCAACGGTAAAAATCAGGAGCAAAGTATTTTGAAAACGTTCCTTGTGTCTTGAAAGATTTACGAATGTTAAGTAAATAATTATATGGGCCCCATTTTATACAAAATGAATTCTTTTGTATAAGAGTGTGTAACAAAAACAGGTATGTAGCCAGCTTTTTTGCCTTTGAGTGTAGAATAAATATACACAGAATTTGAAATTCGCAAAATTGCATTGTGGCGGACAGAACTGCATTTACATAGAATAGAAATTCGGGTGTTGTGTTCCGTTTGGAGCACGTTCAAACACTCTTAACTGTTGTTTAGGGACCTCCAACAGATGACGGTCTGGGAATTGGGGATTCTTTTATTGCATGGGGTGTTCTGGATTTTCGTGCTAAATATAAATTGCATCTCAATTCCATTAGAAAAACTGTAGCGAAATCTTATTGTTCGTCGAATTGCAAACTCGAGAAAATGGCAAATCTGTTGAACGAACGCATTTAGGAGTTTTCAACATTTATGATGTAGGTACGTATAAGTAGGTAGGTATGTATCATCAACATAATATATATTATTAACAATTTTACAACAAGGTTCTTATTTTTATACACATTTTAGGTTTTCTTGTCGTATATTTTCTAAATTATAAACAATTCAGTTTCAACTGGTTACCAGGGGTACCTAATTGTACATAATCTACTGATAAATTAATTATGTAACTTCTTTCAGTTTAAAATTTGAATGATTTCAAATTTACATTAATAAACTGTGAAATACATTTAACAAAGGTCAATCTAGCTTTTGTAAAAAGCTCTATCATTAGTAAACTTTTGTTGTTAGATTGTTCTAGAAATACCTTTTTATTTTTTTTGTTTTTTTTTTGCATTTTTTTGAAACTTCAAAACCCTTGCAGCCAATGGCGTCTGGTAAAAAGAAAAGCTTTCTAAAAGTATAATACGTATAATATAAGTGTCCAAAGCAACCTTAACCACTGATAACATGAAAAGTGCATACTACTTTAATTCCTGCTAAGCTTTGGGTGAAAAATATCATAATCCACTATTTTTCCTTGCAAATTTGAGATAAAAATATGAAAGTTAGCTCTTGTTTAGTTTTAAAAAAACTTAAAACAGAAACGTAAACCGCATCCTGGAAATTCTTATATACATATTATTTAATAGATAGCTCGTGTAATATTGTGTTATGTAGGTACATTCTGTATATAGTTTACAGGGTATATGTACAAAATGGAGTGCATATTACAGGGTGCGTTAATTTGAATCAGAAAACCACAATTCTAAAACTAATACAAAACAATATGCAAGTACAAGGGTACAAGATTTTAGGGAATGTAATCATTTAGATTGTAGTCAATTTTTCTTTATATTCTTGAATGTCATAAACGAGTCGTTGTTATTGTAAATGCTAAACTTGGTTATATATTTTGTAACCAGGTAACAAAATAATCTGTCCCGGTAGCTGAGTGATAATGGCGGCACTCTATGAATGCCAGAGTCGCGGGTTCGAAACACAGCCGGGACATGACAAGTTATCCTCCCATTTGGGATTTTACACTAAATTTTATTATTACGTCTGCTGGAATAATGGGACTTAGTAGTCCTAATTGGGCAGTATAAATAAGGCAATATTATTACTTTATTCAATGTTTGATTCCAAGTATACATTTATTTCCCAAGTTATTGTAGACAAAACCGATTCGTCCAATTCCTCCAGCTCTCTAGCTCAAAAAGTATTTTCAATATTAAATAATTTATTATATATTATGTTGATTTATAGTATTTATTTTATTATTTAGTCTCAGAATACTCAGAATCTTTCTGTTCACTTTTAGTTCACACAGTCGCGTCCATACATAATAATAAGTAAATGGAGTGTATGTACATGGATTTCATTAACACTAAGAGCTTCTCGGATCCTCGGAGAAAGCGAGGTTACCAAAAATGGGTAACCTATATTATGAAGAAAGGTTTCTGACGCTATAGTAAAACAGTTATCTGCGTCTACTACTAAGCACCCTGCCACCAAGTTTCCGAGGATTAGTAATATCCTAATATCAGTCTACTACTCTCTTCTCTGAAGTGTTTATCTTACTATCGGTGTTCATCTTTCTTATTATACTTCTCACCTTTCGTCCTTTTAGTATTACTGAATAGCTTACCTCTGGGAAAAAGAGGTAGAAACTTCTACTTCTTGATAGAAAAGTTGTGGGTTCTAACTAAGCATACGAATCTCACCCAGTCAATGTGAGTTACCAGTTACCATTGAATATGGTGTGTACCATTATTGTACAGTCGAACCTGGATAAAAAGGAACTCAAGAGACAGGCTATACTTTTCTGTTTTAAGAGGTTCCCTGCTTGAAAAAAACTATATTTAAGCAGGAATACTCTGATAAGAACCACGAGATTATTTTCTTCTCCCTGTTCGATGTACTTTAACATACATGAACATTATAAACAAGTGACCACTGCTGATAATAGACATGATTACAGCTCTGTAGTTGATGCAGCAATTGAAAACGAAGTATGCAATGGTAGCAAAACTTCTCAAATAACTATTTGCGTAACTCGATAAATTCCAAAACATTTTTTTCGCATTTCGATGAATTTTTTACACAAAATAAATACAATTTATTATTCTCAACCTTGTTTTAGAAAAAAATGCCATGAAGTTCAGAAATTGAACACGCCATCCAGGTTGCAAATATTTCATATAGGGTGAGACTATGAATAATAATTTCCAGCGAACACACTATGAATAATAGCTAGCTACATAGTTATACAGAATTTCCACTTTTCGTTCTCAATTATATTTTCATAATGATAAAAATTCCTTTTACAAAATTAAAGTAGGTACCCATTATACATTGAGTAAAAAAAAAAAAACTTTAACATAGGAAACATAAATTTCTAATAATTATTTTAAACACAATCAAATTTTCAACCCTTTGAACACAATAATACACCTTGGCCAAGGTGTTTGACCCTGAAGATCATACCCGTCATTGTCAAGAGATTGTTGCAGATGATTTCGAAACTAATGTGAACACATTTCAAAGGGAACAAGCAACACATGCAGCTCATCAAGATTTGTAAGGCGATGTTTACATAGTTTCCTGGGGCGAGTTTGGGTCTTTGAGAGAAATTTTTCGTAGATAATCTCTAGTCTAATAGATCTCCTTTGGTCGGCAAGCTCGCCGAATATCTCGGGTCTTGTGATTTACTTTTATTTTTTTTTTTTTCTTATTTTCTGAGGCTATGTTAGAGGTTTTGAAGCATCGTCCAATAATTTTTTATGACCTGAGGTGTTAATTTTTTGTCAAGAAATTGCACGTAATTTACGTATCCCCCTCGAAACTTTGTAACTTGATTACAAAAAATTTCATTTGAAGAAGTGTACTGACCATGCTGGCTGGACATCATCTTCAACAAATTTTATTTTTAAAAGCACTTGAAAATAAAATTCAGACATTAGGAAAATTTCCGGGTCACACCCTGTTGTATGAAATAAGAATTCTTCATAAACTAGCTTTCTCGTTCCATAACTCATTGGGTCTCGGCATGTACGAGTCCGCCAGTCAATTCCGCAGGACGTCAATTAAAATGAGGGTCAGTCATTTTAAAAATTGTTTGGTACACCAAAATAAACCTTCCAACATCCTGAATTTTTTGCTTTCAACTTTAAAATTTTCAAGTGTGCATAAATTTTTCAGGTGATTTTTGGATTTATATTTTAGATATTGCCAGTAAATTGAAATCCGTGCGCTTTTTTTCATGTATGCCCGAAAACGATCACGTGTTTCCAGGAGGAGGCGGTCAAGGAGACCAACTTCAGTTATGAAAATGAAAGTCCAACCAAAAAATATTTCCATTGGCGCTCACAAGGGCTTTCCAAAAAAAAGAGACTTTGAAGGTACAAGAATTCCTGTTGGGACGTTTAAGCACAAAAAGAGTTTACCTTTGATCCTAAGCTCTAGCAAGAAGGTTCTAGAGAAGATTATTCCTCTGAGAAACGGAGGCAGATCCTATACCGTTTTGAACCCTGTGACTCCTATTGATATTTTAAAAAGGTATGCCAATGCAGATGAACCTTACACCAGCGACTTTGAAATAGACAACATTGGAGAATCATACGCAAATGCATACCCAACTTACTCCATAGAAATGATGACGCAAATCGCATTTGTGAATGAAAGAAACGCAGATGGAAAAGATGAATGCAAACCTTTCGGAAAGGAATCATTGAAAAATATAGGAGGGCCATTTGAGTTTAAAGAATCAACAAGCGTTAAAGCTCTTCCTGAGTCTCATGGAGACGAGCTTATTAACAGCCGTCACCAGAAGTCTGCAGTGTGTCCCTGTCAGTCCAAGTTAGACGAATTTAACGATGAACTTAAAATCAGGGAATCGAAGACAGTTGAGCATATACCTCAGATAGAGCGCACCAATCGGAAAAGGAACACAAGAATACCAATTCGTATGAAGAAGGTGAACAGCTGGGAGAAGACGCGAGTAGAAGTGAGGCAGCTCAGATGTGATTGTGGCCGAAATTTAATAGAGAGAAAATGTTATTTTAGATCTCTCTAAAATCCTTTTTATGTTCTTGAATATTTTGCCATTATTTTTTCTGAAATGAGCTGTTAATATTATGGCTTTTGTTTTCTTGACAACATTGTGAAATTGCATGATCATGGAGAAAGAAAAACAACTTTTCACTCTTCACTAGTTAGGTCCAGGAGCAACTGAATTCCTAGATTGATTTATTTATAAGATGGACCAACTAGTTCTTGTTTTTTTGCAAGAGTTGTGAATGTTTCTAAAGAAATTTGGCTCTCCTGATTCAAAACTCATGTACCAAATGAGTAATTGTGTACAGATACAAAATATCTACGTCCATAGTCCACAGTATCATCAAATTTCTACAACCAATAAGAGAATATAATAATAATAATATCAAATAATATTGTTTCTTGCTTTCATAACTATTCCTGATAATTATAATTCACTGGGAGATTGTGGTATTAGAACACAATAAAATATTGCTGATATCTATTGTTTCATCCAACTAAATCAAAATAGTTAAACGAGAGACAAGAAAACTCTGATGAGCATTTTCTTAAGAATTATTTACTTTTTACTTCATTTAACTATGTATACTCTTGACGAGATTCGTTTTTTCAGTTATCAAAAATCAAAAAACAATCAAAGAAACAAATAGAAACAGAAAAAATAAAAAATACGGGTATTAAAGAACATTTCTAAATATATTTTCTAACGCTTTCACTTGTGGACAAAAGTCTTTTCCATACAAATCATGGACACGCGTTGGAAAATTCGAAAAGTTCGCGGCGAAGACTGGTGACTCAGGTTTCTTACGGAATTAAAAGTATGAACTACATAGTTTTTGTACAAGAGAGAGAATAAGGTAGAGAGAGGGAGATAAAAGAAAGCTGGTAAGAGTGGTGAGGGTCGGCTTAAAACTTTGGTGATTTATTCAACCCCTTTTGGCCTATATCCATGTCGAAATCAACATGCTAGGTTCTAACTTGAAGCGGGCATCTAGAACAACAGAATTACATTTTGAAAGCTTTTGCAATTGAAACAATGGGGCCGATTTGTAAAGAAGCTAAACAATGGCTACAAGAACTGAAAAGATCCATTGTAAAAAAGACTGGAGACCAAAGATCGGGAAATTATTTGCTGCAACAGATAAGCCTTGCAGTTCAACGAGGCAATGCTGCAAGCGTTTTGGGTTGTCATCCAATGATGATGTCCTGAATGATGTTTTTTTTTATGTTTAATAAAATTTATGTAAAAGCGGGCATGGATTTCAAGTGACAATAAGTGACGCATGTTAGGAGGATAATCGCTTGCCATGCCATATTGAATTTAAAATTTGTTCAGAGTTTGTAAGGGATACCTTCGGGTGCTCTTGTGTTTACCCAGCACCAAATTGGGAAGTATTTTGTCACTTCTTGCCATCAGAGAGGAGGAATACTACAAGATGGCCAAGTTACAACACAGACCCCAAGCGTCTACAGTAGCTGCTTTTCCATGACTACGAAATATAAAATCCTGTGAAACACTCAAATTTAAAACAGAGCCATAAAACAAAAAGCCCAAAAAATGGAAATTAGCTATTTGCCTACTAAACTTTAAGCTGTTAGCTGTGTATCCAGCAAAATCATTTCGAGCCTACATATTATCATATATAAAAAAATCCAAGGCGTAAAAACTGACAATTTTTTTCCAATCCTATTTGACTAAAAAAGTTAAATTCTAGATTCTTTTCAAATAAAACAAGCCTAATGGATCTCGACTTTTCCTGTTCAGATCAAATATAAAGAAAAAAAAAGATATGTTGACAAAATCCTCTGTAAGTTTTTATATTTCCCGGCACAAGAAGGTCGGAGAAAGTTTCTTTTCTTTGGGAGAATGAAACGAAATAGAAAATATTAATTTTTAAAAAGAAAATTTGCCCGACTTGGCGTCGCCTGAATTTTGAGGGGTGTGCGGAATTCATAAAAAGTTTCAGTTCTCTTTTGTTGCGCGCTTAACGCTTATTGGGTCCTCCAAACTTGTTCTCTATTTCATACTACATTTAGTGTGAGTGTGTTTCATTATCATAATATAGACAAGAAAAAGACTAAAGTCTAGCTGAAGCACTGATGATGACTATTGATATCATAACTTTACTATCATTAATTTTGTGTTTCAATCTCATCGCGTTGCGGCGCCGTAACGCCCAAAGCAATGACGCAATGACTGCCAAGTAGTCAAAGCTAGAAAATGATCATAAGAAAAGTATGGATCTATTCCAGGGCTGCCCGGCGGTCGATCGTGGAGTGATTTTGGGTCGATCACGTCCATAGAGCTGAGATGACGCTCTAAAAGTCTAGATCTCTAAATTACAAAATGATTGTGAACGAGGTTTTGTGGCATCTCACCTTCTAACACAACTGAAAATCCGAGTTCTCCTTCCTTCTCATGAGAATTAAAAGGAGGTTTCGTGACGATCGCGTTGATCATCTGAGACTTGATAGTAGATCTTCTTCTGTAAAGGTTGGGCACCCCTGATCTATTCCCTTAGCCAGCGCCAACGTCGAGCGTCAATGGCACGTTGAATATACCAGTTATCGCTGTGTCACTGAAGTTAGACAACGTCCGGAAAGGTTAGGGCTTGGGTGGGTGACCATTAAACTTCAAACCATGGTGATGTTGATTATTCCCAGCTCCACACAGTCCCTGCTATTAGTTAGTGGGCAGGATGTCTTTTTAAATTGATTAATAAATTATTCAAGTTACAACCAAATAATTAAAGCTACCTTTGAGGACAAGGAGAATATGCTTCAAATATCCAGTTTGAGGGAATAAGAGGGAACCTCATTTCCTGACATGCTCTCTCTCTCTCATTCTCTCTCTAACTCTCTTCAAATGGCTTTTAATCTATCTTTCCTCTATCACCCTCCCTCCTTTCAAATTCCTTTCTCTCTCTCTCTCTCTCTCTCTCTCTCTCTCTCTCTCTCTCTCTCTCTCTAGTGGAAACTTCCGAGCTATGAAGAAGGATTGGGGCAGGCAAGGAAAGGACTTTGTTAAATTATTCAAAAGTGATCCGTAAAACTCTCAAGATTGAATCATGTTTAATTGAAAACTCTCTGTACATACGTATTTCAACATCATAGCCAACTTTTCCCCACTATTTTTCACTTCCATTACCTTTTTCTCACTCCTTCTCCCTCCCTCCCTCCTCTTTGTCTCCTCCCTTTGATTTCTCTCCCTTCTACTCGTATATTTTCATCCTCAATATATTTTCTTGTATCATCGTCTGTTCCTATCTCCCTGACTTTTTCTCTCCTACTCCTTTCTTATGATGATGGCGATATAATTGTCAGTGCCCTGTGTCCCAGTAGTTCAGTAGATAAGTCTGGTAATCAAGAGTTCGAAACCCAGCCGCAACATGAGATGTTCCCGTTTGGGATTTTGACCACATAATCGTAATAATACGTTTTGGGCTTATTGCTGGATAAAATGGGACTAATGAAATTAGTCCTAAAAATAATAGTTATATCTTTGAAAACATCTACTAAATTACCTATGGACTACCTACGTAAGCTGTGAAAATGATCGAATAGAGACACTGTGTTTTATCTAACTATTTTGGTCATACTTAAGTAAACTTTGGCCATACTTAAGTGATCCGCGCTTTTGGATAGTGAAACTGCGAGGAAAAGGATTGGTGGCTGTTCTGGTATTGATTGTACCAGTGTTAAATAAGGCTATTCATGTTCTGCTGTTTTTGCAGCCCTACATAACTACTTAGTCAGGATAAGAATAATGTGAAGGGTCAGGTATTTCACCTAGCGGAGAAGGGGTAAAGTAAAACTCTTAAAGTCGCGGTAAATCATATTTAAAATCAAACACCTCGGCCGTTGTAAAGTCCATATATTTGCCTATTATAACCATTTGAACTGTCCATATTGTATACTATGCCAAATTTCATTCAAATCTAGACCGTTTTCTCGAGCCGTTACGTTGGTCCGCTTTCTAGGTATTTCCAAAGCAATAAAAATGATAGAGACGCTTTCCCCACCTCGCCCCGCCCCTCATCAATAATAAAACAGCAGCCAGCAGGGTCAGCCGAGCTAACTCCACAAAACTAGTACAAAGTTTATTATCTTCTGAATTGAAAGTTTTAAAAAATGTAATCAATTTTCCTCTCTGTACTCTCCTGTCTCCTCAACTCTATTATAGTAGTTGGAAAATAGAAACAGTGGCGAGGGAGAGAGGTAGGAATCTGAAAGGAATTGCGGAATTGAAAAAAAAAAAAAACTTTAGTGTAAATTATTTGGGTCAATGTCGTAAAGTGTCCGAACATTTGGAGCCAGGCTAGTGGGTTGAAAATAGTACAATATATCTACATATATAAAGTACTCGTTGTTTTCCCGTACTCCGCCGTGGGATTGAATTTAAAACCAAATGGGGTCTTTGGTATAAAGTAAAGGTACACATAGATATTTAACAGGTAAGTTGTGATTCAATATGAACGTAAAAATCTGACTCATTTACCTACTGATATACTACTGATGGTCGCTGTTATGTATCAAATATTTCAAGACATGATTTGTCTAAATTACTAATAGAAAATAGTAAGCACCTAAATAAACATTGTTCTCTTTTCTGATGTTCATTTCTTTCATGATTCTCTTATTTCTTTCATAATTTTTGTCAACCCAAATACTTGGTCTATTTATGAATTTACTACAACACTGGGATTTTTTTCTGACAGTTTTAGTAATGCATTATTTTGTTGTTATTTCATTTTAAGATTTAGCTGCACATGGTAGGTAATAAGCTGCAAAGCTGTAACAGTATTTGTCCTTGTTTTATCTAACGAGTTTAAGGTTTCTCTGCAGCTTTACCATCTCAGCACGAGTAAATTCATTAGATTCACTCTTAAATTGATTCTCAATCGAAAAAAAACAGATGGTGGCAAGAGAAAAGAGAACAGAAAAAATGAAAGAGTAGCACTGTCGTAAGAGAGAGGGAAAAAGACAAAGAAGAGGAAAGGCGAGAGAAAGAAAAAAATAACGAGAAAGACAGAACTAGGAAAGAAATGGAAAATACGAGAGAAAGATAGAAACAAGAAATCGAAGAGAAAATACAAGAAAAAGTCAAGAGAGAAGCAGAGAAGGACGAGAGGGAATATCCGATGAGAAGACCAGGAGGGAGCAATGGAAGGGAAAAGGGAGGGAGGATCCTCTGGTAATCCTGTTAGGGTATAATATGGGTCAAGTGTATTGCTGTGGAATGACAGGCTGAAATGCTAGAGGGATATAACAAGGATTCCCAAAATGGAACTTGTAGGTTCCTTGAATACCATGTGGACTAGGCTGTCCGTGAGGTGGTTTCAAATTGTCGCAGGACTCAGAAGGCCTCTTTCTGATGCAATAAACAAGATTATTCAAAATTATGGTGTTTCTCAACAATGTACGTGGCTATGTTCAAGCATGATGTTTGTCCAAGGCCTGAGGGTACTATTCCCCCTTTCACATCACGTGGCTGCGTCTTGCGCACAGACGCATACTAATTCTTCAGTGTATTTTGCAGCGTTGGACGCAGTCGCGAGAAGCGTAGGAGGAATATGCACTACGTGACCGATCATTAGCCACTGAGGTGGCTGATGACAATTACTTCGGATTCAAAATCCCTGAACAAATTTTGGTAACAAATAAACATAAAATGTAAGGAATATAAGTTATACTCAAATAAATAAGGAGGTGCTTTGTTAAACTGTTGCCATAATCGAACTACCTGTCTTGCGCTGACAGTCTAAATAAAGCACTACTTATACTTATACCTCCCAGTGCTCGTGTTACTCAAAAGCAGAATGGCTGAAAAGCCTTACTAAACTACAGACCCACAGAACAGACAAGCTCGAAAACAAACAAATGTCAATATTAGCTCCAAGAAAGCCCTAATACACTAGATGCATCCACATTTCAAATTACCCCTTGGGAAACCCTGAGACTTCTCAATCGTTCAGATGTAGTGTGACTTTGACATAATTTCACAAAGTGATGAGAAAATCGTGAAGTGACGTACTTATTATTGCTTCTCAAGATCTGGTACTTGAGAACATTCGAGCAGATTTCTCCCTGGAAACCAATGAACCACTTGCTTATGAAAATCATGAACCCCAGAGCTGTTGTGAAGAGGTTCTCGAGATATACGCTCGTCATAATGATGAGAACGACAGTGAGGGAAGCTCAGAATGAAAGCGAACAGCTTTCATTAAGCTTTGTGGTCAAGGCGTCAGTCTGGTAATTAAGAAGTCGCTGGTTTGTTATGTTTCAGTTTGGGAAATTTAAACTTTCGTTAGGGGCAAGGACTCTGAATGTTACAGATCTCTCTTTAAATAAATATTCATTAAAAAAAACTTTGTTTTTATTTTAAAAAATTAAGCTTCCTATCAGAAGTGGGTAAGCTCAGGCTATTTCGATTTTGCTACAAATCCGCATTGTCTCTCGAAAATCTATTCTTGATCAATCAGATTCAAACCTTCCTCTTATGGACTGAATTATTAGTCCCTCATGCAAGAGACTAGACCATCCAGACACTGATGGATCGTTAAATTGAATTAATTGAAAGACGTAGGTAGCTACTGGAATGCAAGTGTGTAATAAAATTGTGATAATTACTGTAGGAGAGTAATTGGTAATTGAAATTATAAAGTGCGTCTGTGTCATTGAAATTGAATTAAAACTTCAAAGGCTAGGGGCACTTGGTACTGAAGAACTGATTTTTTTTTTTTATTGACAAAGGATACAGAGGTGATGGAAATTGAGGAGCAAGGAGAATGGTGGCAAAGAAAGAGAGGGATGTAAATGGGTGAAAGAGAGAGAGAGACTGTCTCCCTCTTTCACCCTTTTTCTTGCTTTCAGAGAGTAAGCAAGAAATATGAGATAAAGAGAAATAGACAAGGAGCCGAGGAAGGCAGTGTCTGTGTGTATGAGAGAAAGTGTTAGATAGAGAGGGACGAATCGAAATTTTACTTCAGTCAATCAGAAACTTTTTCAAACAATTCCTTGTCCTCGTAGGAATGTAGGATAATGTGTTAAAATTCCGTGGTCAGAATCATGTGTGTGTTAAATGTAAAATTTTGTTAATCGTTCTTAGAATTGTGTTAACCTTTCTTAGAATTGTGTTAATATTTCTTAGAATTGTGTTACCCTATCTTAGAATTGTGTTAACTTTTCTTAGAATTGTGTTAACCTTTCTTAGAATTGCGTTACCCTTTTTTAGCATTGTGTTAACCTTTCTTAGAATTATGTTAACCTTTCTTAAAATTGTGTCAACTTTTCATAGAATTTTGTTAACCTTTCTTAGAATTGTGTTAACCTTTCTTAAAATTGTGTTACTCTATCTTAGAATTGTGTTAACCGTTCTTAGAATTGTGTTAACCTTTCTTAGAATTGTGTTAACCTATCTTAGAATTGTGTTAACCTATCTTAGAATTGTGTTAACCTTTCGCAAAACTTTTGATTTCCGGACCAAATTTCTTACCATTGCCGAACAACATGGAGCTAACAAAAACTGAATTTAAACAAGTAATAACTTTACTTTAATTTAAACAGCTACTTTACTAGATTCCAGTGTTTTCATACGCCTAAGCCCCATCCATGGTAATAAGGACTCATGGCTGTAAGCACTGTCAGAGAAATTCACATCTACTCAGGATTTATGATTTCATAACGAATAAAATTATCTCTCGCTCTCTAACAACTCAGTTTTACATAATCATAAAACTGCCTAGTTTAAGCTATGATACCAAGCCATCTTTATTTTATTACTACAATTATTATTATTTAATGGGAGGGGCAAACATTGTAAGAAGTATTGTTTATGTCAATTTGAACCATTATTAAACAAGTTGGATCAAGTTTTATTTACAAAATAATGACATAAATGTATACATACATAGATTTAAAATTAAGAAAACAATTATTAATTATTTCCCGGTTCATCATTATTAGTTACAATGATATTGTTTTGTTGCATTTCAGCAATATGTATGAAGTTTTTTTATTCCATATAGAGCAATCTTGTTCACTTCTTTTGAAAATTACATAACTTCTCGTATCACAACAGTTTTACATCCTTTGTAGTGAGTGGTAGTTGTCGATGTTGTACGAATTATTTTCTTGGTCTTCCTGCAATATGAACTCGTTCCCGGTTTCCACAAGAGTAGCAATTGAGTTAATGTATTGTGCTTCAAGAATGGTTGTTGTTTGTATGTATTTGGATCAGTCAAAACTGTTGGTCTCCTGACAAGGAGAAGGACGTTTCAACTATATTCAGTACAACTTTTTATCACAACGATTGTAAATTTCCACATTCTTCAATATAGAATAGAATAGAATATACCTTGTTTATACTGCCGAGGTAAGACTGAAAAGTCCCTTTACTCCAGCAGTCAAACAGGTCTTATATATTTTATGGGATAGATATTTTATTTGTTCATTTTTTACACTGTTTAGTTTTTCTCATGGCAAGGGCTCATTTTCCACTTTTTTAGGCTCAAATTTCAGTTAACTGACCACTCAGAAACTGATGTTCGTGGCTTGTACAATTTTCATATTATTATGATCGACACTGCCTGCCTGATTCCAAAAGTTTTTGATCATGCATATTCCATTTTTCTCGTTCTCTCTCTCTTTCTCTCCTACTCCTACCTGATTTCCTAATTTACCTTTCTACACCACTACCTCATTCCATTTTGTTCAGACTTAATCTTCTTATCAATTGACACTTTGGACTTTGGATGGTATACCACAAGAAATTTGACAATGAGGTCAGAAACTTTCCATCTCCTTTTAAACTCTTCCCATAACTTTTTTCTCTTGTCTATTCTCCTACCTTTTTCCTACCGTTTCCGAACTTTTTTTTATGCATTTCCTTTTTTTCTCAAATTCGCGTGAATAAAAATTACTTTTTATTTCCTATGTGATTTCGAAAGAATTTCCTTATACATGTTTTTTGAAGATTCTAGGAGTCTCGAATGTTTGTTTATTTAAAGAAATCTTCATTGTTCTATATTAAGTGGCTTGCTTTGGTTTCTGGTTTCTTTTAAACACTTTCGTAGAGTTTGAGATACCTACTATGCTTTATTTATTACAAAATATTTTTCCTGACCCTCAGAGTCTTCAATAGTATCTTCATTTCATTATGGTGCTATAATGTTTTTACTTTCCTTATCCTATAATAAGGAAAGTATTGTATTCGTCGAAAATTTGACCTACCCAGTTTTTCACATTTCTGGACGAATTATAGCCTCAGGATACCAAAAAATTTGTTTTCAGCCATTGGTCCGTGCGTCTGTCTGTCTGTCTGTCTGTCTGTGTGTGTGTGTGTGAACAGGATATCTCGAGAACGGTAAGAGCTAGAGACTTGAAATTTGGTATGCTAATTATTTTTATACACCAGACGAACCACGAAACTTTTGGTTGCAATCGGCCGCAGACTGCGGCCGCAGGACCGCAAATATTGGCCGCAAGCGTCGCTTCTTTGAATTGGTTAAAGATACAAAAAAAGTTAGAGAACAACTATGTCTTAGATTAAAAAAACAATAGGGGTCTATTTTAATCATTTTTTTGATATCTTGAACTTTTTGGACCTCGGCCCCAATTTACCGGTATTTTGGGGGGGACCCGATTTGATTAACTTTTTTATTATTTATCGTAGATGGGGGTTGTGACATATCAAACCCAATGATTTTGAGGTGCTGATTACGAATTTGATATTGATTTTTAGCTAAAAGTTACCTTTGAGTCACCAGTGGCTTTTGGTCCTGTTCCAATTCCTTATAATTATGATAAGGAAAGTCGTGTGATGTTTACACCAGATTAATCTTCATATTTGTTACTTACTAGATAACTATTTCTTGAACCATCTTTCTTTTCACTTTCGCAGCTATTGCTGAACATATTAAGAGTTAAAGTTTAACTATAAGTAGGCACATTTCTAGAATTACAGAGAGTGACTCTATTTGTCTCTATGACACTCACTCACTCACTGATACATCTATCTGATTCTTATTTCATCTACTTCGTCTTGTCGCTCTAGGTGACATCAAACTGCTCAAAATTTTCATAACATATCACAATTCCTGACATAAGTAGGTATCATGTTATCAAATCTTGTGCGTGCATTTGTGGAGTTAGATTTATATTTTGTTATAGAATTTCATTTATTTATTTCCTATGATTTTCTTCGTTTTTTGTAAAACTCTCATTTCACTTTGAATGGAATTTATGTGAGTAAAAAGCAGGGAACATCGGTTGTACCCACATCAAAAATATTGATTCTCATTTATATTTATCATCAGATATTTGTGGCTGATTAATTCTTACATATTTTAAAATTCTCTCATTTTACCATTTTCAAAGTTTAAAAGGACTGTTTCAAGTATTCATAAGAGCTAGGTATTGTAAGTATACATATTATTATAATTTTCATAAGGAAGTCTATAAGACCAGTTACTTCACTGCAGAATACAGAGGTCCTTCCACTGACGCCATTTACTTAAAACATCTTAGGTGCAATAAACTTTTGTTTTCCATTACTATCAGAACTATCTCTGATAAATACGCTTGTCAGTTATTCATGAAGAAACAATTTCAGATACTTGAATTTCAACTTTAACTTGAACATCATGGAGTTTGCAGGGATGAAGAGCATCGCGAACTATCATCTCAAACTTTGATTATTAAAATTTATATTCCGTGGAAATAAACTGGTAAGCGAGTTTGGTGCTTGCAGTTTTATGTT
Source organism: Bactericera cockerelli (assembly GCA_024516035.1). NCBI lineage: Eukaryota > Metazoa > Arthropoda > Insecta > Hemiptera > Triozidae > Bactericera > Bactericera cockerelli. Next base: position 12,451,241 of record CM044960.1, read on the forward strand.
TTGAAAATTAATTTAAAGGAAAAAGAAAACATTAAAAAAGTTATGCTAAACCGTCTTGCAGAATAGAGCATAGTCACAAGGGAGGCAAACATTGCAAGGAACTGAGTTTTTCAAAAATAATGCATTAGATGCAACATAAAAATAAATTATATATTATAATAAATTTTCAAGAGAGATAAGTGTGTTCTAAAGGATGGTGGATTAAAAATGAAGTAAAGTTGTATTAAATACATCTGTTTTCAACTACATGAAATATTTTTAAGTGAAGATATTGGTGTTACTGCAACATACTATAAGTATGTTGTAGTAACATACTTATAGTATCTATGAATTAAATTAAAATATATGTTCTCTAACTTTGATTATATTATATCTATAAGTATGTTGCAAACCATAGTGGATAGTAAAAGAAACAATTTTTAATTCTAAAAGCTTTGAATTATGATTTTTCTCGAGAAAAATAGGACAAAAGTATCATTAAATAAAATTCTTAACATGAATAACATGAATAACAATATTAATTTAAAACATAAAAATATATTTTAAAATAAAATTCATAATCTCATACGCTGTTGTCATGAAATACTAAATTATTGGTTTTTACATCATTGTAACAAAAAATAAGTACAATTTCATGACATTAAAATTTGAAATATTTGTGTTGTAATAATAAACTTATAACTGCTTCGGCATGGATGATTTTGTACATAAAAAAGATACAATACGAAATACTGAGACACTTCTCTCTCTGAATTTGGCAGTCATTCAGAAAAATAAACTGTGTCACTCGAATTAAGAAGCTTTGCTAATCATGCAACTTTCCCACTCACATGCATTTTAAATCCCACATGCCAAAGAATTAAATGTTTAGAATCACAATTTTATAGTTTTATCAATTTTGAAGCCCACAAAAGACTTTTCATGGGTTCAATTCCCGGCCGAAGCGGAAAAATCTAACCGAGTTTCTCCCTTCCTGGAATGGCGGTTCCGGGGTACAATTACCTTATAAATATAAAAAAATAAATAAAACACTTTTGGGTGCTAGTCAACTGAAACCGTTGAATTCATCACCAAAGTTGGTAATGTTCTAACCAAAGTCAGTAAAGATCCAAGCTTGCACTTTTTCCTGGTTGAAAGTATATCCTTGGCCATTGAGCGAGGAAACAGTGCTAGTGTTTTGGGTTATTTACCTTACTCCACTTCAAGGGAGGAAAAAACCAAACAAATGTTCACCAACCATCAATGATAGCAGGCAGAACCAACCAACCTCAATCATTCGCAAGAAGTTGAACAATGCCGACCCCAAACAGGTTTGGGAAAAAACAATAATATTACTTTTCAGTATTATTGTAATCATTAATGTTTGTAGTTTTATCTGAAATGACAAAAGGTTAAAAATAACAAAATTACTAATTTGTTCAAGGGAGTACAGGAAAAGTAAGACTTTGCCTGATTTGTAAACTCATCCAGTTATAGAACAACTTCAAGATTTGTAAAATACAATATGCAAAAGAAATATTTCCGTTGTTGACATAAACCACAATAGTTAATAAATTATTTGTTAAATTTTCATTCAATTTTTTTACTAATAATAATAGTCTAACCAAGTTATAGGAGATATAGAAAAGGCATATCATTTTCATTAGTTTTATATGAACAGAAATAAACCTGCCTATGCCTACCAAAAAAAATATTGTGATTTTGAGAACTTTGAGAGCATGATTTATAATGATTCTTTGTCTGTACATAAATAGGACTATCAATGTCCTGTGCACTCTCTCTCTCTCTCTCTCCTTTTTAATGTCCATTTTTTACTTCAAGCAGAACCATTTTTCCTTAATATTAATAAACTTGGTTGAAAATCTTGAATATATTCAAGTAATTTCTCATACTCCTTCTGTAAATGGAACACACCATTTTTCTCTTATATCTCTTTTTCACTTGTTTGATAGTTATTCTTGATTGATGATGTTACTATTTTGAAACGTATTTTTATTTTCATGAGAAATACCTTAGTACCTATGTGTTTGAGAATGACAGAGAGAAGGGGGCCGGAGTAGGAAAGTGTTTAGTATTTACAAAAATACGAATGAATAATTCTCTCTCCTTCCATTGAAAAGCAGATATAACATTACCATCATTTTCCATCTTACTGATTGTATTCCTCCCCGTCCTTTTTCTTCTTTCACTCTCTGTTTTTCTTTTTCTTACTTTTTTTTTATTTATATTAGACAATTCAAAAGACTTGTAAAATCTTGCAAAAACTTTTTAGAATGCTTTGGATTTTTGTAAATATTGTTTTACAATTCAATCAATAAATACATTTTAAAAATAATAATAAAAAGTGTGAATAAAGTAATTATTGTAATTATGATGTACATTATGTGGCAGGTCCGTAAAATAGATCAGTAAGATGTTGAATAAAGATAAATTGAACTGGCTGATCTCATCGCCGAAAACAATGAAATAAAAATGTTCGATTTTAAGGCAACAAGATCAGTCAGCACAACCCATCCAGAGAGTGGACATCATCAAATTTGTCATCCAGAGAGTGACTTACTGTAAGGTATCTTTCATCTGAACAGGGGCATACCATCCAGATGGTGTCATCCAGAGAGTGTATTACTATGAGGTATCTTTCAGATACATCCAACCAGTTAGTGTCATCCAGACATTGGAATACCATGTGTCTTTATCTTGACTTTTAAATCATACAATTTTTATAATCCAGATTGTAGGTATTTATCAAATTTTGTATTATTCAGAGTATCCAGACTATGTCATTTCATTAAAGAAAATCATAATTAGTACTTAAGCTATCCGATTTTTTTTAAACGGGCAATGACGTTTCTTTCAATTAATTCTATCATTTTGATAGTCGTCTTGCGATGCATTTTTGTGTCATTCATGTCATGGATTTTCATATTGATATAAGCCGTTACATTTTCTGCAATTCGTAATTTAGTATGATCCAGACTATCTTTACATCAGAAACAACAGAATTATGAAAAGTTCTCAGAAGATGATTTTCTTTATTTTTTAACAAGATAAAAAAAGGATCTGCGCATCTGACATCATGCAATTTAGAAAAATGTTTTCCCCTTATTTTGCCATTTTCTGTCTCAGAAATTTTCATCAATCAAATGGGAGAACGCGAGGGGCAACAAAAGTTCTCAGAAGACGTCAAAAATCTCAAAAAGCGAATTGAGAATTATATCTGAGAAACTGACGGTAGTGCAGCAGGGCAAGTAATAAGAACAAACTCAAACTGGGATCCTACGAATTATGATGAACGAAATTTTAATAATACAATGTAAACCCATGAATTTTATTAATTATATATTATATTTATAATTATATAGGTATTAATATTTTTGCAATATTAGATTTAAGTAACAGTTAGGATGTAGATTTTTTATAAAGTAAGTGAGCTTAAGATCCAAAGTCCAAAGTTTAATATCCAAAGTCTAGAATCATGTTTATTTTATTAAAAAGATCCATACCTACCCTAAATACGTATTATGTTGAGCTAGATTTAAATGCTACACTAATACTCAACGGATTGATATCAAGGATTTGATGGAGGAAAATGAAGACATGCAAAGATTGGGATTACAATTAGGAGATCGGAACGACAGGAACATCTGAAGGCAGAAAATCTTGAGATGTTTGAGTAAGTAATGAGGTAAGTAGTACCTACTGAAGCTTTTCTTTTTAGAACGAACTTAAAATAAAATTATACCCACTCGTAACTTTCAATAATCTTGAAACAATGATCTTCAAGGAATTAAAAATACGAGTATCTTTGAGAAACTAAAAATAAAATAAAAATAAGGCGTATCATTTTTACATCCATGTTTCTGTTGGATATTTATCTACATGAAAGCTCCCAAATGTTTTTGATAGCGACGAAAAAAAGTTGAAGCAATTTTTTCCAACTTCGGTATCGCGGAATAAAAATCACGAAGGAAGCGAGTTTTTTCTCCATCAACTTTGACAGCATTCGACTTTCGTCTGCTGGATTTAGTATGTTTTCACCACAGGTCAAACAAGAGGTTAATCCATACAGTGTTTCAGATAGATGATATTTATTTAATCATGTTTATTAAAACTAAATCTTATCATTTGATTGAAAACTTTTCCATACTATCTAAACTTCGAAAAGCAAAATTCAGTCATTCCTCCACTGATTGATTGTTTGACTGTTCTCTTCAAGACCCACGTATTGTATCTCCGAAAGCTGAAATTTTAGGCAAAGGTTTTTGTCTGTGATTATGGACTTATGAATATCGTTTTAGATAAATGTAAGGGACTAGTTCGGGGCTTCGGGCTATTATGTACACCCTTGAAATAAATAAAACATATTTAATAATGATAATATTAAACATTCAACAATCGATAGATTGCGAAAGAATTCGCAACGTTATACGCAATGCCTACAAATAAACTATGTGACCTGACGGATCAAAAGTAAACCACCGACTTTTTCTTCCGTTTCAAAGGGTTCAAACCCCGGACTCCATTCTCTACCTGGGAAAAAAATTACACGACAAAACTGTTCCGTGTAAAAACTGAGATAAAACAAGTGCGACAAGATAAAACTCGTTTGCCAAGTTTCATAATGAAGAGATCTGGAAGTGGGGAAGTTTGAAATAAGTTTCCCATTTTCCTGGAACAAGAGCTAATGCTCGACCTGGGACATCCTGCACGTTCCTGTCCAATTTATATACAGGGTGAGTCCAGAGGCAGGGCAGTGGCAGCATACTCGGAACCTTGAGTTTAGAGGTTCGAGTCTTGAGAGTGATGAATTTTAATTTTGAGGCATGGAGAGGAAGGGGTAAATAATTTTGAAAAGAATATCGTAATCCCAAAAAATTGATAAATAAATATACAGGATGATTAAAAAATGTTTTACATTTTTGACAAAACGAAGTGATGACGTCTAATTTTTAACGCGACGATTTTACAAACTTTTATCGATTAAAAAACGTCACAGATGTAGAAGACTTTGTATGGCGGCTGTCAAACAAGTTTAATGTTGTTACGGCGTCTTCTAGGCTGGGTGAGATTTAAATAAGGAAATGACAGAGTTTTCCAGTGATTCCAGCAAAGTCCCGAATATTATGTGACCCGACTGGTAGTCAAGTGGTAAACGCGCTAGCCTTGTAATCCAGATAGCGTAGAGATCCGTTGTTTCGAATCCCACAAAGTGCATGATTTTTTCCTCATGAATTTGAGTTTGTGACCACATAATAATCTCAGGGTTAGGTAGTAGAAAATGCTTAGAGCAATAACCTCGTCTGGTGGTTACCTGGTAATAATAACACTAAAGAGTGTATTATTATTTATAACTTTAGTCGTATAATATGAAGTTTGATTAAAGTACGTAAAGGCGATAGGTATACCAAAAACAAGCAAGTTGACAATTTGTGCAGAGATCTTAAAGATTAACGATTTTTTTCATCACCATCCAGACACCTGGTAGGAAATGTCTCCCCAAAAAATATATTATGAAATTTACCAAACTTTTTTCACAATTCTTCGTGCTGGGACTTCCCTTTGGAAATTTTACAACCGTTTTATTAATCTGAAAGTTTAGCAGAGTCCCTTCATTTTGAAGGATAAATTGAGTTAGCTTTTCAGTGTTGCTAGATGGGTTTAGTCTCCACACCTAGGCCTTGGGAAAGAAATTGATGGAAAAAATTGACTTGTCTGTTGAAATCAGACGTGAGTGTTAGGTATATTTTGTCTATGGTTCCACCGCTGAGGTCCTAAAACTTCTATAGTAAAAATATGCTTTTGATAATTATGCTGATGAATTATGTACATTATTTTATTTTAAAGGCCAATGGAGTCAATCAAGGGTAAGTAGACTGATATTTTTTTCCAGCGAATGGAAGGTAATACCCCCGTCTAGAAAAACCTAGATTTTTAGTTTATTTATTTAAATAATGGTTTACTTACCACAGTTAATGACACAAACCTAGATATTAAAGTAATGTTGAGAAAAAAAGTTCCTCTAAACGGAATGAAAATATTAAATAACTGTTCAGCTAATTTATCAAAAAATAAAATATCAAAGCAGAAACTTTGCTTAACTGTATTTTTGCCATACTAGGACTCGGTCTACCGATCTCAATGGCGATAGGAAGGGCATCCAGACGTAAGAAAACGTGCTCCATCCTACCAACCTCAACCTTGAGGTTACACAATGCCGACCCTAATAGCGACATGGGATAAAAGCAAAGGAGATATATTACATAGGACTTGATCCAACAACACCCAGATTACAAGTCCGCTGCCTTATCGATCGAGGTCGTTCGAATTCTAAAAATAGTTAAAGATGACAGTTTTGAATGTTAAGAAAATAGAAACACACCAAACCAAACAAAGTCAACAAGAAATTGGAATTCAAAACACTAGAAAATATGTCAGAAAGAGCCTTTCCAATCTTTCGATAGCATTTGAAATAGAAAGCTGCAGTGCATTGTGGGCATCAAGGCGACGGAGGGGTGGAAAGATTAAATAAAGAAGTGATGAGGAGGAGAAGAAAGCGGAGGAGGAGATAATGAGGAGGTGGAGGAGGAGGAAAAGTTATAAATGAAGAAAAAGGACTGCGAGACTATTGAGGCCAAAGAAGAAAATATAAATAGACTGAATCTTAGGAGAAACAAATATTGTATGGTATCACTATACTCATAATATAATGTATAGCGATTTAAAAACGAGAGAAATCGATATATTTTATTATGAAATAATGAGGATAGAATTAAGTAAGTTAATTAATCATATTTGTGTTCATTATTTTCGTGATATCACAACTACTTGAACTCATTTTACTATAAATCTATGCTGAAATCGGGACTTGAAGCACCGACCTCCGGGTTACAAGGATGGAAATATCTATAATAGCAGGCTCGGTCACAGGAGAGGGAAATGGAGACAAATGCCATGAGCCCTGGCCTTCCAGGGGGAACAGGCACACAAGAAAAAATTTGGACCCGGGATATTTGAAAGTTTTGGGGCCTGGCATATTTGTGAAAAAGCGCATGTCCCTGAAGTGTAGTGATAAAGATAAAAGGATAACAACAGAGAGAGACTAATAAAAATAAATATGAAGTAAGAGATTGGCACAAAGGAGAAAGTGAGAGAATTAACTGCTCTGATAACATCAATAACGCCATATTTTGCATTCATATCTTTTTGTAAAATCTGGAAGCAGAGAGGAAAAAAGAGATGAGATTAGGATAATAAATTATTACAATAAGGAGTCAAAGAAGAAAACATAGGAAGAGAAAGATGAAGAAAAGAAACGGCTCCACAATAAAGATAAAGATTTCAAAGGCTCAGATGTATCGAATATTTTATAACACATTAAGGAGGAACTCTTTCTACGTTTATACAGGGTTGAATAAAAATGGAAAATATACTGTTCACCCATTACATACCCACATAATCAGTAAATCCATGGAACCTAACTCGACAAATTGCCTCAAAATTAAATAATACGAGTACTCAGATAAAGGAGGCGCAAGGGAAACGAATTGTATGGTAACAATAAAATCCGCCTTAGAACACGCAACCCATGTGAACTTTCCAGAAGTAGGATTATCAGGGATATTCTGGATATAGGAATACCTACCAAGAAGAAAGAAAGGAAGAAGTAAAAGGGAACAAAGGGATAGGCACAAGAAAGAAATAGTTAAAAAGAACAGTGGTGTAAAATGCTGGATGTTGATATTTTTTGTTTGTGGCTCACCTACCTTTGTTGTGTAATTGGGGTTTGAAGTGAGCTACATCATAATACTCGTATCATGACTAAACCCACCATTTGCTGTGCCTGGACAAACAACCAACTACTCAAACAACCTATATTTTAGTTTCACAGCAATTCGTGATAATCATTCTAATCCAGGCTCAACCGACCTCAATAGCTTGATCGATAAGGCGACGTACTTGCAACCTGGAGGTTGGTGGTTCAAGTCCCGGTTTCACCGTAGATTAGAAAAGCTAGTCTGAGTAGCTGTGATATCACGAAAGTGATTACACGGATATGATAACTTTTTTTTCTAATTTTCTTTTTTATTTTTCTCTTTTTTCTAATTGAGGACAAATAATTGGCTGGATGATTTGCGAAGCCAAATGTAGCTGCAGTGGTTGAAAATGACGTTAAACCCCAAAAGAGGAAAAGAAATAAACCGCCACTGGTCGCAAAGTTTCCTGCACTCACAAGTTGTGGGCAAACTTTTCACTCTTCTAAATCCTGATTCCCGATGAATGTTTCAATTTACTTGGCAAATGTTTTCTACATCAGGAGGAAGGAAAGGAAGAGGAAGGAGGGAGGGAGAGGGGGTTGAGGAGAAGGAGGAGGCGGCGGTGTGATGGGCAGGATCAGGATGTGGAGAGAACAGAGGTGAAGTGAAAGGAAAGAGAGGAGGGAGAAGAACAGAAAGAGGAGAAGGAGATAGCAATAAAATAGAAGGAGCTGACTGAAATGACCCAGAAAAAATAGAAAATCACGAAATTTGTTAATCCACAACTCGAAATATTTTTTCTCTCTCGGTGAAAAAAAGTCTGATTGGTGTTGACATCACAACCGTGTTAACAGAAATATGATAACTTTTTTGCATGTCTCTCTTTCATTCTCTTTTCTGTCTCATTCTCTCTCTCACACACATACAATCTAACAAATCAGGGATTTAAAATACTTGTTTAACAAGTTTGGTTCAACAGAATAATGATAAAAATATTAATTTAGTATTAGAAACTGGAGCTAGGAAACTTTAATAAGACCCGGCTTACTCTTACAAACCAATATTCTATTCTTGATGATTAATAAACTTTCAAGTGTTTTTTCCACTTGTCTACTTTAATTTCTCCATCAGTCTACCTCATATCCTCCACCATTCTTCCTCAAATCTTCCACCAGTCTACCTCATAGCCTCCACCATTCTTCCTCAAATCTTCCACCAGTCTACCTCATAGCCTCCACCATTCTTCCTCAAATCTTCTAGAAGTCTACCTCATATCCTCCACCATTCTTCCTCAAATCTTCCACCAGTCTACCTCATATCCTCCACCATTCTTCCTCAAATCTTCCACCAGTCTACCTCATAGCCTCCACCATTCTTCCTCAAATCTTCCACCAGTCTACCTCATAGCCTCCACCATTCTTCTTCAAATCCTCCACCAGTCTACCTCATATATATTTTCTCCACTCTCGCCATATCGTCTCACCTCTATCTACATCTAAATAAATCATACTTTTCTTCTTCCGTTAGTCTTTGCTATCGCTCTCTTTTTTTCTACCTCCCTTTTTTTTCGTATTCTCTACCTCTTTATCTCTCTCCCTCTCTCTCTCTCCTTCTTTATATAACATCTCTATTTTTCTTCTTTTCATACCTAGTCTTTTTTCTATATTTTTTTCTACCTATGTACGTAATTTTGCCCTTCTCTCTTGTTTTATCTCTTTCTTTTCCTCCCTGATCTCTCTCTCTCTCTCTCTCTCTCTCTCTCTCTCTCTCTCTCTCTCTCTCTCTGTCTCTCTTTCTCAATTTCATTTTTATGAACTCATGTTCGTCCTATGGAGATGAATAAAATATTTACTAAAGTAAAAAAATTCTTTCCTTCTCCTCTTTAATGATTGTTTAAATTTACCTTATTAACTTGATTTAAAATAAATTTATGTAGCTTGGAAAACGAGTTTGTATTGGATAATTGGAATGAATTTATTTGGACTACCGGTTAAGATTAGGTAAACTTCCATAGAACAAAACATAAATAATATATTCGTACCTATTGCTCATTGCTAATACATTTTTTGTTTTTTGTAGTGTCTCATAGATTCACAAGTATTTTCTAACAATTGAACCTGTTTTGACAAAGGTAATTTGGGCTTATCTCAACTTTTAGGTTCTTTCAGCATTTTTGGTACGCTTAAAATGATAATTTTAAGAATAATAAGAAGGAATTCATTTTTATTTCTACAATATACCTAATTATAATTTAAGAGCCAAATTATGAAACATGATTAAAGTTAAGCTTAGCCAGACACGCCAAATGTGAACTATTCACGAGGAAGAATTGTGTCCATTGGCTGTTATTTTTATAATTCATTGTTTCTAAGATTAAAAAAAATCCGACTATTGTGTCAAAGTTTAAAACAATAACTATGGGGCAAATTTAATGTTCTATAATGAAAAAGTGCATTACGGCAGCATAATATTATGCAAGCTGGCATTAGCGGACATGATGCAGCTTGGAGCTCAGGGTCATGTCTTTATCTGTATCTATTTTTCCTCTGTCTATCTCTAACGCTTTCTCCTTTATCTTCTCTTTATTTATGATCTTCTCTTTTCTATTATCTTTTTCCTCTATCTTTCTCCTACTCTCCTTGTCGTATTCTCTTTCTCATTTTTCCTCTCTCTTTCTCCTACTTTCTGTCGTTTCTTTCTCCTATCTCTTTATCTTACTGTTTTATTCATTATCTTTCTCATATCATTTTTATCTATGTATATCCTACTTTTCACCCCGTCTCTTTCTCTCAATTTTTCTCATGTCTCTTTTTTATCTCTTTCTCATATCTTTTTTACTTATCCTTTTAATTTTCCCTTTCTCCTTACCAATATCTCCCTCTCTTTTACTCTTTCTCTTAACCTTTCTTATTTCTCTTCCCTTTCTCCTCTCTCTCTTTCTTTTGTATCTCTTTTTCTTGATTTGTCTCTTCTCCATCTCTTCTTCTAATTCTCCTGAATCTTGTTTGTCTTCTCCTAATACTTCTCCTGTTTATCCTCATCATTATCCATCTCCATCTTATTCTATTTCTTCTCGGTTTCTTCCTCCCTTATTCTTCTCCTTCCTCTCCTACTTTTGTTCATTCAGATGCTTCATGAGTCTAGCCCCCCCCCCCCTTCCTCATAGTCCTAGCAGAACATGCTCTACTGATGGCAGAATAATAGCTTGCTGCTGCATTAGGAGACACGTCAGATACGTCAGTTACATTAAAAAACGCAGCAGATGACATCACCTTAGCTGCTGGGATAATAATGATATTAATAATAATAATATAAGACAGGTGTTTCCTTTTAAGCAACGGTGATATCATGATAATGGAAAGACTATAAATTAATGACATGTTGGATTCAGTGAGATAATAAATAAATTTATTTAATTACTTAACTGTGTTAAATATGGGGACTGTAGATTCACACTGTACTGTATGCTATAAATCACAAATTACCTACTTCAAAGCAAACTACAACACATTTTAAAAAACCTCTTGGTGTAACAGAGAAACCCCTGCTAGCAGTGAGGTTATCATCATCATAACTCTTTAGAGCCTTTAAAATCTTCGTCTAGCTGCCTGAAATACTCTTCTCGTTGATGTGTCGACATTACAAACTATACCGGTACCACCGACCTCCAGGTTACAAGTCCGCCGCCTTATCGATCAAGCTACTGAGGTCGGTACCAAATTCAACTATTCAAATACGTCATGTGTACCTACACTCTTATTTTTCTTGTTCTGTGTGATGAAGTAGTGATCCGAAACATCACTTTAGAGATCCTAACTACCTTTAGAGACCCCTTGAAGTAATACTCAAGGTAGTTCCAAGGGGTTAGTCTATTGGGTCTGTGGAGGGGTGGGAGGTTTTAGTGTTTTGTGGTCGGTTGTAGGGAAGGCTAGGGAACCATGGGATCCGGGGCTCTCCTCTCTTACAGGGGACAGACCCGGTTCTCATGGAGTGGCCTTCCATTTTCACATAATCAGCTTCCGACATGGCGGCAGTATACATGAGTATGCTGCCGTCTTGGGCCTGGTGTCTCTATTAAAGAGATTTTTCCTCCTTCCTGTCCACAGGCCTGAAGCCCATTCTGTGTCAAAAAAAAAAAAAAAACTACCTTTAGAGATCCTAACCAAAACATGTATGTTTTCATGTATATTTACGTATTTTAATTGATTTAAGATACAATATACGATTGACGAAGTTTTTTTGGCATTATGTGTTACAATCCGCCTATATAAACTTCTAATAATCAAACTTCTAATCTTCTAAGTTCTTCACTTTAAAGCAGAAACCTATCATTCTCACGAGAAATAAGTGAACACTGTCTTATAATATGTATCTATCCAAGCACAGACAAGTTCAGGCAGCGTCTATGGCGCCTTAGGATCACCGAAGTTAAGCAACGTCCAGCGAGGTGAAGACTTTGTGATGCTGGCATTCCGGCCCAATCCAGACTGGGTGAGGTTCATATGGGTCGCAGGCTCTGAGTTTCCTGCGCATGGAGGGTAACACCCCCGTCATGATATGACCATGCAGTTGGAAGAGACGTTAAACCCATATTTAAAAAAAAAAAAGAAAAAAAAAAAAGAAAAAAAAGATAAGTTCTTTCCCCGATGGGATTCGAACCCAAGTCATCTGCGTGGGAGTCGAATGTGCTACTCACTCAGCCAAGATGATTAATGGGGTAACTTATTCTCGGGCAGCCACAGTGATGAGAAGGTACTTTGATAATAAATAGACACCGGGATATATTACTGTCATCCATGGGGAAATGGCACTTGTAAATCACTGGAGGGGGAAAGAGAGGTCGGGTGAGATGGAGTGATATTGGAAAAAAAACTTCATGGGCCATTAGGCGTAAAAAAATATTGATGGAGGCAAAAACAATATGGAGACGAAGCATACATGAAATTTCATGCTAAATTTTACTTGGTAATGTTCACATCATGTTATTGAGCAGAGAATATGAAAAGCCATCAATTGCGTCATGTTAATTTAACATACTGGCAACATACATACTATAGTACCTACCTATATAAAAAAGAGAGAAATAAACTATTCATATATTTTTACATAAAATACTTAATGTAAAATTCATGTTATGGTCATACTCATACTCAGCCAATTTTTTTGAACAAATGTACACAGTATCATAACTTTTTTTGCAAGAGGAGAATGAAACGGCACATAAGAATGAGAAACCCTAATAGTAGTCCTTTAAGTTACACTGGCAGTATTGTATAATTCCAAATTCTAATGATTCCATGGTTTTTTTTAACATAATAGGTAATATTATTTTGTAATTATTAAATTTACATAATGCAGAAACTGTTGTTTTTACTATGTGTTTATCATCAAATTTTGAATTTTTCTATTTCAAATATTAGGATTTTAAAACTTAATTAAACAAGTAGGTATAAACCTATGAACGACCTCAGTAGCTTAAACGATGAGGCGGTGGACTTGTAACTTAGAGGTTGGTGGTTCGAGTCCCATTTTCAGCGTAGATTAAGTACAACGAGTTTGAGTAGTTGTGATTTCACGAAAGTGATTAACACAAATATGATAACGTTTATAATACCTATGAATTGAGCTCTTAACTTTGAACTTGATTAGTTAAGCACACTGGTTTGCACGTACGGTGGTCTGAATAGCGATATGGACTGCGACCAGTGAAAGCGAAAAGGAATTAAGGAATAAAGATTTTGGAAAATGAAAAGATTGAGATTGGCAATGCTGAGCTGCCCACCACAGTTGAGACATAATAATATGTACAATGAAATCATGCATAATTATGTACACATTAAAAAAACCCTGGAATTTGTCGAATATAATGAGTTTTTTGCACCTTCGTTTGAATGGTTGAGAAAAAGGGACTTTTAAACTCTTTAGTGCTCTACGCTGAGCGCCGACAGTATAAATAATATATTATTTTATTTTGTAAATTAAAAAAAAAAAAAATATCATGATCAAAGTAAAACAAACATACCTACAATTTTTTATCCCATACTAAAATATTAATAAAATAATTTAACTTTTAAATTGTCCTCCAACTTTTTGCTCAAAAATATATGTTGTTAGATTTAGTAAATAAAAAGTTTCGCTCTACAAAAATTAATAATAATAACCCTGTAACGACTGCCGGAATAGTTGTAACAGTTTTGTCCAGGACAGGGAGACAATATAATAATTCGTCACTTCGCCTCCTCTCCACGTGTGACGTTTCACAACTTTTGGTGTCATCCAAATTATTAATGATTACATTTTCTGCCATACAAAACTCTTCGGAAACCAAAACCTCATTTTTCTCCCTCGCATGGCTCTCTCCATTGAATGGATCACTTGCACATTTTTTTTTTTTTTACTGGCTCTATCGAAAAAGTTCAGCGTAATGATTTCCATGGTATTTTTTTCCCGAGGACAAGAATTGCACCTTGTTAAATTTTACGTCGGACAGTGGAAATTTGAAAATCATTTTTTGTAATTTCTGAATAAACGAAACGATTCCTGAAAAACAAATTTAAACGGACTTTATAATTAGTGATAAAGATTTTCTAAGACCAGAACACGAAAAAATCATTGGTAGAAAAAAAGCCTTATACAGGGTGTCCCGTATACAGATGCAAATATTTTGAGGGTAGGTTCAGCCCACCGTGGACTATCATATGAGCGAAACTTGCAGTGGGGCATTTTGCTTCGTTAAAGAGTTATGGCCAAATCCCTGTTTTTCCCACAGGTCTAGAGGTCATTTGGATCGATGCACGTTCTTAAAGAAATGATAGCCAGTAAGTAATTTTTGACTTCATGTATGGATAGTCATGCATATTTCCCTTGAAATGCAGTTGATTGCATAAAAAAATATTGAAAGGCCATAGAGATATTTAATCATAAGTTCAATACTTTTCTAAAATTTGATTTTTCCCTGTTTTCCCTTTCGTGAATTTAGAGTACTTCTACAATTGCAATTCTGCGTATCACTAGTTAAAAAAATACCCTATTATGTTTAGTTTTATAAAAAAGAAAGCTCATTTATATTACTTTAAATATCATGGAACGCACTACACACAAAGCTCAAAAAACACTTCTGAATCATGATGGAAAATTCAAAGTTGGCTGAATTATAACAGAATTGGCGCGTAATTTGAGGTATAAATACACTGCTCTGGGATGTTTAACAGAGGAAATTGATAATTCACAGTGGTCGGTCGGTGTGAACTTTTATGTGAATGGGGTTACGGAATCACAGGGTTATCATGAGGAAAAATGAGAAAGGCTGAAACGAAAGCAGCAACCAGTGGTGTAATTATGGAAAAAGAATACACATTGAGAAAGACTCTGCGCTACCAACAAAAATTATGATTTTATTTTTAGAAGTAAAATTAAAAATATCGTTTTTGTGTTTATCACAATCATGATATCAAAAACATAACAAATAGTGCCGAAAATTAACCTTGGGTAAAAACTCGAACATTCAACCTTAAGGTTACTATTATTATTAATACTTTATTTTTATTTTATAAACAATTGGACCAAGCTTTATTTACATTTTTTTTTTACAATGAACATGGTAACAATTTGTGAAATAAATATAAACAAAGACTGATCAAGGGTGGTGATGCAGTGATACAATTGATACATGTTTGTAGTTTATTGATAAACTACAAACATGATACATTCTGCAACACAGGACATGAAATGAAAAGAACCTAAAAGAATATGTAGCGAACCAAGGGCGAGGTTTAAAGCTTGTGGCTTTCTCTTCCACCGAACATATTGATCGCCTTGTTATTTTAACTATTAGATTTGATTGATATAGTTGGTTAATAAACTAATTGTACTCAGAAAATTTTCATTTATAACTTGCAGTTGGCACAAAAACAGACACACAGACCGCTTCAGGCATCGAGTGTTCTTCAAAATGCAATAGCGCCCAGATTCAAAATTTGAAAGATGTGTTTCTCTCCTTCTGGTGCCGTTTGATAAGGCGTATCTCATTCGTTCCTTGACGCGTCTGAAAGAACTTTGTATTTATTGAAACAAAATAGCAAAGGGTATTTTTTTACTTAGTGATACGCAGAATTGCAATTGTAGAAGTACTCTAAATTCACGAAAGGGAAAACAGGGAAAAATCGAATTTTAGAAAAATATTGAACTTATGATTAAATATCTCTCTGGTCTTTCAATATTTTTTCATGCAACCAACTGCATTTCAAGGGAAATATGCATGACTATCCATACATGAAGTCAAAAATTACTTACTGGCTATCATTTCTTTAAAAACGTGCATCGATCCAAGTGACCTCTAGACCTGTGGAAAAACAGGGATTTGGCCATAACTATTTAACGAAGCAAAATGCCCCACTGCAAGTTTCGCTCATATGATAGTCCACGGTGGGCTGAACCTACCCTCAAAATATTTGCATCTGTATACGGGACACCCTGTATAAGGTTGTGTAGACTGAAAAATTCATTTGGTAAATATGACGTAATAAAAATGTACGTATTCGGCAACTTGAAAAGCCTTTTTAAAGGCTTTCGCGTTCGTTTTCGTGGTTTTGATGACGGAAATGGCCTTCTCTGGTATATTACTATACAGTATTAGTCATTAAAAAAAAAACAATGTGCAAGTGACCCATTCTGTCTTTTTCTATCACCTTTTTCTCCCTTTCATTATTCTCTCTCTCTCTCTCTCTCTCTCTCTCTCTCTCTCTCTCTTTCTATCTCTCTCTCCATTTTTCTCTCCTTCTCTCCATCTTTCTCCTGTATTATGTCTTTTTTCATTTACTTCTGCCATGCTCATATCCCACAACCTCCAGAATCCACAACGGTTTCTTTCTCTCTCAT
This sequence comes from Bactericera cockerelli, assembly GCA_024516035.1. Lineage (NCBI taxonomy): Eukaryota > Metazoa > Arthropoda > Insecta > Hemiptera > Triozidae > Bactericera > Bactericera cockerelli. The sequence continues at coordinate 12,467,872 of CM044960.1, forward strand.
TTCATAAATGTTCGTCGCCATAATAATATGATACGGTAGCACAGTGTGCTATTCAGTGAAACCTTTAATTGCATTTGAATTTTGTTTTTTGACAGATTGATAATTAACTTCCAGGGCGAAATTAATAGACAAATTTTATATCACAAGTCACTGCTAAGCGTCGGTTTTCCCTATCTTACAGTACACAATCCGCAACGCAATTACAAAACCGTCTTATAATTCCGCCCTTAGTTTTACATAGTTTGTTAGATTTGTGGGCTTAAACAGACTCCGTGGCGTAACGGTTGGGGCTACTGCCTGTAGTCCAGAGATCCCGAGTTCGATCACCGGTTGGAGCAGACTTTTCGAAGAAAATTCTGTTCCTTCCTAACGAGTGAGGCTGGCATTTACGGCCCTACCCAAACTAGGTGAGGTTAATGTGGGTAGCTCTGGGACGTTTCCCATGGAGGGTTACACCCCCGACCTGATCAGGACGTTAAAAACAAATAGAATCGTTGGTCTTAGGAAGAGCATCTAGCTATAAAAAAGTGCTCCACCCTACCAACCTGAACCATGAGCTTGGTCAATTCTGACCCCAATAGCAACATATTCTAATATGGGATAAAGGCAAGGAAGATATACGAGTATTATACAGGGGGGGCAAAAGTCTGGAAACCCCTGAATAACTTTCGAATGGCTTCTTCGGTAAAATTAAAATTTTGTAAGGTAAACCGGGCTAATGAGACCTTCTTTTAGAGTCGGGTCGATTTTTGTTACCGGCCACCATGTCGGGGCCAGGGGGGCCAACTTCATTTTTTTAAATACGAACCACCACCTTGCGATACATTTTTGGAAAGGTCTTTAAATAAGAAATACATTGGTGCAAATTTTATTTTTTTAATATTAAACTGTTTGCAAATGGCGTCCAACTTTGTGTATGCAGTAAAGTCTGGAAACCCCTGAATATCTTTTGAAAGGGCTTTCTCAGTTAATTTAAAATTGTGCACGGTAAGTCGGGGTAATTAGACCTTTCCAAAAATGTATCACAAGGTGGGGTTTCGTATTTAAAAAAATGAAGTTGACCTCCCTGTTGACCTGTCGGGGACATGGGGGCCAGTAAAAAAAAATCGGTCCAATTCTAATATAAGGTCTAATTACCAAGGATTACCGTACACAATTTTAAATTTACTGAGAAAGGCTTTTCGAAAGATATTCAGGGGTTTCCAGACTTTACTGCATACACAAAGTTGGACGCCATTTGCAAACAAATAATATTAAAAAAAAAAATTTGCACCAATGTATTTCTTATTTGAAGACCTTTCCAAAAATGTATCGCAAGGTGGGGGTTCGTATTTAAAAAATGAAGTTGGCCCCCTGGTCCCGACATGGGGGCCGGTAACAAAAATCGACCTCACTCTAAAAGAAGGTCTTATTAGCCCAGTTTACCGTACAAAATTTTAAGTTTACCGAAGAAGGCATTCGAAAGTTATTCAGGGGTTTCCAGACTTTTGCCCCACCCTGTATAGTTGAGTCAAGTACCAAGACTAACGCAAATGTTTAGTATGAGCAATTGTGATTTATCGGACTCTGATTAATACACGTATGATAAACTTGACATCTGAACTGTAACTTTAATAAGCAGGTACTCATAAAAAAATATGTTAACAACTTCATAACTTCAATTCAGATTATTATTTATAAATGTACCATTTTTAATATTAATTATATACCATGACGCCAACACAACGTACATCCTGAGCTTGAGCCAAGAACAGCAATAATATTTTTTGTCATTTCACAAACCCACACAATCATAGATTGACAAACATAATGTGAGGGACTTATCCAGTCAGTTAGGAAAAACTAAAACTAGTGCCAAAAGATAAGGATGTGTCCGAGGGAGTTAGAAGATAGAGGATGTAGCGGGGGAAATAAATTTGATGAAAGAGCTGAGAGGAGTAAGGATGAAAATGAGAGAGAAGGACAAGTTAGGAATGATGAGAGAGATGGTACTGTCAAAATTAAGCTCTAAAAAATCTGCCATTCGATTAAGAGTTGGATGAAAGAGATTACCGCAGGCAATAACCCCACCCTTCAGTTAGGACATTAGTATTATTTTTTATTTTTTTTTAGTTATTTTTCATCTATTTTATTATTATTATTATTTAAACATTACTTGTCCTCCTAATAAACATTTATATAATAATAATAAGACAGCTATACTAAGAGAATTTCTCGAACCAAATTTACTACTTTCTGCTGTCCGCTAGTGGCCTCTCTAGGTCTGAGTATCTTCAGGAAGTTCCCAGTGGTTGGTGTAGCATTTGGGGTATCAACACATCCATTCTTTTTGGACTTTTATAACGAAATTAGTAGACAACATTGAGATCTTAAGTAATGACTGGGGGAGATTTTCAATTATTATTATTATTATTATTATTTTTTTTTTTTTGATACATAAAACATATATATATACATATATTATGTCATAACGTCATAGTAGCTTTGAAAAACTAAACAGCTACAACTACACCTTTATTTCTCATTCTCTCTCAAAATTATTAATTTCTTCAATACTTCTTTCCACTATTATCTCATAAATATTATTTACCTCTCTCTATCTTGAGCTATCTATCCAAACTTATGTATACTTTTTTTCCATCCTTATCTAATATCTAGTTATTCCTCTATTATAACTATCTCCTTCTTTCTCTCTCTCTCTCTCTCTTTCCTCTCAATCTCTCCCCTCTTATCTCTCATGTGTAATCTCTTTATTTTCTCATCAATCTAACCTTTTCCTGTACAATTCTCTTCCTCTCTTCTTAACCCTAACGTTTTCCTCGTTACTTCTTTATCCATTTCTTTTTCTCTCTATTTCTCTCTGTTCCACTAGTTCGACAATGTTCTAATGCAAGGAAATGGGAGGAAAGAAGAAAAAAAAAAATGTTTACAAAATTGTTTTGATCACAAATTAGAAAATCAATTTCAAAACTCAAAAACAACTACTTTTTGATGCTTTTGAGCCACCTCATAATAAGACTCTGAGGGTGGTAGGAAATATATTATATTTTATCTTTTCTTTTCTTGTTTATATTGTTCTAATTTTTTTTTATTCTATTTTTTATAATTCTTGTTTGTACATATATTATGTCCTATTGATAAAGAGTTACGTAATAATAAAAAGAATATAGGTCCTTTTGATCTTCTTAGAAACTATTTAGGTAGTAACTTTTATTATTTTCCAAAATTTAATCAGAATGAAGACACCTTACAGCATGAGCACACCCTAGACAGTAAATATAAGTAAACCCTGATGAAACAAACTCAAATAAAACCATTTTCCTGTTGTTTTCGGGGACCCTCTTGCGTTTCTGCCTGCGCCGGCAAAATAAATGAATGAGTCAGCGATTTTCTTTTTTCAACCTATATTGGTAGAAGAAAAGTTTGAATGAAGGGACATACATGTAGAGTTTTGACAAAGACGAGTTTATTTGAAGAGACAGGAGAGTAGATGGTAAATTATATTCATTTATCATCAGATCTATTCTCTCTTATATTATAAATAAATTGATAAAATATCTATCTTGTACACATGTAGACTTTTATAAATATTTTTCTGTAGAACTTCACTCTCTTGTTCTACTTTACTGTACTGCTATGTCTCTCTCTAGCTCATTTTTACTATGTACCCAATATTAGGACGAAGCATTCAATACTTAGTATTGCTGATTGCATAATTACCAAGTTTGACGGCGTGAATAAAAATATGAGACTTGCAGTCATACAGGGTACACGGGGTGCACTAACTAAAATGCAATACGTATGCACGAGTAATATTTTCTATAGATAAAATATTATAATAGTTTTTATAACACGAGATTTTTTTCTGTAAGAGAAAGCGAATGTTTAGATAAAAGAGTCTCATGTGCTTTGTGAAATTATTGCTGTCTTGTTCTTGTTTCACATTGTTATCTTTCTGCACTTTGTAGGATAGCACCGGGAGATATGGATAGCCTTTTGCCCTTCTCCTCTTCATCTCTTCTCAAAAACACACAAGCAAGCAGACACCCCGGCTCCTATGACTTCCCAAAGACACTTCATCCCTTATTCCACGTCCTCTCAGATAAATTTGGATTTCTGCTTCCAAGAGACGAAATTTATCAGTGCTGAGGGATTACGTTGACTACAGAACGAAAAAAAGATGTCAGCAATATTTTCCCAACATGAGTTCATATTTTTTTATCACTTCCGTTGATGCACTCAGAAAGTCAGTCGGTGAAAGTTTAAAGTGTCTTTTTATTTATTTTTATCTCCTCTTGTAGTTATCCCGCCCCCTTCTCCTCTCTCTCTCTCTCTCTCTCATCCTTTTTTTTTTTTTTTTTTTTTGCAGAACCACTCCTGCCCTACAGCTCTTATTTATTTATATACTACTTCATAAAATATAGGGTGAGTATAAAGGCTCATCCCACCCCCCAGTAAATATTTCATCTTGTATCTCAAGAACCAAAATTGGAGGAAATATGAAACTTTTTGATATTATGAAATCCTCTCAAATTGAACTTGCAAACAAATTACTACTCAACCTTTTCTGATAATGTTACCTGTACAGTCAGTGCAGACACGCCTCTGGGTGGGGTCAGACTTTGTGGTCACCCTGTATATTACATCCCTCTATATTATCTTCCCCTCCTTCTTCACGCCATCAGGAATCTGGGCGCTGATTTTTCTTGGTTGGGCGAGCAGGACTGCCCAATGTTTTCATAAGCATTCTAATTCGGTGGCTTGGGTTTCTCATCAATGTGAAGATATATTAAAACATATTTTTATATCCTGATCTCCTGCATTGTCCAAATTTTACTGCAAATGTAATCACCAATGGTTAAATTCATTGAGAAATTTAACGGACAACTTTAACCACAAACTTTAGCTACGGATCAATTAAGTCCAGGATGAAATTCTTCCATTAGGGAGGTGTTTATTATTATTAATTATTGTTTCCAACAAAATTTTGTTGTGTTTGATCTTTGATAGAACAGCAAAACACTTCATAATCATAAAATAAAATATAGGTGTTCTCATTTTTTTACAAGTAGCTTTTTAGGTTCAGTGAAAAGTGAGCAGTTCGAACTTTATACAAACCCAAAATAGTAACAACTTAAAAACTACATTTTTTTAGGGGAAATAGCACATGTGACAAACCTTGTGTCATGAAACGCCCTAAAACCAAAGGAAGATAACTGGCACGTTTTGACCAGCTCTGCATGGCCGCAGCATCACTTCTCTCGCTTGATTGCGTCTTATTTATGACTCCCATTGGAACCTTCCGTTAGGAAATGGGTTACCCAAATACCCAGACATAAGACAGCTCTATCTCACTGTTCTATCTCTATATATAAAACAGAAAAAAGGACTACCTACCTACCTACCTATGTTTGTTTGTCCGGAGTTGTTTAGCCAAAACGGTAAGAGATAGCGAAAAATGTCTCAGAATTGACCCCCCCAAAACCATTATCGCTTTGTCCAGAAAAATTATAAAAAGTTCAAAAAGGCATTGCTGTCCAGCAGTACGGCCATGCCTTAGTAAATTTGAAATTTAGTCCCGTTGTAAAGCACGGGCAAACGGCTAGTCTTTCATAAACTACAGCTTTCCTCGAGTCCTCAGTTCTTGTGACTTTTGAAATCCACTCCCTCTCGAGGTTTTTATTATTATTTTATTTATTTACTTAAAATAGAGAATCAAAGCAGAATATACTAATTTTAGGGCTCAATTTCATTGAATAATAGTACCTAATATAACAAATTATAGGTAGTTTATTTAGAATCACCCCTAACTTTTGAACCATAACTTTATTCTCACTGTTGTATGTAGCAAAAAAATTATGGTATGAACTTTTTTACAAAAGTTTGGGTTGCTGACGAAATGGGCCAACATTACAAAATTTAATGTTTGAGCTCTTTTGAGAAGATTGGCCAAAGATGATTTGTCTACAGAATAACAAATGGTTTTGTCGGGTATTTAAACTTATTGGTGGATGACATAACCTTGACTTTCAAATACTCATCTCGAACAATTATGCGTGGTTCGTTTTCATTCAACTTAGTGTTAAACAAAATTTCACGTATCTTTGATTCTGTTTATTAACCAGGGTTGAAACAGATTAATCAGAGTCTACACAGATATTTTCATTGTATTTTGCTTCCTATGTGGACTTACTCCATGTTAGGAAGGATGAACTCATCTATTCCTGGTTCATTTGTGTTTCACCTATGAACACCTCGGTCCGGAATTTTAAGTGAGGAGGTATATTAAATCAAACACCTCTACATATAAATCACACCCACACACCACGGACCTCACTACCTCATTCACACCGGGACGCCCCTATACACCCCCGCTATCTCTTTCACACTATTATAACGCTTTCCTCTCACCACCACCCTTATCTATTTCAATATTTTACATTCCTTCCACTCCCGCTGTAATGTTCGTCCCGCCGACAGCAATTACTCGAAAGCTTTTTAACTTTCACAAATACAAAAGCCAACAGGGCACAAGCTCACTTCATTATTTACTATTTCACATAAAGGACTCTCTTTTTTTAATGGAGCGCCTTTTTTACTGTAAAAGCCTCATCGCCAGCGTTACATTTTATTTTAGAGGTCTCATATTTTTTAGTATGAAAATTTATACTAGCTCTAATTTATTATCATTTTTATTAATCTAGAAAATACTCTTGCTCTTTCTCTCTCTTCTCTTCCTCCGTCTACGCCTTTCACCAAAGACTAGATTCTGTAAAAGTGTAAAATGATTTTTTCATTAACTTTTTTATTTATTTCATTAACTCGTTCTCTCTCTCTCTCTCTCTCTCTCTCTCTCTCTCTCTCTCTCTCTCTCTCTTTCTTTCTCTTTCTCGTGTTGTTGATTTTTGTAATAGTTTTAACAATGGAGGGGATTGATGGACAACTGTAATTTTTTCCTCACTTTTAATTTCATAATGTTCAAAAACCACTCATTCCTAGTGAGGAAAAAATGACTAGCAGACGGTCAATTCTTGTATGAAATAGGATTACCTAAATATCTATTGTGGAATATTGACCCGAGAAGATGTCAGACTCAAAGTATTTATAATTATGTGCAGGCGCGGCCTGTGTAAAGAAGCTACGGAAAGGCAGCACCTCCACACGAAAAAGATAGAGAGAATTTTCCGAAGTCCTAGCTCGTAAAAATTAATATCTCACAGAATAACCAAAGCATAATATATAATTGGCATGGTAAACAAACTCAAACTTTTTAGATACTGAAAGAGCTACTCTACCAATACAATTTTAGTCCGGTTTATGTAGCAACGACCCCAAAACATTTTCCCAACGGCCGCACCTGATTAACTGATTATGTGCTACGAAGAGCATTAGAGGATGCGACTGATGCACTACCTACAAAATATTATCTCGAGGTTGTTGGTGCCATCCATTGTTTTCATACCAATGTTACATACTTGACTTCCTAATCACATACGAGTATACTTAAGTATCTTCAAGTTCTACTATTTTTCTGTAACCCAGTGTAAAGCCACAAATTTCAAGTATATCCTCTTCTACATTAGTTCGAAGTCTCCCTACTTTTCCGACACCCATTACAAGGTCACGACTGTAACACCAAGGAAAGGTCCTATTACCCCTGTGTAAAAGTGTCATATTTCTGCCGGCCCTACTGAAATTAACCCGAAAGTTTAAAGTTCTACACAACTAACCAGAGGGTGAGAAAAACACAAAAGTTTTATTTATCCTTCTTCTTTCTGTTTTCCTTTCTCTCTCTTTCTCTATTTCATTATCTTCCTTATTTCTCTTCCCTCTCTTTTCTATCCCTCCCTTACTCCTCTCTCTCTCTCTCTCTCTCTCTCTCTCTCCCTTTTTCATGTCTCTTTTTTGCTTCTGTTCCAATAAATAACTTTTATCTTATAATTTTGTCTTCAGGACTTAGGTTCATTCTGAGTTTTCACATTATCACTCTAAAAAGAGCTCAATACTATATCTTCATAATTATTATTTTTAATGTAACATTATATTTTTTAACCATCGAGCTCTGGACCTTCCTATCACAAAGCACAATGTTACCATTGGAAATATTGTAGCTCATAATCGGCTAGTGTCTGGAGCTTTTGAAACAACCTGGAATCAATGTTATTGAGCCAATTTTTTGAAAATACTACCTACTTTATATTATTTTATGCCCAAGGCTGCTAGCAGCGAAATTTTAAGCACAAATTTTCCAAGTTTATTCATGTAATCTCTGTGCATTACCTAGTAATTAATGTAAATATACTCTTTTCATCCTTCTGTTCATGTTCCTCTTTCTATCTTTCTCTTCCATTTTCTTCTCTTACTCTTCTTTTTCTTCCTCTTAGCCTTTCTCTCTTCTTGAATACATCTTTTTTTAACCTCTTGCTTCTCCTTCTCCTATTATTCATTTTTTTCGCACTACTTTTTTTCTCTTTTTTTCCATCATTACCTCTCCTTCTGTCTCTCTCTCCCTCTATCCTGTTTTCTTTGTCATTATTTTTTCTCTTTTTTATCGATATTTATCTTTTTCTCTTTATCTGTATCCCTCTCTTCTGTCTTTTTTGTTTTCTTTGATATTTTCATGAATAAAAACATACTCTTTCTCTTTTACTTCTAATCATTTTCGTCTCTCCTATTTATTTTGGTCTATCTGTATCCTTCTTTCTCTCTGACTCTTCTCATCTCTCCTTACTTCTATTGGCTCTTTTTCTATCTTCATTTCTCTATCTCTATCTCTTTCTTTCTCTCTTTCTCTTTTTCTTTCTATCTCTCTCTCTCTCTCTCTCTCTCTCTCTCTCTCTCTCTCTCTCTCTCCTCTCTCTCCATTCTCTCCCCGATCCCCAAATATAATAAATCAAACTCACCGATCTCTTTCTTTCTCTCTAAAGCCCTGACTTTATACATTTTGACTTGGAACATGAGAACATTATCAACAACTTTCTAATACCAACCGAGACGCGGGATATAAACTTTCGGGGAGTCTAATTGTTCGGCGAAATTTTACTTCCTCAGACAGGAGTTGAAACTAAATGTATTTTTAAACAGGAAGCAAACCGGCTAGGTCCATATTTTCAAATTAGATAATTTTTTCCAACAGTATGGACGTATTATAGGTACTTTTACCTCTGATTATATTAAGTTGTAAGTCACTCGCTTTCCATGCGGAAGGTCCCGGGTTCAAAGCCCCGCGCCTACAAAATTTAGTATTCAAAATTTGGTTACAGTTGTTTGTAAGGGATACCTCCCGGTGCGCTCGTGTTGACCCAGCACCTAAATGGGAAGTATTGTGTCACTTCTCGCCCATCAGAGGGGAGACACACTACGGGATGGGCAAGCTACAACACAGACCACGAGCGTCTACAGTAGCTCCTGTTTCATGGCTACGAAATAAAAAAAGTTATGAAACACTCATCTTTTTACAACAACAAAAAAATCTAATATTATTTACAGAAGAAATGTCTTCATAGTCCATGTATTTTGCTCTCTTGTGAACTAAGAAAATGTGATGAGTAGTAGTCTTTTATCTGAGATACTTACATACATTTTCTTATTTTTGTATTGGGCTTTCGTGTAGCGTGTATGTATCTCAATATTCCAATTAGGAATCTCAACATTTAGCTATATGCTGGTATAATGTGTTACACAGGAGTCTTGTTTATCTACTTTTTTAAAGAATGCGCCTGGTCAATGAATTCTTTTGCATGAGCCGCCACTAATGTAAAATTATTCCGAACCACTAGTCACTTTCGAAAAGTTCAATCTTGATAGAGTTTGTTTTACCAATATTTTCACCATCATTAAAGCTGTAAAATGGAGTATTTTCAAAATGAAATATGGAAACCAATGATTTGTTTTCTTAGAAATTTTCCACCAAACTTTTCATCCTCAAGTATTGTGTGGAAGTTGTATGTAAATGTGACTTCTGTTTTCTTAAAGTGGAATTTATTGGATTACTGGATTTACACTTTTTTTCACAAAATGGTATCTAGAAAAGTTTATTTAGGACTAATTTATTTCGTATTTCATGATAAAACATGTTCTATTTATCTGTTGTAAGTTGTTTAAGTACATATTTTACAATTTTCAACTTTTATTCCTGATTTACTGACTAAAAAGACATCTAATATGTTATGATCTGATCACTACATACATACATATCCTTTGTCGTTCCGTAAATGAACAGGTCGATCTGATCACTATACTACAATAATATAATGAAACACCTTGGCCGAGGTGTGAAGACGCCCTATAGAAAAAAGAGACAGCGCGGCAGAGTGTATTAGGTAACGGAAAACATAGTTCCCATGTATCTGAAAGTACATGAAACTTTCAGACACCGAAAAGTTCAACATGAATTTCAAAAGTTGCAATTTTTATTGCAGAAATGTACAAACCTAATATATACCTACCTTTTATTTAAAGTTATATTAATTTGTGTTAGTCAAAATTGTGATGTCATAATTATTCAATCTCGCTTTACTAAATCTAGGCGCACAGCTTGGGATTGATGAAGCTACTATGAATACAAAACCTGCAGTACCTACAAGGCCCGAATAGGCAGAGGTACGACTTAACGAGAGTATTTGACTTAACGAGAAAATGTTTTTTTTTTTTTTTCAAACATGGAAAATATAATTTATTAAAAATAATTACATTCATTTCCATCTTCAAAGCCAACTCTGTCTAAATTTGAAACACACCACATCCATTTTGAACTTCATACCTCCTCAACTTGTATCTTGACCCTCTCAATCTGAGAGAAACAGCACGAATCAAAGCAACTTGTATCTTGGTTTTAACCCAACCAACAATTCTGTTGTAAGTTTTTGTCCACTTGTTGGATAATGTGTTTGCCATCTTTTTCAGGAAGCTATCGAATTCGTAATGTTGAGGTGACTCACCGATTCGGACCACAAGCTATGGAATTCATAATGTTGAGGTGACTCACCGATTCGGACCACAAGCTATCGAATTCGTAATGTTGAGGTGACTCACCGATTCGGACCACAGGAGGCAGCGCCTTGACCTCCTGATCCTGCAGGATACAGAATACCAGCAGGAGTAGCTGCAGCAGCAGGACCCGGGACTTCCATTTGGAGAAGATTCGGCTCAGATTCGACAGCATAACAATCCTCCTGGGAACACACCAACAAAGAAAACACCATTTCAACACCAATAAATGATTGTTTCGACTAGTATTTTATTATTATTTTTTAATGTTGGGTTTAACGTCGCTTTCAAGTGCATGGTCATTGGTCACATCACGACGGGGGTGTTAACCTCCATTCGCAAGAAAATCAGAAACCTGCTACCCACATTAACCTCAACCAGCCTGGGTTGGGCCATAATGCCAGTATCACGAAGTCTTCACCTCACTGGACATTGCTTAAGTTCGGTGATTCCTACGAGAACCGGTGCATTCAACGCGCCATTGACGCTGGTTTGGGAGTAGATAAAAGGATTTTTTTAGTCTCATTCTTGCAGGATGAACCGAGAGTATTGCATACAAGAGGTCAGAGTACGATGTGAGAACTGTAGTCCAGCCCCGATCAGGCGGGGTAGGTAGGTCGGCTTGTGATGTGTTAAGCCTTTCGATAATGAAGTGCTATGGCTCCCACTTTTCACGATTAATTCTTCGAGACATTGCCCCGGCCTAATTGGTTACGATTGTAATCGGTCATTTTTCGAAATCGAGCTGATAATAATTAATAATTATGTTCTACACAAATTAGTATCTTCTCATTCTAAACATATAAAGGAAATTCTATATTTTTTTTACGAAATTCTAATAATTTACGAATATTTTTTCAGATAAACAAGCTCAGAAGCAGGTGATTTTATCGTAAAAATATACTTTTATAGACATTCATTTATAAATGAAATTGACAGCTTTTGTCGTGATCATTGTCTAGAGGGCTACGAACAAAACAAAGAGAATGCAACCTCCCCACAAAGATAAAACTCTGCCTCTTGGGGATGAATACAAGATGAAAGTTTGGCGTGTGGGTTGCTTAATAGAGGGTAAGAGAGAAAGTAGAAGGACGGTGGGTGAAAGTGAACAGTCATGGTACAATATATTTGATAGGGTAGGGTGGGGTAGATGGTACCGGCGATAGGGGTAATGGGAACGGAGAGGTAAGAGAACTACTGTTTGTTAGCTAACTCAATTACTGAAGTACAAATCAATCAAAACTTTGTATATCCGGAACGTTAAGTCTGCATGGAATACGTGAGAAAGAGAGAGGGGATTGGAAGAGAAAGAGAGTGAGGGAGAAATAAATATAAAAGCATTGAGAGTGAGGTATTAGAGAGGATAATAATAATCCTCAATTATTTCGTCTGAATGGGACTTGATTTGGTAGTTATCTGGTGGTTGAACTGCTAAGGCGCAGAATTGTTAATCCAGGTTCCGTGGTACTTTGTTCATTGGTTTGGATACCACACAATGCACAATGAGTAATTTGAGACTTTGACCGTATATTGATGGCAGTTGTTGCTTCTAACTTAGCAAATGCGCACTTTTCCAACAGTTCAAATGTCCATTGAACCACGAATTCTTGTCAGAAGCATGGAGCAAGAGGAACATCCACGGGTAAGATGAGTGACATGCACACACTTAAAATAAGCTATCTTCAAAGTTTTTTCAGTAGACTTCATACTGAAAAGTTTACTTTAATGAATGTTCGATATAGGGATATGAATCTGAGGCTATCTATAACTAATACCTACTTACCTAATCTACAAAGTACATTTATATGTACCTATAAAACATAAATTAAAGGTACACATACTATGTGAAAAGGTACGTCTATATACAGGGTACCTCTTGAATGTGTTTCCAAAAGTCTTGGAATGGTGTAGCTCTTTATACGCAATCTAAGAGCTCTCCACATGTACAGAACTAATAAAAAATTATAGAGGTTATATATTGACTTTGTCGAAACTGTCAGAATTTTCACGGAAAAATCTCATGAGATTGATTAGAAGATTGTTTTAGGTTGAACATTGCTTTATGTCAAAATCTCTTAATTCATCATTTATCCTTGTAAAATCTCAATCCAGTGATATTATAAATTATAGTGCATAGTCAACACAGTTTTTTTTATGAGAAATGAATCAAGTCAAACTTACTGTGGATTTGGCAGTCAAATAGAGGTTGTCTATCTTAACTATTTTGATAGTGAAGCTTTCTCAACTAATTTATAATATTATATTACTTCCGATAAATTGCTAATATTAGAAATCGAAAGTAGGTATTGCGTTCATTTTTGTAGTAGAAAATATTTTTTTGCTCCAATCTCAATTTTTTGCAATTGATCTTTATCACTCGTGGTCTTGCTACGTATTTATGAGAGTCCCTGTATAAGTAAGTTTATAAGAAAGCATGTGGATCAGTGGGTAGCTAATACAGAGATTGTAATTGCCAAGTTTCCAATCCTTTGGCATGTTCCATGTGAACTTTCAACTATCTATTTCTTCCCTTTCATCTCTCTCTCTCTCACTCTCTCCCTACCTTGGTAACTTTTGATGTCTCTCTCTTTTAGTCATTTTTCTTCTTCTTCTTGTCCCTCTTTCTTAGTTATTTTCTCTTTCTCTTCTCTCTCTCTCTTCATTCTCTCCCTACCTTGATAACTTTTACTCCTTTTTCTTTCTTTTTTGTCCCTCTTTTTTTAGTTATTTTCTCTCTCTCTCTCTCTCTCTCTCTCTCTCTCTCTCTCTCTTCTCTCTCTCTCTCTCTTTCCCTTTCTCTCTGTCTCTCCTAATTTGTTGACGTATTTACTTTTTATTTCCACCTCTTATTTCTTTTCCTTAGTTCTCTCATTTTTTTCTTATCAATTTTTCTCTCCCTCCAAAACTGTTATCATACCTATATCTATTCTACTCCCTCTCTTTCTATCCCTCATTTCTCATATAATATCCTGTATCTATACAGAGTTTGGTTCGGCTGCTCTACTTCTTTAACTTCAGCAAAATGAGGTAAGTATTCCAGTATTTTCCTATTTGAGATACTTTCCAGAGTTTTAATACACTCAACAAACTTTATATGAGTTGTGGTAGTTTATTATTTTGCAAACAGTAGATGAAAACCAGATGAAGATAAAAATGTACTCATGCATACAAAATTGAGAGAGAAGGAGGATTGAGATAGGAGAAAATTTAGACATTAGACCCACATGAAAAGAGACAATTGAGACAAAAGGATAAAGGAAGAGTGAGACATAGATAGAGAAGCAAAAAGATACAACAAGTCCAGAAAAAAAAGATGAACGTAAAGAAAAAGGAATGGAGAAAAATAATGAGACAAAGATAATGGAAAATTGAAGAGAGAATAAAGAGCTTACATAAATAAAGAAAAAATCAAAGTGAAAGATTGGAAATAAGTGTTTAGAAATGTAGGACAAGGACAGGAAATAACAATATTTATGTGAGTGATTAAAGAAAAAAATAGAGAGGAAAGTAAGAAATTTTACATTACATTATTTCTGGAGATATTTTCTAAAGGAATTCCTATGTCCGAAGTTCCTTATTTTGTACTATTGAAATATTGAACCCAAAAAAGAAATTTTATTTATAAAATAACAAAAGTAGTTACAGAAAAAATGAGAGAGAAAAGGAAAGGTAGATAAAACATACAGAATGAAATAGGAAATAGGTGTACATGGAAATATACAGAATGTAACACTTATACAAAAAAGTGCAGTATATTTTGAAAGTAAGGTAAAAAGTTACAAATAATCAGGACATTACATTGTGAAGATATTTTCCCTATGCTACGTCCTTTATTTAGAACTATTGAGCCCGACAGAAGAAAGTTATTATGATAACAAAAGTATGGACAGAAAAATAATAATTAGAGAGAAAAGGAGAGGTAGAATAGAAAGAAAATGTTGCAGCGATGAGCATAGAACTTTAGATGAAAAATACAAAGTAGAAGCTCTGATAGAAACAAGAAAAGGAAGGACGAAAAGAAGAGGAGGGGAGGAAAGAGAAAGAAAGAAATAGAAGCTAGCAAGGAGGAGGAAAGAGACAAAGCTATTACCGTTGTCTTGATAAGAGGATAGACGGAATTTTATATCCTGACTGATGTAGAAGTTGCAAGTCAGCAACCAGGAGAGAAAAATGGAAATATTTTGCGTTTAGGGGCAAACAAAAAACATACAGAATGAAACAGGTATACATGGAAACATATACAGAATGTAACACTTGTAAAAAAAGAGTGCACTTAATGTAGAAAATACATAATGTACAGGTAAAAAAGTTACAAATACATAGGAAAAGATCTAAACAGAAAATAAAGTTTATTCGACATGTGGGATATTAAATTTCAAAAAATTGAAATTGAGTATAGTAATTAATACTGTAAAGTTTGAAAGAAAGAAAGTATCCTAGAAAAGTCAAATGATCAAACTTTATTCCTAAATTCAGTATTTCTAGCTCAGATTAGGTGTTAGAAAAACTTAAATAAACAGTAGGTACAGTGTTAGATAATGTTTAAGGATACAACAGGAACAAGAGTGGGAGAAAAACACACATCGAAAAGGGAAGATCTCAAAGAAGGAAAAAATCAACCGAAAAAGAGGAACAATAAAGACAGGGTCTTATCTTCAACACTAAGCTCGAAAGTAATAAACAGCTCATCTTGAATTCCACGCAAAAGCCCTTACAGTGTTGTGGAGACTAAGCTGTTCTCAAACTTTTGCTTTCAAGGTAAGTTACCAGGGAACCATAAATTAGTAATGGCTACATCATAATTGTATTTTTTACAGTAATGCTATTCTGTTAGTGAGATTTTTCTGTCCTTAAGTTCCAGTCCCAACCAGGATTCGAAGAGTTAGAGCTGATTATTTTTTTTTTTAAGCTGTACCTATCAGACGCGGCCGGTGCTAAGGAGCTGCGGAACTGAAGCACCCCCAGAATCAAAAGAAAAAGAGAGTATTTTCTCAAGTCGTAGCTCGTACACAATGAAAATTATCACTAATTTCTAGAATAATGAATGCATTATTATGATTGGCATTGTAAACAAACTCAAAATCTTTATAGATACTGAAAGAGCCACACTATGTCTCTAAATCCAATTTTAGTCCAGTTTATGTGACGGCAACCCCACAACATTTGCCCACCGGCTGCGCCTGGTACCTATGTAATAAATTCAAGATGGAGCATTACATCAATGCAATGGCTTGTATGGAGATGACAAGATTTGCAAGACGCTGGGAATGTTTCTAGCCAGAGTCCATAGCATGTTAATACAAAGGTCTCTTCGGATTACTAAAGTTATGCAACATTCAGCAAAGTCAGGAATAGGTGGATGGCCACTCGAATTCAAAATCATGATGATTTTTTTCTTCTACTTTGTAGCCATGAAACAGGAGCTACTATAGACGCTTATGGTCTATGTTGTAGCTTGCCTATCCCGCAGTATGGCTCACCTCTGATGGTTCCTATTTAGGTGCTGGGTCAACACGAGTGTACCGGAACGCATCACTTACAAACAAATGTAACAATTAGGTGATGTTTAAGAGATCTTTAGGAAAAAGAAAGCATTTGTTGTGAGATATGTTACTATCTTGACATCTGTTGACCTTACTGTATTGAGTAGGTCAAAATTTGGGGTGTTCCACGCAAAGTTTTGAGAACTGCTGTTTGTAAGCCACAAAAAAGAGAACAATATTATTTCTCTGTTGGCCATAAATAAGTGCATTCCACGACATCTTTACAAGACACAGAAATATAAGCTAAATCGAGAGAGGGAAAGAGCGAGAGCTCAAGTTAATATCCACATTTTTCTTGTGAAAAATGAAGATAAGCCCTCAACCACTTAGTCTCTTTGCTCCTTTGAGGAAAAGAAACTAAGAAAGATACACATATTATATTGTTATTATTCCCCTGGTATTAAAAAGGGGGGCTATCAAATGCTTGGTAACTTGAATACAGATACTCATATTTTATCAAAAGAAAAAAAAAAATGAATTTAAGGTGGTAGTCGATTGCAGTTACATTTTATCAATTGTCACATTAATTTTTGGATTTTATTTAATCTTCAATGTAGTAGAATTTTATGTTTTGGCATTAGGCTCTGAGGGTGTAATTATAATGCAGGATTAAATCTAAGATAAGTCGGAGTTTCAACCAATCATAGCACAATATAGCCCGAATTGAGGGACGGTCTAGCTTATCTTAAACTTGATCCTGTTTTACAATTCGGCCATTCTCAATCGTAAGTGAACAAAAAAAGTCATTAGCCCATTGTATACGGAAGAGGTACAACACAAATATTCATAATTTCCTAAAAAAAAGGACAAAAAATCTGGGTTTGTATTTTTTTTTTTTTTTTTTAGGAAAGAAAGAGAGTACAACGCTTTAGCCAAATCCAGGGATAATGACATCGTACCCAAAGCTTTTAGTAGAACAGAGGAGACGGAAGGGGGTGAGTTAGAGCGAGGACAGAGTGAGATAGGAGCTAGGAGAGAGGGAGGAACATAGAAGAGGGTAGAGAAAGTGAGAGGGAGGATAAAGGTATGAGAGAACAGACAAGAGGAAGGAAATAATAGATTTAAGAGGGGAGAGAGAGGGAGACAGGAGAGGGAGGGATGTAAAAGAAGGGAGAAAAATTGACAGAAGATAAAGGTATGAAAGAACAAAGATGGAAATATAAGAAAAGAGGGAGGAAGATAAGGTAAGAACAAAAGGGGAAAGAGAGAAAACGAAGGGAAGAAGGATTATAGGGAAAGTGAGAGGGAGGGAAAAGGTTATGAGACATGAGAGAGGGAGACATAGAAGTGAGAAGACATGAGAGAGTGAGATTGGAGGATTGGAGTGAAGAGAGGAAGGTATAAGAAAGAAAGGAGAGAGACAGGAGAGAAGGGTGAATGTTATAAGAAAGAAGGGAGAGACACAGGATATAAGGGAGAAAAGTATAAGAAAGAAGAGAGAGAGAAACAGGAGAGAAGGAGGAAGGAAAATAAAAGTGAAAAGAGAAAATGATAGGAAGGGGAAACGTATGAAACAGAGAGAGAGACTCAAAATACGAGCGAGAGAGAGAGAAATAGAGAGATGAAAGAAAACTATGTAGAGAGAAAGAAAAACAAAAGTCTTATTAATTTAAATTTTATAGAAACAAACTTGAGTATAGCCAAGTAGGCAAAAATGATGGGTCTAATGGCCAGATAATGAAACAGGATCAATCTAAAGATAAGCCAGACCCTCCCTCGAGGGTCGGATTTTCAACCAATCTCTGCGCACTATAGCTCTAGTTGAGGGACAGTCTTACCTATCTTAAATTGAATCCTGTTTTATTATTCGACTCTGAGCCAAATTTTCAATCAGGATTACAACGACAATAAAGATAAACCAGGCGGTTCTTCAAGTCAGATTATAGACTTCTGTGATTGGTTGAAACTCCTACTTGAGGGTCGGTTTGGCTCATCTTTGTTGTAATCCTGTTTTATAATTCGACTCAAAGAAATTAATACTGATTGAAATTTTGGACACTTGAAAGTGTCTTCTTATTTATTTTTTATTTTTACTATCATTTATTATAGTATGCTAACAACTTGTGTATGGTTATTGGTTATATACACTTTTTTTAACTTAAATCTTAAGTTTTGACATATCTCAGAAATTAATTACGGGATTCAAATTATTTCCAGTAAGGCATAACCATAAGTCATCCGGATCTCTGAAGGGTGCATACTGGGGACAGCTTTGAAGATGTCTTCTTATTAATTTAGGTTCATTCAATATAAAGTTTTCATTAATTAGATTTACCTACGTTGATTTCAACGTAATAATCACGTCACGACGCTAGTTAAATTTACCCATCATTTTCTAAGTCAATAAACGAGTTACTTAATTATATTTAACTCACCTAACCTGAGTGGGGCGTAAAATAGCCTCATCTAATTTGTGTACATAATAATTAGAATAATAATATGTAAAGAATCAGAATTATATGATAATTGGTTTAGACACGATTATTGATATTGTATTTTTATTAGCTTCTAACGGGAAATGATAAGCTGTGGTTTATCGTGCATAAAAGCATTAGTTTTTTCTGCAATAAAAAATAAAAATCTGGATAAACTCGATAGAAATTATCCCAACCCCATTAAAACTATTTTGAGTAACATTGCTATAGTATCAAAAGTCCTGCAGGCTTTATAAAGTTAACTAGGTCATTTTTGAAATAACAGTTATTTTCCTTTTTTTTCTAGGTATTTTGGTTTTTTGTTTATTTTTAGGAACATAATTTTTTGGAACATTATTTTGAAATACCTTGAACGTGGAATTTCCAACCTAGAAGAACGTCAACGAACTACGGTGCGTGGAACCGAAAACTTCTAAAATGATAATTATTATGCAAATTACATTTAAAATTAACAAAAAAAATAAGATTTTACTTTTTTTAATGAAAACAAAACAGCAAAGATATAGTAGAGAGGAGAAAAAACAGAAAGGAGAAGGAAGCCTTTGGAGGACGAAAATAATAAAGTCACACTAAAGTAAGTGAGGCTGTAATGAACAAAATTGAAGCCATTACGGAAAAGAAAAGAAGTGGCATACACAATATTTTCAGAGCCCATAAAGAGATAAAAAATCTTGTGAATATTCACAACACAGGACATAATAGAGGAAAACTTTAGCGAAATTGAGATGGTGGTTTTTGAGACTCAGAGTTTCCTTTTCTTAAACATAGATGAAGAGAAACTTCCTCCCCTTAGAACAATAATGTTTAAACTTTAGCACTTATTTGTTTAGGATCAAGACTTGAATTGCCGACGCTGCAAAAATCTTTATCAGACCAAGCTCTCATTTTGTTCATTCTTTCCAATTCTGAAGCTGACATTTTGTCAGTAAATAAATATTTGTAGAAGTCAGATTTGTTGTAATTGTTGTTGTACGTCTTGTGACTTGTGGTTCTATCACTTCATCAGTATTTATGTATGTATTAATGTCTTTATAGGTAGCTATAGATAAAATGGTATCATGACATATATATTATAATAAATTTACGGCCATAAACATTTTCTGTTTCATTTAAAAGGAAGAAAAAAAAGCAAATGTAAATCAAACACCTCAGCCGAGGTGTGAAGAACGCCTATACAAAGAAAGAGACAGCCCGGCAGAGTGTAAGGTTACGGATTGTCTGTATCCCTGGATCTTTAGGGTGAAATATCAGTGAGATGTACAAAAATACTGTATTTTCTCGAAGGTCATGCAATAAAAACTGTTATTAATAATGGGTAATTACACTCAAAACGTTAAAAGAATCTACTAAATATCGTATTTTCTATTTTTTTTTTTTTTACTTTTGGATAATCAATTATGTGCGTATAAAAAGGTAATAAAAATAAATACTTAATGTAGAGGGAGAGAGATGGAGAGAGAGAGAGAGTGGAAAATAAATAGACAGACAGTAAAAGAACGCCGACCCCAAATAAAATTGGGAAAAGGTGAGTGAAAGAAGAGAAGAATAGAAGAAAAGAGATTAAGAGATAGAAAACAGAAATATATAACTATAAAGAAGAAGAGAAAGAAAAATAAGACCAGGAATAAAAGAAAAGAGTATAGGGCCAAGAATTTTAAAGAAAAAAAAAAGAAGGTACAGAATTCGAAAGAAAGAATAAAGAATACTGAAGAAAAAAAATGAGAGAAGGAAAATAGATGAAAGAAGGAAAAAAAATAGAGATGGTTAGAAAAGTGAGCAAGGAAGAAAATAATATATGCATGGTAAGATACGTAGTTACGTACCTTACCTACATTAGGAGAGGGAAGGAGAAAGAGGCAGAGGAAGAAAGAGGGACGAGGGAAGCTGTGGGTTCATTAATTTAAGGTTTCAACAACATTAACTTTCGTATAACTTGCTTCCTCTTTCTCTCTCTCTCTCCTCCTCTTCCTTCCCTGCACGTATCTCTTTATCTCTCTCCCTTTCTTTTCTCCAGCCTTCTCTCCTTTCCTTTTACCCTGCTTGAAACCGCCTCCCTCTTCTTTTTCCCTCTGTCTACCTCCGTGTTTAATCAAATTTTTAATGGAAACTAAACTTTACATTTGTTTTTCTCGTACGCGTCAGGTTTATGTGGGCAATGAAAAACAGCTATTCTTGTTACGGTGAATGTCTATTGTGACTTGTAAAAAAAAGTGTTCGGGTAAGTAGGTACTTGCAATGAAATTGGACAAGGGAATTAAATGGAAATGAGGGCAAAATGGTATTCGCTCGGTCTGCCATAAAAATTCCTGTGTTACGGGCGCCAGATGGCTGACAGTTTTATTCTTAAGACAAAGGGTAAAGTCACAATCAATCAAACCCGTCATACTAGTTTTTTTGAGGGGGGGGGGGGGCGGACTTAAATATCTGACTCAAATTTCAGTTTTGAATTTAAATTAAATGCATTGAGTAATAAGAAACAGAGGTTGGTTTTCAATCGTAAATTTCTATGAATCCAAGATGTCTAGCCCATATAGAATTCCAAATCTAACGCAACCTGTTTTATAGATAGTAAAATACCTAAATATTATTTGATAGTTATATGTATTTAAAAAAAACACACAACTTGTGGTGAATTATTCAGCGGAATGTTGAGATAATCCGTGTATTTTTCAGTAAAATAATCTAACGCGAACTAGGTGTTTAATTTTGAAGATTATACAAACATTTTTTAACATCACTAGCTACATAATATAAAAATAATGTAGCTACATCTACACTACATACGTGGGACTAGGTAGTAGTCACTGTGGCAGAGCGAGTTACGCGCTAGGCATTGCACACATGGTGACCTGGGTTCGATTCCCAGCAGGGCTAGATTTTTTCTGCTCTGTACTTGGATCTTCGGGGTTCACTCATACCTCGTGAGGAAAAATGAGTAGCTGCTTTAATGTGAAGCAGCGACCAGTGGCAGAATCTTAGGCAAAAAAATAATACAAGATATTGTAAATTAAAGTGGTAAAGTCCTATGATTCTGCGGTACCCACTAAAATTGTGACATAATAACACAAAGAAAAAGCATTATTATATATATATATTATTTTACAAGGGACTATGTGTTTAATTTTGAAGATTATACAAACATTTTTCAACATCACTAGCTACATAATATAAATGTAGATACATCTACATACGAGGGACACAATGACAAAAGTATAACCAACTTTTAAAATAGACTGCGGTTTTTGAAAAGAAATTGCTCGTAAGTCTCATAACCCCTGTCGACAGGCTGAAATTATGTGTGGTTATTCAATTATTATACCATGGTGAAAGTTTGAGTTAACTTTCATAAATCCGTATTATGAAAGTTGTGTTTATTTTTAGACTTTTCTATCTCTTTGTCGCTGAGTATTTTATCACAGGTTACGCGAGAAAAATAATGAGTATAAGTTTATATAATAAACATTGAAAAAAGTCGTTGAAATAAGCTTTTCTTACTCTAATTATTCATATTTTAGTACTAACAATAAATTAAATGAACAGAACTGTGCAAATAGCCAATCAAAAACCATCAACTTCATAGAACACTTTGTCTCATCAAATGCAAATTCCCCTCAAGGAAAACGTATAAGATAAACCTACATACTCACTCGTATTACAAGAACCGACATTTAAGTCCTCTAAAGCGTTGCTTCGATTTGGGCCTATCCCCACTCCAACTTTTAAAAAAAGCATGATTAAAAAGTTCATTTTGGACAGATTGTGAATCAACATTCAATGTTTTCTATAAATTTCATTAATATTTTCAACAAGAGGAAATTTAAATTTGCGGCAACATAGAAAACTAACTCAGTATGAATATTCTTTTCACAATTTTTGTGGGTATCAACACATTACAAAGGACCTCTTTTACATTTCTATGTCCTTTACATTGCCTGTTTTCTAGACTAGTAATGCCGGCACTGGTCGTTCGTTACTCACCCAAATCACCTGAGTGCAAGATAGTCTGCCAGCCACTGCGCCACACTGACTACTAAATAACATATTACAGAAACACATACTTTAACTGATAAAGTTTATACCACCTCGCCGTTCCGAGTTACAGAATCATATTCACATTTCCAACCCCGCTTGCAGCACTCAACATCCCGGATTCTCAAAGGTTTCACCTTTGAAGAAACCTAAAGTCACTAATGAACAGCTCCTCCCGCTGAAGAAGCGGGGACAGAATTAAAAGGCTCAAGTGAAAATGTTCTCCGAATTTAATTATTACAGCGTCTTGGTTATGAACTTTAACCCTTATATGACTTGGAGGTTTTGAATTAACCTATCGTCTTTTCCTAGACCTACAAGGTTCCCGAAAGATAGAATGGAAAACCAATCAGTCTGTCTACCCGAAATTATTAGTAGAATGAACATCCGTAATGTAGATGACAATAACGGTAACGGATGACTGTATTGACTCTCTCCCTGGGGGACATTAAAAATATCAGGTACCAGCTTTTTCGGAGCAAAAGACAATAACACAAATCATTGGTGCTCTTAACAGGGTTAGCGTTAAGAAAGTCATCCAACAGTAAAATGTGGAAGTAGAAATGGCAGAACGAAACAACCTCAACCATGAGGAAGAGGTTGACCAATGTCAACCCTAAGTCGGATTTGGAAAATACAAAGTAAAAGAAAAAGCAGATTGATGTAAAATCTATCGGTCATAATCGTGTCCATCTGTCCATAGCGATTAGATTCTTGCTAGGTAGAAAATATCTAATTCGATTAGTGAAGTCAAGCAAAGGGTTAGTTTATCCTGTGTCGAGTGCACTGGGGTTAGGGCAGGAAATCCAATACGTTGGTCGGAGTATTTTCTTACAGGTATCCGGTTACCTTTGCGCTCTGCCGGAATAATTCATGATGTCTATGCATGTCCTCACTTCTTGCTGAAAACTTCTAACTAGATGAATGTAGATAAAATTTCTATGGCTATATTATAATTGGTAATTTCTAATTCTATAAATCTCAAATAGCGTATTGACATAAAATAAAAAAAATAGCACGGCTTGTAGAATAAAAAATACTCCCACAGACAATAAATAATAATAATGCATAGTTTTAGTAGTAGTTGTTGTTATAATAGGTAGTAACAATAGCAAAATAAAAAATGGGTACATACCTGGAAACGTGGAAATCACTGAACCGTCTCCAATTGCATCCTTGTTTTTCTAAACATAAAAAACCTAGCTCGCGAACCTTTCACTGTCAACGGATCTTTTGGTTGCGAGGAGCGTAGCTGTAAAGATTGACCGATTGAAATAACCCACCTTTTTTATAGGTAAGATATAGTTAAACTATTACACAAGGTACTATTTACAATGGTAAGCTAGTCATTGAGTTTGTTGAAATAATTACTTTTTATTATTTGAAGGTAACGTTCAATTCGGATATTATTTTCTGAACTAAGTAAATATTATGTTAAATTTGATTTTAATATGAAATTTTACAGGTGCATTAAAATTATTTATTTATAAAAAAAAAATGGTAGGTATTCTAAGTAAATCATATTTGTGATAATCACTTTCGTGATATCACGACTACTCAAACTCGCTTTACTTAATCTTTCCTCAACTTGGGACTTGAACCACCGACCTCCAAGTCACTGGTTTGCCGCCTTATCAATCAAGCTACTGAGGTTGGTTGGCAATATAAGTAGAAAAATACATAAAACTACAGGTGTGTAATATTGGTGTCATGTTCGTAGTTTGGGTATCTCCACTAATTTTAGTGGATGTGATTGTAGGTGCCTCTATGTATATTGCAATGATGTTTTTAAAAAAATATAAAATACATTACTCAGAACATAATCTGGTGGATAACAGTCTAATATACATACCTACTCCCAAAATGACATTTCACATTGGGACGATACGAAGCAATTCTGGGCTACAGCTAAATTTAATGAATTTATTGCACATTGCATAAATTAATTAGATTGACGGCGTATATACAATCGGTTAACTCTAATGTAATAAAATTCAACTGAGGCCTATTGATAGACTTCACCTAAGTAATATAAATTATTGTCTCGTATCTTGAATAGAGGATTCTATGTTAAATCCAAGTATCGAATTTCTAGTTTCGTCTTGAGTTTTCAAAGACTTGTTACATTCAATTTCTCAAAGTTGCGGTGAGCACTGTGCATATTCGCGACGAAGTGTTGTGAAGTGAGTCTTTTTTGATTCGGACGATATTAAATTTGTCCCTATCTATGGATCCAACTATCTATCTACTAAGACTGTATGGTTGTATTTAATGCGGTAAAAGTTGTAATTTTTCGCCATTTTATTATTAATTATTATTTATCTTAAAAAAGCTCATCTGAAGAATTATCTGTTTATCTTAAGAAAACTCTTCCCTCATTTGAATTCTGCAATGAGCTCTAATCAGTTTGATCAACAAGTAGGTATTTTCGAATGATGCCATGCTAAACAACTTCGAGCTAGGCTAGTAAGTGGTTCAAAATTTATGAACAATGTCCCAGTTCATTACAGAAATGTGGAAATTTCTATAATTTATTTATATTGCCTATTGTTATAAATAAACAGTTTTGAAATTATTACCCTATCAGATTATGCATACTAGTACCAGCCCCATCAAACTAATAATGAAACCATTGTCTTGTGATTCATGTACGAGTAATTGGCCTGTCTGAACAGGTCAATTACCTGAATAAATTGGAAAACTCTGAGGGTTGTATACTTTGCCATCTATAATATCATTATTATTTTCTCCATAGTACAATAACCTTTTAGAAATAACATTTGTTACGATTATGACACTAATAAACATGAAGAAGAAATAAATTAGAAAGACCCTGTATTCATCGTTTTTATGTTCCAAAGGTGCTCATTGAATGAAAGATGACCTATTTGATCACTGCATCTACTGAGGAAGCTTGAATCTTTCACGTCTAGTACATGATAATGAAGAAAATGAAAAAGTGAAAATTTGGGCTTTGTAAAAAAATTGATGGAACAAAGTTCCAGATTTAATGCAAGGGCTATAAGAAGTGAACCCTGTTCGATTCTCATTGTGGTCAAAGATTATTCAATTCTCTAGCCATTGTATTATAATTTTAGGATAGTTAAAATTGATGTTTATTTGGCTAACAGGGTTCTTTCATTCGTCAAAGCGAAGTATCTTATCTCTTGAAAATGCTTCAACTTGAATCCCTAAGTATTTAAAATATACATATATTAGAAAGTTTATTTTTTTAACTCCAATTTTGTAAACTCTTGTTTAATTTTCCCTTCTCTAATTTGTCGTGTGTGTTTATGAGGGTTTAGAATTGCTTTCAAGTATATGATTATTATTATCACGATTATTTTTTATGTCTTATAAATTGATTTATTTTCTATTAATTTTTGCAAAAAAGCCATACCAAAAATCTCTAATATTTAGCAGCAAACCAAACAAAAATACGGCAAAACGCAAAAAAAACACGTAAATTAATTCGTAAATTCGAAAAAATATGGCAGAAATATCGCGAAAAACGTTCACGTAAAAAAAAAGCTTTGTCACGCAAAAGCTACGAGCGGGAGCTTATAACAATACTGAGAGACTGAATCCTGAACATCCTTCCCTTCTCTGTCTTTCGTTCGTTCTTTCCTTTTCCACTATTTCCTTCGCCTGTCTTCTTTTATGTACCTCTCTTTTTCTCTATCTCTATATCGTTTCCTCCCCTCTCTCCATCTATTTCTCAATTCCCCTCTCTTTCCTCATTTTTCTAGCATACTCATCCCTCTCTCTACTGATTCCCTCTTCTTTCCCCCATTATTTCTCTCTCTTTGTCTCTCTCTCTCTCTCTCTCTTTCTCTTCTTCCTTCTCTTCCATTAGACCCTCCTGTCATTCTTTCTAGTTTTTTCCCTATTCTCCTATCTACTTCATCTTCTTACATTAACCTCTCCCCACATTACCTTTCTCACTTATTTCTCCTGTCTCTATTCCTCGCTTCATCTCTTTCCCTCCTTTTTTTCTTTTTCTTTTTCGTCTCTCTACCTTACTGTTTCCATATTATTTTTCTATGTTTTAAAGTCTCAGTATCTCTCTATTTTCTTTTTTTGTATGTTTTCTTGTCTTTTTTACTTTTTTGTCCAGAAGATCCTCTCAACACTCTTAGCGCCTCTTCTGATCATATTGTTACATTTGTCTCCTCTTTTCTCTCAAACATCCATCCTCCTTTTACTCCCTATGTCTTTCCCCCCTTCTTTTTCCTCTTTCGACTCTCTCTTCTCCTTTTCTTTTCATTCACTCTCTTCACTCTCATTCTTTTTCCTCTCTCTCTCTACTCTTCTCTCTTCCTGACTCTCTATTATCCGAACATAAAAAATTGACGAGGCGAAGAAATATTTTATTGAGTTTGGAAGCTCAAGTCAGTCAGAAATATTATCTCCTCTCTCTCTCTCTCCCCTCTTCTTTTTCAGTAGTAGGGATGCAAAGGCTAATAAACCTGTAGATTAGTGTAGATTGAGATGTAAATTAATTTTTTTTTAAAGACAATGATTTTTTTAAATTATAATGTTTCTATTTTTCGCAGGTATTTAAACTTCTAGATTTATAATTAAAAGGAGTGGATAGGATATGTTTGCTTAGTGATAATTCCAATTGGCTTTCAATCACAAAACAATAAAATGATATACATAAAATAGTAGTCAAGTTAAGGATCCGTTCGTTCGAATCCCACCCAGTGCATGAATTTTTCCTCATTAATTTGAGTTTCTGACCACATAATAATAAACTCTGAGGGTTAGGTGGTAAAAAAAGCTTTGAGCATTAACCTCGCCTGGTGGTTATCTAGCTCTAAAGAGTGTTATTATTCTCATTGCTAGAAAAGACTTAGGCCAGAATGAATGTACTTTTTTCTAATACCCCTGTGGCGCTATGTCTCAATTTGCGTACTGTCCTAGATGAGGACAACCGATGCTATGTCATGACTTAAGTTCTCGATTTTGACTATTAAATTCGCCCTTAGTTTTTTTATAAGAGTTCGTCCATCGTGCATCCTCTCTCAAACAAGAAGTAAAGAGGAAGTCTTCTTGTTTTCAGCAACATCGCCCGCCTCCAATCCCACACAAAACAATAAATAAAATTTGATTGTCTGCCTAAACAAAGTTATTTTTATTGTCATTTATAGCTGAACCCAACCCCCACCCCTTGTGCAGGGCTTCCGAGCAGCGAGTCAACCA
This sequence comes from Bactericera cockerelli, assembly GCA_024516035.1. Taxonomy (NCBI): domain Eukaryota; kingdom Metazoa; phylum Arthropoda; class Insecta; order Hemiptera; family Triozidae; genus Bactericera; species Bactericera cockerelli. The sequence goes on from CM044960.1 coordinate 12,496,073, forward strand.
GACGGCAAATATAACCGCTAATAACCCCTAACTGCCTAATTTTCTTTCTTTTCTCTCCCAAAATAGTTGTCTCTCTTTGTTCTTTTTCTGTCTGTCTCTCACTTTTTAGACTTTATTGCTGTTTGTCTCTCTCTCTCTCTCTCTCTCTCTCTCTCTCTCTGACCAGGTTCACCTTCTTAACCTAAAAATGGTTAATAAGCAGCTCTTTTTTTTTGAGATTTACTTTTTGACGGTATTTTATCAAGGACAGATTGTTCTTTTTGTATTTTCTTAACGTCTCTAGTCTCTAAGAAATAGGAGATTCGAAATGGGGGTTTCACCCTCCATACGCAGGAAAATTATTTCACCAGATACCCACATCAACTTTACTCAGCCTGGGTTGGGCCGGGTGTAGCCAGATTTTCAATTAGAATGGTAAACCATTTAGTTAATTGTCATGTATGTGTTTATCACTTGTGTGATGTCACAACTACTCAAACTCGGTTACTAAGTCTTTTCTGAACTCGGTCCTGACCTCCAGGTTACAAACATGTTCGTCGCCTTATCGATCAAGCTACTAAGTTCTGTAGGTAAACCATCAAAGTCCTAATCTCGCAAGACCTTAATTTACTTCAATAACAGATTGAGAACTGATGTAGGTGTATACGTACATGCTATCGACACTAACTTATTTCTGGGCGTTTTATTTTGAAGTTATAAACTAAGGTATAAAAGATGTTTTGTCAATCACTGGACAATAAATGAGAGAGATATTTATTGCAATCAGCTGGCTTAAATTAAGTAAGGAACAAAGGAACAAATTAAGTAAGGAACAAAGGAACAAATTAAGTAAGGAAAGAAATTTACACCACTATAAAGCTCTTCAAAACGTGAAAAACAAGTCAATAGCTATCGGCAATAAAATAATAAAATCCAAAAGGTACCTATAAAAATATTGAAATTACTTAATAGTGTTAATAAAAATTAACCCTGAATGTAAAATGTCAAACAAGTACAAATGATCATAAGTTTGATAGAAATTATAGGTTAACTGCCCATTTTTTTACCTATCTATTTAAATAGGTTAATTGTTAATTACAACTCTTCTCCCATAATAAATACTTTTTCAGGTACAATATACGATTATTAACCGGAATGAGACCTTTTAGCTTTATTCAATTGTCTAAGACTTGGATGGGTGACCATTCAAATTCTAATTCTCGTGACGCTGGCTTTTCCCGGCCCACTCAGGCTGGGTGAGGTCAATGTGAGTAGCAGGTTTGTGAGTTTCCTGCGAATGGAGGGTAAAACCCCCGTCGTGATATGACCATGGCAGTTGAAAGCGACGTTAAACCCCACTTAAAAAAAAAGTATTATACAAGTATTATAAAAAAAAGACATTTATAAAATTCCAAATAATTATTATGAGATAGTTTTCAGTAGAAATCTGTACTATTAAAAAATACATAAGATGACGGGATGGAAAAAAGAGAAGAATTTTGATGAATTATTAATAAATAAATAAAAAACCATAACCTGAAATAGAGACTGAAGGATAATGAAGATACTATAGTGGGAGGAGACTGTGGAAAGAAAGAGGGTCAGAATGTAAGTAAAAGATAATAAGAAATAGATGGAGAGATACTGTAAGACAGAGAAAGAACGAGAGAGGGGAGAGAGCACTTAACACATTTCATATTCATAAGGAGCGCTTAAAAAATGTAAATGATAATAATAATTAGAGCTTTGAGAAAAAAAAAGTTTTGAAATATTTTCCTTTGACTTGTAGCAGGGACGACGTTACGTGAGGGGGGCTGGATTTTAAACGCATGACTCATAGTAGTATTTTCCAAGTAGGTATTAAACTATACTGTAGGACTTAATACGATAATATAATAATTATAAATATTATAATATCATTGTTAGGAGTATACCTGTATACCTTATGAAGATGGGGCTGGATTACCAGTGGTCTACTGTTAATATACCATTAATAACATTATTTGTTATTGATATACCTATCTGAAGCTTTAGAAAGGTTCCTTCTTACTTGATTTTAATATCATACATAAGGGGGGGGGCTTTACTTTTAAAGCCTTGAAGTATCTTCGAATAGTAATTTTATTATTAATTATTATTCGATAAAAATCTTAATTAATTATGAAGAAAGATTCTGCGTGTATCTTTTTAGGTGTTCATGTCTTGGATATTGTTTCTGCGAATAGGTAGGTATTGCATTTATTAATTGCAAATAATAATTTTTAAAAGCACAGTATGGTAGTATGGTACAATTTATGTAGATTAACTAACTTTATAATTATACAGTTTCTGATAGTGCCTTGTTTGTAATGAATATTTATAACTCTTTTTTTTTCATTGTTTTGTCATTCAAATTGATTCGCACTGTGTGAGAAATGCTCTTGACAAAGTTACAAATAACTTGGATCCTATATGAAATGTAAAAGAAACATTTATTATGTGTCCTCAAAATTCACTTTATGCAGGGGACTCGCGCTTTTACTTATATATCCTGCCCTGAAACTGTATTTATGAAAACATCTAATGAAGTAGAGGAAATTCTTTTTTTTTTTTCATTTGGGGTAGAAAAAAGTCACGAAAATGACATAAAGTTGCCATCCTCACTGTGGAAAGGGCGCCACCAGACAAAGAGAGGGGAACTGCATAACGAGACTCCAGGTCTTGAGCTGACGGTCTAAACATATTTAAATAAGTAGTAAGTAGTGGTAATTATGATTTCTTTGTGGTGAAACTCAAAGACCTCTTGACACTTTCAGTGGGTAGCGCAGCATCACTAAGAGTCATTTCCAGTTCAAAATTTTGATACTACTACTACCTAAAAATTTCAGTAAAAATTCAGTAAAAGAAGTCTCTATTTATAACTTCGAGCGTTTGAACTGTCCTAGATCCACTTTATACCTAGAGGATAATAATTAATTACATTTTTTTAAACTAATCAAATTTTCTTTATTAATACCACCAGACCACACCGGATTCCGTCCTGCGTGTTTTTTTCTCTCAGGTAGTCGATACTGGATTCCGCCCAGAACCTCTCACTGTTTATTATTCACTCATTTTTCTTCACGAGGTATGAGTAGATCATGGACATCCAATTACAGAGCAGAAAAACTCCTGCCCTGCTAAGGATCAACCCTTGTACGTATTATGCTCGTTTGTCACATTGTTATGATAGTGCTATTTCACAGAAGTAAAAGCATGGATGTTTTAATTTATGGGTTAAAACAAGTTGACCTCTCACCGACCACCGTACAGGTATGGTAACTGATACCAGGTGTTCGCCCCTAAGTTGTGGGGCTTCGTGGTGACTAAAGCTGGAGCTCAAGGGTCACTGCAATGTATTAATTCAATTTTCATCGAGTTCAAACACTCGAAAGTCTCGATATAAATGTGTTTCTTTGTATTATTATGCGTACTTTTATAGCACAATTTTAACGTTGCTTCTTTAGTTCGGTTTGGGCTGGTTGTTTGAGTTTGAACATGTAGTACAACTTCTCACTTTTCTGTTTATTCCGATTATACTATCACGTTGAGCGCCGCAGGACCCCATGGGGGCTTTTTCTATACTATCAACTGGTACCTAAACCCACATGGGGGCTTTAAAATATAACTTCAGTTTATGTACACTAAGCCCCTATGGGCGTGTTGTATCAATGTATTTCTTATGAAGGAATTATTGCCGTGGAACAGAGCTATAACGTGATGGTCTTGGTTCTGAGCAATCTTATTTTGTAGCTGAGATAGGTGATTTTGAAAATTGACCAATTTTTGCTTGGAACAGACAAAAGTTTACCTCAAAATCATGCGGCGCTCAACGTGCTATACTGATTGGTAGCGCAGTTTCACAGAACTCTTTTCAGAATCTTTTTTCTTTTAATTTGGGTTTAACGTCGCTTTGAACTGCATGATCATATCACGACGGAGGTGTTACCCTCCATTCACAGGAAACTGACAAACCTGCTACCCACATTAACCTCACCCAGCCTGGGTTGCGCCGGAATGCCAGCATCACGAAGTCTTCACCTCGCTGGAAGTTGCTTGACTTTGGTGATCCTACGAGAAACGGTAGAGAATTGGATAAAGAGGGAAGCGGGAGTGATGATATTAAAAAGTTCACAGCCTTTCACTTACACTATGTGCTTTCATTATTCAGATTTATACCTATCTAGTAAAAATTCATTTTCCTATGGAAAATTATTAATGACATGAGGAAAATTTTATTATGTGAAATAATATTATTGTATAACAATAGGACGAGGACGAGAACTGGAGGATTGAAAAAGACACTTTTTTGAACACTTCATTTTATAAGGAGAAAGTGTACCTCACACTAAATAACTACCATTTTGTAGATGAATGAAAATATGTGGTTTTATTATCATTAATACATACGTTTCATAATGTGGATGTGAGCAATTTTGAGACTTCATTGAATTTGGACATAACTCGAACATGGAGACAGTGAATTTCGATGTGAGCTTAAATTTTGAAAAATATATGCATAGAACAAATAGGAGGCAAAATGGTTAGAGCGGGGGGTTAAAAATATATACGTAGAACAAATAAGAGGCAAAATGTTTAGAGGGGGGATTCCCAAAAATAGGGGGGAATAAATAGGGGGTAAAGAGAGGAAAAGAGAGAGAACAGAAGGAATAGGTAGGTAGGTACCAAAAGAAAGGTATGAATATTGGGAGGGTACGAAAGAGGAGGTAGTATCATTAGGAGAGAAAAAAATGTAGGAAATAGGAGCTAGGATGACACAGTGAAAGAGAGAAGAGGGGGAGAGGGGGTTCTATGCCTTTGAATTCCCATGAAATTATGTCAAGCACCCGTTACACATAGATTACAAGTACTTGGGGGCTTTCATTATCACCCATTGTACAGCTACTCTCAGCTACAGTATACCTACAGCCTACAGACCTACACCATATTACCATGAATGATATGCATGAGAATCATAAGTATAATGTGTATACCTATACAACTATACACTGTATATGTATAGTCAGGAAAAATCAATAAGATTACACAAGGATATCGATTATCGGTATAGCTAGTGAATTCGATTTGATCAACTCCCTTTGTTAATCAAAACTCGCCACCGGTCTATCATGTACCTATATTAATCACAACTGATCAATTAATTTATTTAACAGATTAACTGTTAAATAAATGAATGCAGGACATTTAGGACTCAGAGACGCAGTTGCTGCTTTAACTAAGTACTTTAAAATGAAGGAGAAGTAAGAGAGATAGAAATGAAAAGCAAGGTGGTGGCAACAAGATATGAGTTGATTTTTTTAAAGGAAAAAAAATGATTTGTAGACGTATTATGTATGTCACTCAAAGCTGATTATAAAGAGAAGGAGTCAAGGATAGAGAGAAGAGAGAGCGAGGAAGAAAAAGAGATACTGAGAATAAGAGGGGAGAGAGGTAAAAGAGAGCGATAGAAAATAATACGGAAATGAGCAGAATGATATTATGAATAATAAAAGCTTTAAAAAATAAAATATAAAGCAAATGTCGAAGAAAAAGGCATTGGAGAAGATAAAGTATTATAATTCTGTTTTAGAAGCACAAGCCCTTATTGAATTATTGTGGGTAGCGCAGCATTAGGTACTTCATATACCTATTTTCCGCATTATTATACAATTATAATAGTCCATATACTCTGGTAATGTCGCCACTGGTTGTTATTCATTCAAGGAACTACTCAATTTTTCCTCACGAGGTATGAGGATACCCCGGAAGTCCAATCTATAGAGTATAGATTAATTTCTGCCCACCTGGGTATCGAACCCAGGTCATTGCGTGTGCAAGTGTCATGCACTACACCATTTGGCCACGGTGACAACTGACAACTCGGAGAAGATGAAGAGAAAGAATGGAAATATAAGAAAAGGGGAAGTAGGAGAATTATCATAAGGTATAAAAAGGTTGCGAGGGATAACAATACGAGAAAAGAGGGGGGGGGTCGGTGGAAAGAGAGAGAGAGAGAGAGAGAGAGAGAGAAAGAGAGAGAGAGAGAGAGAAAGAGAGAGCCAGAGAAAGCATAGGGAATAGCTTGGTGGTATAATGGGACTTGGCCTGCTTATTATTCAAAGTAGAAAAGGTCCAAATCTCAGAGACAAATATGGTGTCTCAATGTGCTTCTCAAACCTCTCAAAAGACTTCGTAATATAATTCTGAAGAGTCCAAAAAAAAATCTTGGTAAGCTCTATCTTTTCTCATTGTTCACTGACATTATACCACGCTTATACGCACGGTGACCTGAGTTCGATGCCCAACAGTGTAAGATTTTTTCTGTTCTGTATTTCGATGGCCAGGGTCCACTTCATACCTCGTCAGGAAAAGTGAGTAGTAACTTGTATGAGTAATGACCAGTGACGGCGTTGCCAGAGTATAATAATAATGTAAAATATTTGAGAAAAGTAAGTAAAGCAACGTCTAGTGAGGTTAGGACTTGGATGGGTCCGCCATTGGTGACTCAACGGTAACAGTCAGCTAAAAATCAATGTCATATTCGTAATCAGCACCTCAAAGTCATTAGATTTGATACGTCACAACTCCCATCTAAGATGAATATGAATAGTAAAAAAGTTAGTTCAAGTGGGACCCTCCAAAATACCGGTAAATTGGGGCCGGGTTCCAAAAAGTTCAAGATATCTAAAAAATGATCGGAATAAAACCCTATTTTTTTTTTTTTTTTTTTTTTTTTTCAAGAAAAACTTGTTCTTGTAAATTTTTCGTATCTTTTATCGTTTAGCCAGAACCGCCAAACGCCGTAAAAAAGGAAGTAGAAGAGAATACGTTGGCGTCGCGGCGGTCTGAACGTTTAGAAATAAGAGCGCCAGTATTTTACCAAACTAGTCTTCTTTGCCACATAATAAAAGAGCTTTTCAGGCTTTTCTCACACTCTCTGTCAGATCCTTCCTATCCAGGACACAAGAGAAGAAGAAACAAAGGGCAGAGAGACAAGCCATAAATTTTCTATCCTTGTGAACATCCTTTCTTTCCAGAAGACAAGACACAGGACACACTGGATAACATGAAGACAGTTCTTGTACATTAAGTCAACTAATATCGAGATAGTATCCAGCTTATATACCTACTGAACTTATAGGTATATATCTCAAATCTAAACAGTACATATAGTTAGGTATGTGTTTCTTCATGTTCATTTTCACAACTGTGGTGGATTTCATAGATTACAGGAATTTTCTTCTTTTTCTTATTCATCAAAATATGTTGAATCTTCCGTAAATTCTAACAGAAAGTTGTTTTTGGTACCATTATAATGTGGTCAAATTCTCAAATATACGAGAAAAATCCATGCTTAAATCGAACGAGCTCCCTCGCTAGTGGAATTACCAAACTAACGTCTTGATCTATTGAATATTAACACGTTGAATACACCAGTTCTAAAAGTTGTCTTATTTGTATTAATCACTTGTTTGATATCACAACTACTCAAACTCACTTTACTTAATATACGCTGAAACCGGGACTTGAACCATCGACCCCCACGTTACAAGTCCACCGCCTTATAGATCAAGCTACTGAGGTCGGTGAATACACCAGTTAATAATAATAATAATCATGCTTTTTCTTTGTGATATTATGTCACAATTTTAGTGGGTAGCGCAGAATCATAGGACTTTACCCCTTTAATTTACAATATCTTGTATTATTTTTTGCCTATGATTCTGCCACTGGTCGCTGCTTCACATCAAAGCAGCTACTCATTTTTCCTCACGAGGTATGAGTGGACCCCGAACATCCAAGTACAGAGCAGAAAAAATCCTCCCCCGCTGGGAATCGAACCCAGGTCACCATGTTGTGTGCAATGCCTAGCGCGCTAACTCACTCTGCCACAGTGACTAGTTCTCGTTTTGTCACTGAAGTTAAACTACTTTTAGTGAGGTGAGGAATTGCCCAAAACCAGTCTTGATGCATGAGGCTTATGTGGGTAGCTCTGGGTTGTCCAGCGAATGGAGGGTAAAACTCCCGTCTCGTTAATATAAAACATAATGTGAGCTTAGGAGAAAATTAATGACATTAGGTGAGTACCTACCTACATAATATGCATAATAAGATAGGTACTATAAGAGAGGGTAAAATAACCATTTCATTTAAGATCGGAAAGTACCTGTAGCTGTAGTGTTACATGTGAAAGAAAAAAAAAAAAAAATTATAAGAAGATATCTAATTAATCAAAATTGAAAATTAGGTGTTTCTAGTAAATATAGAATAGAATAGAATAGAATATAAAGATAATTGTATTTATCAGTGAAGATTTTACAATGGTGGTTGGCAGATTAATACAAAAAAAAATATGTATATAAATTTAAAAAATAAAAATTTAGGTCCTAGTAACAGAAAAATTCGATCTCACAATAGAAACCAACGGCTATCCCCCAGGCAGCCGGATCACATGACATAAACCCCAAGGCAGTAGAGAAAGAGATCAAGAAGTCCTCAGGGGCACATCCCGCCCCCATTCGGTCGGATAATCCGTACGCCCAATCAAGAGCCGTGGAATTGTGGTCGGCTGAAGTCATTATTCACCCATTATGTGTAATAATGATAATTATTTATGATAAACAATAATAAAAAATAAAAATTATAAACAATAAAAATAGAAGAATAATTAAATAAAATCAAAAAAAATCTAATGCTTAAGTCATGTTCTATTATTTATTATTCATATTATCATCATGAAATTGCCTACTCGTTCCGAAGAAAAGTCCTAAGTTGTAATGCTTCTTTTACAAAACAATATACATTATTCAGATGAATTTTTGATCTGATATTTAATATTTCTACCAAGATATTTTCTCCCTCAATCCTGATAATATCACGCAAGTATTTTGATCTCAATGTTGCATAATGTGGACAGTCTAATAAAAAGTGTTGGATGTCTTCAGGTTTTTGTTGGTTGCAAATACTACAGAGTTCCTCTTGATCCCAGCTGTAGGACATCCTGTTGACATAAAACCTCAGTTGAGTTCCAGAGAGACGAAGCTGAGCTGCCACGCGACTTCTTTCAATGGGCCCTGGTTCTAGTAGGTAGGACGAAACAAAGCTTTGTTCTGGTGAGGAACTCTCAGGCCTCACTTTGATCTCTTGTAAAGTACGTTGTAGGAAGATGAAAGTAGGGAAGTCCAGTCCTCCTGCACGAGTGTAGAGTAGTAAGTGCGCAAGATGTCTTCTTTCTTCTCTTCTAACAGGACACCAGATTGAGCTTCCCAGACATCAACATAATCAAGTTGAACTAGCTTGTTTTTTAGCAGGGTACACCAATTATATTTAGGTACATTCAAACTTCTTTGGTCCAGACTTACTAGTTGGTCATAGCACAGACGGGGGTACCGACTTTCGTCCATTTTTAATATTTTCAGCCAAGATTCTAGTATCTGGGCGAATGCATGATAAATTAATTTTACAGTACCCATTTCCAAGCGGAGTAAATAATTTGCGGTATTCTTTGGTAAACAATAGATGGATTTGTAAAATAGACTTTGGCACTTTTCAATTGTTCCTTCATAACGAAACGCCCAGACTTCTGATCCATAGAGTAATGTAGATCTTATTATTGCTTGAAAAAGTTTCACTCTAGTTTCCAGCGTATCAGACTTGGAACTGACCAGGATCTGTCTCACAGTACCAACCGCAACTCTTCCTCGTGATAGTGCCTGTTCTGCGGCTTTATAAAAAACGCCATGGGACGAAAATAAAACACCCAAGTAGTTATATTCGTTTTTTATTTCTATCGGATTATCGGCATAGGTAAAGGTGTCTCCAGCTGAAACTCTTCCTCCCTTCTGAATATCACTACGTTCGATTTCGCTACGTTAATCATCATCTTGTTTTCCTCGCAGTATAAATGTAGGGCGTCCAATTTCCTTTGTAGATCAGCTTTGTCAGAGGCGAAAATTATGAGATCATCAGCGTAGAGTAACAGTAGGATATCGATAGCCTCGTTAATGCAGACTCCATTCAAACCTTTGCACCTAAAATATTCTTCAAGGTCATTCAAGAAGATGAGGAAAGCCAGAGGCGAGGCTGAATCCCCCTGCATTACGCCTTTGGTAATATTGTGTTCAGCCGTCAAATCAGCTCCTATTCGGATTTGTGTCTTGGCATTTCCGTAAAATTTTTGGAACATAGAAATGACTTTTCTTGAAATTCCGAAATTATACATTTTTAGCCACAGTAGGTGATGGTTTACTTCCGAGAAAGCAGATTTATAGTCAATGAAGACTACATACAATTTTCTATGTTTTAAAAGATGGATATTAATGATACTAGATAGTGTGAAAATGTTATCAGTACAGCCTCGTCCGGGCCGGAAACCGGATTGTGCTTCCATGAACAAAACATTTGTTTCACACCAGACAAGAATTCTCTGAGCGAGGAGTTGTGTAGCCAATTTTAGTAAAGTATTCAGAAGTGCAATACTTCTGAAATTATTTGGATCATTTGGGTCACCTTTTTTGTGAAGCATGAACAAATATGATTTGGTTAGGTCTGTTGGTATGTCTCCTCCGTCAAATAAAAAGTTGAAAAACCGCAAAATCTCCTGTTTCCATTCATCTCCCAGCGACTTTATGAACTCATTAAGCATGTTATCCGGTCCAGGGCTTTTGCTATTTTTCAACCTTGATATGCATCTGTTCAGCTCACCAATACAAAAGTCTGAATCCATTTGGTCTCGAGTTACATCTATAAGTAGAAGCGGAGTCACGTGATCAGGAGGGGGAAATGAGTGGATTAAAAAATTATTCCAGACGGGCATAGAAATATGTTTACTTTTATTTTCCTAGTCAGAAATGAAGAAGTATTGAGAAGAATTGGAGAGAAAAGAGAAATACTGAGAACTATCAAGAACAGAAAAAGAAGCTGGCTGGGTCACATCCTGAGGAGAGATTGTCTACAGAGAATAATCATGGAAGGAAATCTGGAAGGGAGAAGATCAAGAGGAAGAAGAAGGTTTGGAATGCTGACGAACATGCTGAATGGAAGAACATTTGAACAGATGAAGGAGGATGCCCAAGATCGAGTAAAGTGGAGAACGTCGAGTTGAAACCTGTCCTAGGACAGATCTACAAATATTATATTATTATTATTTTCCTTCTTTGGCTTAAAATTGAAAACTGTTTTCCAGAAGTCACTCGCATTTTTAACTTCTCGTAATTTACACTTGAATTTCTCGTCATTGGCTTTTTTTCTTTCTTTACAGAGCGAAAAGTATTGTTTTTTAAGTGAAAGAAAAACTGTTAAATCGCCGCCATTTCTTGACTTTAACCATTTTTTATATTGTTTTCTCAACACTTTTTTCTTAGTGCGACATTCTTGGTTGTACCATGGGTTCCTGTTAAACTTAAACTTTTTATTTGTTTGATGATGAATCATTTCAAGACGAGAAGCAGTCTCAGAAATTTTATTTTTTAATAAATTATAAATTTCGCATGATTGTTGTGGAGGAATAAAACTTGCATTTATCAACTCACTGAATTGTTCCGATTTTTCTTCACACCATTTGTATCGTGATACTTTCTTATCTGTTTTGTCTTCATAGTGATTAGTTATATTTCCAGCTTCACATTCAAATTCTAGTTTCAAAACAATAGGTAGGTGATCAGAAGTAAGAAAATCTTTGGATACATTCAGGTCTATCACATCCGAGCACAACTCCACATTGCTCCATACCAGGTCTACCACGCTTTTGCCAGCCTTGCTTAAATATGTAAACTGACCTGGAATGTCACCAGGAGTTCTGCCGTTCAAAACAATAAACCCATATCCTTCCATGAATTCTATTAAAGATTCACCTTTTTTATTGGAAACCTCATCAAGAGAATACCTTTGAGGAAGCAAGGAAAATTTGCTAGCTATTTCTTCATCAATAAAATTTCCGTTAGCAATGCGTGAGTTAAAATCCCCACCGATCAAAATATCTGTATAACCACTCTCATGTAGGTCATCTATAACTATTTTTAAAAGTTTTAGAGCCTCCTCTTGGTTATAGCTGGGACTTATGTAAAAGTTTCCGAGTATGAGATTCGAACCTGTACCTATTACTTTGGTAATCAGCCATAAGTTTGAGATATCGACTATTTCAACTTTTAATTTTTGTTTGTATAAAATGAGTAAACCTCCACTGGCTCTTCCCCTCTGTTTGTTTTTTACTGCAGGGGCAGACACCATGTTATAGTGCTCTGCAAGTACTGGTAGGTGGGGGGTGTCGGTTAACCATGTCTCACTTAAACAAATAATGTCCCAATCACACAATAGCTGTATTTCCTGTGGCTCTAAGTTCAGTAATCTTGTGATACCGTTTATATTCCAAAAAGCTATTTTTAAAAAAACATTATCATTACTATGTACATGTGCATTATGACGAGAAGTGGTTGAAATCAAGGATTTTTTGGATTCTGATCCTCGGATTGAAAAAAATTCTCGATTCGCGGCTGTGAGCTACGAGGCAGCGAGCTAGATCGGCGCTCTTTATTACCTTTCATAAGTGAATGCTGCACAGGAGTAGGATTGAGCTGAAATGAATGAGATGGCGTATTATCCTTACTCGTATTACCTGTCTGCTGGACGTATACATTATTTCCCTCATCAGCTTCTGGAGTGATTGAGTCAGACGAGGCCATGAGTATATCAGAGTCACTGCTGCTAGCATCCAGGTTCACTCGTTTATTTTTGTAATCTTCCTCTTTTGGTGACTCAGAGAGAGCTCTCTTGTTATTTCCACTCGTTTTATTTGTGTCTATTCTGTCACGCACAATCAACTTTCCCGATCTCAACACTGCATATTTACCTTCCTTGCGTAATCTCAGCATCTCAGCAAGCAGTTCTTTTTCTTGTTTTCTATCCTCAGGAGAACTGTCCTCACGGATAAATATGTTTGAGTCCTTGAGCTTTCCTCTGTTTCTCAAAATTTCGAATCTGCGTCTTTGAGTTGTAACAGCAAGTAGCACTGGACGGGCTTTGGTAGAATGATTTCCTAATCTTCTGCAAAAATCAAGTTCAAGCAATGTAAATTCAGCTACATCAAGATTATTGACGATTAAATTCAATACCTTGGTTTCCAGATCATGACGTGATTCCTGCATATGCTCCTCTAAACCAAACACAATGAGATTCTTTCTTCTCTTATCCTGATCTAAATATTTGATTTCCTTTGAATGTTGGGCTACCGTTTCTGTAAGCGGTTGAAATTTATTATTGATCTCATCAAGTTTCCGATTTATTTTTTCATCACTCACCCGGGATTCTTGGTTCATTAGTTTGATTTCTCTTATATCCTCAAACAGGGCTTTCATTGAAAGTTCTTCTCCTTCTTCCCCCATTATTGAGATATTAATTTCAGTCTAATCTAAAATCAATGAGATAGATAGGCGGGTAAAGAGTACGAAACAATTTGAACACCGGCTGGTACGTACGATAAATTACTCAAGGTGTAGACACCTAATATTATTATGTAATTAATAGTTATGTAGGTATAGGTTCATCAGTGTAGGTAGGTATACAGTTACACACTGACCCAGTGACACACAATGGATCGAGTAGGTATCACCAATTCACCATGCAGAGGACAGCTAGAGATGGATATTTCCGGGAGGGATAAAACCCTTAAATTCCCTCTGTGTTTTACACAAAATTCTTGTCTAAAATCAGAGTGGCAACACTGCAAAAGTACAACTTGATCTGATAGTGGGGAAAACCGAATACGAAGACAATCGAATATTTGTTTCCGAATCTAATAGCCAATGAGATAAGAGACGCATGAACCACACGTGCGTTCCAGCTGTTTACCACGTGCGTTAAAGTTGATTCTGGGTATCACGCACTAATTGTTGCCATAGTAACAAACTTTCATGTTTCAAATTGTATGTTGAACTTGATAAATTTTAACGAAAAAGTTATGGCTGCCTATTTCTATCAGAGTTTCTTTCTCACCACGGGAACTTCAATCAGCAATTTCTCAGCAATTACTACACATATCAACAACACTTAAACATATAACTGTTTCTTGAAACACCGTCTTTAGACTTATAAACTTTATTTTTAACTAAAATAGATAATTCACATTTTTAAAGTTCAAAACTGAGGAGCTTAAATTTCTTGTGTATTTACTAAAAGGCGACGTTGCCAACCTTCTAGTAAATATACCTATAACTAAAATCTTAAAATCAACATAATAATTATTATCTAACATGTAAGGGTTGCCTATGACCCCTCCCTTTTGTTAGGACATAATTATATTATATATTTATCTATTTTTTCCTTCTTATTGTTTATAATTATTGATTCCATTATTATTTTTTTGTATATGTAAAATAAATATTTGTATTGTACATAATCATTAATCAATTATGTCTTTATATCTAATAAAGTGGTAAAAATAATACTAGGCAATAATACCCCCTTACGGACTAACATGAGACATGCGCGCCGAAATTTTCGCGTACAACTTTGAGCTTTTCTCATCGGCGTGTTCTCAGGCGTCTACTTCAGTTAAGCTCTCAGTCAGCTGATGAGTCTCAGCGCGCCGTGGGCTCTCGTTAATGTCGCTAGGTTATTTTATCGCGGAATAAGTCGTTTTTATAGTCGCGAAGTCTGCGATGTATTCCATGTGAGTCAGGTAAGTGGTTGTCTATAATGTCTAGTATAATAAAGTAATTAGTTAATTACAAATAGTTTGAAAGTTTTTTTTTTTTTTGCTGAGACAATTTTAAAAACATAATATATGAGTTGAAAAATCTAATGAATATAGACAAACCTTGATAAGTAGAAGAGTACTCAAGGGACCGGATTTTTTTTTTTTTTTTTTAAGAGTGTTTCACAGCCGTTTTTATTTCGTAGCCATGAAACAGGAGCTACTGTAGACGCTTGTGATCTGTGTTGTAGCCTGCCCATCCCGTAGTATGTCTCCCCTCTGATTTGTGAGAAGTGACACAATACTTCCTAATTAGGTGTTGAGTCAACACGAGCGCACCGGAAGGTATCCCTTACAAACAATTGTAACCAAATTAAGAATACAATTTTTTGTCGGCACGGGGGATCGAACCCGGGACCTTCCGCATGGCAAGCGAGTGCTTAACCACTCGCTTGTTAAGCACTGGCTTATAATAATACCTATTACCTAGTTTTATCGGAAGGTAACCACCAGGCAAGGTTTATGCTCGAAGCATTTTCTACCACCTATTTTATTTGGTCATGCCCAAAAAAATGGAAAAAATCCAAACATCGGGTGGTTTTGAGTGGTTTGATCAACTGGATAGTTTACATTACAAATCTAGCGCAGTAACCACATCGACTGCCAATTTTTGATAAATTTACTCAATATAGACCTGATCCCCTCCATCCAGACTTTTTGTCTACACCACGTGCTCTTTTCTTTTCTTTTTTTGTCTTTCTTTAAAGTGGCAGGGTTCTCACATGTGACCTCTTCCACTCAACCACTATATCTCCAGTTAATCTGAAGGTCTACCAATGTCAATTGTTTATTATACCATGTAATAGGTTTCCGGAATCTCCAGCCACATTATTGATGTATTCATTACCCCTTGGTTTTTTTTCGCTTAAAGACCCTTTAACATCTAGGACCTAGGTCATACCAGTCTCTCGGTTTATAATCTTCCAGTTGGACTGCTGGTTTTCATCTGTTCACCTCTAGACCATCTGCACCATGTTACAGACAGACCCTTTAAAGAAAAAGTCTGGCTGGGGGACTTTAAACAGGGAGGAGACTTGCAGTCTAGCTGGGGGACTATAAACAGGGAGTAGACCAGCAGTCTGGCTGGGGGACTATAAATAGGGAGTAGACCAGCATTACTTGGTTCTGGGGGCCCTTGACAATTATATTAGCCTCCTTGCAAAGAGAGTGGTAGAAGTGCTGCGTCATTCCTCCACTGTCTGTCTACCATCGTTCACGATGACGCTACCCTATGATGATTAAAAAAAAAATTAATAAAAAAAAATTATAATAATAATAATATAACAGAGATTATGCGATAACATGATTAGCAATTATGTGAACAATGTAGGTACATACTATAACATTAACTGGAGCACTGCAGTCACGGCTATCAGTCTTGTCATCACATTAAATGAATAAACTATGACATAAATTTTACGTCATGTTTTATACCCTAACAAATCATAAATGCTTAACTTTTAATAGTCAGGGGGAAAAACTATTAGAAAACGGAAAATGCTTTTCAATCAGCAAGATTGCTTCCCGAAGAAATATTTCTTTGAGTGTGTTTAGTTATGTCTCTCTTTAGCTTAATAGTTCATTCCTCCTTCTCTTTCTCTTTAGCTTAATAGCTCTTCCTTTCTCTTTCTCTTTCTCTTTCTCTTTAGCTTAATAGCTCTTTCTTTTCTTTCTCTTCTAGCTTAATACTCTTTCTCTTTCTCTTTCTCTTTCTCTTTCTCTTTCTCTTTCTCTTTCTCTTTTCTCTTTCTCTTTCTCTTTCTCTTTCTCTTTCTCTTTCTTCTCTTTCTCTTTCTCTTTCCTCTTTCTCTTTCTCTTTCCCTCTTTCTCTTTCTCTTTCTCTTTCTCTTTCTCTTTCTCTTTCTCTTTCTCTTTCTTCTTTCTCTTTCTCTTTCTCTTTCTCTTTCTCTTTCTCTTTCTCTCTTTCTCTTTCTCTTTCTCGTTCTCGTTCTCGTTCTCTTTCTCTTTAGCTTTATAGCTCTTTCTTTCTCTTTCTCTTTAGCTTTATAGCTCTTTCTTTCTCTTTCTCTTTAGCTTTATAGCTCTTTCTTTCTCTTTTTAAGTATCTCCTTCTTTCACGTTGCCTTTTCCCAACAGTATCAGTTAAATAGACTATTGATTCAAGTTAATATCTAATTATTCCTGAATTCCTCTTTCATCAACAAACGTTCTGATGTTGCCAGATTAAATGCTACTCACATTCCACCTGTTTATTGTTCGGGACCACCTAACCAGGCGCGGCCGGTGGAAAAATGTTTTGAGGGTGTTGCCACATAAATCTGACTCAAATGGGATTATTGGAGTCGCTCTTTCAGTATCTATAGATAACTCAAACTCTTTAAAGTTCGAGTTTGTTTACCATGCCAATCATAATGATAATGCATGAATTATTCTAGAAATGTGTGATAATTTTCATTGTGTACAAGTTAGGACTTCAGAAAATACTCTCTTTTTCGTCTGGGGGTGCTGAAGTTCCGCAGTTCCTTAGCACCGGCTGCGCCTGCACCTAACTACCTATGTACGAGTATATTCAAAGTCTTCTTTCACTTTGACTTTTCCCAAACCTACTTGGGGTCGGCATTGTTAAACCTCTTTCTCGTTGAATTTGGCAGGTTCTACCACTTCTACTTCCACATTTTACGACTAGTTGCCTATCCTATAGCCCATCCTGTTGATTTGAATGAAATCCTTCCTATCATTGATTTCTGATATTGTCTTTTGGTCTGACAAAGCTGGTACCGAACCTATTTGTTTAACATCCCCCAATCAAACCACCAATATTCAAAGTACAGAATAGATTTTTTTACTTGGCCGTAATTCAAACCCGAACCTTCTTGATTTAGTAAAATATTTACTGCGTCACGTTGGCTAGAGTTTTTTATTGCAGTTTTCAAAAGAAATTAGACTAAAACCAAGAAGATTATAATTTTTAGTCTATTTATTTTAGCTTGTGAAACGAAGGAAAAAAATTAAGATTCTCTGAGTAGTCTTGGAATTGCTCATTTTTATGACGCCTGCATTAATTCGAGACTTAATTTATTTTAACCCTTTGAATGCTAGAGTCTGTGGCATTGGGCTATAGATTGGGGAAAGTTGGTCATTTTTATTTTTGTCACCCATATCTAGGTACCTACGTAAATTACTGTTTTTTTTTTTTTTTTTTTTTGATGATATAAACGTTCTTGGGTTATATTTAGGGTTTGTAGGTGTTTATTTTGAGTATCGGGGCTGTGATAAGCCCCAAAATGAAATGACTCGGTCAAATCTTCAACTTTAAATTTTTAAATATTTTTTTATAGCAGCCAATATACAGATGACTCTAGATTACTAATCCATCAAAATTCCAGACCACTATTTGTTGTGACTGGTTTTAGGTATTCAATTTTTAAGAATCTTATATTTGAAAATAATTTAATCAACTAAAAACTTGGTCTTGACATTTTTTTTCTCATTTACTTCCTTCTGTTTCTAATCTGTTTCATTACTTCCTCACAATCCTCACCCAAGTTGTGCACTTGTGTAGGAGAAGTGAAGAGATGAGAAGTTTGGAAGATAAGATTTGTCAAGGAGAGAACTCATTTGACTCGCTTCCAGAACTCATAACCCGCTGCCATCTTTCTTCTGTCTAATCTCATTTGTAAAAATGCATACGCTGCACTTCTGCATGTCTTCATCGTCTCAGTGCTGCTTCCTCTTTGCATCTTGCACTCTTTTTCTCTATTACTTATTTGCTATTTGCTCTTCATATCTCGTTGTTTTTACGTTATTTTCTCAGCTTACTTTCTCTCTCTCTCTCTCTCTCTCTCACTCTCTCTCTCTCTCTCTCTCTCTCTCTCTCACCAGTTCACCTCTCTAACCTAAAAATGGTTAATAAGCAGCTCTTTCTTTCTCTTCTTGGTGTTGTAACCAGTTTTGCTAAAGTTGAGAGAAGTGATGGCCTGCAGCCAACTTAAGTTGAAAAGTTGACTCGTCCTAAATTACATATTTATTTATACATAGTGTGACCAACCATCGTGAGAATTTGGGCTATTTTTTTATAAGCCTTTAAACCGTTGAAATAAAGTGCAAACTAGCCTGGCTTTTTAGGGCTTGTGTGCTTGTGTAAAGTCCTCTAGCATATATTTTGCAAATCTTGCCGGCTGAACAGTTTCCCCTGTTTGACCTCGCGGATCCAGCTTTCTCATCAACACTTGACCGTGCATTTAAAAAGATACATTTTTTTTTTTATGTTGATATTTTGAGGTACAGTATTCAGTCATATTTGTTATTTGTTTTTTTTTTTATCAACTACGGAAGAGATGACAGTTTAAAATTTTGATGGAGTCTTTGATAATTTGTATGGAGATGTCAGTAAGTAAATTCATATTTAATCCATGTTTTCATGGTCTTCTGGTTTTCATGTTTTCATTAGTACTGGTCTTCTCCTATTTTAAGTTCCCCTAGCTAGACTCTTTCTCTTCACTACAATTGGTTTCTCTTATGTCTTACAGAACGCTATTATATCACAATATTTTAATTTCACTTGATCAGATGGATGCAACACATCTATGGTGAATAGAAAACCAGATTCAGGACAACAAATCTACATGTACAAAAAAGCAACATAAGAAAACTCTTTAACTTGAAGAATAAGCACATCAATTGAATGCAGTCCATTAAATATGTGTAACGTTACAAGAAAAAGTTATTCCATTTCTTAACTAGAAAACTCACCGATTTTTCAAATTTATGTAACCACATAACACATTTAATACACATTACAAGTGATTTGGAAGTAAACAGTAATATTATTTGTGATTTATATTGTAGTTATTGAAACTTATACACGGTATTGAGAGAAACGTATGTAACAGACTTATCTACATAAATAGGAAGTAAAACCACTTATATACTTTCATTTCACTATTAGTTTCCCTCCGATGAGCAAATATTAGTTTTCAATTTTTAAATAAGTCATCATTAGTTTAAAAAACTGCGTAAATATTTTTTATTGATATTTCCACAATCTAGGGGGAATCTTGGGTGCCTGTTATTGAATTTTCAGGAATGTATCGCAAAAAATAAAAACAAAATTAATTTTTCCGGACTGATTTTTGATGTCTTGTTCGAAAAGAGGAAAAGGAAATGTTATTCAAGGAAATAAATTATATAAAAAATCATCCTGTGAAAAATGGCTGTATGAGAGGATAAGACGCCATGAGAGGAAAATGAGGAAATTCAACATTAAATACGTATCGACATAAATTATTTCTAATTACATAAATATATACGCATTACCAATTTATTGTATTCTGAACCAGTCATAAATTGAAGAGGGAACTAGTCATTTTTCGTATTAGCATTTTTAGTGAAATGAATTATTTGAGCTTAACAGTGCTATCACATCTTCCATAGTATGAGTATAATATCAGTCCAGTTTATTTAAGGAAGTTACTCCTATCCAAATATCAACTTTGGAAGCTATGTTACATTCCCACATGGGTATATTTTATTCCTAATTCTGTCGTCAATCTATCTCTCTCTTTCCCAAAATGTTTTTTTCTCTCCTTCTCCCACAGATCATTAACTTAATAAGACATTGAGACGTCACATAAACATAATATATTTAGAACTCTGCTGAACTTACACTAGAGGGCTTTTCCGTTCTGCCTCAGCAAACACGAAAATTCAAAATGGTTTTTCGTCTTTTTATAGTTTTTTTTTTTTTTTTTTTCTTCTTCTTCTTCTTCTGAAAATACCTCTATTTCATGTTTTTAATGGGTTTACAAAAAAGTACTTCCCGTGGATTTGATTATCATAAAAATAGGAGGAACATGAACTAGGTATACAAACAACGAAGTTGGATCCTAAGGATACGGATACGCACTGATTATAATTATTAAGATTTCATAAAATTAAGATTAAAAAAAAAAAAAAAACACTGCCAATTATGGACACAATACTTCCTCGTGATGGTTTCACATTGTATAGACGTCCCAAATTTGAGATTTTATACTAAATCATTTGTATCTCCAAAATCTCTAAACCGATTTTCTTCAAAAAAAAAAAAAAAATTATATGGTAGAACACTATTTTTCCTACATTTTAGATTCTACAAAAAAAATTGTATCGACAAGTGGTAAACCTTATTTTTTGACTTTTTTGTCCAAAATTTCTGATTTTCTTATATATTAGAGTTAAATTATAATTAATTGAAAAATAAATATAAATAGCCTATGTAAAATAATGATATACATATACATTCAAAATTTAATCAAAATCGGGTGTACCGTTCACGAGATATAAGCGTTTAAGTAAAAAGTTAGTGGTCAGGCGCATGGTCTCTTTCACCCAGAACCGCTAGTACGAATTTGATGAATTTATAATGGAACCATCTATTCTGCAAAACGTTTTCTATATCTGTGCAAAATTTCATCAAAATCCGTTGTGTAGTTTCCGAGATTTGCGCGTTACAAGGAATATTTTTAACAGACCGACTGATCGACAGAACGACAGACCGACACAAAACCAAAGTTGCTCAGGAGGTTATGAAACGTCCAGGAATATGAAAAAAATTGAAATCGGAGGAAAAAAATATTCTTTTTTACAAAAACGAACACAATATTTCCGATTTCTAATATTAGAAATTTCTCGGAAGTAAAATCAAATTTTATCTCGACATCATCTGATTCATGACCAAAAAAATCATATAATTATGACATCTTGTGTTGATTTCTAAAAGAAAAATGTGGAAGTGCGAAGTAATAAAAGCAATGCTTTTTTGTTGGTTTATTACTTACACTTTATTTTATGTAAATATATTTAGCATAGCTTAGCGCATTTTTTTTTTTTTTTTTTAATTTCAAGCAATATCTTCTTATTTTTTTTATAAACAAATTTTTATAGATGGATTTTACTACAAGGTTTATAACATACAGGGTGCGGCGCGGTAATGTCCCATTTTGAATCGCCCAGTGTGAAGCCGCACTTCTAATTAGACAAGTTCGAACAAAGTTAGAAGATGCACAAACTACTAATTTTTTCTATTCAATTTAGCTCAGTTGTCAAAATGATTTTATCAAAGCAACAGAAAGCTTATTGCGTGGAGGGTTATTTTTCGAAAAATAAGTGTATCGTAGCAGTGCAGCGGACATTGCATACCAAACTGTAACTCGATCTGCATGGAGGGGGTTTTCATGAAGTTCCCTAGGGTTGTTGTCACTCCAATAACGCATATTTTGTTTATTAACACAGCCTGTGTCAACCCCCGAAAACGTTGAATGAGTACGTGAGGCGATATTGCGGTCACCTAGGCGCTCAGCTCGCAAGCATGCTGCTGTTCTTGGCATGTCAGACCGTTCATTGCGGAGGATACTTCATAAAGAATTGCATTTTCATCCCTACAAAATGGTAGTGGTGCAGGAATTGTTCGAGCGAGACTTTATTCAACGACAAAATGCATGTGAAACCCTGATTGACTCCTTACTTCCAGATGCGATAGTTTTCTTCAGAGATGAGGTCCATTTTCACATTTCAGGCTGTATGCGTTATTGGAGTGACAACAACCCTAGGGAACTTCATGAAAACCCCCTCCATGCAGATCGAGTTACAGTTTGGTGTGCAGTGTCAAACTCCCGCTGCACTGCTACGATACACTTATTTTTCGAAAAATAACTCTCCACGCAATAAGCTTTCTATTTTTTTGATAAAATCATTTTGACAATAGAGCTAAATTGAATCGAAAAAATTAGTAGTTTGTGCATCTTCTAACTTTGTTTGAACTTGTCTAATTAGAAGTGCGGCTTCACACTAAGCGATTCAAAATGGGACATTACCGCGCCGCACCCTGTATAATATCTTCTTAGCTTTCATTAAAAATGGCAATATCATTGATAAAAGCATTATACTTAAAATACCATAACGATTAAATGGCGCCATGGTTTCGTTGAGAACAAATTGGAGACAAATTAACTATACTTACCTATTTATTACTCGAATAGCATGTAAAATTCGTACATACATCTATTTCGTTTTGTTGTTGTCCCGTTAAAAAATAATGTCCACAGAATGCAATGTGACGTCGATAACAAAGTTAGTCCTTCTCTCTCTTTCTTTATCTCTTCTTCCTCCCATCTTTTTCTTTTCTTTCTCCCTTTCTCCACATTTGTTGTCTCTTTTTGGTCAGTGTTACTTTCACTACCATCGTGGACCATCATGTACCCAGGCTGGGTGAAGTTGATGTGGGAAGCTGGTACGATTCCCAGCGAATGGAGAGTAACTCCCCCGTCTTGATCAGGACATTAAAACCAAATAGAATCGTTGGCGTTAAGATGGGCATCCAGCCATAAAGAACGTTCTCCACCCTACCAGCGTCAACCGTGAGGTTGAACAATGCCGACCCCAATAGCAACATAAGCTAATAGGGGATATATTGAATTTTATTGAATGAAGTTTGTTTGAAAATGTTCAATATTGATAATACTCGTATGTATTAAAGCTAAGTTAAAAATCAATCATTTAATTTTTTTAGCTTGAATAAACGCGAACCGGCGAACCTCAAACCCCTTTCTTATAAATTCTTCCAATTCAATATGATTATCTATGTATACATCTAATGAGTTCTCAAAATTACATTATCATTATTTATTTTTAAAATCTGCAATTGTTTCATTCTGTTACAATGTTATACCGTTCAAAGGTTTAAAAAAATTCAGAAGCAACCCCTGAGAAGTGAAAGGAACATGTGTGAAATAATAACAATTATCATAAAGTCGGAAACCACAGAAGAAATTTCTGTCTCAAGTAGAACAAAAGCCAGAAGTTTCAAGAGTTGAAAGCAGTAGATGCTACAATAACAAACCCACACAAAGTAATGTAGAAAGTGACCTTACAGTGATAACTATTATTATGTTACAACGAATTGAAAACAAAATTCCTGTTGTTAAATGAAAATATTGAAAATTAGCAATTTCTTATAAAATACCTATTTTAGAGAAACGAACTGTAAGTACTTTCGATATAATTAAGATCAGAAAAAAATTAAAATGGATATTTCTGTAGTAAATCACAACATTTTGCAAAAAATCCCTGGAAGACGTCAAACCACCGCTGGGGTGATAACTTTTTCACTTGATTCAAAGGTTACTGCATGGTCTGAATACGGACCAGTGATTGCACTGATTGCAAAAATAAAACATGACTTGTAATTTCGTATTAATTTTGATCCAAACTAATATCAAGCCGCTTTCGTTTATTCAATGCCCTAGATAGCATTAGGATCTCTCTGTAGCAATTACTCGTATGAAAAATCGCGAGGTAATGTAGCTAGTATTACCTAGCCTGTTTCGGTGTGCGGCACCTGTTGTTCACTTATCCGCAGCCTTAGGATCTGTATAACTTCCTAAGTTCCCACATCAACCTTTAATGTAAGTTACTACCACTTTCATTAACAAGGAGATACAACTTCGACGGGGTTATCTGATTATTTTCTTTAGGGTGTTTTGTCGCTAATTGTGTTTAGCCCACGAGGTCCTGTCATAGCTTGTGAGGAAAACGTTTAACCAAAACTAATGTGGTAGCCGTTAGTGGAGGCGTAACAAGTAAGTAAATAGGTAGTTACTTGGGTACATTTATTAATATTATTTTTAATTTTGGCATAATGTACATAGCTTTAATTCAATAATGTCATTAAGTATCTAGTGAATCTATGCTACCCATTAAAGCTATTACATAATGGCACAAATAAAAGACATAATTTATTAATAGGTAGATAAAGGTAAATAGCTACCTAAATATTAAATTTTGCTTCATTAAATAAAATAAAATATGTGAAAACTTTAAAAAAAAAAAATATCTAAGGATATGAGATCCTTATAATCACAAAATACACTTGTTGGAGATAAAAAGCAAAGATACTGGCTGGATGCCTGAGAAGAATTCTCGAGAAACATCAAGCGAAACAGTCGTTTCGCGGGAGAAAGCCTCCCAGAAACTACAGTACTTATGTAACGGTAAATATGTATATTGTATGTACAAATATTACTAACGAGTTAACTGCTGAGGACGTAATTTTACTATATCGACACATCATTTTATACACCCAGTAAAATCTATGCTGGTTTTTGCTGTGTACACTTCCTGTACCGTACCTATATTTCTTACATGGCAAAAATATTACATTCTTGGTAACAAACTTATAACAAGATACATCATGAGTTCATGTACTGCCTCGGTACTTTGATTTTCATTGAAGTATTCCTTGCACGTTGCATATACAGGAACTGTTATCAGGCGTGCATACAAATCATTTATTTACCGAGGAACATGAATCTTATGTACGTAATGGAAAGGATATTATAATAGTAATGTATATCTTTTTTGATAAACAGCATGACTGAAAAACCCTAAATACTTTTACAAGCTCTCTGATCGGTTGATTCAAATATGAGCACAAAAAAGATGGCTGCAAACAAAATTCTAGAATCAGCTGTTTAGATTTTAATTTGGACTTTATTGTTGATCCGACCATCATTAAAGGATCAATTGAAATTGGTCACTTTCGTGATATCACAACTACTCAAACTCGCTTTACTAAATCTACGCTGAAACCGGGACTTTAAACACCGACCTCCAGGTTACAAGTCCGCCGCCTTATCGATCAAGCTACTGAGGTCGGGGGATCAATTGAAATTGTTTCAACCATGCAACGAAAATTTTTACGCTCGAGTAGAAGCTTAACCGGTCAGTAAATACTTGTGAGACCATTAAGTCCGACTGTGCAATAGGGCTTTTTAACTTTTACTCTAAAGGTGGTATGCAGAGTCCTCACTGTAGGGATGCCTGGGACATTTGTCCCTTCAGCTAATTTTATTATTCAGAGACGTCTGTTTGAAGCGTCTGTACGCATGCGCATTCAAATGTCTCTTTAATAAATAATTGTCAAGGTCGAAGTATTCCCTACAGCAAGCTCGAGACCACCCTACAGTGAACCCTATACGTCTCTGCATACCAGCCTAAGAATTTGTTCTGTGTCCCCAGAGTCTCCAGAATCCAGGCAGGGGCATGTGTTATGGCACGTCGTGATGTTCCTCTTCCTGGCGAGTCTTGTGCTGGTTGTGGCTGTCCCCTGTGTGCCGAGCCTGCCCCCCATCATCAAGATAGGTAAGCTATTGCCCCAACATAAAGATAGGTAAGCTATTGCCCCCCCCCCCCCCCCCCATCATCAAGATAGGTAAGCTATTGCCCCCTCATCATCAAGATAGGTAAGCTATTGCCCCCCATCATCAAGATAGGTAAGCTATTGCCCCTCATCATCAAGATAGGTAAGCTATTGCCCCCCATCATCAAGATAGGTAAGCTATTGGCCCCCATCATTAAGATAGGTAAGCTATTGCCCCCATCATGAAGATAGGTAAGCTATTGCCCCCCATCATTAAGATAGGTAAGCTATTGCCCCCCATCATCAAGATAGGTAAGCTATTGGCCCTCATCATCAAGATAGGTAAGCTATTGCCCCCATCATTAAGATAGGTAAGCTATTGCCCCCCATCATCAAGATAGGTAAGCTATTGCCCCCCATCATTAAGATAGGTAAGCTATTGCCCCCATCATGAAGATAGGTAAGCTATTGCCCCCCATCATTAAGATAGGTAAGCTATTGCCCCCATCATCAAGATAGGTAAGCTATTGGCCCTCATCATCAAGATAGGTAAGCTATTGGCCCCCATCATGAAGATAGGTAAGCTATTGCCCCCATCATTAAGATAG
Organism: Bactericera cockerelli; assembly: GCA_024516035.1. Taxonomy (NCBI): domain Eukaryota; kingdom Metazoa; phylum Arthropoda; class Insecta; order Hemiptera; family Triozidae; genus Bactericera; species Bactericera cockerelli. The sequence continues at coordinate 12,522,564 of CM044960.1, forward strand.
GTAAGCTATTGGCCCCCATCATCAAGATAGGTAAGCTATTACCCCCATCATTAAGATAGGTAAGCTATTGCCCCCCATCATTAAGATAGGTAAGCTATTGCCCCCATCATTAAGATAGATAAGCTATTGGCCCTCATCATCAAGATAGGTAATTATGTATACTGTATAATAGCTATTATTATGTGGTGAAAATTCCAAGTAAATGAAGAACGATTCATGCATAGGGTGGGAAATTTTAGCCTTCATTCTCTGGAAATACTACCTACTTGCACATTTTGACCTCCTACAGCATTAATGGGTTGGTACACTTGAAACACGAACAATACCAGTAGTACATGGACTACAATAAAATTTGACTTCGAACCCAGTATGTTCGCTAAATCATGCCCATTCCGTACTCGACGTAGCTTAACTTAAGTGCTCCAAAGAGAACTGATGTATACGAATATTACAAAAAACATTTCCCGCTGTTTTTACCTTCAGTACAATTACAAGACTTTATGAAATTTAAATTTCCGTCGTTATACATAAAAGTTTGTTTCAGGCAGTTTTTCATTTCATTCAAAATTCAAATTTTGTATCAAATGCTTGATTTAAATATCAAATTGGAAAAACACCCTAGGGTGGGGTTACAAAGGATGGGTGATATTTTTCTTCCAACTGCGGTTCATATTAATTTTCTTTTCCATCTTTAGATTTTTTTAATTTTAGACAAAAGAAAGTCTTGTCGGTGATTTAAAACGAGTTTCATTTAAATTTTTGTACCATCCGTTGTTTCATAATCTAGCTTTGAGTGACAATAAATCTCGAGCGCCCAACTTCTGTGGCCAGATAAAATAATAAAATCAATTAAATTTATATTGAAAAATAGAAAATGAAAACCGAAAACTAGGAGAAGAATAATTAAAATAAATTAATAATACTTAATGTATAAAATTTGATTTACGCCTTGTTCAATTTTAATAAAATCGGGCTATTGTGGGATCATTGCTAGCTCATGGATCCCCGCACTTACATCAAGGTTGCTGGGAGGTGAGTGCTCGTCAAGTAGCACTCCCCACCGGCCTATATTAACAAGTAACAGAGTTTATTTATGTACTTTGTTATTCTATTTTGGAAACATCAGCACTAGAATGAAAACCAAAAGCTTGGATGCTAGGGATTTTGACGGGCAAAAGAATCTTGAACGTCTTGTCCCAATGAAGTTTACTTGTTTGATAGTATTTTCGGCAAAGGGGACAGGTCTTTAAGAATCAGGCAACACCTAAGTGATAAAAGAAACAACAAAGAATCGTGGATGTAAAATAAGACAATGACCTGAACTATGAGGCTCATGTAACATACAACATAAATGTAGAGAGAGAAAAAAGTAAGAAAGAGAGAAAGGAATAGAGATACAGAGGAAAGAAAGAGAACAAGGAAAAAAAGATAAAGAAGAAGAAAGAGAGGGGGAAAAAGGAGAGTTTAAGGAGAGAGAAAGGAAAAAGAGAAAGAAAGAAAAGAAAGAGAGAGAAAGAAAAGCAAGAGAGAGAAAGGAAAGAAAGAGAGAGAAAAGGAAATAAAGAGAGAGAAAGGAAAGAAATAGAGAGAAAAGAAAGAAAGAGACAGACCGAGGGAGGTTAAGAAGAAGGAAAAGAAAATCAGAATTAATGCTACACAAGGTAAGAGAAAAAGAGATAAAATTATGCAAAGAAAATTCAATTCTTCCTCTTTGCCTTACGTTGAACCGTCTTGTAGGGCTCTTATTTTACATGCACAGTAAATATTCTATAGGCTAGTTCATGAACGATGGAGTATTGATGGGAAAAAACATTTATATTATTTTAATGTTTCATATTATTTTAATGAATCACGTTAATCACAACAAATTACTCAAACTCGCCCTACAAAATGTTTGCCATTGATCCTAGAGGCTCGAACCTCCGAACTCCTGGTTACGATTCTACCGCCTGAGGTCGATCGATCGCCCTACTGAGGTCAGTTCAATTTTATATCAAATGATAACAATTATTTATATAAAATTCCATAGCCAAAGTATTCGACTTCAGGATTTTCAAATACTGTACTCAATGGTCAAAATCTTATGTCATAATGAAGTTCACATAATGAAGAACAAACAAACCATCTACTCACATTAACCTAGCCCATCCTGAAATACCAACACGATATGAACCACCATGTTTGCCACGGATAGATTCTAAATTAATACGTGCGTCAATCTGTGTTGTGAGCATACTTGATGTTGCTTAGCTGCAGTAATCAAAAATGCAACAGAGTGTATTCAACGTAGGATGAACTAATTTGTAAACTATAGAGTACTCGATAGTTCTCGTATTAGTGAGAGACCCTGTAAAAAATCTAAATAAATAGGTAATTTCAGATGAGATTGTTAGCGCTATTGTGCTTGTTTCATAGTAAAAAGCCTCCTGTCCTTTAACCTTTGATGAATGTTTTACTTCAGATTTCCCCTCGTCGTAGTGTTTAATTAAATCGTGACGAACATGCCTATTGGCCATTTTTGTTCTGCAGGTATTTTGGCCCTCTTCAGGCTGGTAACAATCATTTGAAAATTCTATAAATGGAAGAGAATGACGTTGGCATTAGCACCGCCCTTGATCAAGTTTTATTTTAAATTTATTTATTTAATAACAAGATAACACATACAAAGGCATTTTTCCTAAGCTTAAGCTTTTGCTAATTTCAATTTCTATGTAAATATTTTTTGTACTCTATTGTAAATAAAACTCGATGAACATGTTTAATAATATAGTAATTTTTCCCAAAAAAATGTCTGGTTTTTCCGTTAATCCACTACTTGCACCCGTTAAAATCATAACACGTTGAAGAAGGTTGAGAAGTTGAGAGAGAAAAAAGTTTTGGGTCTATGTAGTGTAACAATATTTTCATGTACAAGTACATAATGCATATTCATGTAACCACATTTTCATGCATATAGGTACATCTACACTGTATCTAGTGAATGAGGGGGTAAATTGCCCGTCACAATGAAGCCGTGTCAGTTTAATGTGTGACATAATATAAAACCCAAATAAAAATACAAAAAATGTTAGGTTGAAAAAAATGTTCAAAATTAAACTTCTGTATATAATTTGTAAATACTGACGACTTTCTTGTCTAAGTTGACAGTATAAAAAATAAGTTAATTCTAATGATAATACTTTGTGTGTATACCTGGCGCACTGGTAGTCGTGTGGTTAACGCACTAGTCTGGCAATACAGGTAGCGTAGGAATCCGTTGGTTCGAATCCCACCCAGTGCATGAATTTTTCCTCATTAATTTGAGTTTATGACCACATAATAATAAGACTCTGAGGGTTAGGTGGTAGAAAATGCTTTGAGCTTTAACCTCGCCTAAGCGTTACTTTCCGTTAAAGAGTGTTATTATTATTATACCTACTTGCCAAGGTAAGTTAATTCTAATAGTAATACTGAATAGGTAAGGGTTAAAACTTTGAGTGTTTTCTTTAAAGGAAATGAGTATAGTTTAAATGCATCATCTGGGCCTTTGAGCATGGTAGTAAACTACGTGTGGAAATCCCTAGTTAATAAGTCCTGTTCTTTACATAACTACATGCATGAGCCATAGAAATCTCTAGTCAATAACTTCTGATCTTTATGTATATACATACAAACATGAGCCATAGAAATCCCTAGTCAATAACTTCTGTTGTTTACAATCATACATGAACACATGTGCCAAAGAAAACCCCAGTCAATAGCTCTGATTTTAAGAAGAGGGATAGGTACTGAAATTATTTGGTTCTTAAAATCATCTTTTATTTATTTATTTAAAACATTAAGGGGCTTAATTGCCCTGCTCTAACTATTTGACCATGCATTTCCCTAACTAATCCTAGTGCAAAATGTTATATGTATGGGTAGATAGGTACCATAACTACAAATTTATGTATGCTTATTATTTAAAAATGGGGGATAACCTGATAACCTCATAAATTCAATTCAGAACTACGTCCACGCTAGTCGAGCGGGGGTAATCATAGGTGTAAGCAGATTGACAGGCTGGCAGTCGAAATTTGTAGAGAAAACTGATAAGAGAGAACCACGATAAAGAGGATTGGAATTTCAGTCAATGCTTATTCTGCAACAAAAAACACACCCACAAACATTTGAAAGTTCATTTACAACGTTTCTTGATTGTAAGAGGTTAGAGACGTCAGTTTAATCATACCTTCCCTGAAAAGTCATAAACCATTAACCCACATTAATATCACCCAGCCTGGATTAGGCAGGGATCAGTGACAAACCTGAGTAGTCACCCATAAAACACGAGATTAGTGGATTTACCTTACCAATTGGAGCTACAGCCCGGGGTGGGCCCTGGCCTCTTGAACTATTCCCCTCCATTCTGTCCGGTTTTTTACTTTCGCTCCCTATCTGGTCCCTCTCATTGGCCTTAAATCTTTCCCCACCTGATCCATCCAATGCAGTCTGGGATTTCTTCTCTTTCTCCTCCCATATACTTTGGCTTTAGTCAGTTTGTTTTTGTTCTGAACCTCATTACAACATTAGTAGACACTGAGTGATCGAGAGCTGGACCTTGTTATAGCAAGTACTCAAAATCCCCAGAATCTCCTTTTCAAGCCTCAAATTTTGATCAAATAACGCACCCTCTGAATTTCTTATCTTAAATTAAATTTGACGGTTGAAAGAGAGATCTGGGGATTTTGAGTGTGAGAGTGCTTTCTGGAAAGAGGTCTTGGAGTAAGTATCCAACTTAGTATCAGTTGTTGGCTGATAGCGGATTGCTAAGACTCGTTCTACTGTGTTATTCCTAACTCCTTTTAGCGATCCCTTCTACCAGGGGTCAGGAATGTCAAGCTATTCTATCATCGAAAGTTTCCTTAACTTGCTCACCCTTCGCTTGAACTTTTCGTCTGACTCTGCCCTCTCATTATACTGGGTGGATGTGCTCACGTGCTGGGTACCTACCTTGTTTTTTTAAAGAAGTTAAAACAAACTATCAAAGGGTGGCTCATCGATAACGACACAACCTTTTGACAGTAAATACAGTGAATTGAATTTCAGCCAGCGTCGATGGCTCGTTGAATGCACCGGTTCTCGTAGGATCACCGTAGTTAAGTAACGCCAAACGAGATGAAGACTTCGTGATGGTGGAATTCCGGCCCAGCCCAGGCTGGTTGAGGTTAATGTGGGTAGCAGGTTTATGAGTTTCCTGCGAATGGAGGGTAAAACGCCTTTCGTGATATTAACATGTAGTTGAAAAATAAATAAATTAAAATATTTTTCCATGATAAAAAGTTAATTTGTTATACATATACATTGTCTGTCCCGGTAGCTCAGTGGTAAAGGCGGCATTCTGTGAATCCAAAGATACTAGAGGTCGCGGGTTCTAAACCCAACCGGGACACGGCAAGTTATTCCTCCATTTTGGATTTACCACATAATAATACGTCTTGGGCTTATTGCTGGAACAATGGGACTTAATAGTCCTAATCGGGCAGTATTAATAAGGCGATATGATGTGGCGATATTAGTTGTGACAAAGTAAAACAATGAAACCATGTAGTCCATTAGACATACATAAATACTCCATTCTAACAATTATTCCAATTTAATGCTAAGACGGAACCAAAATTTGGTTATTGTTCTACCCTGTATTGAAATCCTCTGCAATAGCATGCAGGGGTTTACTCTAACTTGCGGGGCTTCCTTCATTCAAATCCCGGCCTGGAAATAAAACCACCACTCGTGATACGGCCTGGTAAGTTGTAAGTTTGTTTGGGGAAAAAGCTGTCTGTGTTCAAGTGTGAGGTATACTTAAGATTTCAGTATTACATAATTATCATAATACATATGTATTTGTGTTAATCACTTTCGTGATGTCACAACTGCTCAAACTCGCTTTACTAAATCTTTGCTGAATTTGAGACTTGAACCACCGACCTCCACGCTACAAGTCCGCAGCCTTATCGATCAAGATAATGAGGTCAGTTATTGTCTAGTACTATATAACTATATAATATGTATCAAAATTAAATTAACCAATCGATTTATAAAAAAAAGCTATGTATTAATGTAAACTGCGTTGATTCTTTGGATGAGTGAGTTCATTCCCTGAGCAAGAGGCCAAGAACAATGTTAATTCTGACCAAGGCAGCCAAGGCTTGATGACGGCTGTGATAATAATGATAATACTCACAATTTAGTTTTAGATGTAGAACTCCAAATGTGAAAAAAGATATTTTTTCTATTTATGACAAAAACTGAGGATATTTTCAAAAAAAGTTGTATATTTTTCTTTTAGGAAAAAAAACTAAAAAAAGCGTTTTCAGAAACAAGCCGTTGTTAATCTGCTCGCCTGTCAGACGGAAATTTATGACTTGGGATCATCCCTGCGTGCATAATTTTTAATTTACATTTCATGAACATACATCGCGAAGTTTTTGCCTGGGATTGGGAGAAAAATGCTGTAAATGTCGACTGCAATTTCGAAACATAAAGTTGGCAATATTAATAGTGTGTACTTCAAAAGCTCACAGAAATTGAAGTAAAATTAATAATGTATCTATGTTACATGTATATGTACATTGTACAAGCATGATGAAAATTTACTTAACTAATTTTTTGCCAGAAACATCAGGGCCGTTCATTCATACGAACGGACAAATCGGAACAATTTTTGTGTCAATCAAAGCAAAAAACTAAGATCATCATATTCCGATTTTTCATCATCTAGTTAAAGAATTCTAATTTGACATCCTATCAAATTGAGATTAATGTAAGCTGCGTTGATTCTTTGGATAAGTGAGTTCACTCCCTGAGCAAGAGGCCAAGAACAATGTTAATTCTGACCAAGGCAGCCAAGGCTTGATGACGGCTGTGATAATAATGATAATACTCACCATTTAGTTTTAGATGTAGAATGTAGAACTCCAAATGTAAAAAAAAAATATTTTTTCTATTTATGACAAAAACTGAGGATATTTTCAAAAAAAGTTGTATATTTTTCTTTTAGGAAAAAAAAAAACTAAAAAAAGCGTTTTCAGAAACAAGCCGTTGTTAATCTGCTCGCCTGTCAGACGGAAATTTATGACTTGGGATCATCCCTGCGTGCATAATTTTTAATTTACATTTCATGAACATACATCGCGAAGTTTTTGCCTGGGATTGGGAGAAAAATGCTGTAAATGTCGACTGCAATTTCGAAACATAAAGTTGGCAATATTAGTAGTATGTACTTCAAAAGCTCACAGAAATTGAAGTAAAATTAATAATGTATCTATGTTACATGTATATGTACATTGTACAAGCATGATGAAAATTTACTTAACTAATTTTTTGCCAGAAACATCAGGGCCGTTCATTCATACGAACGGACAAATCGGAACAATTTTTGTGTCAATCAAAGCAAAAAACTAAGATCATCATATTCCGATTTTTCATCATCTAGTTAAAGAATTCTAATTTGACATCCTATCAAATTGAGATTTTTTGTATGTATTTTTCATAGTTATTATAATATTTCCCATAGGTATGAATCACCTGATTCAGATTTTTCTTATCAATTTTATTTTCCGAACTTATCTTGCTATGACTTTTTTTTAAAAGAGGGAGATAGGGGAAAAATCTTTAAAGACACCCGTTAACATGGGGAGTAGGATTTCCACCCACTAAAAAACCTATCTCTCTCATTTATAGACAGTGCATCCGGAACCGTTACTTGCTATAACTTAATTGTTTTTTCTAACAATTACTTTCCTTTGATTCTCTAATTCCAGGTGCGATATTCTCGGAGGCTGAGAGGGGGGGCGGCTCAGAGCTGGCATTTCGCTACGCCATCCACCGGATCAACAAAGACAAGTACCTGCTTCCCCACACCCAGCTCGTGTATGACATACAGTATGTGCCCCTGGATGACAGCTTCCACGCCTCCAAGAAAGGTAAGATTATTATTGTCCCGGTAGCTTAGTGGTAAAGGCGGCACTCTGTGAATCCACAGGTTCCAGAGGTCGTGGGTTCGAAACCCAGCCGGAACATGACAAGTTATCCTCCCATTTGGAATTTTTACCACATAATAATATGTCTTGGGCTTACTGCTGGAATAATGGGACTTTAATAGTCCTTATCGGGCAGTATAAACAAGGCGATATTATTATATTATTATTATCTGACCTAGTTTTAGGGTTTTCACTGCTTTCAGTGAAAAACAATTAAAACTGCGACCTAATTAGATTTATTGTGACCGGTTCATTTGATCCTCGGTTCGTCGAAAGGGTTCGTTTATTTTGCGTCCATCAAAAATAAGGCCCGGTATACCACCAAAACTTAAAATACGAGTACTGTCGTTAAAGTATGACTGGTAACTTGGCTAGTCACAAATGAAAACACTTTTTTCATCAAAATAATAGTTTTTTTAATAATGAATTAATTTTTATAAGATAGTGCTAATAAAAGAGGAAAGGAGCTACTCTGATATTTATGTATTAACTATACTTTTATTGAAACTTTATTAATAATTTTAATATTAAAGTTCCATTGAATGTCCATCTATGTGATGGATGGTGACAGATGGATTTTAAAGTTAAAACATAAATTTGTTGAAGACTAGAGTTCATTTCGTGAGAGTTCCTTAGTATCAAGATGATGGAAAGTTTGAGAAGTTTGGCAATAGTCTGGGAAAGAAAATTGGGGATGAGAGAAAATTTGAGGAGTGAAGCGCTCAGGTAGAGAGGTTTAAAGTGAGTTGGCAAATAGGGATGAAAACAAAGAGTAAGAGAAGGGGAGAGAAATGAAAGAGAAAGAGAAATTTAATATTCTTGTATTTCATTACTCACGGCTCATAATTAAAACTTATAACTGTTAAACTCTCACATGTAGTTGAAACAACTTCTGTAAAAACTATACTCTAATATTTAAAAATATTTTCACCATCTTGTCGAATCGTAACCATTGTTACCTCATCCAGTTATAGATAATTTCATGAAGTATCCTTTATCACTCGAGAAAATGATTTTTGTATGTACGCCGTTTTACTTTTACTTATGCAATGTGCAATATATCACCTATTACTCTATGCCAGGCATGTCAAACTGGCGGCCCGCGGGCCGCATGTGGCCCGCCTGGTCAATTTGTGCGGCTCGCTGCGAGCGTTAGGGTATAATACAATACTTCCTTATTATAAGATAAGGAAAGTTAAAAAAAAATGTTTTCTAAAATGAAACTGACTAAAACCGAGCAGAGGACAAGATTAACAAACAAAAACTTGTCAAACGCTCTCAAAGTTAGTGTAAAAAGCTCTTTTGTACCTAACATTAAGTACCTCGTTGCAAAAAAGCGTTGCCAAGCATCTGTCCAAAAATAAGCCGGTTCATAAGAATTTCTTATTGGTTTTTAAAAAATTATAGGTACTTTTTGTGTAGGTATTTTGTGTACTATTTCAAACCAATAAAACTTCTATTTTTAAAACAAAATAAAAACCCTGAATTTTTTTTTTCCATTTTACGTCAGGATCTTTTTTTACGAGAGGGGGAGGGGTTGAGTACCTGCGGCCCGCCAATGATCAGCACAACTGAAAAATGGCCCTTCATACATTTTGAGTTTGACATGCCTGCTCTATGCAGTCCATGAATATGACTATGCTGGCCTTCTTCTTTTATCATTTCTTTTTGTTATTAGTATTATTGGAGGGAAGTTGAAAAAATTTAATGAAGGGACTAATTTTTTTTAGGTAACGTTGATCTAAATTTGATACCCGTATAAATTTATTGGGGAGGAATTGCGTTAACCGAACCTCCACAGTTTCTTGTCGGCTTCCATGTAACTTGATAGGCCCATGAGAATATGAAGAGGTGGAGAGAGAGTAAGGGGTAGAGGGTACAGAGAAGGTAGTAAAGGTATTATGGATTAAGAAGTTATATTGAGAGTCGTAAGAGAGACCTAACCAACGTAAAACCAGGGTGTAATGGGCTGTAATAATGTTTCTAGTTCTAGTACAACATCATAAATAATAATCTTATTGATATTATAATATGTTTATGTTCTCTTTTCACTTCTCTTCTCATTATCTACTTCTCATTCTGCTCCTCCATTCTCATTTCAATCTTCTCTACTTCTCATTGTGCTCCTCCATTCTCATCTAACTTCTCTTCTCTACTACTCATTCTGCTACTCCATTCTCATCTCACTCCTCTTCTCTACTTCTCATTCTGCTACTCCATTCTCATCTCATTTCTCTTCTCTACTTCTCATTTTGCTACTCCGTTCTCATCTCACTTCTCTTCTCTACTTCTCATTCTGCTACTCCATTCTCATCTAATTTCTCTTCTCTACTTCTCATTCTGCTACTCCATTCTCATCTAACTTCTCTTCTCTACTTCTCATTCTGTTCCTCCATTCACATCTCACTTCTCCACCGCTTTCTTCTCCTCATTTTCATGAAACCATAATATACTCGCAAATAATAAAAAGAAAAAAATCATTGAAACTGTTATTTTTATTTGAGGTTTGTGGGTTTCTCTTACTCCAGAGAGTGATGGCAATTTTACATCGCTATCGTAACACTCTTTCTGTTGGAACGGTTTTCATTTTACAGCTTTTGATTTTGACAACTTCACAAGATGTTTTTCATCGTCTTCAGTTTATTTTTTCCTAACTCGCCTAACCGAACTCAGTATGTCGATTGGCATTGATGAAAATCTGCAATTTGGTGGTTTGACTTCTACATATAATATTTCTTTAAATTTAGTTGAAGTTACTTTGTGATATTCTTCTTTTGATCAACACAAATCTGATAACACTATTTTTCCCTTACTCTATCTTGTCTAATTCAGACGTACTAAAAGAAAATCAGGTTTGCTTCTATCAAATTCTTTGCTATTTTGTACCCTGTTTTCTATAGTCGTAAACAGCGCTTCACAGTTGTTCCAAAATATTAAACTGCACCAAAAAATCTACGAATAATATTTTTGTACCGTAACTGTATTGCAATGTTTAAGAGGGTATTACTTGAAAGGTCGGAGAGAACTTTGCCGAAAGTCGATTAATATTATTGGTGTAGACAGCACGGACAAGTCTACTTAAGACTTGCGAAAACTTGGGACCAAAGTTTTTGAAGTAATTTCTTAATTATCTGTTGTAAAAAAGAGACATGGAGTGAGGTAAAAAGAAAGAGGACAGAAAGAGCTTGAAAATAATAATGGAAGAGATGGAGAGGAGATGGGCTCACTTCCAAACTGTATACATTACAAACATTGTGTCTAGTGTATTAATGCCTTCTTCTAGAAACTAGATATTAAGTAAAATATTTCTTTTCTTTTCGCACTTGTCGACTTTTTCGGTCGTTATATTATTTTCAATTAGCACATGTCCTCTCCCTCTCTCTCTCTCTCTCTCTCTTTTTATTTCTCCCTCCTTGTCTTTATATTCTTGAATTCAATGCTTTTATTCTTATAGGAGAAACTCGAACGAAAATAATTTAAGGAACGACCTAATCGATGGCTTGGAAAAGAAAAACTTTCCAGTTCTTGTTACAACATAGAATATAGTAAGAGTTGAGGAAATAATTTTGGCACCGATATGGGCATGGTAACAGAGGCTAGGTCTATGTTTTGAATGTTTGAGTCGTTCTTTTCAAGGTTTTTTTGCTTCTTTCGAGGAAAGATACATGTTTGTTTGCACGTATGTGTAGGGATTTTTTAATATTTTCAGTTTCCTTTATTTTGTGTGTGTCTCAATCTCTCTTTTCCTTAGGACTTGTCTGAGATTTATTACATGTGAAACAGGGTAAGTTTTGGTAACCACCGCTCTTCAATTCTCATAAAGAGAGAAGTGGTTAAATAGACTCTCCTAATATCAGGGGGTGTATAGAACATGTCTGGCTGGGGACTATAAACGGGGAGTAGATCAGCATTGGCTTGGTTCTGGGGGACCTTGTCAATCATTCCTTCACTGTCTGGCTACCATCGTTCACGATGACGCCACGCTATGATGGTGAGCTTAACATGAGTCATAGTTTCAAGTACCAAGTTTAGTCATAATAATCTCTACGAGGGTTTCACCATGTACCCAGATGTACCCTACATCCACCAAATAAACTGATTCTCTTAATAGTCTTATGACCACTGACCACTGACTGATCATCGCTCTACAGCCCAAACCGTATCTAAGTTAAATATTCACTAAGGAAAGAATGGACTTGAATTATCTTCTTAATATATAAATGTCAAAGTCACTCACTGACCACTGACCACTGACTGATCATCGCTCTACAGCCCAAACCGTAAGTCCTAGGAAGCTGAAATTTGGTAGGTAGCTTTGTCTTATAGTCTAGATGTGCAATAAGACGGGATTTTTCGAAATTCCCACTACAACACCTGCCATTGGCGAAAAAGGATTTTTTGCTTTCACGGCCATGCCTCGGCCCGCAAAGCGGGCGACAGCCTGCTTGTACGAACATAAGACTTGCCTTAGGTAGTAAGGAATACAGATGTAGGTGTAGGGAAAACTCAATTTAGATACAAAGTAGGATCAATTTAGATAGGAATATTCTATTTGCGTAATTGCAACATTAATTGTTGCGTGCAAACGGAATTAAAAAAAAAGACTGGTACCAATTCATGTTCTTCTCGAACTCAACTTCGCTTAGCTTCAGTACAACCACGAGAAGATAGAGAGAGAGCCAAAGAGAAAGAGATGGTTTTCACCAATTTAGGACAAGGTCAAGTATTGACAATGTTCTTTCTGTTCTGCCCTAATTGTAACTTTTCTGATAGAGAATTATCACAATAAAAGAGATAATATTCCCTATCTTAAGGCCATCCATTGTGAAATACCTCGAAATCCCAGCCATCGCAATGACACATAATAGAAAGTAAAAGTGGATCCCCTTGAATGAAACGAGTTTTTTTTTATGTTTTTCCACTTTCTACAAAACTTTTTTATTTTATTGATGTTACCTACATTCTATTCTACTTTCTACTTTTTTCCATCTTGGGATTCTGTTTGTGTTTTTATTATTTATCGTCCTGCCTTGAATGTTTTTCTCAACTTTCTGCAAGGGTGGTAGCTCTTCTTCTTGTTGAATATTTATCTTTCTTGTCTCTTGCTTTGGGTTCTGTTGGAATAGGCTCCCGCATTTTGCTACCTATTTTCCTTTCAATTCATGATTTATGTGTCTAATACTTTCAGAAGAGTGGATTTGTGAAGAAGAAAGAAACAAAATTTTGTTACTTTACCTTTTCTCAGTGTGCTTTTGTTTGGTTTTCCAGCAATGTAAGTAAGATAATTGTTGTGCCGTAAAATTCGGATGGTTTAATCTGTATACTTCTTTTGTTTTTATCCATCGAGGAAGTTCTAACCCCAGAAAGATTCATGTTTAACATGTATGACTCTAGTATGTATTTGACATATTTTCCAAAAGATGCAACCTGTTCCCTATAGCCTATGGAGGCCGAGATTGAACCTGTGACGCACTCAACCCCTCTCCTTTTCTCTTCTCTACTTTCAGCATGTCAGCAGGTCCAGTTTGGAGTGGCCGCCATGTTCGGTCCCTCCGAGCCCAATCTGGGCCCCCACATCCACTCTGTGTGCGATGCCCTGGACATCCCTCACATAGAGGCACGTCTGGACCTGGATGAAGACTATAAGGAGTTCTCCATCAACCTGTATCCTGCGCCCAGGATCCTGAACAGGGCCTACCAAGATGTCATCCGCTACCTGAACTGGACCAAACTGGCGATTGTCTATGAGACCGACTATGGTAATAATACTGCAAATTTTAATAATTAGTATATATTAGTACTAACTATATTGTGTTTTTACTTCAGAGAAACTTCTAATATTAGAAAGCGGAACTATTGCATGTACTCGTATGTTCGTTTTAGTGTTAAAAGAAAATATATTTTTACTCCGATTTCATTTTTTTTCACCGCTTTCTACTGCATGGTCATTGGTCATATCACGACGGGGATTTTACTCCCTATTCACTGGAAACTCACAAACTCAAATTAACCTCACACAGCGGGGCAGGGAATAAACTTTCAAATTTGAGTTTGACGGTTTGTATTTGAATGGTCACCGTTCCAAGTCCTAACCTCGCTGAATGTTGCTTCAGTGACAGATCAAGAACTGGTGTATTCAACGTGCCATCAACGCTAGGTACCTATGGAATTGTTCTTGTTGAAACAAGAGCATCTTTGACTTTTTCTTTTCTTTTTTTTCATAAGAGCTTCCTTTAAATATCGACATTTAGCTGCACTATTATCTTTAAGGGGTAGGTGTGGCCACAGGATGGGCCGTGGGGCACTTCCTGTACTTGGGACCTTGCAGAGTTGGGGGATTCCGTCGCGTTCAGGAGTTGTAGGGGGGGGCCACCTTTTCTGAAACATACTGTATAGTGTATACACTGTATACTATGTAATTGGGTGCTGGCTAACTTTTGTAAAGCCAACACCTGTATTGTAATGCACTCTAAATAAAATATACTTATACTTATACTTATAAGTAGACCCCGCCCATGTCAAAGTATAGATTTTCCCAAATCCTTTTGAAAATTTAACCACATAAAAATAGTACCCGAATTATAGCTGCTTCTATGAATTGATAATAATCTACACATCTGTAATTATTTTTGCTCCATCGGTAAGTACTAAAGTAGTACCTGCTTAGTATTAGCAAGTCCTATAATAATCATACAACTCAGTACAAAAAAAGTCTAATTTTGTTGTTCTTCTTACCAGGGCTGATCAAGTTGCGAGACCTGGACAAAGCCCCCAGCAACAAAGATCTAGAAATCCATCTGATGCAAGCTGACCCCCACACATACCGCGATATTCTGAAGACTATCAAAACCAAAGAGATACAGAACCTCATCGTAGACACCAAGCCAGAGCATATCAACGAGTTCTTGAAAGGGGTACGTAAGATGAACTTCTTCATGTTTGTCTTAAACTTAAAAGTTATTATTGTTTAACATTTCACGTGTCGTATTAAAGTTAATTCAAAAGGGGAATATTGTGATGGACGGTAAGTATTATTAATTGTTACTAACCTCGCGTTGATTCTTGTAATCTATTAGCCTTTATGTAATATCAATGAGGAAGTTAATATGAGACATCTTATATATTTTTTAAGCATATTTTTTTAGCTAATTAGTACCATTCTTTTATTTTTCGAACCTTTTATTATCAGATAAAACCTCAGGTACTCTTGAGATACCGGCATAGCGGTGGTCCCCTTTCTTTTATAACATTTATCAAGGTTCCATATCTCGAGAACCTCTTCACTAGTGTGTGCTCACTGAGATAACAAAACACAAGACCCAAACAGCACGTTTTTGTTTTTCTCTTCCTCAATCTCCTTCTCTTCCTATTCCACTAATTACCTTTCTTCCTTTAACTCCTTCTCTTCTTTTTACTCTATCTCTTCCTTTAACTTTTTGTCTTCCTTGGCTTCTTCTCTTCTTCTAACTTTTTCTTCCTCTTCCTCTAACTCCTTCTCTCCCTCTAAATCTTTTTCTTCTTCAAAGTCCTTCACTTCCTTTAGCTCCATTTCTTTCGCTTCCTCTAACTCTTGCTTTTCCTGTTACTCTTTCTTTTTTTCTAACTTTTTCTTCCTCTTACTCTTTCTCTTCCTCTAACTCCTTCTCTCCCTCTAACTCTTTCTCTTCTTCAAAGTCCTTCTCTTCCTCTACCTCCATTACTTTCTCTTCCTCTTTCTCTTCCTCTAAGTCCTTCTCTCCCTCTAACTCTTTCTCTTCTTCAAAGTCCTCCTCTTCCTCTAGCTCCATTTCTTCCTCTTTCTCTGTCTCTAACTCCTTCTCTTTCTTCAATCCCATCATTGTTTTGCTTCTCCTCTTCTCTACGTTTCGCCTGTTATTCCGTCCTTTACTTTCTTCCCTCTCTCTCTCTCTTGCACTCTCTTTTACTACCTCTTCGTTTAACTAACAACGAGTAACAATTACTTTACATCAATTTCTTTTAATTTTTTCACACTTTACAATATTTATTGAGGCCAAGAGCGATCCTGCTAAAACGTAAGCTGACGTAAGCAAGAGCTCTCGTCTTTGTAGTTTTCACCGCCTTTTTCTTAATTATTTCTCTCTCTAGCATCTTCTTCTCCTTCTCCTGTCTTTTCAAACATTTTGAAGAGGTTTGTAATTATTTTGAAATGATCATTAAGAGAGGCAACTGCTTGTCAGGATACCTGCACAGGTAAAGTTTTTCCGGGCGTGTGAAATTCTGTTGCCATACCAAGTTTATTTAGTTCGTTTAAAAAGTGATAAAGCAGTAATAGTTTAAGTTTTTCTTTTTCTCTCTCTTTCCCGAACGAGTTCGTATGATAAGGTTCGGGTTTTCTAAATAATTATGACCTAGCAGTTAACGCTCTTTTGATGCTCAATAATCCTGGAAGTAATGAACAAATATCTGAAAAATTGGCAGTTTTCTATTGAGTAGAAAACCCTTTCACGGGTTCTAATTTAAAAAACGCCTGTGTGTGAAACAACAAATTTTTCTCTAAAAAAATACTGGAAACAAAAATCTGGGCTATTTCTCAGTGTATTGCCTAATGACTCATGTGATATTATAAATAATAATGTCTCCTAGTAAACCTAAGACAGAAGAAACTCTTGCATAAATTTTGGTAGGGATCCTAAATTCTGGAAAATTTGGATGAAGCAATAATTATGGTTTTAGTTATTGCTCTTGTGGTAATTGATCAATGCTCATTTTCAGATTCTGCAGCTACAAATGAACGACTACAAATTCCACTACCTGTTCACGTCCTTTGTAAGTACATTTGAAAAAGTTATTATTTCTGTGTTAAACACCTACGTGATATCACAACTACTCAAACTCGCTTTACTAAATCTGCACTGAAACCGAGACTTGATCCACCGACCTCCAGGTTACAAGTCCGCCGCCTTATCGATCAAGCTACTGAGGTCGGTTTTGTAAGAATATTTTAGTTACTGTACTACCATCTGTATAACTGTTTGTCTGTACTACGATCTGAACTGTACTACGATCAATCTGTCTTAACTGTACTACGATCAGGTCTTAATTATCACATCATAGGTCTCGTAAAGTTGTGTTGAAATTCCACTTGAGGAGCTAAGCTCTCCCTCCTTTCTTCCAAGCTGGTACCACTACGATGGCTAACCAGGCAAACACTCACGAGGAGAGTAAAGCACATAAAATTTCTTATTACGAGCGTGAATGGTAATAGGACTGAGAGTGAGAGTTTTGGAGTGGAGGAAGGTATCCGTGCAAATGTTGGAGATGAGCAGGTGGGGAGGTGTTGCATACACGTACACCTTTATGAAGTAGTAAACTCTCATGTCCATCTCATCCATCATGGAGATGATGGAGGTGGTGAAGCAAGGAGACTTGAGTGTCCAGAAACACATGGTCACTACTTTAAGTACCTATCTACTTTGCTTTCTTTGTACACACATATTTATGTAGTTACCCAAAAACAAAACTTTTAGAATCTCAATTATGAATTCCATTGTCTCTCTTATTTATTCGATCATACCTAAATGAGCAAGGTTGAAATTAATAGACAAGACCGAGATCACAACTTTGAGTCAGAACTAACATTTCATTTTATAATGACCTTCAATTGGAACGACATTGACCTTTAACGACCTAAAAATGGAACGCCCTTGAACTAATACGACCATGAATTTGAATGACTTTGAAATATAACAACCTCGAACTAATATGACCTTGAATTTGAACGCCTTTGACCTATAATGACCTTGAAATAGAACGACTTTGAATGGAAAAACCTTAATCCATAATGATATTGCAATAAAACGAGATTGAATTTGAACGACCTTGACCTATAATGACCTTATGCAGACTTTTTTTTAAATTAATCGTCGTCCCAAACACGAAGTGGCGTATCACAAAAAATGGACATTTGAGATTTTTGGCGTATCAAGTTCTAATCATGGTTTTTTATCACCTCACGAAGTGGCGTATCTCTATCTCAAAGCGTTCCAATTTTATGAGTATATTTAATTTCGGCGTATATTGTTTCGAATATTTTTTTCAAAGAACGAGCTGACGTATCTCGATTTTAATTTTTATTTTAACCAACCTTTTTTAAGACCAACTTGGATACATTGATAATCAATAGAAAATTATTCCAGTACAAGGGCATAAAGGATAAGTGAACAAAAAAATATCAATTTTAGTTTTTCCTGTCCTGTAAAGTTTGTATTTTGAAGATACGCCACTTCGTGTTTGGGACGACGAAATCTACCTATATTATAAGTATTGTACCTAAGTTTTTTCAATACCTATACCTCCCAATTAACTACTTATAAATAATATTGTATTATCTTTGCAACAAAATGTTTAATACAAATAAAATTTATATTTTGCTATTCTATTCTATTATTTTATTCCTGGCAAAATTTCCAAATTTCATAACAAATAACACGAGGTATGACTATTATAATTAGAGAGTGATTATTTTCAACTTTCCTGATGTCGAGTGCTGTCTCTTCAGTCTGTCCCGGTAGCTCAGTGGTAAAGGCGGCACTCTGCGAATCCAGAGATTCCAGAGGTCGTGGGTTCGAAACCCAGCCGAGACATGACAAGTTATCCTCCCATTTGGGATTTTTACCACATAATAATATGTCTTGGGCTTACTGCTGGAATAATGGGACTTTAATAGTCCTAATCGGGCAGTGTAAATAAGACAATATTGTTATTGTTTATTTCCAGGACATCGAGAGCTTCGACCTGGAGGATTTCAAGTACAACTTCGTCAACATGACCGCTTTCCGCATCGTGGACGCCAGCGACATCACCATCAGGGAGATACTGAGGGACATGGACCGGTTTAGAAACGGCGGCAGATCCTCGCACAATGTGACACTCGTTATATCGGTGAGTGGAGAAACTTTGGATTTTTTTTTTTTTTTTTTCTACCACCTATTTCTCAGAGGTGGATATTAAGGGTGGTATGCAGAGTCCTCACTGTAGGGATGCCTGGGTCATTTGTCCCTTCAGCTGATTTTGTTATTCAGAGACGTTTGTTTAAAACGTCTGTGCGCATGTGCAATCAGACGTTTCTATAATAAATAATTGTCAAGGTCGAAGTATTCCCTATAGCAAGCTCCGGACCACCCTACAGTGAACCCTATAGGGATTACAAAATCGTCTCTGCATACGAGCCTAATATTTTAGTTTTTATTTATAAAGAAAACAAAGACTGCAATTCTTCTGATGGCAATGCTGACAACACACAGGCAGCATTGCCCCTCTGGATAGTCAAACTGATCCTTTCTGTTAGGTAGCTCTTCGATCTTGGGTCCCCTTGTTTTTTTTTCAATCATTTTTTGCAGAACTTTTTGCAGTCTTCACAAGAACACAACACATTATTTTCACCTGAGAACCACATCATTATCACTTCTAGAGGGAGTAGACTCCAATAGATAATAAGTTTCACCATCCTTCACATATTTCTATAACCATCATATTTGTCAGCAACAACTACAACAGTAATAATAGCAATAATATCAACAACAACAACAGTCTATCTATCTATATTCAATTATATTAAAGTGGTATATAGATAGATAGACTAGAAACAACAACAGTAATAATAGCAATAACATCAACAACAACAACAAAAACAGTAATAATAGAAATAACATCAACAACTACAACAGTAATAACATCAACAACTACAACAGTAATAATAGCAATAATATCAACAACAACAACAGTAATAACAGCAATAATATCAACAACAACAACAGTAATAACAGCAATAATATCAACAACAACAACAGTAATAATAGGAATGACATCAACAACAACAACAGTAATAATAGCAATAACATCAACAACAACAACATTTTCATCATCATTACCTCCCTTGTTCCTAACTTCTATTTTACAAATACCACCATCACCATTTTCAAGATCAGCCTCCATTCTTTCTTTTGTATGGGCTCGAGGCTTAACATTGAAACATTCAATAGCACACTCATCTTTCCTCATCCATACCCCTAAACGGTTTTCTCTCCCTCTCCTGTAGTGTTTGGGTGCAATCTCTCTCTCTCTCTCTTCTCTTAATCTATCTCTGCCTGTTATCCTGATTTGCTCCCTTGCTATTCATCCTTCTCCTATCTCTCTCTCTCTCTCTCTATCTCCTCTTTTATATATCACTCTTCTCTTCTATCTATCTCTCTCTTTCTTCACTTATCTCTCCCCATTATCCCAATTTAATCCCTCATTATTCATCATTCGCCTATCTCTCTCTCTCTCTCTCTCTCTCTCTCTCTCTCTCTCTCTCCCTCTCTCTTTATTTTCTTTCCTCAACATTCATCAATATTGTCTGCTTCCTTTCCTTTGCTTCCTCTCTTTCCATTCTCCTCCCCTCTCTAATCTCTTGAAAGTATTTAACCACACACTTATCGCCACATGATGCACTCTGATTGGCCTACTTTTCTCTTCTTTATTATAATGTTGAGAAACATGTCAGAAAAAATCTGTGCTTGTCATTACCCATAGGTACTTCAAAATATTTTCATTTTTTCGTAGCCATGAAACAGCAGCTACTGTAGAAGTGTAGACCCTTGTGATCTGTGTTGTAGCTTGTCTATCCTGTAGTATGCCATTCCTCTGATGAGCGATAAGTGACAATGCTTCCTAATCAGGTTCTGGGTCAATACGAGCTCACCGGGAAGCTATCCCTTACAGACAACTCTGGCACCAAATTTAAAACACATTTTTCTGTCGTCTCTGGTATTCGAACTAAAGACGTTCCTCATGGCAAGCGAGTACCTTTCCACTGAGTTAATCTTTAGCTCGAAATTTACTTGATTCCCGTGTCCATGGGTGTTGCGTCATGGTGGTGGAAGGATTAATAATATTTGTGTTAAAACCCTTGAGCACCCAGAAGAAATGTTCTGAGCTCCTTCTGTGTCAAGTGCTTAGTGTATGGAGGTCGGTGATTTTAGTCCCAAGATTTGTAAAATAATATATTAAAGTTAGTTTGAATAATAATTGTGATTGACACAAATAAGTGCATGATAACTTTATTTATCAAACTTTGAATATTCTGTCTTGAATAAAT
Source organism: Bactericera cockerelli (assembly GCA_024516035.1). Classification (NCBI taxonomy): domain Eukaryota; kingdom Metazoa; phylum Arthropoda; class Insecta; order Hemiptera; family Triozidae; genus Bactericera; species Bactericera cockerelli. The sequence continues at coordinate 12,543,663 of CM044960.1, forward strand.
AAATGAAGTGAGGTAAAGTAAGAAGCTGTAATTTTATTCTTCACAAACAATTTTCTATAACAAGGATTGTTAATGACCGGTGGACAGTGGGGGTTGAACGCTTCACCACTCACCAGTTCAACCACTGGACTATAATTAGCAGGATATTGCTGCACATTTTCAATTCGGTGAAAACAAACACGGAACCTCAAAAAAAAACTCAACAAATAAAACATACGGTCACCGCAAACTTGTTAATGAACTTTCTCTTAATGTGTTTTGGTTTTTGCTGAAATGGATTTTGTGCGATGCTATTTTGGTGAAATATTTTTGCTGGTTGTACTTAGGTCAAACCATGTGGATGAAAAAAACTGATCTAGATATTATTATTCGTAGGTTTACATCTAATTTGTGTGTCTATCTTATTATTATACAGATAAGTTTTTTCTTCTTCTTTCTTTTAACCGTCTATTTTTATCATTGAAGGTCATTTGAGACGGTATTTATTTTTTAATAAGGGAAATAATTTATTAAGAAGTCATTTTAACATGTTTATATACTTTAAAGGTCATAATTTAAATGCAGAAACCTAGACACGTTAAGAACGGGAATGAATCATTTAAGTCAGGATCTAGGTGATAATTTATCTCTAGAACGTGATGATGTTTTTATTGCTTTTATCTCTGATTCTCCTCCCTTCTATTCTTCTTCTTTTTCTCCATTTTTTTCTACTATTTGATGCTCCTTTTTTACTATTCTCAGTGTAAGTAAAGGGATTCACACGATTTTTTTACCCTTTTTTTTACAAAACAATGAACAACAAGAAATTCATAACAATAAATTTAAAAAACTTAGAAATATGTACAAAAAATAAAGAACATTATTAATATTTAATAACAATCGTTTTGTAATCCGGGGCGAAGTTAATACCTTAGGCATAGGCATTCTCTGCCACTTAACGATTATAGCCCAGTGGTATGTTACTCTTTTGCCATACAGAAGGTTCGAATCCCAGAGCAGAAAAAAATTTAATTTAAAATTTGGTTACAATTTTCTTCGTAAGGGATACCTTTCAGTGCGCTCGTGTTGACCCAGCACCTAAATGGGAAGTATTAATGTATCACTTCTCGTCATTCAGGGGTGAGGCATACTACGGGATAGGCAAGCCACAACACAGACCACAAGAGTCTTCAGTAGCTTCTTTTTCATGGCTACGAAATAAAAATCTTCAGTGTCATGTTTGTTGGATGAACAGAGTATTGTACGAGTATTGTATTGTATTCTCTGTGTCCATTTCTCTCTCTTTGGTTTTTTCTGCCTCTCTAATACCTGTCTTTCCATCCCAATCATATTCATAATATCTGAGTGTGGAGATGTCAGATCAACCAAAAATAGTTTTTTTTTTTTTTTTTTTTTTTTTTTTTTACAAAAGTTAAACATTAATGTATCATTCTTCTACTCGTCCCATTCCTGCACCATCTTCACATTCAATCCCTCTGATCCTCCGTCTCGCTCCTCTCACTCTCATGGATACTGCTCTCACTATCGAAATTTGTATTTTCACTTTGAGCCAACATAGCACATGTGAATAGCTTTTTTTCCATTTATCACTAAGTATTCGAACCTTCTTCATAATATCTGATGCTTCCGTACAATAAAGTTACGTCATAATGTTTACGAAAATTCACCTCCACCAATTTCCAGTCGGAGGCGGCTCTGATGTACGACTCGGTGTATGTGTTCGCTGTGGGCCTCCAGACTCTGGAGCAGAGCCACGCCCTGCAGCTGTCTAACCTCTCCTGTGAGGAGGAGACTCCCTGGGACGCGGGTCTCAGCCTCGTCAACTATGTCAATTCGGTGAGTAAGAATAGAGTAGATCTATGTCAATTCGGTGAGTAAGTATAGAGTAGATCTATGTCAATTCGGTGAGTAAGTATAGAGTAGATCTATGTCAATTCGGTGAGTAAGTATACTCGTAGAGTAGATCTATGTCAATTCGGTGAGTAAGTATAGAGTAGATGTATGTTGATTCGGTGAGTAAGTATACTCGTAGAGTAGATCTATGTCAATTCGGTGAGTAAGTATAGAGTAGATGTATGTTGATTCGGTGAGTAAGTATACTCGTAGAGTAGATCTATGTCAATTCGGTGAGTAAGTATAGAGTAGATCTATGTCAATTCGGTGAGTAAGTATACTCGTAGAGTAGATCTATGTCAATTCGGTGAGTAAGTATACTCGTAGAGTAGATCTATGTCAATTCGGTGAGTAAGTATAGAGTAGATCTATGTCAATTCGGTGAGTAAGTATACTCGTAGAGTAGATCTATGTCAATTCGGTGAGTAAGTATAGAGTAGATCTATGTCAATTCGGTGAGTAAGTATACTCGTAGAGTAGATCTATGTCAATTCGGTGAGTAAGTATAGAGTAGATCTATGTCAATTCGGTGAGTAAGTATAGAGTAGATCTATGTCAATTCGGTGAGTAAGTATACTCGTAGAGTAGATCTATGTCAATTCGGTGAGTAAGTATGGAGTAGATCTATGTCAATTCGGTGAGTAAGTATAGAGTAGATCTATGTCAATTCGGTGAGTAAGTATACTCGTAGAGTAGATCTATGTCAATTCGGTGAGTAAGTATAGAGTAGATCTATGTCAATTCGGTGAGTAAGTGTAGAGTAGATCTATGTCAATTCGGTGAGTAAGTATAGAGTAGATCTATGTCAATTCGGTGAGTAAGTATAGAGTAGATCTATGTCAATTCGGTGAGTAAGTATAGAGTAGATCTATGTCAATTCGGTGAGTAAGTATACTCGTAGAGTAGATCTATGTCAATTCGGTGAGTAAGTATAGAGTAGATCTATGTCAATTCGGTGAGTAAGTGTAGAGTAGATCTATGTCAATTCGGTGAGTAAGTATACTCGTAGAGTAGATCTATGTCAATTCGGTGAGTAAGTATAGAGTAGATCTATGTCAATTCGGTGAGTAAGTATAGAGTAGATGTATGTCAATTCGGTGAGTAAGTATAGAGTAGATCTATGTCAATTCGGTGAGTAAGTGTAGAGTAGATCTATGTCAATTCGGTGAGTAAGTATACTCGTAGAGTAGATCTATGTCAATTCGGTGAGTAAGTATAGAGTAGATCTATGTCAATTCGGTGAGTAAGTGTAGAGTAGATCTATGTCAATTCGGTGAGTAAGTATACTCGTAGAGTAGATCTATGTCAATTCGGTGAGTAAGTATAGAGTAGATCTATGTCAATTCGGTGAGTAAGTGTAGAGTAGATCTATGTCAATTCGGTCAGTAAGAATAGAGTAGATCTATGTCAATTCGGTGAGTAAGTATAGAGTAGATGTATGTCAATTCGGTGAGTAAGTATACTCGTAGAGTAGATCTATGTCAATTCGGTGAGTAAGTATACTCGTAGAGTAGATCTATGTCAATTCGGTGAGTAAGTATACTCGTAGAGTAGATCTATGTCAATTCGGTGAGTAAGTATAAAATAGATCTATGTCAATTCGGTGAGTAAGTATAGAATAGATCTATGTCAATTCGGTGAGTAAGTATAGAGTAGATCTATGTCAATTCGGTGAGTAAGTATACTCGTAGAGTAGATCTATGTCAATTCGGTGAGTAAGTATACTCGTAGAGTAGATCTATGTCAATTCGGTGAGTAAGTATACTCGTAGAGTAGATCTATGTCAATTCGGTGAGTAAGTATACTCGTAGAGTAGATCTATGTCAATTCGGTGAGTAAGTATACTCGTAGAGTAGATCTATGTCAATTCGGTGAGTAAGTATACTCGTAGCGTAGATCTATGTCAATTCGGTGAGTAAGTATACTCGTAGAGTAGATCTATGTCAATTCGATGAGTAAGTATACTCGTAGAGTAGATCTATGTCAATTCGGTGAGTAAGTATACTCGTAGAGTAGATCTATGTCAATTCGGTGAGTAAGTATACTCGTAGCGTAGATCTATGTCAATTCGGTGAGTAAGTATACTCGTAGCGTAGATCTATGTCAATTCGGTGAGTAAGTATACTCGTAGAGTAGATCTATGTCAATTCGGTCAGTAAGAATAGAGTAGAATTATGTCAATTCGGTGAGTTAGCATAGAGTAGAATTATGTCGGTTCGGTGAGTTAGCATAGAGTAGAATTATGTCGGTTCGGTGAGGAAGAATAGAGTAGATCTATGTCAATTCGGTTAGTAAGCATAGAGTAGATCTATGTCAATTCGGTTAGTAAGCATAGAGTAGATCTATGTCGATTTGGTGAGGAAGAATAGAGTAGAATTATGTCAATTCCTTGAGGAAGAATAGAATAGAATTATGTCGGTTCGGTGAGGAAGAATAGAGTAGAATTATGTCGGTTCGGTGAGTTAGCATAGAGTAGAATTATGTCGGTTCGGTGAGTTAGCATAGAATAGAATTCTGTCAATTCGGTGAGTAAGTATAGAGTAGATCTATGTCAATTCGGTTAGTAAGCATAGAGTAGATCTATGTCGATTTGGTGAGGAAGAATAGAGTAGAATTATGTCAATTCGGTGAGTTAGCATAGAGTAGAATTATGTCAATTCGGTGAGTAAGCATAGAGTAGAATTATATCAATTCGGTCAGTTAGAATAGAGTAGAATTCTGTCGATTCGATGAGTTAGCATAGAGTAGAATTATGTCGATTCGGTGAGTTAGCATAGAGTAGAATTATGTCGATTCGGTGAGTTAGCATATAGTAGAATTATGTCGATTCGGTGAGTTAGATTAGAGAAGAATTATTATGTCAATTTGGTGAGTTAGCATAAAGTAGAATTATGTCGATTTGGTGAGTTCGCGTAAAGTAGAATTATGTCATTTTGGTGAGATCGCATAAAGTAGAATTATGTCGATTTGGTGAGATAGACTACACAAGAGGAAGTATACCTACAGGAACTTGATTTTATTTTCTTTTCTTTGTTACAACAACTCTTATGAAATTTAATGTTACATAGGTATTACAATCGTTTCACAAGTCTAATTTTATTTTTATAATTTCAGTAAAAATAAAAAGGCTAAATAGCAATTTGAAAATATGAAAAGGTAAAGAGGCATTTATGAGAAGAAAAAAAATTCCTGAGAGGGTACTTCAATTTGAAACTTTTTCTAAAATGTCATATTAATTTTCAATTATTTTCTTACTAACCTATTATTGTGGGTTTTTCTTCAAACTTTTTGTTTGGATTCATTTTCTAAAGTCACGCTCTCTAACTTTACTCGGGAAAACGTCATCATCACTTCATCTTGTTATGAAAACTTGAGAAATAATATTTATTGTATTCTTTTAAACGTTTGAAAAATTGTTTATTTCATTTCTGAGAAAAAAATTCTCTTCCGAAAAAAAAAATGGAAAAATAAAAGTCGAAGGCAAAAGTTCCAAGTCTTTCCCTCTCATGCACCTGTCGCATTATATTAAGTTCTCTTGATGGAATTATATGTGAAAACTGTGAAGAATTATAGATGTTATATTTATATGTCTATAAATATAATATGGAGTAGATTATAAGTTGAGGAAAGAGAAATGGAAAAACAGATCGGAACTGAAAATACGATAAAAGAAAATTATGGAATACTTTATTTTAAACCCAGTAGATATGTCGTCATGAGCTTTTTTTGTCGCTTTCAACTGTATGGTCATATCACGACGGGAGTTTTACCCTCCATTTAGTGGAAACTCACAAACCAGCTACTCAAATTAACCTCATCCATAAGGATAATACGAGGGAGATAGAGTAATAAAAAGGAATCTGAGGGAGACAGGAAGAGCGCAAGAGACAGGGACAAATATGAGAAAATATATTTTGTGTTGATCACAATATTTATGTCATAATTACTCAAACACGCCAAAGGTACTTCAACCAGCTACCTTAAGGTTGGGAAGTCACTGCCTTGTCCGCCTTAAAGATCCGCCTCGGAGGCTCAGTAGCTCGATCATTAACACTTTGAGTCCCAGAGCTGGGATCGGCGAGTGAGCACGAGGGACCACAAATTTCAGAACCCAACACTCATACTCGTACATTGCTCCCAAGGACCACTAGAACCTATTCCCTATGACAAACATATAGAAACGAATACCATAGAGAGTGCTCATGTCTTCAAAGTAAAGGAAGGTCGTGAATACCATATAGAGTACTCATGTCCTTTGTGAAATGTCAGCTGAGAGCCATATATGGTATTCATGAGCTCAAAGTGTTAAAACAGTTAAGCATGAGCACGAGACGAGACGAGAAATAGCCTATTGAGAGACGAGACGAGACAAGATTTTTTCCATGAGACGAGAAATAACCGTGTCTCGTGAAAAAATCTGAGTTGGATAAAAAAATATTGAAAACGAAGGAGGAAGAGAAAAATGAAAGAATCAGAAGAGGCAGAGGAGAAAAAAATGGATAGAGGGAAAGATAGAGGTGGAGAGAAAAGTGAAAGATTTTATGACAGAAAATAAAGGAAATGAAATGTAAATGTTATTAGGAGAAGATAAGAGATTTAGGGTGGAAAAATTCCTCTCCGAAGTGATGTTCAAGTCCAGAAACGTTGCGAGATAAATGTTGCACGCAGTTAGACCTTAATGATAGTGCATTTTTTTTTTTTTTTTTTTTAATCCCTCCTTTTTTTCTTAGTTCTTTAAATTTTATTGATATACAGTCGAACCTAGATAAAAAAAACTGGATTCTGGTCCTCTGAGTTCTCTTATTTCCAGGTTCGACTGATTTTTTTTTTTTTTTTAATTTGCTTGTGACTTGTAGCTTTCATTTATTTTACCAACTTTTTTTTAAATTTTATCTATCCTATGTTGAATCTAGGTCACAATAGATCTTACTAGGTCGCAGTGTTAATTGTATGGTGTTTCAGATGAAACCCTGCAACCAGGTTTTATAATAAAATGTTGAATCTATGTGTCTCATGTGCTCCAGGTGGAGATGAAAGGTCTCACGGGGCCCATCGAGTTCAAGGAGGGCAAGCGGGTGGACTTCAAGCTGGACCTACTCAAGCTGAAGCAGCACTCCCTGGTGAAGGTGGGGGAGTGGGAGACAGGGGCGGGCGTCAACATCAGCGACCCAGGGGCGTTCTTCGATTCCAGCACCATGAATGTGACCCTGGTGGTCGTCACGATACTGGTAAGTACCTGCTGTCCTCCATTTAATAATAATAATAATATCGCCTTATTTATACTGCCCGATAAGGACTATTAAAGTCCCATTATTCCAGCAGTAAGCCCAAGACATATTATTATGTGGTAAAAATCCCAAATGGGAGGATAACTTGTCATGGCCCGGCTAGGTTTCGAACCCACGACTCTGACCTGGATTCACAGGTGCCGCCTCTTACCCACTGAGCTACGGGGACAGAATAGCTCAGTGGTAAAGGCGGCACTGTGTATCCAGAAGTCACGGGTTCGAAACCCAGCCGGACATGACAAGTTATTCTCCCATTTGGTATTTCGAAACCCACTCCACTTAATAATAGCTCAGTGGTAAAGGCGGCACTCTGTGTATCCACAATGTCACGGGTTGAAAACCAGCCTAGACATGACAAGTTATCCTCCCATTTGGTATTTTTACCACATAATAAGTTTAGTATTTATCATGTCTTGGACTTACTGTTGAAATAATGGTACTTATTAGTTCTAATCGAGCAGTATGAATAAGTGAGGTCGGTTCTTAAGTACGTTGGATTAAATCTATATAGCTACCTGCTACATAGACTTCTATTTACAATTTATTATGTAAGGGAATGAGGATTAAAACTCATTGAATATGAACAAAGCCCTACTCATCTGAGTTTCTCACATACGTATCTAAGGCCTAAGCTTCTTTATTTCCAACATCTGTTCGTTCTGTTCTTATATTTCCGTCAAGTAGGTAAAATTAAAAATACTAGCAACAATGTCTTCAAGCGACAACAGCTAGAGGATTTTCCATTGAAGAAATTCTTTACATGATAATGCACCATTGTCTTAGGGAATTCAGTGAATATTCAGATTGTCAACAAGGTGTGGAGTATTGTGGAGGGAAGCGAAATGATGAGAGACAGAATAGACGTCTGCACGAGATCATTCACAAAAAGGTAAAGTTAAAAGTATTCATCCAAATTTCAGGTGTGCTCTACTGTGACTAAAATACAATCGAACTTGGATATAAGAGAAACCTTGATATAAGAGAACAATTTCCTAATCTAATTTACCTCTACATAAGGGTACATAACCACTTATTAAGAGAAACCTAGATATAATAGAACAATTTCTTAGTCCAATTTACCTCTACATAAGGAAAAATACCTCTTATTAAGAGAAACCTGGATGCACGTACATAAAAACCAGGTCCCTTGAGTTCTATTATATCCAGGTCCGATTGTAATAGAATTACAGCAAAGATAAGCCAGACCAATCCTCAAGTCCTCAAGAGACCCCTGATAACAGCGCACTATAGCCCGACTTGAGGGAGTTGAGGCATGGTTTGTCTGGCTTATCTTTATTGTAATCATTTTCAACCCAGTAACTATTACGTAACTATTACGTAAAAACGATCTATCTTTTAATATTTCGGCAGTTTTGTTTATAATATTTAATTACAGTTGATTCTGGATCAACAAGACTTGTGTAAGCAGGCTATATGGATAAACTTGAAAAAAATCGTGGTATTTATTGAGGATTCATGCAACAACAAAAAATATTTTTTAAGCTGTATACCTCTATAAGCTGTAAAATATTGACAGTCTGTTAATCCAGATTCGGCTGTATTTTTTTTAACAACATTGATTTTGAAACCCATTATTAAAAAAAAAAACTACCTACATACTTCTAGGAGGCCCCCTACATGACAATGTTTAAAGGAAAGAACTACACCGGTAATGGCCGGTTTGCTGGGTTTTGCGTCGACTTGCTTGAATCCATCTCGCGTACAGTTGGCTTCGACTATATTATAGAGCTTGTTCCGGACAACAAATATGGCGCCCTTGATCCGGCTTCCGGCGAGTGGAATGGCATTGTGGCCCAACTGATACAACATGTACGTGCCGTCAAACAATTGGTCAGAGACCTGTAGTTTGATAGTTGTAATTTTGAGTAATAATCATGTTTGTGCCTTCAAAGAGGTGATCAGAAATTAACCCTGTGCGTATGTTGGAACTACCTGTGGTGGAATAAGCCATGGGAAACTCATAACTTATATCTAATGAGTAATCTACCTGTCCTATAAAATGCTGGAACTCTGAGAAATGACAACACTTCTTGTTTGAAGGTAAAAATGGTAGCCATATTGCATAACTTTTTTTATTCCGTTAACATGACAGTTTTGAGGCATTGCGAGTTCTCCATGACTTATTCCTAGTAAGTACTGCCAAAAAGTGTTTTTGAAATCAGTAATTTCAGAGTTAATATTGCAATACGTGCCGCCCGTTGAGTGGTTCAAGATTCCTGTAGACGTTGAAGTGCGTGCCGGTTTAGAAGTGGTCTGTTTGTACTCGTACATAGAATAATTATGTATTATCAGTAGTTTGTTTCAATATATTGGAATAATAAATAATTATAATAACACTATTATGTTTCAAATGATACAGTAATAATATGTTAGTAAATAGATATTAAAATATTAATATGTAGCAGTTGTATCACTAAAAAATGGCAATGAAAAACCTATGAAATTAAAAATTCACATTTAAATATGAGCAGTGTATATTTAAATATAGGTCAAGTCCCCGTGTGTTTCCAAAGTTTAATAATCAATCTGGCTGCTAATCAATAAACAATATCAAAGTTGATATTTTATTTCTATTCTCAATTATCAGCTTTTATCGAATCCGTCTCTTCTGCTTTTCTTATATTGCATAATTAGGATGTAACATGAACGCCATAGAAAATACATCTTCACCATGACTAATGACTACATAAACCGGGTTTAATGATAATCTTTTAGCATATTAATTACTATAAGTTGTTAGAATTCTACGAAGTGGTTACTTATTTTATTACATTTCGGCTGAAATAGCTGTCGAATTTTAAAACCCATAAAAACAAGTTTGATGAGTTTCCAAAATGTAAAGTAGAACAATTCGTGTCCCTACGGTGTAGTAATTTTCCTCTTCTGTTTTAATTGATTCTTTCTGTTATGTGTACGGTCGTACATAATACCCTTGGGCCCCTTCGCATCAATTGGATCTATTCAATTGAATCCTTTAAGATAACAGTTTTATGGGTCTAGGGCTCTAGGGTCTAGGGCGACTCAAAAGTTTAGTGAAATGCAGGCTCAACATCCTCGTCGCACAAGCATTTCTCTTTTCACTAAACCTTTTCACACCAGTAGACAACTAGACATTGTCATTTATTCTGTCACTTTGTCGCGGCGACTTGAAATACCATTTAACTGAACCTCGAAAAATGGTTATTGAATAGTTAGTGGGATCATTGAAAAGTCGCTACCTGGGCAGCATAGTGTTAGACAGAATCACTACGAAAGTGTAGCAACTTTGTCGTCGCGGGACGGGAAATTCAATCTTTTCATTGCGTCTAGGATAAAAAACTAGTTTCAAGAGTATGAACACTGTACTTTAGTTATAAAGTAACCCACCACTGCACTCTTAAAAGACTAAAGCGGCGCGAACGACCTGTCTGTCGACAAGGTTGAAGCGCTTAAAAAGAGAAAAAAAAGCCTAAAGGTTGATTCATCCGTGACGTGGAGCGTCGCGCCGTGACCGGTACGTGATTTTATCGGCAAGATGAAACATTTACTTATAGGAACTTGAATCGGACTTCTAGGAACTTCTTCAATGAACACCGTCACGGACCGTTGTCGTTTCATGACTGTGCTATCCGTTTTTTTTTTTCCAAGGTAGTGTACTGATATTTATTGGGATACTTTCATCCCGCGTCGAAAATAAACTATGGCACCTATCTCTTCTTGAGATTTTATCCACGATTTGAATTAGTGCTATCCGTGTTCTCGTGGGTGCATTTTCTTGATCTTCACATTTCAGTTGATTCGTTCCTATCTATATTTTTTTTTAAACATGGCCAATTCTTCGTTTATTTTCCATTTTGCATATGTTTCAATGTTTTAGGAGTTTCCAACTTTTTATGTCTTTTTTGTGTTTCGTAACTTTTGATACCCTTATTACACACTCTGGCCATTTGAACAGTTTTGTGAGATTAATATGTTCTGGGATTTATAATTGAAATAATCTCGCAGATCCAACTAACTTTTTACCATTTTCATGTACGAGTTGAACCTACAGATCTCATTCCAAGTAGATAACGGAAATTAATTTTCTCAGGAAATTTATCATCTAGGAATTGAGGTAGAGGGTAGAGAGTAGAGAATCTCTCCAATCAAATAAGCTAATAAGTTCGTTTTTAATAAGCAATAACTCTAATAGCTTAATAGCCCAATGAAACAGACTTCCTGTCACTAAAAAAAAATATTATTAATTTAATGTAAGTAAATTTAATACTATTAATGTTTATGAATATTCTATGTAGATAAAGGTAAGAATTTATTTGCTCTGAGTTGTTATTTACTAAATATTTTCAACGGTGTCTCCGTTTTGCTAGATAGATTCTAATACTAGTAATACATATTGCTTTTGTATAAACTACTTATCACCTTGTCTTTATAGGTACCTATATTATGTAGGTTATGTATTTTTTGTTTAGGTAATACCTAATACTGGAAATATTTTTACATAATCGTTGCGTTTTTTTACCTTCACCTAACTGTTTCTCTAATGTATCACTAAGCTTTTGTAGTGTCTAATCAAGAAAATATTTCTCTACAAAATTTCTGTATTTCAAGCTTATTTTCACTTGTTTTTCTATATGCCTACTTACAACAGATTCTGCATTAAAACATTTAAAACTAATGTTTTTTAATAAATTTTGTTCACCATAATATTTACTTGTAGTTAACCACCATTTTTTCGTTTCATCCCTCCACAATTTCCCACCATGATAATTTTCACGTAGGTATTGTATCTAATAATTTTTCGTTTTTGCTACTAAAATTAAATTAAAAAAATCGTTTAGATCTAAGTTGTTTTCATTGCTCCCCCTCCCACATGACTCCCGGTATAGGAGACCCCCTACGTCATGCACAGGGCTTCCTCCGTGAATCTGACGGGAAACGCCCGCTACGAGGGTTTCTGCATTGATTTGTTGCGGGCCATTGCCAGCATGGTGAACTTTGAGTACAGCATTCAACTGGTGCCTGATGGCAAGTATGGCGTGTTCGATTATGAGAGCGGCGAGTGGAATGGGATAGTACGTCAGCTCATGGACAAGGTAAGGGATGGGCTAGTAAAATGAATTTCCGATTAAAAATTGATAATTTAATTGGTCTGGCCATTCAAAAAGGAAATGCTGCATGCACCCTAGGTCCCCTTACTGACTGTTTTGGCTGCTAAAAGTATGACTAAAAGTATGACAAGATACAATTGACCACATGATTTGATTAAGTTGGTAAGTAATGAAATGAGAAAGTAAATACTCTTATCATACTTTAGCAATTGGTGGAATACTTGAATAGGGCCTGAAAATCTAAAAAAAGCTCTGAAACATAAAATTGAACTGTCCCTGCTACTTTTCACTTTATTCTCTCCCCCTTTTTCGCTGTCTTTTTTATCTCTCTCTCTTTCTCTCATACACTGTCTTTCTCTTTTTCTCTCTCTCCCTCTCCTCACATAGTTCTATTTTGACACTTTGTATTTTTCTTCATAACTTTATCAGTTCGTTGGTTATGTCATGGGTTCGGTAAAACACTTTGTGAAAGTTTTAGGGACAATCCTATCATATCAATGTGGTCTCTCTCTCCCACCCTCTCTTTCTCTCTCTCTTCCACTCTTTCCCACTCACTCTCTTTCTCTCTATCACTCCCTTTTTCGATAGTCAGTCATAAGTTAGTTCACAACTCTTCAAGATAATTTTACCAGAGAGGGAGAGAGAGAGCAAAGTGTGAACCGTACTGGAGATTTCCCTTTGGTCCCATTAACCAAAAAATGACAATTTTAAATCAGGGACCTTATTCAGGGTTAACTCTCCCTCAGACATTGTTGTTTTTTTTTTTTTTTTTTTTTTTTTTTTTTTTTTTGAGCGAGAGAAAAAAAATGGCTGATGCAAATAAAGAAAAAAAAAAATAAATAAAGTTACTATATTGAAGATAATGGTAACATTATAACCCTCAGAGTCTTTTTATTATGTGGTCATAATCTCAAATAAATGAGGAAAAATTCATGCACTGGGTGGGATTCAAATCAACGGATCCCTACTCTACCTGGATTACCAGACTAGAGCGTTAACCACTTGACTACCAGTGCACGTTATCAGGCGTGAAGTCGAATTTGAGCTCGAAAAAATATATTAATTATTAGACACGTTGAAAACCAAATCTACCACTTGACTTTCCCACCTACGATTACTACCGGCCATTGTAGGTTTGTCTTGTCACCTTTCCTGATCCAGTTTTGAATTAAATCTGATCCACGTTTTTCAGAAGGAAGCTTTGTAATACTTTGTATCAACTCTGCTGTAAACATTATAAACAGTCATACGAAACTTTTTTGTATAAAAAGGTGTTGCTAAAAATCAAAATTCACTCTTTGCGCTCTTTCTTCTCTCACCCTCTCTCTCTCTCTCTGTTCTTTCCCTCCCTCCCTTTCCTCTCTCTCTCTTTCCCTCCCTCCCTTCCTCTCTCTCTCTCTCTTTCTCTCTGTTCTTTCTCTCCGTCACTTCCTCTCTCTCTCTCTGTCCTTCTCTCCCTCCCTTCCTCTCCCTTCCTCTCTCTCTCTCTCTGTTATTTCCCTCCCTCCCTTCTCGAGTAAAGTGTCCTAAGATAATTTAACCGGAAAATTAAGTTGTCCCCCTCCTCTTCTCGTCCTGTCAAGAAATTACTTCTGACGAATTACCCTTGGAGAGCAATTCAAAAGCTGAAACGCCGGAGAGATACGAAAAAAAAAATTGGCAAGGAATTTCAGTTCATAGATGACTTCTTACATTTCTTCTTCTTTTCCATCTATTTTTTGTGTAGAAACTATTTTTTTTTATTTAAGATAAGTGTTTCACAGCCGTTTTTATTTTGTAGTCATGAAAAAGCAGCTCCTGTGTAGACACTTGTGGTCTGTGTTGAAGCTTATCCATCCCGTAGTATGCTTCCCCTCTGATGGGCAGTGACACAAATTTAGATGCTAAATCAACGGGTTCCATTCTATTTGATCCCGTACAAACAACTGTAACGTCTGATATTTTAATACATTTTTTTGTCATCTCTGAGGATCGAACCCAAGACCTTCCCAGTGAGCTAATAGTGAAATCAAAAAATCTACAACAGTTGTGTATTTATTTTTTCCTCCTTCTTTGAGTGCAGGGACTTTTAATAGATCAGATTTTATCTTCCCAAAATGGAAGATAGAAGGAGGAATGAGGCAGGAACACGGCCAGACAATCCCAAACAAACCAACCATTGTGACACACATTCGTGTTAAAAGCTACTAAAGTTTCTCTTCAGAGTTCATAGTAAGAAAAGAGGTTGCCTACCTGATAACCCTGAACAGCCACAAATCCAATAACAATAAATTACTCAAAAGCCTCAGTACTTCCTGAGGGAATTTTATAACCACTTATTGTGTCCCTTCCAAATAGGTGGTAGTTATTTTTTCTTTCTTGCGATCTTATTTCTTTTCTTTTTCTTGTCTTTTTTCCCTTTATTCCACATCTTTCGTTTGTTTCTCGATAAGTAAGGAAACAAATATTTCCAAATAGTACTGTTATTATCTTAGCTAGCTTGTTCTTTTATATCTCTGCGTCTGTCTTTGAATCTCTCTTTCTCTTAATGTGTATTCTCACTTGTTAACTATTTCATCTCTTTTTGTTTTGTCTTGTAGGACAAGTTAGAAATTTTGTTTTTTAGTCAGTACGAAAGGTTTTCGTAATTTAATTTTTTGAGTAACTAGGTATAACATCTGGTACATAGATATTTTTCGTTTAAATCCTTTGTAAACAATTGAATAATTAGTATTTTTTTAAGAATATGTAATGTGTCAAATGTTTACAATATTTTCACTATGATAGTACTATACGAATAACAGACGAAAAACCCAAGTTTTATTATGAAAATAGTTTCATGGGTTAGTACCTAGTATGTAATAAAAAAATTGGGATTCAAGTTTAGGTTAGATAATGGTTTTACTTTTGATGACACTGCTGCATGAAAATACCATATTTGATAGTTTTATTATCTTTTGGTCATTTTTTACCAATTACAGAGTATTCTCATGTGTATTTTATTCTCAGTCCTCCTTTCTTTCTCTATCTCTCTCGTATAGAAAGCAGACTTGGCTGTTGGCTCCATGACTATCAACTACGCTCGGGAAAGCGTCATAGACTTCACCAAACCCTTCATGAATTTGGGCATCAGCATTCTGTTCAAGGTGAGTGGAACCATAATACAGATTGTTTCACTATTAAAGTGAGAAAAAGCCAGCGTCGATGGCATGTTGAATACACCGGTTCCCTTCAGAACACCGAAGTTAAGCGACATCCAGCGAGGTTAAGACTTGGATGGGTGACCATTCAAATTCTAATTCTCGTGACGCTGGCTTTTCCCGGCCCCACTCAGGCTGGGTGAGGTCAATGTGAGTAGCAGGTTTGTGAGTTTCCTGCGAATGGAGGGTAAAACCCCCGTCGTGATATGACCATGGCAGTTGAAAGCGACGTTAAACCCCACTTAAAAAAAAAAGTGAGAAAATACTTGTAGGTATAAAGAAAGAATTTCCTTTAGTTTTTCTCATGAGTAAGGGTATTAGGAAAATATTATGTACCTACCTAGTAGGTGTGTCTTCACTTGTGGTGGCTAAACAAGTTATCATTTTTGTTTTAATCAGGATGTGATTCGCTTTACAATAAATATTTACTGAATTTGGGACTCAAACCACCGACCTCTGGTTACAAGTTCGCCGCCTTATCGATCGAGCTACTGAGGTCAGTGTAGTAGGTATAAATGAATGGGTGAGTAGAAGAACCAGGAATGTCAAAAATCGATTTTTTTTTTCTTCGTAGAATAAGAAGAAATGTACTATTTTCTATCATCTCTGTGAATATGAAGGAGAAATACCCCTTAAAAGTATATTTTTTTCGATTTTAAAGAGGGGGAAGCGGGAAAAAAATCTGCTGTAAAACATGGAATGTAACAAAATCACTGACCACTTTTGCTAGCGGTATTAGTACCTAGTTGTGAGGATCTTGTCGAATAACAAGGAATGTAAAATTTAATTATTATTATACTCATTAGCATCAAGAAAGCAAAAATAAGACAAATCTTATTTTTGCTTTCCTGAAAAGTCGATTTTTGACATTCCTGGTTCTTCTACTCACCCATTCAAATAGTGTAAAGGTTGGGTTTTTTAAGATCTCATTACTTTTATGATCTGATCTTTTTAAGGAATCGAACGACTTGGCCTTTTTTCACAATTTTGTTTTTGTGGAATATTATTATAAATATTTACATACATAGAATCACTTTAAAAGTGTATACTGCTTAGGCTAAAATAAAAATTATTAATGATTCTTATTGTGACGTTTATTTTTTTTTTTTTTTTTTTTGAGAATTATTATTTGTGAAATAATGACAGTCTCATTACTCTCATACAGTACGAGTTTATTCCTCTCCCCTGCTTGGCATTAGTTCACCTCGTGTCTAAGCTGTAGGGAAGAATAAGTACATGAAGTACAATTTATGCGAAGAGAGAAAAGTACTGCTTAAAAATTGTTCGCGTTATGAATGAAGGAGAAGTGACTTTTTTATATTTTTTTTTTTTTTTTTTTTTTTTTTTCTTCTTCTTCTGAAGTGCCATTAAATCTGGTGACTATCTTGCAACAGAGGCTTAAAAATAGGAAGATCATTTCTTACCAAAAAGAAGGGATGATACTGAACGACTTGGCATTTGAATTATCGCGGAACAAACAAAGACTCCATTCCGCGATAATTTGCGATTGAACTATCGTTCCTTTTTTACATTTATGAAATTAGAAACTATTGTTTTTGCAATAGGTAGTTAATATGATCCTAATTTTTTTTAAACAATGACAAAAACTTAATATTGGATTAAGTGAAAAGAATTTGGAGCCCTTGGCGGCCCACAATGTGGCCTGGTGAGTTTTTTATTTTAAATCCAATCCAGTGGGGTTTTGAAATTAAAGGGCTCCATATTATGCAAGATTATGCTCTGTACATTGATATATTTTAAAAACTATTCTAAACATTACTCTTTCCTTTAAACTACCCTCTGATCCAGACGCCCACCAACACAGACCGTCGCATTCTCAAGTTCCTCGCTCCTCTCAGCATGGATATCTGGCTAGGGGTTGTCATGGCAACCTTGGTAGCAATCATCACGCTCTCTTGCGTCGCTCGCCTCTCCTACGTTGCCAAGCCGAGATTTTCGCCTTCGAGGTTTTCCGGGAGAGATCGGAACCGTTCGGGTGGTTCCGCCGATGGTCGGCTCTTTACAGTGTCCAATTGTGTGTGGTTCGTGTTGGCCGGAATTTTGCGACAAGATGGAGGACTGTGGCCTCAGGCAGGTGGATTGCTGCATTGTGATTGGTCTGAAGATTCTTCTTTTCAGCAACAAAAAACTTCTAACGCTCGTAGAAGAATGTTGCCGCCTGACTTATAATGAATGATTCATGTAGTGAATGTGAAAATGTATATGATTTTTTCCTTTAACTTACTCTGAAGACCGAAATATGTATACCATCTCTATTGAATGCCCTTTTAAAGACGAAAATAGAATAACATAAATTTGCATCGTGTTAAAATAATTATATTACCTAATAATTTATAATATCTTTAATTTATGAACCATCTAGCTTTGGACATCTTGCACATCTGGTTATACGTCATGTCCTTGCTACTAACTTATTTTCTTCAATTTGTTCTTGATTCTCAGATATTTTTCCATAATTTTTAGTTCATCTTCTTTTCACTCTTTTGCATAAGCAGTATAATTTATTATTAACATTTCAAGAATATTATTTACTTGTTTCTTTCAGATATCATAATTATGTATTTGTGATATCACAATTACTCAATTGACTTGGGATTGGAACCACCGACCTCCAGCTTACAAATCCACCACCTTATCGATAAACCTTTTTTCAACTTTCTATTATTTTCAACATTTTACTAGGATTCTACTTGTTAATCAGACGGCTCAAACGCGTTCTCTCATCCGTCCATCTTTATTTATTTTTTTCTACATCTTCTTTGAAACATGTCCCGGTAGCTCAGTGGTAAAGGCGGCACTCTGTGAATCCAGAGACTTCAGAGGTCGTGGGTTCGAAACCCAGCCGGGACATGACAATTTATCCTCCCATTTGGGATTTTTACCACATAATAATATGTCTTGGGCTTATTGCTGGAATAATGGGACTTAATAGTCCTAATCGGGCAGTATAAATAAGGCGATATTATTATTATTATTATTCTTCTTTCTATGTTCTTTTCCTCCATACTAACTGTCCTCTAGGTTCCCACCTCGGCGTCCACCCGTCTCTTCTCCTTCATGAACCCCCTGGCGGTGGACATCTGGCTCTACGTCCTGGCCGCCTACATCCTGGTGTCTCTCACCATGTTCCTGGTGGCTCGCTTCTCCCCGTACGAGTGGCACAACCCGCACCCCTGTGACCTCAGCAACGACGAAGTGCGCAACCAGTTCTCCATGGCCAACAGCTTCTGGTTCACGATAGGGACTCTCATGCAGCAGGGGTCACTGAACCCGAAGGTAATGGAAACAGTGGCGGATGATGGGTTTTTGTTTAAATCGCAACGTAATGGAGTCAGTAGTAGGTAAGGTAATTGTTTCAATCAGAATGAAAAAATTGTTTGCACATCTAGTACAACTTCTCACTTTTCTGTTTATACTGATTAAAATAGAGAGGTTAGTTGATGACAAGGATATTCAGAACTATTACCTGCTGATGAGAGTAAATAAGCTCGAAACAGCTGTGCAGGTATGTTCTGATATTCATGTACAATTGTACATCTAGTACAACTCCTCACTTTTCTGTTTATACTGATTTATACTGAATGGAGACAGTGGGAAGTAGTGTATTTGTTTCAATCACAAGATAATAATAATAATAATCGTAATGCGCAAAAGTGGACGTTTGTAACTATTCCATGTCCCCCAAAATGTGTTTCCATCAGACTAATGATGGGACTACCAAGAAGTGATACCTATACCCTCGAGAAATGATACACTAAATAAATAATAATGCCTTATTTATACTGCCCGATTAGGACTCACGAATACTATCATTCCAGCAGTATGCTTAAGACAGCATAACACGTTTGAGACGGGTCCTATTTTCTATAGTTTGTACGCTGGGACGGCTTCAAATTAGGGTATGTGTTCCAAATATGACAACAACAACAAAAAATTGGGACGGGCGAGTACAAAAATATATTAATAATAGCATTATCTGTGCCCACCGGTGGGTAATGTTACAAGGGAAATCGAAGAAAAAAAACGTGACCCACCGGTGGGCACGCCGTCTCATACGTGTTAAGTTATACAACTACAAAGTAATGGAGACTTTGGGAGATTGTTTCAAGCACAAGATAATGGATACAGTGAGAGAAATCACAAGGTGACGTTACTAAGATATTTGTGTCAATCACAGAAGTGCTGTCACAATCCCTTGAATCCACTTTTGCGGTACCTAGTCGGGGCAAGAAACGCCAACGACCAGATTAACGATCGAGCTAATGAAGTCGATCTAGTGGAAAAAGAAATGAAGAATTTCCAGAAAGAGGGCGGTAGTATGCTACTAAGGTCATATATTTTTTTTTAAAGATGAGTGTTTCACAGCCTTTTTTTATTTCGTAGCCATGAAACAGGAGCTACTGTAGACGCTTATGGTCTGTGTTGTAGCCCGCCCATCCCGTAGTATGCCTCCCCTCTGATGGACAAGAAGTGACACAATACTTCCCATTTAGGTGCTGGGTCAATCAACACGAGCGCACCGGAAGGTATCCCTTACAAAAACAACTGTAACCAAATTTTGAATACAAATTTTTGTCGGCGCGGGGGTTCAAACCCGGGACCTTCCGCATGGCAAGAAGTACCCACTGAGGTATTCGTGCGCTTCATTGGGAACCACTCATCTTGAGTTCTAGACCTTTAAACCTTTTAATTGCATTCTAGTAATTATCTCCACTAGAAATACTTTTGCACGACTTCTTGATCTTCTCTGCTCTCTACAAAACCTTTTACTCTATAGCATGAGTTCTTGCTTTATTTTACAATGTCTTCCCTGAATGTCCATTTTACAAATAATATTTTCCTATTAGAATATCAAATGCTTAGATTTCAGATTGAAAGGATACTATCTTCAAGCCATAAAGACTTATTGACAAGCTCCCTTTTTACTTTCCTTATTCACTTTATAAAGAAGAAAAAAAAAGATGAACACATCAATACATCATACACATTTGAAGACTCCAGAACACTCAAAATATATTTTGGCAGTTGCAAAGTAAAAAACTGTCGAAGGGTCCCTTTTTTTGAAATCGAGGAAATGAACACACTGAAAATGCCCTCAAGAAAAAGTATCACGTGATGACAAAGAGATTTGGAAGAAATGGGTGAAATGAAATTGTA
Source organism: Bactericera cockerelli (assembly GCA_024516035.1). NCBI lineage: Eukaryota > Metazoa > Arthropoda > Insecta > Hemiptera > Triozidae > Bactericera > Bactericera cockerelli. Next base: position 12,564,309 of record CM044960.1, read on the forward strand.
GTCGAAAGAGGGAATGGGTGAAACGACCGACTAGTTGAAAGGATTGAAATTGAAATTCGCCATTGTACTCGTTATTACTAGAAACCTAATTTACACATTCGATAACTGGTAAGTACAACATACATGGTAGGTACTTATCAGACCAAAACATAATTCACATTGCACTATTAATTGAAGCAAGGTGTCTTTTTGAATTGTATCGAAAGTGTATCTTTTGGCATCCCGCCAAATTGACCAAATAAAAATTGTAAAATAAATACGATCTTGTGTGATGTACTAATAAGAAAAAGAGAGACAAATACAACCAGGAAGAGACAAGATCGATAAAAAGAAAGGAGTATAAAGGAAGATCAACAAAAGCAAATTGAGTGATTCAAAGATTGAAATGAAAGAGTCAAAAGAGATGAGGAGGGAGCTAAGAGTTCAGAATAAGAGAAAAAATTAGGAGAAGAAAGAGAAAACAAGATTCCAAATGAAAAGAAGAAGGAACAGGAGAAGAACAAATAAAAATGAAAGAGAGAATAAGAAGGAAGTGGAGAAGAAAATATGAAGAGGAAGTTCAGAAGTAAAGATGTAAAGATATAAAGAAAAGGGAGAACGAAGAAGTGGAGAAGTAAAGATGGAAAGGAGAGGGAGAAGGAAGAAGTGGAGAAGAAAAGATGGAAAGGAAAGGGAGAAGGAAGAAGAGGAGAAGGAAAGATGGAAAGGAGAGAGAGAAGGAAGAGGTGGAGAAAGAAAGATGGAAAGGATAGAGAAAAGGAAGAAGTGGAGAAGTAAAGGAGAGGGAGAAGGAGAAGGAAGAAGTGGAGAAGTAAAGATGTAAAGGAGAGAAAGAGGAAGAGGTGGAGAAGGAAAGATGGAAAGGAGAGAGAGAAGGAAGGAGGTGGAGAAGGAAAGATGGAAAGGAGAGAGAAAAGGAAGAAGTGGAGAAGTAAAGGAGAGGGAGAGAAGGAGAAGGAAGAAGTGGAGAAGTAAAGATGTAAAGGAGAGGGAGAAGGAGAAGGAACATGTGGAGTTTGTGGAGAAATAAAGATTTAAAAAGAGAAGGAGGAGGAAGAAGTGGAGAAGGAGAGATGGAAAGGAGAGGGAGAAGGAAGAAGTGGAGATGAAAAGGAGAGGAGAAGGAGAAGGAAAAAGTGGAGAAGGAGAGATGGAAAGGAGAGGGAGAAGGAAGAAGTGGAGAAGTGAAGATGAAAAGGAGAGGGAGAAGGAAAGATGGAAAAGAGAGATAATAGGAAGAAGTGAAGAAGGAAAGATGGAAAGGAGAGGGAGAAGGAAAAAGTGGAGAAGGAAAGATGGAAAGAAAAGAGAGAAGAAAGAAGTGGAAAAAGAAATATGAAGAGGAGAGGGAGAAGGAGGAAGTGGAGAAGGAAAAATGAAGAAGAGAGAGAAAAGGAAGCAGAGAGAGAGAAAGAAGAAAAGAGAGAGAAAGAAGGAAAGAGAGAGAAGGAAGAAAAGAGAGAAAAGGAAGAAAAGAGAGAGAAAGAAGGAAAGAGAGAGAAGGAAGAAGAGGAGAAGAAAATATGAAAAGGGGAAGAGAAGAAAACAGGAAGCTGAAAGAAAAGGACTTGAAGTCATTACAAGAGATAAGGGCGATGTGGAACAAATGGTGATTGTGTAACAGAGGGTCGTGTGGCATGCATTACATTAGCAGCGGATGAAGCACATATCCATTACAAAGCAGGATATGAGGGACATTGCCAAGTTTAGGAGCAGTTAGATAGAGAGCAGAAAAGCGTTAAATTACGCGACAGTATTTTTTTTTTTTTTTTTTGGCAGTGGAGTAGATAAGATTAGAGAGGAGCTTACCCTAAGAATATCAGCATTACACGCATATTGTGTAACAGAGAGACATATTATTTGTTGTTATTTTTTGGCGTTAAATAGGATTCTGAGGTTTTCCATCGATTTCGGGACGCAACTTCAGTGGGTACCGATCCAAAATCTTATCCAAGATCAAAATCGCTTAACTTCAGAGACCTGACGGGAACACTGGTTTAGTTTAAATATTCAATCGATTTATTTTTTCAAGTGGCGACGCGAGAAGAAAATGGGAGGTGAGGACCTCTTTAATCCCTTCACCTGGCGTATCACCACTGATTGAAAATACTCATTGCCAGAGTCGATGGCGTGTTGAATGCACTGGTTCTCGTAGGATCACCGAAGTTAAGCAACGTCCAGACTTCGTGATGCTGCCATTCCGGTCCTATACACTATACAGGCTGGGTGAGGTTAATGTGGGTACCAGGTTTGTGAGTTTCCTGCGAATGGAGTGTAACACCACCTCGTGATATGAACATGCAGTTGAAAGCGACGTTAAACACAAATTAAAAAAAAAAATACTCATTTCCCTTATTTACTTTATTTTTCTCATTGTATTTTTCTCATTTTCTCTTATTTACTCTTTTTTTTTTTCCTCCATCACTAATTTTTATTTTTTATTTTTTTTTATCACAATCATGATATCAAAAATATAGCAAATAAATGTGCCAAAAATTAACCTTGGGTAGGATTCGAACATCCAACCTACAGGTTTAAATCAACTGCCTTATTAATCTAACTATTTGATTTGATGGCAATCTCAAATCTTTACCACCTATTTAGGATGGATAACTTTTTTTCATTGTATTTTTTGCATTTTCTCTTATTTTTTTTTTTTTTTTTTTTTTTTTTTGTATTTTTCTCATTTTCTCTTATTTACTTTTTTTATTGTATTGTTCTCATTTCCTCTTATTTACTTTTACTCATTGTATTTTTCTCATTTTCTCTTATTTACTTTTTTTCATTGTATTGTTCTCATTTTCTTTTATTTACTTTATATTTCTCACTGTATTTTTCTCATTTTCCTCAGGCCACCTCCACCCGCATCGTGGGCGGAATCTGGTGGTTCTTCACGCTCATCATCATTTCCTCGTACACCGCCAATCTCGCCGCTTTCCTCACGGTGGAGCGAATGATCACGCCCATAGAGAATGCCGAAGACCTGGCGGGACAGACAGAGATAGCTTATGGCACTCTGGAGAGCGGGTCCACCATGACTTTCTTCCGGGTGAGAGACAGATCGGGTGCTCTCTGGGTTTCCGAAAAATTAGGTCAACAAAATTTCAACTGTCAAAGTAGAAATAAATTTTGAAGATAGCACCCGACATTCAAGCTAGAATTTTGTACCACCTACCATAATTATGTACTAATTATATACTGTTAGGAACAACAAACCCCGAATTTTGTACTCCAACCGTAACCCCAGGAGAGAGGTTGAAACATGTCGGGTGATATCTTCACGCACCTATAAATTTCTTACAAAATCATGCATTATTGTAGAAAAAGCTTTGAGCATTAACCTCACCTGGTGGTTACCTTCCAGTCCTTCCACTAAGGAGTGTTATTATTATTATTATTTATTACCATTATTATTACTATATTACCATTTTATTACCATATTTTACTACCATTATTATTTCAACAATGCACTGGTACATAGTCAAGTGATTAACGCGCTAGTCTGGTAATCCAGATAGCGTAGGGATCCGTTGGTTCGAATTCCACCCAGTGCATGAATTTTTCCTCAATAATTTGAGTTTGTGACCACATTATAATAAGACTCTGAGGGATTTTAAAGATACGGAAAAGTCTTTTTAAAAATAATATTAAAAATGAGGGCAAAGCATAAAGCTATTATAAATATTACTTCCGATAAATTTCTAATATTAGAAATCGGAAGTACCTACGAGTATTGTTTTTCTAATAATAAAAAAAAATTGTTCCGATTTCAATTTGTTTTTTTTTTTTTTTTTTTTTTTCGTATGTTTTATTCATTTATTTTTTAACTTAATTTCGTCTCATTTTTTTGGGCCCAGGACTCGATGATAGACACGTACAAGAAAATGTGGCGCTACATGGAGAACAAGAAGCCTTCAGTGTTTGTGTCTACGTACAAGGAGGGCATTGACCGGGTGCTGGAAGGTGGGTAATATAGCAGTCCAACCTGGATATAAGAGAAACCTAAATATAAGAGGGTAAAAGAGGTATATGGGTCATTTTCATTTATCTTGGGCATATCAAGTCCGCAACCTTTCTCCTTTAATAAATGTGAAAATAATAGGGATATATGACTAAAATCTATTTGATCACATAGGAAACAATTTTTTTTATAAATTACAATAATAAATTGTCTTTTAAACTAATGTGGAGACTCAAAATTGCCAGTTATGTAAGTAACGTTCATGATATTTTAGGTGTCCCTTAGTCTAAGATTTTACTGTGTCTGATAGAAAAAAATGCATTTCTCCCCATTATTTTCACCAAAATCCAATATAAATGAGAAAAATACAGTTTATTTAGGATGTGACCATTAGTTTTCATAAAAATAATAATGTTCACCTCATTCTACAGACGTGTAAAGTTGTGTCCCTACGAAGAAAAAAAATCTCCGTCATGAATGTTACCCCCAAAAAAATGTAAACCATTTTGAAAAACCCTTAGAATGAGAAGCTAGCAGCTGCCGCCGTTTTGCTTCTTACAGATGACATTGTTTTTGTTTTGAAATTTCCTGTCAGTTGGATGTTGGATGCAGTACAGTGAGGGACAATGGTGGGTCTAATTTTTTTTGACAAGAACGTTACGCGGTTTTTAAAATAAATTGTAATGATTCTTTAATATATAATGTATTTCTTTAATTCTTCTGCATGTCCTCTTTCCAATCAAATATTTTTTTTGTAAAGTGAATATTCTTTTATTGAGAAAAGATTGTTTTAGTGGCGTGTTACTCATGAACCTTACCCGTGGTCATGAACGTTACCTGGTACGTTAAGTTTTTGTAATTTTGTGTGAAGAGGTAGCTGCTAGAAATATTCTAAATGAAAGCTTTTGCTCAAAGATATTTGTCTTAGTCTTCTGAGCCTAAAAAATTGTTAAAAATTGTTTAGGAAAAAGGTAACGTTCATGGCTTGAAAAAATCCAATTGCCCAAGATAAATGAAAATGACCCATATAGCAGTCCAACTTGGATATAAGAGAAACCTGGATATAAGAGAAATCTGAATATAAGAGAATTCTGGATACAAGAGAAACCTGGATATAAGAGAAATCTGAATATAAGAGAAACCTGGATGTAAGAGAAACCTGAATATAACATAAACCTGGATATAAGAGAAACCTGAATGTGAGAGGGTAAAAGAGAAGTATGTGCCGGTAGCAGTCATGAATTTTTTTATACAGGGTGGTTCAAAGGTCAAAAATTGAGGTGTTAACTTTTGATTTTTAAATAGATCAATCCGAATTTTAGTATAGATTCGACAATAAATTTTGTAAAACTTTTGTGTAGGATCAACCTTTTATGACAGGGCCGGATAGGTTCACTCACGAATGGTTAAATATAATTTTTTTATGGGGAACAAACATTTTGACAAATAATGTTCTAGTCACTAGTGTAAAGCATTGTAATTTTCTCCTTTTTTAACGGGTGGCCCCTGGTTTAGGTAACTACGCGTTCCTCATGGAGTCAACGATGCTGGACTATATCGTACACCGGAACTGCAACCTCACGCAGATCGGTGGACTGCTGGACTCAAAGGGTTACGGAATTGCGACACCTATGGGTAAGTTTCAGAGCATGAAGCTAACAATTTTCTCTTTTTGGGCTTAACGTCTCTTTCACATCTGAGTTATTCGAGACGAGGGTTTTACCCTTCATTCACCGGAAACTCACGAACCAGCTACCCACATTAACCCTGCCCAGCCTGGGTTGAGCCAGGAATAGCCAGCATCACGGGCGTTCCAATTTGAATGGTCACCCATTCTGAACCAGCTCACCAGCTGATATATCCTTAACTTCAGTGACAGAACGAGAACTGATGCATTCAATGTGCCATCGACGACGTTAGCTAATTTTCTATTCAAAACCTCCATATTGCATACATTCATAGATCATTCTTAAAGAAAAACTTAAAGCGAAAACGTCGAAGGTGACGTAATTGTAGAAATTAGGTGAATATTTCTTCAAAATAAATTACAATCTTAAAAAATATAAACCCACCTGTTCCACAAACAAAAAAGTTGGGAGTTGTACTAGATATGCATTGTATATCTAGTATAACTCCTAAGTGTTATCCTAAGTGTTCAGCAAGTATATCTAGGGCGGAATTAATAGACGTTTTTGGTATACTTCTGTGGACTTAAGTGTAGATTTTGCTTACTGTCGTAGATGGGGAAAACTAATATCATCACTTAGACCACGATTTTGTCAATTAATTTTGCCCCTTCAATTATCTAGTACCTACATACTGTATTTTCAAAAATAATTTTTTTTTTAAGTACTAATGTTTTATTTAGTTTTATTAAATATAAAAAAACTCTGTCCCAGGGACCGTCTTCCGAAGGGAACCGAGGATGCAAGAAGCATTTCCTCTTTGAATGGCCAGACCAATTTTTTGGTAAAGAAAATGATTGGATCGGGGATCACCCGTAATTCCAATCAATTTCTTTCCCAAATGGTCTAACCATTTCTTAGATTCGGACGCTCTGTTATGGGTCATATTCCAATCTACTCCATTCCGTCCCACAGGGTCTCCCTGGCGAGACAAGATATCCCTGGCCATCCTAGAGCTACAGGAGAAGGGAGAGATCCAGATGATGTACGACAAGTGGTGAAGCACAGCCGGGGGGACCAGGAGTCGTGCAGCAGGGAACGACAAGAACAACAAGGAGAGCAAGGCCAACGCGCTGGATGTGGACAACATAGGTGAGTAGTGGAGTAGACAACATAGGTGAGTAGTGGAGTACCTATTTTTTTTTTTTTTTTTTTTTAAAGATTACTTAACGCCCCAACAATAAAGGCAATTACAAAGGTAAAATGAAACACCAAGAATTGTAAAACAAGTCATCCAACTCATCCCAGGGAGATGAGTTGGTTGACTTGTTTTATAGATAGTAAAAGAAATATATAGGTTCCATTGTACTTAGATTTCAAAAAAAAAAGTTAAACAGGGAGAATGACTATAGATAAATAAGAACAGACTAGGCAACTCTAACAAGCCAGGTTAGCTTGTAATTTGCAAGGTTTTAATGACTTGTAAAGAAAAAGCCAAGTTCTTACCATAGTGGGTACATAGTCACCGCGGCCGAGTGGATAACATAGGTGAGTAGTGGAGTAGGCGTTCGCGTAAAACAATCAAAACATGCAAACGTGGATTTTTTTTTTTTCTTTTCCCTCTTAATGGGTACCTACAATGTAAAAGAAACCCTGGTTTCATATTTTTCAGTTTCTGTTTCTAGGTTTAGAGCCATTGTTGTGCTATGTTGATTGTGAATCACAGTAGTACTTACAAGTATCATATAAAACTTTGTACTTTAACTAGTAGTTCTGTGAACTGTGAACCTCACACAGATTCAACTATTCATTATAAATATTCAGTCAAACATGAGGACATCAAGACCTTTCATTCAATACCCCACTCGATAGATTAACATTAAAAAATATCAACCGGCCCTTTTTTGGACCTTTTTCGATTTTTTACCACAAAGCGGCCCCTTAGCATTCACGATCACGAAATTTCATTACTAAACTTAACTATTTTTCTCAACAACTCTACTACCTAAATTGAAAAAGCTTTCATTTATTCAATAAAATAGAAAAATCTTTTTCAAATTTCACCAATACGGCCCCCATTTGGCCCCGAGTGGCCTAATTCGGCCCAAAAACTATGAGCATGTATACAAAATTTCATCAATTTTGAAGGATCCGTTCGGCAGTTTTCGCGGAACAGACGGACATACAAACGAAAGCCAAATCGTCCAGTATGCAGATAAAACAGAACCTCACTTAGTGAGGTCGCTTCGCTCCTTCTCTTGTTCGGTTAATCAAGATTTACAATATTTCACAGGCGGTGTATTTGTCGTTCTGTTGTGTGGATTAGCCATCGCCATAATGGTCGCCATTCTCGAATTCTGCTACAATACAAAGAAGATATTGCGCTCGGATTGTGTAAGTAAACTGGTGTTGGTGTTGCTAGCATAAGAGAGGTAAGTTTTTCCTTACCTAGCATGAGAGAGATAATTTTTTCCACGTGAAAAAATACGTTTGGAAGTGAGAGTTCATTCAGGAAATGAAAAAACAGGTAGATGTACCACCTACTTACGATTTTGTGTCAGTTCTTGTGATAATATATAGATTTTTTTATTTAATCATAGGTGGCTACTTTTAGTTATTTATTTAGATATTTTAATTGACTTCAATAGAAAAAACTAATAGCCCTTAAAAGCACCAAGCAACAATTCGTAATAATTATTTTTATTCTATTCATTTTTTTCTTTTCTTCTTCTCAGTATTCATTTTAACAATACTTAATTCCCGTTCTCCAGGCTTCTCCCAACCCGCAGGCTCAGTCCCTGTGTTTTGAAATGACGGACGAGCTGTGTTTCGCACTCAAGTGTCGGGGCTCGCGACAAAAACCCGCCCTGCGTCGCAAATGTTCCAACTGCTACACCACACGAGACTTGGACCTGGGACTTGACCTGGCGCCACCACCCCCGCCCCTCGCTACCTTACGAAACCAGGTGAGATCATGATACTTAAACCTCGTTCTGTCACGTTATACAGGGTGCAGACCAGACAATCAAACCAGCCATCAACGATGGCACGTTGAATACACCATCTCTTATTCTATCACTGTAGTTGAAAATGTCTGGTAAGTTTAGGACTTGGACGGAGGAACATTCAAATTTGAAACCTCGTGATACAGGCTATTCCCGGCCTAACAAAGGCTGGATGAGGTTTGTATGCGTAGCTGTTCAGTAAGTTTCTAGGGAATGGAGGGTAAAACTCCTGTCTCGGTATGACCTTAGCAATTGAAAGGGACGTTAGCCTTAACCTAAACAGAGTAGCAAGGTGAAAGATATCAATGGGTCTTTAAAAAAAAACCCAACACAAATCGAATACTAAATCATCTAACATACTTAATTATGCACTTACTAGAACAACGCCATACTAATGTATTATGAACATTACTTATAATACTCATCTGACACAGTAAACTGTATCTGATTTTAAACCCTTTAAAAATGTTTCAAGTAAAAAAATTGAATCATGTTTCAGCGAGAAAGCATTTGTGATATTCCTCCTCCCCCAGCACCGCTGTATAGAACCACCATGCAGCGCTACCTCAATGCTTCCCCAGATGACACTACCTAGCAATTACTGCAGCCGGATGTGGTCCGACCATTGTCTCTATCATGATCTAACTGAATTCTTTTGATTTTCAACTCTCCTTTTGCTGTCACATGCATAAAAAAATACTAAGAGAAAAATAATCAGACTTATTTCAACAAATATGTAGGTATAATAATCTTTTTATAATAGGTATTAGGTACACATCAATGGTAAACCTTAGCATTCATATTTGCAGTTCTATTACATTTACAGTAGGCAAATTAGTATAGCTAGTAGGAATTTATTTAGAGTGACAGAAATGGTACATGAGAATAATTGTACTTTAAGCTTTAAGTAATATTATCTTCCTAAAATGGTTTCAGAGTTAATTTGTCAGTTAACCACCAACTTCAAATTGGTTACCATGATTTAATCAATTAGGAAGTAAAAAATGGGTTTCAAGTCCATATTTTGACTAAAAAATAAGCAGAGTAGTTGCAGAGAATAATCATAATCATTGTGACTCATCTACTTTTTTGCCTTAAAAGCAATTGCAATTTTTTGCCTCCTTTTTTTCTCTTATAATGAAGTGTTTTTTTTTCACAATGTAAATAAACTGAATTAGTATTAAAATTAATGTTCCAGTGCGTTTTGATTTCATTAAGTATTATTTTGTTAAAAAATCCCTGGTTCTGGTATATACAAGAAGTAGTTTGTAATAAAAACTTACATAAAGAAAACCATCACTGGTTTTTTGAAGGAAGACATTAATGTTTAGGAAAACAAAGTTTTATAATGTGCTACAAACACCATTACCAATAAATGAAGTAACAAATCAACAATAATTTGAAAAATGTGTAGAAAGAAAACTTTGTAATGTAACACCTAACAAGGCTAGAATAATATAATTGACAAAATTTATAATTATGTTAACATGACCAAAACCAAACAAAATAACTAAATTTATAAAAGTAATTCTTATATTTGATGTAAATGTTAACTAACTAATCAGCATAATTAAAAAAAAACCTACCATGATAATACTAATGGAAAATTACTGATGTGTAAGTGCTGATTGAAAGTTAGAGGCTGATACACTGTCTCAAATACCAATTGTGAGTAGAGGCATGCCTTATCAACTCATTAATTAAACTGACTTATTTATTATTACTAAGGTTGCAAGTAAGGCACAAAGTTGCTGATGTCAAATTACAACAGGTTATTGAAATTGTAGGGCACAATCAACATGAATTTTCGATACAGGAATTATCACATCTTGGAATATTATTGACACATGGAAGAATAACCATCACAAGCTAATTGATGATTTGGTGTTGGCATAAAATTGTTGAGCGGAGAAAAGAAGTGTTAGGAAGTAAAGCACTGCAGCAATCCAACAGTTGTATGCATTCTGAAAAATAATCATATGATTAATTATTTTATATCTTACACTATTAATTATTTGCCCTGATTTTGTCTGAAATGTTCTGAATATTTTAGGGGTTTTGTGCAGATTATTGTATATTTCCAGTTCTTTACCTGCATATATTACACAATTTTGGCTGCATAAAATTGGTGCTCTACATTACTAGAATACTACATAAATACCTAATAATAAAATGAAAAAATAATATTGTAATAAACATTGAAATTACAAGATGATGAATTCATAGTGTTGCTGATCAAAAATAGATTTAATATTATTAGGTTTACATCCCACCAATCCCACCTCCCAGACATCCCACCAATAATGAAAATCTTGTTAAAAAAGGAATTTTTAAAGCATCATTTACTTTTTGACTCAATAGGGCAGATTACTACTGCTCTCCTAAATAACCTCTTTTTTTTTTGTCAAGACTTTTGTTGCCCCAACATAATTCAGAGGTCTCGTAATATCCAAACAGACGTATAAGACTTGTTTGACTGCTGGAGTAAAGGGACTTTTCAGTTTTACCTTGACAGTATAAACAAGGTATATTCTATTCTATTCTATTCTGTAAAACAATTTGCAGTATCAGTACTCAAGAGTCTGATTTATCAAAATTACTGCATAGACAGCAGAAATAGTATAATATAAATGGTATTTGAACTGTACACTTAATGTTTTGGTAAATGGTATTTTTGTTCAATCACTTTACTTCTGGGTTAAGACATTGTTTAATTTCACTTACCAAGGTGTATCCCTTGTCAGCTGCTAAATAGAAGTCTTGGGCATTGGAGAAATGTTCTTCATGTCCCGGTAAATCCTCAGCAAGAGCAACACTTCTCATATAGAAGAACACACCCATGATGCCCTATACATATAAAAAAAAATAGACATTGATAACATTGGCATTGAAAGTGTTTTTGGCTACTTACCTATACATATTTTACATGAAATGTAGAAGACAATACTAAAATTTGTTTGTTTTAGAGTAGAGTGAACATGTGAACAATAACAGAGGTCTCCTACAAACAATACATACATTGGATCAATCTTACTTTTGCAACTTGTTGATAGGGTTCTCTGTCATGACATTATATTTTACGCTTGTGCCTTCAGAATTCTATTTGCCTTGAACCTTTTCAAATTCTGCCTGATTAGTTAAACTGATCCATGCAATCACATGACAATATAATACAAGTAAACATGAATTTAATAATCTCGAAATAAAGGTAGGATTCAGTAGGTAAAAATCTAGTCCAGTTTGAAAACTGGGTGTGATGGTGGTGTAACAGTACTCAACTCAACTTACAACTGAACGATTCCCCAGCGCTGACAATGATTCCGCAGAGGGATAATTTGGGTCCGCAGATTTTCATTTTGAAAAAAAGAAAGCTATACAAAGGCTAGATATCAATTTTTTGAATAAAATGAAATGTAAATTTAGGTTCAGTGATAATGATAAGCTTTATGAATTTCAATTCAAATAATCTGATATCTCAAGGCCACAAGTGTCTGTTTACAAAAGTTACTTCAAGGTGTGAAGCCGGCCATATCTGCCACAGAGAAAAATGTTTTTATTCATTATAGCGACGGCAACAAAATCTAGCCTTCAGCACACGATGCACAGAAATTTCGAATGGTCAGAAGAGGATATTCAATTGTTTTAAAATAATTATGTACCTACCTAATAAAGTCTTTCGTTTATTTCACACTTTTACGGGACAATGTTATTTTAACTAATAACGTTATCTTGTTAAGCGCCCCTTTCAAATATTCGAAATTAGCACAATAAATTATCATGCTAATAATGTCATATCAAAACGGGGGTTTCACGGTCTATTACTGGAAACCTAACAACCAGGTATCTACATTACGTCACCCAGCATGGTTTGGGCCGGAACAGTCGGCAATCATCAAGAAAGTTCGACATTAATAAATTAAATAAAATAAATTGTTTTCGCAAATAATCGGAATGCAAATATTTCAAAATAACTGTCCATGCTGTCTTTTCATATCAAGAAGCTATCCAGTTCCGAAGCGTAATATTTCTGATACCTAACTTAAACTTCCGTGCAAGCGAAACAGTTGCAAATAAGTATAGTCTAGTAGTGCTTTATTTAGACTGTCAGCTTCGAGACAGGACCCATTATGCAACAATATTGAAGGTCTTTTCCGCACCAAAGATTTTTAAGAGATCTGTGATCTGAGACGTTGTGATTAAAAATAAAAAGAACTTAAAATAACACTAAAATATTTCATACATCCTCGGGTATTTTTTTTTTCTCTTTTCTTTCGCTAACTTTTTAGTGACTTGGGTCATTTTCACTCTTACATTGTGTACATTTAAATGACCATTCTTAACCATACATGTCTTTTCAAGACGACAGAGAAATATGTAAACACATAAAGTCTTTATATGACACAGTAAAAAAATAAAGTAAATGTAAAAAGGGAGTGATTGTGCCAATGACAATCTCAGACTTTCAACCCTTACGAAAGACCTTTTTATTTAGGTCAAGAAAGAGTAAGTTTAGTAGTTAAGAAAGGAAAACGGAAAAGAAAGAAAACCCACCAATGTAGCCACTTTCACAAGGCTTCACTGCCCCTCGAAGTGCTTCAATAACAGTCTCCTAAATGAGGAGAGTTTTTCACATTGATAAGTCTTTGGTTTTACAGATATCTTGATGTTCCTTGGCAATCAATAAACTATACAGCTACAAGTTAGTATTTAGTAAGCTCTGTCGTTTCTGGAACGCATTCTACGCCAAAAGACACGGTGTCACTTGATTGAAAATTCTTCTGTCGCTGTCTAAACTTGTTCCTATTTGAAAGTATTTGGCAAGTCTCCTTGGTTTTACAACTTTTGAAATAACATATATTTTATTGCAAGTATAAACGGTGCAAAAGACCGGTTATAAAATATTATTATTATTTTATTTTTTTAATCAGTGAAACTATTAGGAGAGGGAATAAAAAAACATCTTTATACTATTCAAATCAAAGTAGGTAGATATTTTATTATTATTTATCAATATGTAATAAAAAAACGCGTTTTTTTACTCTCGAGACAAAATTATTTTACAAGATACATAGACTTTCTATAAAAGGAAAGAGGAAGAATTTACAAATGACAATAGGTACAGTAGAATATAAAACAATATACAGTAGAAAATACAAAAAAAAATCGGAAGTTGTGTTCAATTTCTATTGAAAACAATAAAATTAATTCAAAATGTATTTATAACATCAGTAAGGCATTTTATTACATTTCTGTAATATAAAATAAATATTTTATCCATCAGAGGTTGAGGTCCGAGAGAGGCATACTTCAGAGATGAACTAAGCTGCACCATAGGCCACAAGTGTCAAAGTTCTTAATGGCAGTGTTATTATAAAGCGTTTTGAGCTTTTCAAAATGTCCATTTTTTAAAAGTTGAGCTTTTTCACACTCAAATCTGACCGTCCTAATATATCTCTGAAATGAGTGCTCTTTGAACTGAACCTTTCTCCTATTACAACCTGTCACAACTAATTTTTTCCGTCCCCGCGTACTATAGAACAAACGAAGCGTCTCTATTGAAACAAAGAAAAAGATTTATTTGACCTTCTTAAACTGTTGTTATTCTTTGCAAAATGGAACAATACAAAAAAGGATTTTATTTTCTCTAATGAGGTATTGTTTGACATCGACCATGCCTCGGTGAACGCAACGCGCCGCGCCGTGTTACTAAATAGTGAAGTTACAAAATAAAATTTGGCTATGAAATACGCATCATTTAAAAAATAGCCGCGTATTTCTTCATAAAAAAAATCTTGTACACCCTTTTTTACATGCCTTAAGCAACCTTCAGAAACTTTTATGATGATTATTAGAATACCTATTTAAAAGTTTACATTGATCGTTTCGGAAGTACTCAAAAACATTGACAGCGCAAATTAATACAATGATAATATTTTACATATTCTAGATCTGCTTCAGGTTAAATAAATTACATACCATTACGTTATAGATTATCAACTATTGATAATTACATTTTCATAGTCAGATTAGCAAATGACATTATCATCATAAGATACGAGTTGTGGGTTAGTTAACATAAAAAATAAAATGAAATATTTCACTTTATAAATCGTGTCTAGAGATCGAGGGAGGAATTAATAAGAATTTGTAAACATTGTATGTTGCACAAGCTTCGAAGGTGCTTGAATAAAATGAACCTTACACTCACTCGGCTTAACGAATTGATTGAGATGAGGAGCTTTATTGACACGAGAAAACATCAAGCATAACAAAAATAAAATGATGTTCCCATAAATTTTCACTTTACGTTTTGTTTTAAATACGGATAAACATAATTCTGTCGAACTTCAGTGTCGGTCGACACATATTGTTGAATAATTTCACGTCTAATATAGCCCAGATGTTTTTCAGAGTTAGTGAATATATGTACTAGGGTAACTAGGGAATTCGCGACATGAGGACTACACCCCTGTAATAGGTACTAATATCCCCTTTAAAATTTATAGGTACAGTGGGAATTGAACCTGCGACCTAATGTTTCGAAGAAGGAAAACAAAACCTTCCCTATACCTTTCAGATAATAGAGAAAAAAAATTGCTAGATTTCTTCTGTATCCGAGCGCAACTCTACTGAGTTCTATCGGCGCGGCGTGGCGAGACCTGACATCCCTTTCGATCAAATGCTAATTGTTTTTTAAGTAAGAAATAATTTTCACATTTGAACCAATAGGTCGTAGGTTCAATTCCCACTGTGGCAATACTTTTTATTAACTTAATTCATCATGTTTTCAATTAAATATTCGTTATTATCTTGTTTATTCTATGAACCATACCTAAGTCCAGAACCGTAAGTCCAATTGTCCTGAAAATAACACTATCGGATTCCTCATTGAAAAATACATCGGTTTATTACCATAACCTACTGGGAAGGTATGCCACTATGCCAGCCATGTGACAAAAATGCCACATAAAATTCAATGGAACAACTAGAAAGTAGAAACCCTGTATATTTCTTCTAACCCTACTTTACACCCGAGGTATGGGTGAAAATGAATGTTTCCTAACTCTACTCAACACCCAGAGCATAGCCTCATATGTATCTAAGTAACATTACTCGTTGATACACACTGTATGAAAACTACCTGTACCAAATCCGCATCAATGTACCTTATAAAACCCATTTTCATTCAGGCAAGTGTCACCTTTTATACAAAGAATTTGCGCAAGTTTTCAACTACGGCAGGTTTCAAGGACACGATTGCCCTAATAACTTTAATACAATAGAAAACTTTACTTCCATTGTGAACTATGACATTTTCAAATATATACAGGGTGGACAAAATTTTCACTTTACAGAAGGGAGAGCTATTGGTTCATAGGGTTCCAAATTAAAACAAAAGAAATAGAACAGATTACAATGTGAGAACTAGGAAAGAGAAATACAGTTCCTAAAAACAAGTTTTGGCGCCTAACATTACACAATGAACAAGATGAGATGTGATCTCATCAGCAGTAGCGCCAGTGTTGTGGATGCTAGTAGGGCGGCGCTTGCATTCCGTATGGATTCTGTTGTTGAGGATTCTGCTGCTGTTGTTGTTGTTGACCTGGATTTTGTATCTGCCGTTGTAAATGTGCCACAAGCGCAGGAGTGGGTTGTTGACCTTGGCCTTGTTGTTGACCCTGCTGCTGCATAACTTGCTGCATCATTTGTTGACGAATTCGTTGCTGGTTCATTTGTTGCATCTGAATTTGCTGATTAGGATTTTGCTGTTGCTGAGGAGCCCCAGGTCTCGTATAGGGGGCTCCGGGTCCTCCCATTCCACTCATTGTCACATTTGGTGCCTGAAGGTAGGGTCTGCCTCTCTGTTGTGCTGCATGCTGCTGCTGCTGCTGATACTCTTGCTGCTGTCGCATAGTGAACTGATTACTTGCAGCTCCTTGCAGTCCTATGCTTTGCTGAGGAAAGATTTGCTGTTGTTGTTGACCCCCTCCACCCATCATTTGTTGGTTTTGGTTTGGATATCCTGAATAGTTTTGGTTCATTCCAGTTGGTTGAGGCGCCATGTTGGGATAAGAAGCTTGCTGTTGTTGCTGCTGTTGTTGTTGCTGTTGGGCCTGCTGGTTTTGGAACATTTGATTCTGCTGCGGCATTTGTGAACGAACTGGTTGTCTCATGAAAGGGGGTCGTTGCATAGGTTGGAAGCTGGGAGGTATACTGCCAGGACCTGCCACAGGATTAGTCTGCATACTTTGGGCTGCAGGACCTCCCATGTACTGATTGGGTAGGTTGGATTTCATACGAAGCATATTGGAAAGGGCTCTTTTAGACTGGTTCAGCTGTGGGTCAAACCTTGGCCCTGCACCATTCATAGGCATCTGTTGTGGTAGTAGCCTCCGGTGGCCCCTGTTGCTGCTGTGTCATCTGTTGTTGTCCATATGATCCTGACCACTGGGGAGCTCCATAACCTGAAATGGTGTTCTGGTTGCTAGGGTAACCTCCCATGTGAGGACCAGAGCCTGCTTGTTGTTGTTGCATAGGTCCTGGGTGTATGCCTGGATGTGTGGGAGTGGAGGTTTGTTGGGAGGAACTACTGCCTGTTTCTTGCGTCTCTGGTTAGCAGGACCTCCCCCTGGGGTCTTCGCTCCCCGTTTTGTACCCCGTGGTGATGCCTCCCCAGAATTTGGAGTATCTGGTCCCATTAGACCTCCCTGCTCTTTATCATTGGTTTCTCAGTAGGGGGCTCTAGATCTTCAGGAGGAAGAGGAAGAGGTTCAAGAAAATAGGAGCTAGGTTTGGTTAGACAATGGGTGTGGTACTTGAGAAGACGATGGTTTTCCTCGTACCACAGGGTTTTTCGTTCAATTCGCACAGCACCAAACCATGTCCAGGAGAGAGGGGTTGGATTTTTTTGGCCCTCCAGCAGATCCCAAGCACTAACTTTCTGCTTCTCATATACTTGTAGACCTTGCTTCTTATCAAATGAATCAAAACCTTGAATTTTATTTCCTTTGGTGTCTGTGAGACATCCTATGGGTTCTGTAGTGATCACTTCTGGCTGCTGTTTCATAAGAGGAAGTAACTGACGAATGTGCATGATAGTGGGAGAGTTTCTCTCTCCAATTTCTTTTTTTAGTTTCTTAACAAGAGTTTGAAAGTGTTTTCTATTTTCTTCGCCTCTTTCTGATTGGGAATCGGTAACCAGTGTGGAATGAATTAGAGTAACTATCATGTCAATTACAGTGCTGAACAACTCCGAATTATTGTTCAGGTCAATAACTCCATATGTCACTAATTCTATGAGTAGCAATGACCAATCAGTAGTAAGAGTAATACCTCTTTGTATCATGTCAAACATACCTCCCACTAGAGAGAATCTTAGTAGAAGTGCATCTTGGATGAGGGCCCGACTCTTGGGTGTTTCATGATTATTTAGACTATCATCTTTATTGAGGGTGAGGAACTGAGATAGTTGTGAGTGTAACGAGGATAACAGGCTTTCTCTTTGGTCATCTTGTTCCTTTAAGCAAGTGAGTACTAGTGAGAGGAAAGGCTGATGGTAGGTAAGTTGAGCTGAATTGCTACTAGGCGTTTTGGGAACAGAACTGTTACTTGAGTGCTGTGGGGTACCCTTACTTCCTCTGCTGGGGCCTCCCCCAGAAGAGCCAGAAACTCCCCCTCCCCCACTTCCACCACTACTGCAGCCCACCAAGTTACAGTTCTCTAGAATTTGACCTGCAGCTTTCAGTACTTTTCCTTGAACGGTACTGGGTAGTTTAGAAATAAGGGGTGCGACCAACCACATAGACTCTGCTTTCATCTTGCTCTTTTCATTTTTAGAATTTGGATGTACCTGAAAGATATCAACAACTGATTTGGCAACAGTATCTAACCACTGATTTAATTCTACAGAAGAGTTGCCTTTGTTTGCAATACTGGCAAATTGTTGATACATTAGTTGCATATCAAGCCAAGAAATTCTCAGAGTCCATTGGTCAAGATTTTCCAAGATATAAGTTATAATTGCCTTGTAATCCAGTGTATTTGGATCTAGATTAGCAGCTCTTTCTGGATAACAAATCATGTGGAGTAAGCGTTGTGCTTGCTTAGGTGATAACATATCATCTAGAAGCATACCTTCACGACAGAGCTCCTCTGGGGTTTCCAAACACCTCTCCAACACCCACTCTTGACTACATATTTCCCGCAATACAAGCAATGCAAACTCACTAAGACCTGGTGTGGATTCCATATTGCCTGCACTTCCATTGTTCATGTCCATCAGTAAGAGATCATTGGACGCTGACATGATATCAGTGGTTCCCAATATGTGGCTGATGCTGAGTTCCCCAGGCAGCTTACCAGCAGTGTTGTTCCCTCCTGTAGTATTCTGATGACTTGATGGAGATTTTTTCACTGTGAGAGGAGGGTAGTTAGCTGTGGCATCACCCACTACAATTATTGCCTTCAGGACAGCCAACACAGGCCCTACTCTAATATTATTATGTGCTGCAGTCAGTAAATGCCTGTCACAGCCCAGACGAATACTGGAAGGTGAATGACCACTAGATGGAACAGAGTGAGGAGAGGTACCAACAGAGAATGAAGAAGTTTGTGGGGTCTCTGTGGTTTTAAAAGTCTCAAAAGTAGATGACATGTGAGTCTTGCACCAGCTTCAGCTACCAAGTCTGCTTCTGATCTGCGCCCAGCTCCATTGCAAACTGTTAGAAGTGATGGCAATGCAACTCTCACAACAAAATCTTCTAGAGATATGCAATGACGGGCAACAAGTATACAAGTAAATATGGCAAGAGCATTATGAATGGAGAGATCTCTGATATCAACTCTAGCCAGAACATCAGTGAAGTAAGAAGGATGACTGGATGAACCACACAGAGTCATAAGAACCCCCAGCCACTCAGAACAGAGCATATTGCAACAAGCTGTTAGCTCAGCACACAAGATGGTTATATCATTCAGATGATCAACATCTGTATTCTCACTACAAACAGCTATGATAGAGTTACATACAAATGAATATCGGTTGGAACTTGACTCCAGCAGTTGCCGTGCCCAAGAAGATTCAATCTTGACTCCTTTTCTATAAGAGCTAATGATATCTGTCATGAAGGTTGGGTTGTATGGTGCATGGTGTGAGGAAGAAGGTTGAAGAGGGGCATAAAGAGCAGCTTTGATTTTAGGATAGGCATTACTGAACATTTCTCCTCCATGTGGCCTTGACTTTAGCAGAGAGCATGATGAATAGAGATCATATAGGTGAGACAAAACACAGCGCTCTACACTGGAACAATCACCAGGATTTGAAACATTCTTAACAACTTTACACAATCCTTCAAAAGCAGAAACTGTCTGCTCAGGAGATAGTAAGAGGCTAGAATGATACCGTCTTAGTACACCAACAATATAGAGAACAAGAGATGGAACATAACTGCGTACCAAAGTGGATCCTTTACTTTGCAGTTGTGTTTCCACTTCCATTAGTTCCTTGAGTATTTGAATACTTACTTCCATGAGGTTGTATATGTTTAGGCAAAGTTCCATGACATCAAATAGAAATGCTACATGCTCTTGGACTGGTAAATAGTTGCTGTTGCCTTGGGCAAAGGATTGTATCATTTCCAAAACTGTAAGACTGCATTGCCATGTCATGTAATGTTGGTCAAAAAATGACAAATGATGCTGATCAAAATTGAATTCATTTCGGGAATGTTTTTTTACTTTTCCACCATCTGCAACATCTATGCTGAATTTTTTGGTAAATAATTTACACAATTCTTTGGTCATTTTCTTGACAACATGTCGGGCATTATCCCGCTCTCTTCCCACACCATACAACAACACAAGTCTCTGGTTACAATCATGATAGTAGCTCTCATCTTGAGGTATTGGAAAATGTTTTGTATAAAGTTGATGTCTTGATTGTTTGGTTTTATCTCCACTATCTTGAGGATTAGTTTGATCACCATGCATCACTATACCCCCCACCAAAGATCCTGTCACATCCTTGGGAGAGTCAGGAGCATCCATAGAATTTTGTTGTTCTTCCTTGATATGTTGAAGTAGCTTATCCAAGTCATCATCTATTTTGCTGTCATCATCCATGTGACCTCCTCTGTGCTCCTGAGGCTCTATCTTGCTAGGTTTGAGGTCAAACTCATCCATAGATGTGTCTGCAGGTTTATTACTTGGAGCATGTGAGCTTCCATTGTTTCCTCCTGTGTTAGGTAAATCACCACGAGATATTAGAGTACACATGTATGCATCATGAGAAAATACTTCATGACGAATCAGTTCAGCAAACAAATGTACCAAATTTGTAAAGGTTGTTTTGTTTTCATCAGTAGGAGCATCTTGATCTAAAAATTTCATAAGTAATGGTTGAAATACAGGCAGTCCTACACTCATGGAAGTGACAGAATCCTTGTCATCTCCTGGTTCTGTGTCATTAGTAGAACTTCCAGCAGTTACTTCATTCTGTCTTTTCTCCAATAACTTAGCAACAGCAATAGCACGATGTTCACCAAACCTTAGACCACTAACTGCCCACTCACACAAAATGTGTACAACTGCTTCATCTTGTTGTATTGTGTAATCATTTTTGTTGGGTACTTCTTCATTAGGATGTTGATTTTGGCCGATCTCTTTAGTACCAGGTGGAAGAAAAACTTTGCAATACAGGGTGTCCATAGAATTGTTGGCATCTACTCTCTCAAAACTATGTCTGTCCAATGCATCTAGAACACCAAGGACTTTGTTAATAGTTTGTCCTGATGTAGTTTGATGCCATTTGTCACAAGACCAGCGTCCCTCTGCTGCTAAGCTTCTCTGTCTAATTAAATTTTCCCCCAACTTGAGTTGATTTTTCAAGTGTGAGTTGAAAGTCCTGTGGGGCATAGGTAACTGAGCTGGACTACAGGGTAAATGGTCTAAAGGAGAACCATTTAATACACTAGGTGACTTACCTTCTCCAATGCAGTTCCATACAAGGGCAGTAGGACACTCAAGAGTAATTGCTTGGATGATAGCACTAAGTGATAGTACAATATCTCTGTGATGAGCACAACTCATGTAATCACTAAATATATTCTGTGTTGTGTTGTTGGGAACCAGTGCACTGCCAGCATTGTTATTATTGCTATTGGAGCCTGTATTATTATTAACTACATTTGAATTATGATTAGTACTTGTGATTGTATTGTTACCTGGTGTCATGGAGTTTGTATTACCACTGTTTGAAGTCCCACTGCTTGTGTTAATTGAGCTACTACTAGTATTATTAACAGCTGGACTATTAGGCGATGGAATACTGTTTGGTGCTACACTTTGATCACTGTTATTTGCTAACTGAGCCAACTTCTTGCAACACAGGTAAGCAAGCCTCCTAGACATCAACTCTGACTGCACAAACTCATCAAGATATTGGAGAGCTACAGGAAGAATCAGCTTCAGTATCCCATCATCTGTAGAGAAACTTTTGAGTTTTTCAAGTAAATCAATGATCCATTGTAATAACTCATGACGTTCTATGAGGTCAGCCTGATACATGTATTTTGTCAGTTGTGTACAGTACTGCCACTGCTTCAAGGCTAGTTTCTGGTCCTCATTCATAGCCAGAACCAAGCTTGAGGAAGAGCTATGTTGATAATATTCCTGCAATTTCATTAATTGTTCCTTCAGGAATTTAAGCATAGTGCCAGTCCATTCCAGCATCGGATCAGGCAACTGTCTTTTCTTGATTTTTGCCTCTGAAACAGCTACAGTGTATGCAGAACTCAGTTTGATAAACCAGGATGCACGTAGCATTGGCACCTGGTACTCACAAAGGAGCAGAAATATCTCTTCCTTTTTGTTGAAATTAGGAGCTTTCTTTGACAACATGAGCAAAGATTTACTCCCTGCCAAATCTTTGAACCAAGCTTCAACTGCATTCTTAGTTCTGGCTGTGGCAGGCCAGAAATTATCCTTAGGTGTGATGTTCTGTCGTCGAGTTCTAGTGTCAGGTAGGGTGTTCAATTCTTCTTTCTTACTAAGAATAGCATTAAAATAAGAGCCTATCTTAGAAGCTGAGACATTGCAATTTCTAGCAGTGCCAAACTCATCTGATAGCTGAGGCATAATAGAGAAGCCATGTTTAACATTTACTGTTGTCAGCTCGTCTTCTTTCTGCTTGGGGTCCTGGGGATATACATCTGGCGGTCCCAGTCGTGGCCGCTTCAGAGATCTCTTCTCATAGGAGAACCCCATCATGGTGTTTCTCTTCGGAAAACTGTGATGAAAGGCTAATTTATTCCATACATGGTTTTATAAACTTACTAAGTAATGGAGTGTACAGTACATTACCTTGCAAATACATGCCGAGAGTGACTGGTTACACACTTTAGTCAAATACTTAATAATGTTGATATTGTGGACAAACTGATGTTATAAAACAAAAAAAGTAACCATTTCTCGATTTAAAAAGAGTCCAATCAATAATTTTGTATTGTTAATCTTTGAGAAAATATTGATTTGTTCTTTCCAGCAGTTTATCAACAAAAAGTTTTTCTGTTTTTCTCTGTGCTGGCTGCGTGTGCCGGTTCTGCAAGACGGCAACGTTTTAGTCCCATTTTCGTAAGTTTAAGCTAAAGGAGTCACTTCGGTTTGTTTTGTTGTTTTCCTGATTGCAAAAAATGCAAATTAAAATTACCAAAACAAAACACCAAATCAGGAACACTTCTGTCAAAATAATAATTAGCTTTCAAAAGTTTCGAGTTAAGCCTTTAATTTACGTGCCCATAATTTCAATCTTACGTTTATTAATTAAAGTCAATAAATTGTTCTTTAGTTTTTCTTCTTTTGAAATCTAGTAATATTACTATATTTTCTTATCAGTTACAGTAGGTATCTGCCTACTTGCAAACAATCAAAAGTGATAAACTGATATCTTCCTAAAAATAGTAAATAGGTACCTACCTATTATACTATAATTGTAATTTTAGACCTAAAAATTGCGGCTTTTTATGACACAGTATTGGCTTTTGAATTTAATAAGTTAATATCCCTGCATCCTCTTTCCATTCCTAGCACTCTAAAAAGAAATATATCCATCATCTTGATAACAATAACAACTTGAAGAACTGATGTACAATGCCTGAGGAGTTGGAAGTTTGAAATGTTCAATAATGATATTTTTTGCTTGAGTCCTTTACTGCAAAAACATTCAAACAAAAGAGTTGTCCCCTGGAATTTATTGATAATTAATGTTTAATAGTTTAGCTGTGTCCAAGGAGATTTCAGTGTAAATTCTACAACTCCTCTATCTTCCAGAATAGTTAAATTGACATCCGATAACTAGCCACACATCACTCTATTAAAAACACTTTACCTAGATAAAAAGAATACAAAGTTTTCAATATTGGAAACGTCATGAGCCTCAGTACAAGTAGCAAGTGTTTGAGATTGTCAAAATCACATGAGCCTACTATGGAAACAATGGATATCAAGACCTCCCTGAGAGACATGGGTAGGAAAAATTACCTTGAGCAAGATGAAGACTCAATGAGCGACTATGGTCCTGCACCCAGAAAAAAACTAAAAAGAAGCCCACCCAATACAAGTGAAAGAAAACTGTCACTGAGAGGTCAACAAAACAGCACTCCTGTTAAAATTGAGCTAACCTCTAGTATTGTAACAGAATCTGTTTCACCTAAAAGAAAGTACCTTAAAAGAACAGTGTTTGCTCAATCAGACAGGAAGCTAAGAAACCAAACAATTGTTGAATCCAACTGCTGTGGTCAAGCAGAACCAAACAGACCCAGTAAACTGATTGAACCAAGCCCTGTGTCTAATGAGACTAAAGTTAAGAGAAAATCAAGGACAAGGAGACTGACAACTTCAAGTAATAATCATGATTCTACAATTCAGACTTCAAAATCTAATGTGAAGCTCCAATTAAGTGCCATGTCTACTGCAAATGGTAGAAACTTGAAAGCCAAATCAGAACTTTCAAAACCTAAGGTTATAGGTAAGTTTTTATACTAATATTAATAATAATAATGATCTTTATTATTTCATTAAAAAATACATTTTTTGTGTTCCCATGAAGTACCTACTGGTGAACTTTTTGAGAAAAGTGAAACAATATTATTTTTCTATACCTCTCAGGTAAGAGAAAGTAAGTAAGTGCTAGACTTGTTAACTACATTAAAATTACAGAAAAAGTGGTTCTTCTTAAATAAATGAAACCAGATTTATCCACATGAATATGCTTAGCAATACTTATGATGTAGGTATTTGAACATTTAAATATTTTCATATGAAATCTAGCACAAATTTCTAATTTTTGTACCTATAGTTTCCATTTTTATGATGTAAAGATTCAAATTACTGTAGAATAAATGTTATACCATCTTAAATAAACATTGAAAGAAAAAAACACAATTATTGAAGGTGATTGTTTTATTTAAGGAAAGAAAAAATTGAGGGCTAAAATTATATTTATTTTCTTATTCTTCCAGATCACATAAATCAGTCTGTAGAAATCAACATTGAATGTCCTACATCAAGTTTACCAAAGAAATCTTCAATTGAGCTTAAAAAAAGCAATACCAGTGTTGCTCAAGCAGACACTATCTCTACAAGGACAAACAACACACTCTCACAGAAACACATTGAAAATAATGGAGGTAGTACATGTGTTAGTCATACAACAAGGAATAGTCTATCCCATCATGGGAAACTGTGCAGGAAATCAAAGAAAACAATGATTTGTCATGATGTTAATGGTTGGATAACAAGCAAAAGTTATTGGAGTGCAGATTATGAGTTTTGGGATTTATCCCACTTTATGAATGGATCTGATAAGAGTGTCAAAACACAGCAAGACATTGAAATACCATCATTCCGAGAGAAGAAATATACACCCTTATACAAAATAGAAGGTAAGAATATCAAGTCCCATATTATTGTTTTTTTCCAGATTTCATCCTCACATCCAGTTATGACTTGTTTGTGTGATCAATTGAATATTTCTCTCTGAAATATCAATGGGAATTTTTGAAAAATCTATGAAAAAATGACTCTTATGTCCATTAAAATAATTCTGATTTTAATGGAGGTAAAGGTTTTTCTTAACTAAAATAGTTATTTTAATGGAGAAAACCCATTACAAAATGATTGTTTGTTTTTAGTCAGTATCATTTCAATATTTTTTTAACTTGCATTGTGTGTTTCTAGGTACGGAAGATCTGTCTGATCATGTGTTTGAGAAGCGACACCTCCCATATGAAATCATGGAGAAGAAAATCAAAAAGAACTTCCTTATCCAGAGCAAGTATGAACTTCAGAAATCCAAATACTTGAAGAACAATGAACTGTTGTACAAAAAGGAATCATTTCTAACCAAGAAATTTCCCAAACTGCTTGAACTGACTCCAGATCCATCAGAGGTAAAGAAGATTGACATTGTCCCAGAGGTACCAATGATGGCACTGGGGGTACCAGTGAAGATAGCTGATTCTAAAGAGTTTAGTTTTCCAGAGTAGAGACTAGTACAGAACAACTTTATAATAATAACAAAAATTAAAGTTTCATATAGGCCTGCTCCAAACAGTCTAAACATATTGTGAAGATTAGGAAGAAGGACAATTTTATTTAAGCATTCATTTTCAAACAATAAAAAATCATCAGGAGGATGGAATGGTTTTTTTTAATATCTTATTATCTGTGAACATGTAACTTTTATGAATATTTTTTGTTGTTGTATACAGAATATTTTCACTGTGGTCCCTGTGTAATTACTGGAAATGATTTGGTCTAGTTCATCAACAAAATATAATCACTTTTTTCATGTACAAACATTAGCAAACATCATGTAATATGTCATATTTCAAAGAGATAATTATATTATTTATTACATAATGGTATATGTGACATGACACAAAACTCAGTGTACATTATGTCATGAACAAGAACAACATAGTTTCATTTACAATAATATGAATAAAGTCTTTTTGATTGTGATCTATTAGTTGTCTCTGTAGGTACTCTACATAATTTAAAAACACCAGCTACTGTTTTTTAACAGCTTTTAAAGTCTTGCTTGAGATGATAACAGATGCTATGTATAATTATACAGAGTGAACAAAAAGTCCCGGAACAGATTTTTATCTTTTTATTGGCTCAAGATAGATACTTGAACTTTTGTATGAAGTTCTAACGCAAAATTGTCCATTTTTTGGCAGAATTGAAATTTCTACAGGGTGTCCCAAAAGTAGTGAAACATGCATCAACTTTCGATTTTTAAAAAGAACCCCCTATTTTTTATTTGATATTCAAAATCTACGTTAAATTCTACAAATCTACACACAACAGACCCCTCACTTGATACTTTGATCAAACCCGCGGAATCATGGACTTTTTTTGGTGATAAAAGTGTTAAAACCCAAAGTATGATACACCAAATCAATGTAATTTGTCATGCTCAATCACATTGTAGACTTGGTTTTCCATATTTTAAACATCTGTTCATACAGTGCGTAATCAAAGTGTTGTCTTCCAAGAATCTTGCTCGAACACTAGCTGTATGACCAGACTTGTAATATTTGGAAATTACACTGATTTAATGTATTACACTCAGAGTTTTAACACTTTTTTTTTGAAGAAAAGTTCATGATTCAGCAGGGTGGTCAAAGATCTGTTAAAACAAAGTATTGAGTGAGGAGTCAATTATGTGTAGAATTTAACGTAGATTTCAAATAAAAAATAGGGGGTTCCATTTAAAAATCAAAAGATGATGCCTGTTTCACTACTTTTGGGACACCCTGTAGATATTTTAAATCTGCCAAAAAATGGACAGTTTGCGTTAGAACTTCATACAAAAATTCAAGTCCAAAAAACTTGCGAATGTAGTTTTAAGAATCTAAATATTTTGAACCCTTAAATAATTATTAGCCCCCTAACGTATTTAGGGTTAGTGTATAGTTGGTCCACTCAATATAGGTTTTGTTACCAGTGAACACAGTTTTTTTGAAACCCTTTTAAAGATTTGTTTTTTTTTTTTTTTTTTTTTTTTTAATGTGACAGTTTCTAGTACATGGTTTGTCAAACTTCTAATGTTCCTTCCTAAAGTCAATTTTTTTTGTTAAATAAATTATTATGACAAGTCTAGTGATCTGATTAACACATTCAATACCACTTTTGAAAACTAGATTGTTATTGTAATAGGTACAGTAGGTATTGTAATGTTATTGTAATAGGTACTAGCGTCAAATGCACATTGAAAACACCAGTTCTCGTTCTAAGCATTGTCCAGTGAGTTTAGGACTTGAATGGATGACCATTCAAATTCAAACTCTCATGATGCTGGCTATTCCCAGTCCCACTCAGGCTAGGTGAGGTTAATTTGAGTAGCTGGTTTGTGAATATCCAGCGAATGGAGGGTAAAACCTTTGTTGTGAGATGATCATGTAGTTGAAAGCAACCTTAAACCTAAATTGAAAAAGTAATTTTAAATTTAGTTTCAAAATCAAATTCACAAGGATCGATGTAGTTTTTGGATGGATGCAAACACATCATGCAGTCTTTGGCAGGGATCAAAAACCAACCCCTGCTCCTCCTGTTGACCATTCTTTTTTAGCACTATTAATAATTGTAAATCTGTCCAAGGACAAGTATCAATAAATAAAATGTGTTTCTTTGTGTTATTATATCACAATTTTAGTGGGTAGTACAGAATTATAGGACTCATTTTTTCATATATTGCCACCACTGGTTACTGTTTACATTAAAGCAGCTACTCATTCTTCCTCACGAAGTATGAGTGGACTCTGAACATCCAAGTACAGAGCAGAAAAAATCTTGCTCCGCAGGGGATGAAACTCAGGTCACCATGCATACAATGCCTAGTGTGCTAACTCACTCAGCCATGGTGACTACTGTCAAGTATCAATAATATTTTATCCTATTTCATAGTCTACATTATCTTGGTAACAAAATATGTAACTTTTCACTGTGACATAATTTACCAAATTAGATTAGATTGTATTTGTGAAAAAAAAAGTATTATAGGAGCTTCCTTTTTCTAATTAAAAAAAATCAGTGATTTTATTCCAAATTATTTTGTTGTTAAAGGTTATTTTTGATCTCTGACAAAACACACAAACTTATTTTCTTCTCTTAGGTACTCACATCTACTATGACAAATTTAATTAAAAATAGTTTTGTAAAAAAGATGCTGTAAATTTACTAATGATTTTAATTTGGTTAATATTGTAGATATATATTTTTTATTTTCTTTTCTTTTCTTTTTAGAGTATGTCATTGTTTGTCTTAATATAGTAGCCTCATTTTATCAGAAAAAGTTGATCAAAAAATTATATTTTTTGTGAACTTTCAAAATGCTGAAATAAATAGGTTTATATTTTGTAACATAATAAAAAAGGAAGAAGATTTTTCAAAACAAAGTCCTGTTTGTTTATTTAACTCTAAATATTCATCACACATTTAAAAAAAAAGTAAGCCTGTTAAGAGACACATTAAACAATTATTTATAGTAAATTACACAATACAATTAAAAAAAAGAAAAAATTAAGGCTGTTTTTATCAAACATTCCATAGTAAGTGACCACTAATAATTGAAAATTCAAGTAAAGAAACAAGAATGTTGAGTTCCTGGCTTATATAGGTGATGAAAAAACTATTATCACTTGAATATTCAGTGTCCACCCACTTCAAAGATTTTCAATAAAGTAGCCATAAAATTAATTTAATGAGTAATATTGCTTGCTGGTGATGGCAAAATACTAGGTGTAACTGGTATGTTGACAGGGCTGGAAGTGGAGTTCATTGGAGGAACATGAAAGAAATACAGCATGAGGCCCAATGCAAAGACAAAATGGCAAACAATCAATACAATGCTTGGTAGAATATTAGGCTGGCGGAAAGCAGGAATTATTGAAGAAATAAGGATATATCCAGACAAGAGTGCACCTGCAAAACAGAGAAAGGAAAGATGTTTCAATAAAAAAAAAATATGATTTTTTCTTTGAAGTAATTTATACCCTTCAATAGTGCTAAACTAGTTAGTGGCTTCACTGATCTACTCCTTATACATAGTCCCTTAGCCAAAATACTGAGCTACTTCTATGTCCTAGTACCTCAGTATACAGGGTGGACCAAAAAAACGTTTACACCCGTTAATGGTAGATTACTGACGACATTTCCAGGCCGGATCTGCAATCCGTTTTTTCGGATTCGCCTTTATAACTGCACAAAGTGATTTTTTGCAACTTTCCGAAAAATTCCGACTTTGGCTTATTCTTCAGGTCAGTACTTTTTTCCTGTTTAAGATAAGTTGATTTTGAACAATTTTGCAGAAAGCCAACAAAATTTCGATGTTTCTAGCTACACTACTTTGTTTATTACGATTTGGTTTGTCATATTTTTTTACACCTGAACAGAAAAAAACACCCATAAAAACTTTTTTACTAAATAAAACACTCGACATTTGTCCGAACAAATTTTGGCACAGACATGGGCAAGTTTGATAAAAGTTGGCGGCCGCCCCGAGGATGCTAAAAAACAATTTTACGATTTTTTATCACGTGATCTTCTGGGAAAAATTATTAGATGTTTGCCAAAAACTCTTCAAAAACCCCAAGAGTTTTCTAGCTGTAGACTGTGTAAGGGCGTCTTGTATTGTTTACAAAAATTGTTTACATTGCTTTTTTTGAATACCGCGGTCTCACTTGCCTTCATCAGCCAGTTTAGGAAACTTCAAATGATAAATTTCGTGCTTCTCAGATTGTCAGTGGTATTAGCTAGATGTGGTAGTGCTAGGAGTGTTAGGCGCATGACCGAAGTTCAATTCTCGGCGGTCAACATTATTTTACTTATCAAAAAAATCTAATGAAATATTTTATTCATTCCTGTATCTGACCTGTTGTAACACCAACAACTTATGGTTTTTTTGGGGGTAATACCATCTGTAAATTGAGTTATATCAGATACTATTGGTATCACAATACACATTATTATTATTCATGTAAGCCCCTGAGAGACTGCCTTGATAATGTAAGGATGGTTTTTCTTATGCTTCCCTACGAGAAAGAAAGAAAAAAAAAAAAAAAAAAAAAAAAAATAGCGAATTTTCCAAACGAAAATAGAGTTTATGAAATAAATCCAGGTAAATATGTAGGTAGGTTCTTCTATCATAAACAATACTAATTAAATAACAAATATTTACCGATTGCCAACTCTTAATAGAAGTCTTGAAAAAAACAAGATAATATTTTGTAAAATTAATAAACTTTTGCAGTCTTTATTATGTTTTATACTATTTTGATATAAACAAAAAGGTATTTAAAAAAACATTTTGTGTTAGTATGTTCAATGAGAAACGATTAGACGCGCACGATTAGCTCAGTGGTAAGCTAGTCCACCCGGTCCGAACGCCAGAGCCATCAAAAAATTCATGACTACAAAATAAAAAAGACTGTTGCCATTTTTTATTTAGCCATAGTACACACTATGGATTCTCCTCACACAAATTTTTGAAACCAATGGTGACTTTAGTACCTTAGTTCTAACTCAGAACTGTCCCTCTACCTTTTTGCCTTTCTCTCTCTCTCTCTCTCTCTCTCTCTCTCTCTCTCTCTCTCACTCTCTCTCCCCCTACTCAATTCCCTTAGAGGAACTGTTGAAAGTGGCGTCCACCTTCCTGGATGCAAAGGTTGAACCTCTTCATCATGTTCCGTCGAATGTTGCGGAAGATTCCAGGTTTTTCTGTCAGGTCATCGAATGCCAACAGGATTCTTGCTACCAGATTTCGTAAACTATGTTTTTCACGTGATCCCAAATGTTCCTGTTGGCAACTCAATATTCTAAATGCGTATCTGCCATTTCAGCATCCGAATTATAATAATGTAACTTGTACTTAAAAAAACTCAAAAAGTTTAAAGATAATATTTCATAGAATGCAGAAAAATATGCTTGAAAACTATCATCGAGAAACAAACAATCATTCATTTGACTGGCCTTTAATTAATTCCAAGGAAAATAATTATCAGACATAAATAGCTAATTACTCTTTGAGTACAAGACGACCCTACACGGTCAACACTTTTAAGATTTTGAACATCATTTTTTGAGACTTACCTGGTTTGTTTACCCAGAAGATCACGTGATAAAAAATCGTAAAATTATTTTTTAGCATCCTTGGGTTGGCCGCCAACTTTTATCAAACTTGCCCATGTCTGTGCCAAAATTTGCTCGGCCAAATCTTGAGTGTTTCAAAGTGTAAAAAATTTACATGAGAATTTTTTTTCTATTCAGGTGTCAAAAAGATGCCAAACCAAACCGTAAAAAACAAAGTAGTGTAGCTAGAAACATCGAAATTTGGTTGGCTTTCTGCAGAAATATTCAGAATCAACTCATCTTAAACAGGAAAAAAGTTCTGACCTGAAGAATAAGCCAAAGTCGGACTTTTTCAGAAAGTTGCAAAAAATCACTTTGTGCAGTTATAAAGGCGAATCCGAAAAAACGGATTGCAGATCCGTCCTAGAAATGTCGTCAGTAATCTACCATTAACGGGTGTAAACGTTTTTTTGGTCCACCCTGTAGAAGTGTAATTTCTAAAATAAAAATGTATTGGTTTTGATATAATTATGTTTTAAAAAAACTCACCTATAAGAACTAATGTAACTTGTAAAAATCCAATTTGTATGACCCACAATATTGCAATAGGAATGTAAATGCTGAGTGAGTAACCATACACACACAGTAATTCCAAAATTGATAAATTCACCACCTGAAAAAAATAACAAATAGAAAGTGTTAACTTGTTTAAATGGCTTTGTTAATATAAATATTACCTTAAAGATATTTGTCACAAACAATAATTATTGTAAATATTAAATCATCTACTTTGGGACATTGAATTTTGTATAAAACAAGATCATCTAAAAGCTCAACTTTAGAAAAATGGAATTTGTGGTTAGTGCATAGTGCCAATGAGCCTCTCATCAAAAAAATAATTATAGATACAAAAAAATTAATTATATACCTATTTATCTATGTTGATTTTTTTCCATCAATTAGATAGGTACCTACTTAATAACATTTCATTACTAAGAACTAAAACTTAGCCATTTAAGTTCATTATTTGGAATATAAAAATAGAAGTACCTACCTCGGTATCATTTTGGTATTTCAAATAGCCCCACACTAGGACAGGTAGCAGCCAAGCATAAGAGAAAATAGCTGTGGCTGAAGTAGATACAGCATGAAAATCATACTTCCAATGGTACTTGTGAGTTGCTGCAGCTTGAAGGTAATTAGCTACATTTCCACTGATAGCTATTGTGATTATCAAAGTCACACAAACCCAGAATGGGCCATAAAGATCAGGCTTTGACTGAATGTATGTCTGTAAGAAATTAGTAGTGAATATTATTACTGTAACTGTTTTGTCTTGCTTGAGCTGACCATTGTTATTTAGACTTTGTTGAGCCAGCAGTATAATAAAGTTATATATTAATGAGTGATTATTTACTCATTAGTCAGGCAATACTCATGTACATTTTTTACTAAATATAGATATAATATGTTCAACCCAGTCTCATATTTAATTATGAGGAATGAAACTAATGGAATAATACAAATACTCTGGTCAGACTGGTACTAAAGAGTAACATTAAATTCACAAAAATAATATTGCTCTTTTCACTAACCTGCAAGTAATTGTCCCCATACTTGGGGTATATTGAGCCCCTTATCCTATTGATGACTGTGTCAGTGTCAACATCAAAGAACCTTTGAAAGTATTCCAGGGACCACTGACTTGGTTTAGCACTTCCATCACCCGGTGGAAATGGTGCTTGTTTTTGATGACTCTGCACAGGACTGTCATCTAGGGAACTGTTCAGACCTGGTTGAGTGGGATAGCTCTTGAAATCAAAGTCTGAAGCATTGGTTTCTTCAAAATCAACTAAGATGTCGGTACTCATTTCTAGGGGATTCTTTTCAAGAAAGCATCACTTTAATAATCACTACTGTACTTTCTCTGAAATACGTAATACACTATGAAAACTGTTGAACTTGTAATCCTTATCAGCAAAATTTACACTAGATGCCACAAAATGGACATCCATTTTCCATATTTATTTCCCATTTTCTTATCAATGTTTACGTTTTATTCATTTACGCGTGTTCTACACATTACATAAGACAAAAATTCACACAATCTACCTTGCCGTCTTGAAATAAGCGCTAGGTACAAAGTACAAGAGTTGGGAAATACAAAAGTTGTCCATCTGCTTCCTTGATGTTGAGCCTATCTAATATGATGTTCTCTAGAGAAAAAGAAATGAAAGGTCTTTTTTTTCTTTAGACGAAATCGCGTTACACAGTCCTTCAGTCCTTGAAAAATTATATTAAGTAGTAATCTAGTCCTAGTCCAATGAAAATCCAAATTAAACTGAACATCGCATCGTGTAAAATCATCTTTTTGAAATTTGCAAGATTGCGTGTTTTGATTGTTTTTCTTCTTGTGCTTACAAAATTTGAATTTTTTTTTTACAGTTCTTGGATTTACATTTAAATAATTTCGTCAATTCTAAATCCCTGATCCCAGTATAATTTTTCAGACAGTGCAGTTGTAAGTTATTGATGTTACTAGTGTTACCTGGAACAAGGATAGCCTTAAAGTTCAAATTTGTCATTAAATTTTAAAGGAGGGTAAGTTTTCTCAGCTCCCATTGCCCTTGGTCTATTAATAATGATGAGGGCAGCATTCTTACATTCAGTGTTACATGAAAATTTACCAGGGATCCCTATGTAAAAACCTCAATGAAAATTATTTGACAAGTTGACCTAGCAAATTTCTTATGAACATTGTATTGACTTAGGGCAAAATAAATAGATAAAATTGGTAACTTAAGTCATTGCTGAGCATTGGTATTCCCCATTTTAGACAGTAAGGGCGGAATTAATAGACAACATCAATAACTTAAGTCGTTGGTAAGTGTCGATTTTCCCTATATTACACAGTACGCAATCCGTGACTTAGCGCCACAGAGGTATTACAAAAACGTCTATTAATTCCGCCCTAAGTGATCTTAGGCATATGACCTGTTTTTACAAAGAAACACTTTTTGCAAAACCTTCTTTGTTTTCAATTTTAAATTCACT
The DNA here is from genome assembly GCA_024516035.1 of Bactericera cockerelli. Taxonomy (NCBI): domain Eukaryota; kingdom Metazoa; phylum Arthropoda; class Insecta; order Hemiptera; family Triozidae; genus Bactericera; species Bactericera cockerelli. Next base: position 12,599,084 of record CM044960.1, read on the forward strand.
TAAAATCTACTTACAAATTGGTGTTCTATCAAAATGTGTTTGTGAATCAAGGGATTGACTAGAATTTAAACAAAATTGTGGCAGTAATTTTAAAAAAACCTTTTTTGTGAAATTGAGGTGTATTTGGACTGTGATCATTTATCAAATAATTAAATATGTAATAAAATCAATCTATTTATTACAGGTCACTGAGGACATTTGGGATATTGATGGTACAATGGCATCATTTAGAAGGAGTTTTATTGGTGCCAGATCAGCTATAAGCACAGGTCACTATGATTTAAATCTTGTAATAGATGGGTTCAAACAAATCAAAGATAATTTTAAACTCTTCTGTAAAGCTCAAGAAGAAACAATGAAAGACCTAGTCACACTATCACTTAAAGAACAAAATGAAATTCTGGGTCAGACCTGCAAATATATTGAAGAGCTCCAAAACCAATGGAATGAAGCTCAACTGGAGTTTGTTGATAATCTGAGAAAAGTGAAGAGCCAGTTCAAGTGTATTCTTAAAGAAGAATGTGAGTTGGATGAGTTGAAAAAGAAACTTCATACCTTGGAAAAAGAAGAAATCAAACTCAACAAAACTATTGCCAAACCAAAAGTAACCTTAATGGAGAAAACAACAATGTGAGATCCATCTTGCGGAGACAAAGGAATTAAAAAGCACAGGTAAATAGTATGTACAGTAGATAATGGTGATGGTCTCTTGTTATTTTTGTAACCAGATATAGCCAGGGGAGTGATGGTCCCCAGCCAACTTAATTTGAAAGTGAATTAATCCTGAACCACCTATTCATATTTGTGAGAACTTGGGCTTACTTCTCAAGCCTATAAACCCTTGGAAAAGAGCAAAGCCAGCCTGGCTTGTTAGGGTTTGCTAGTCGGTTATCTGTTTATAGTCTTGGGTTTGTTATTATTATCTTCAGGTTGTTGTTCATTCTATTTAAAGTATTAACGGACATCATATTAATATGTTGAGTACTCCTCAGTTTAAAAACTGATCTTGAAGGACAATATTATGTACATGTGCCTAGTAAAATCATTTTACTTGTAACCTCTGTCATAGCTTATCAAACTAATTATGTGCCTCTTCTGACATGATTTTTCTCAACCTATGATTTTATTCTTCTATTAAGTTTGCCTTATGTTAAGTATTGAAAAAACTTGCTTTGTTTTCAGTGTATAATGACCTCAAAGAAAAAAACAAACAGTGCCAGCTAATCAAATCAAAACGCATAAGGGATTCTCTCAAACAGTATGCTGAAAGTTTTCTTCATCTCTCCAACAAATGCAACTTTGTGTTCCAATCAATCTACAAGGCTGCTGTTAATCTGCCTGATCCCTTTGCCCAAACAACATCTGACCAAACCTCAAGGAATTTGGAACTAACACGAGTAGCTGTACTAGAAACCAAAGACAAAATAGCATCATACAACCGGTTGCCCTTTCCAACAAATGATGTACTGAATGTTTCTGGGTTCGAATCTCCTCCACCTTACTCACCCAACACCTCTTACTCATCACCTAGCAACCAATCCAGCAACTACTTGTCCTCTAGTAACCAGTCTAGCAATTATCTATCCTCATCCCCTGCCTCAGCCCCACCTATTGGATTTCACCCATACGATCAAGTGGCACCTGATATGATTCACAATGTGAACATTAACATGAGTGTACCAGCCTATCAGAATATGCCTGCACCATGTTCCTATGATGAAGCAGTAGGAGGACGGTTGTGAGATTGGCATGTCACCACTACCATGTCTCAGGTAGTGGGAAGGAGAAACATGCCTTGATAGCTTCCTTGCCTTACAGCCAATCAATAATTGCTACTAGGGCTAACTCTCCTTGCATGTTGCATGTCTATATGAACTCTTTTGATTGGAATGATAATCATAGGGTTCTTGCCTTCTTGCACATCAAGATCTACCCAACTGACCAACTTCAGAAATTCTATCCCAAATTCTGTTGACGTCTTGCAATACAGATTTTACTGTTTACAGAAGAATGGTATATTTTGGAATGTAGGCATGATAACTTTGCTGGAATTTAAATGACCAGTTCTAAATTAAAAAATAAAATCTTTTTCATTACTACAGTTTCATGAGCTTTGATCCTATCTCATCTTGGAATTTTTAGAATTATGAAAATAATCAATGGAGGAATAATACTTATTGTAATAAATGCTCTCTATTTTATAAGATGCACATTTTGACAGCTATTGTATCTTGTTTATTTTGCCCTAGATTAATTAAGACATGTATTTTATTGTTGCTTTTATTTTTTTACACTAGATTTATTTTTAAACCACCCCTACACTGTTGTCTTTTTTGTTTTTAACTATGCTTTCTTTTTATGTTATTGTTTATGTTCTACAGGAAATGACAGGTCACATATTGTTACTAGGTTTTTGTTTATTTTTATTTTATCATTTGCTTCTCATTTGGCATTGTTGTCAAACCTGGATTTAAGAGAACTCAGGGGACCGAATTTTTTTTCTCTTATATCCAGGTTTAATTTGACCTGGAAATCGTTCTCTTACATCCAGATTTGACTGTATTGTATTATGAAATCTCTTAACAATATATACATTTATAATAACATACTCATATATTATATGTCATAGTATATTATATTAATATTATTTACTGTTAACTTTCATAGTAAGTTAAGATAAATATAAAATGTATTTTATTCAGTATAAGAAATCATCTTAGATGTTATAACATGATTTATTGCAACTTTATCTGAAACAAGTAAAGTATTCATTTTAGTTAGGTATATGTCATTACCATATATTCTAGAAAGTAAAAAATAAATAATGCTTAAGTAAATTTGTAATATTTGCTATGAGATATTGAAGTTCTGGTCTCACCAGTATTGAAGTTTTGGTCTTTCATCATCTAAATTATTGTGATTATATACTGATATTTCATTTTAATTCCTATATAAAACGCACGAATAGCTCAGTGGTAAAGCACTCGCTTGCCATGCGGAAGGTCCCGGGTTCGAACCGCCGCGCCCGCAAAAAAAATGAATTAAAAAATTGGTTACAGTAGTTTGTAAGGGATACCTTCCGGTGCGCTCGTGTTGAGCCAGCACCTTAAAGGGAAGTATTGTATCACTTCTCGCCCATCAGAGGGGAATGGGCAGGCTACAACAGACCACAAGCGTCTACAGTAGCTCCTGTTTCATGGCCACGAAATATAAAAGGCTGTGAAACACTCATTTTTTTTAAATGCCAGTGCATTTACTTTATTTTTAAACTTATGTTGATTACACTTGTTCTCGTAAGATTGCTGAAATTTGAATCACTCCTCTTGATTGATACTGGCTGTTCCCAACCCTTCACAGGCGTAGTAAGATATAACATCCGTCTCAAATGACCTATTATGTTAGGAGACGTTAAGCTAGCAACCAAACAAACAAACAAAATACTTTTATGTACGCACTTACTCAATCCTGAAATATTTAATTGTTTTTATATGTATGTTTTAGATATTTTTATATTTATAAGTAAATATAGAATTCGTTATTAATGTTTTATTAGATCATCGAAAGTTATTCTTAGTCTTAAGTAAATAATAATTTTAAGTAAATGTAGTATTATTGTTGTGTAAGATTTATTATTCCTACTTATTGAATTTTTGCTTAAATTTCACTGTGTACCATATTCGTCTGTTCTTATAAATATCAAAATTTACTTTCGTACAAAAAAAAGTTTTATCTTGTCAATTCCTCAAAAAATAATTTACTTTCCATGTTGGTAGAATGATTAATGGGGCTTTTTTTGCTGCTGCTTTTTATGGGGGGGGGAAGCAGTGAATTACGCTGATGGAATTGCATTCGATAAATTAACTTGACGAAAACTTGAGGCCAAGGCCTCCTCCGCTGACTCGAAAGCTAGAGCATCGGACAGGACTTCCGCCGAAGTCTTTTTGACGGCCTGATAGACAGCCTGTTGGGTTCCACGATCAATAATAACGTTCACAAACGCTTCGGAGGCAACTCCATTAAGAAATTCCGGCGTTCCGAGAGAATAAGATAAATGCGCCAATCGCTTGACATCAGCATGTAATTGTTGTAAAGTCTCGTCACTCTTGTGCACGCGGGCACGTAACTGAATCCGGTACAACTGCTGTATGTGCTCATCACCAAAATGTAACTCAATGGTACGAGTCAACTCATGGTAAGTAACTTTATTAGGGTTTAACGTCGTTTTTCAACTGGTCATAGGGTGCATTCAACGCGCTATCGACGCTGGTAAGTCAGTAACGTTATTAGAATCAAATCAGCTACTGGTCCCCTCTATCTATACTTATAAATATAAGCAGTAGCCTTACATGTTCGCCCTAATTGATGTTTTCACACGCTACGCCCGGGCGCTAATTCGAATTTTTGAATTGGCGCTTAAAAATCGGCCACACAGTCTGTCCATCAAACACAGGAAGATTCATCTTGATTAGATTTACATGAGAAATAGATGACACAACAGCAGGAGTTGAATGCTGGTTAGATGGGACGTAGAATTACTCCAGTTAAAGTATTTTGTAATCTTCAGATATTCTAGGAAATGAATTTTAATAATTTAGGTATTTTCATTTTCAAATATTCAGAACACAGGTTTTTTGGTAAACAGGGACTATTATAAAACATAGGATATATTAGATTTTTCTAGGTTTGAATTTGAAGTAGAAACTCTTTTGTATTTTTGAATTAATCAAGTAGGTATCAAAAGTGTAACAAATTTATTTTACAAATTTTACATAAGAATTGGAAATATTTAATAATAAAGTTCACAGAAGGAGTAATAAAGAAGTAGAATGATTTCTTTTTGGTGATGCTCTAGGTCTCTTCAGAATTTTTGAGAGTAGTGCAGCATCACTAAAGTATATTCTCTACTCCATATATTCCTAAACCAAATATATTATTTAATTTATTATCTGGTAATCCTGCCACTGGTTAATTACTTAAACAAGTAACTAGGGTCAAGGGGGGTATTTACGAACAGGGGGTAATTACGAACAGTGGTCATTGTACCTAAACAGGATAAGATATTTCGAATCTGGTGGTTGAATACTATTATTTTGAATTGTTTTTACAGGTTGAACACGAGTTTTCGATAGTATTTATTTTCAGTTGTAGTTAGTAAGCTAGTGAAAATAGATCTATCAAAAAGTTTGATTTTTGAAGTTTTTGATTTTTTTAAAACAATTTTTTAGGTAAGTGTTACTTGAATTTTTATCATTATTTTACTTTTAATTATTGATAGGCATGTTTTTGGTTATTATTTTACAAAAATAATTGTTTTAACCATTTTTTAAGTTATAGTTTTTGGGTGTTCTTAATTACCCCCGCATTTTTTTGCTATGGGGTAATTACGAACGCATATTTTGGGTGTTTGTTTTACCCTATAACTTTTTTTGTATTTATCAAAACACTCAGAATGCCCCGGAACTACAAGATGAAGAAACCACCACCTTTGTATACAGAAGCACAAATGATATCTGCTATCGTAGATGTTTTTAATGGCAACCTGGCTGTCAGAAGAGCAACGGCAGTGTTTTGAGATTCCGCAAACCAAAGTAGAATTTTCCAAACGTAAGGCTCAAAATCCTGAAATACTGGGAGGTTGTAAGAAGTACCAAGATATTAGTACCCTAATGTATTGGACCCAATGAAGGTATTTGTGTACTTGAACATAGCAAAAGAAAGGAAGAAAAATGAAAGTGTAGAAAACGAAAAGAAATATAGGGGGAACAGTTTCAAAAAAGAAAAAAAAAATGAAGGTAGAAGAAGACAAATCTAAGATTGACAATGACCTAGAAACTATTGATAAGACCAAAATCTGTAAAAAAAAAAATAAAAAAAATATATAAAACACCTTTCAAAAGCTCTCATAATTAACTATTACTATTATTATGCTTTTATTACCAGCCTCCGTGGCGTAACAGTTGTGACTACTGCCCGTAGTCCAGAGATCCCCTTAGTTCGATTCCCGGTTGGAGCAGACTTTTCGCACAGAAAATTCTGTCCCCTCCGAACATGTGAGACTGGCGATTCCGGCCCCACCCAGGCTGGGTGAGGTTAATGTGGGTAGCTGGTACGATTCCCAGCGAATGGAGGGTGAAACCCCCGTCCTGTCTACCTCAAGTCAGGATGTTAAAACCAAATAGAATCAATGGACATGAAAGGAGCCTAGACATTGGATCTGGGCGTCCATATAATCCTCTCACCACCGTGATTTAGGTATCTATACCTATCTCACGGACACGAAATTATTATTATTATTACTATTATTTGCAAGATAGAGATACCCTATTTGATAAGAGCTGACTACCTTCGTGGTTAGGATTCAAACCACTATCCTGTATGTCCATAAACTTTGCATATTGTCATACAGGTGGCTAAAGACACAAAGTACAATTTTGGTGTATTATTTGTACATAAAAAGCACATATTGCCAATAAAAAGTTCGTTTTTAATATTGTATAATGTGTTCGCATTTACCCCCGTCAGGCGGGGGTAAATGCGAACAGGCGGGGGTAAATAAGAACACCACTAAACAGATACTACAGTATGCACAAAACTATTTATAATGCACCATTAGAATGCTAAATAAGTCTATATACCAAAAAAATCACAAGACATGGATTTTACAAAAGCAACTCAGGGTTACAGATATGTTTATAAAATGTAGCTCAAAATCGTTCGTAATTACCCCCCTTGACCCTACTTGTTTCTCCTCACAAGGTATAAGTGGACCCAAGAAATCCAAGTATGGAGCAGAGAATTCCTGCCTTGCTGGGGATCAAACCCAGGGTCATCATGCATGCAAGCCTAGTGCACTCCACAATTAGGCCAAGGTAACTTAATACATGACAAAGCTGGTCAATAATTATGAGAATAGACCTAAATTGAAATATGTCTACATTCAATAATATATTTATTGTCATACAATAATTTATACATCATTTTTGTAAACAACTATAGATTATACATCATTATAAATACAAATCTGACAACTTTTTTATTTATAGAAGTTGCTATTTACAAACTTATCAACCATGCAAAAGACTACTTAGTAATTAAATTTATGTTACCAGGGATAAAGTCAACCTCTAAATAATTATCCTCATTACCTACTTTTTAATTGGAATCAAGACTTAAAAATCTGGTATAAACAAGGCCTTGACCAATGACCATCAAAATGAAGATAATGTCATGCCAAATAAAATTCATATTTCACTTGCGTTTTTTTTTTCAATAATTTTAGTAATAATATGAGAGAAAAATAGGGCATGGCTGAAGTTAAACATGAAGACAACTAATAATGGCCTTAGAATCATTGACTTCTTTACTACTGGTCTGTCTCTATGGGAATTGATGGAAGCCAAAATGCCAAGTTAGAACAAGCAGATGCTAGCATATGTTTCTTGGGATTGAACTGAACTCTTTGAACGGCAGCTGGATGATCTCCATTGAGGACACACACTTTATAGCCTTTATCAATATTCCATACGTGCACTTGACCATCTGTTGATCCACATGCTACAAACTGACTGTCAGGACTGAATGATGCTTCAAGAGAAACATTGCCATTGTTAATAACTCCTTCTAGAGTTCGGACACAATTCCCATTGAATGCATCAAAAATACGTATAATAGAGCCATTTGTATAGACTAAAATATATTTTCCATTAGGACTGAACTTCAATCCTGTCCACTCACATCCTTTTTCTCCGGGGCATTTAAAACTTGAAAATGGTCCATTGTCAAATGAACGGCTGTCATAGAGTTTGATTGAATCAGAGCTGACTCCAATGGCAAATGCAAGGCCTTCAGGATCATAAGCAGCAATAGGCTTGGATCCAGATAGTTGAACCATACCAACAGGGTTGGGTTGACGGATGTCCCATACTCGCACACTCTTGTCCAGTGATGCAGAGATAAATGAATCATCACAAGGTGACAGACAAAGAGAATTAACTTTATTTGTGTGTCCTGGAAAATATCTCAAGTATTTGCTGTCATGTAGAGATAGTAATCTCAGAGTGTGATCAATTTTAGTTGAAGCATGTATTCCTGTGGTTTTGTTGATGGGTGAATCTTATAAGATCCACACCATACTTCTTACTGTTCACTGTTGTCTTGGGTGTGCCCTCTTCACAATCATAGAGAATTATCTGCTCATCTTCATTGCATGAAAGCAACAGATTGCCATCACTACAGAAGTCCAGGCTAGTTATTGTGTCTGTGTTTTCCCTCATTACCCTGCAAACCTTATAACTTCTCAACACATTTTCTGGACATTTCTTCTCCTGTACAGGGTTGGTATTTCCTTCCATGGTGTCTAGCAAAAAACAATTTAATTTATTTGTTTCATAAATTTAGGGAGGGTTTTATTTCAAAAATATGTACCAATCACCAATATAGGTATCCTGTAATTTGAAAACTAACGCGCCCAAGATCTTCAAGAAAAAAAAAAAGAATTTACATTGTTGCCAAATCTGACAAATTGCTTCATGCCGTACACTAGCCACTACTTCTTAACCTCCATGAAAAGAATAGTGGCGCCAAATGTTTAAATTATAAATTTGAAAATTAAATTCGTACATACCAAAAAAAAGTGTTCTGTATTTTTTGGGTTCTGGTTACTCATTATGGTGTGCCAAGTGCAAAACTTATTTGGCCATTAGATTTATCAATCAAGAGGAGATGGGCAAGAATATAGTTCATTCCCACTACAAAAAAGTATTCAGATAGGATCTGTAACCACACAAGAAATGATAAATCTAAAAGCAAAGAAGATGATAATATTATGTAAGGTGTAACAGAATTGCTTGAATATTTGGTAAGCTAATGCAATTTTATTTTATTTTTTAATATAAGAAAGGTTGTATTTCCATGTCCAAACTATGAAAAAACACAATGTCCTAGAGCTAAACTTGGTTCTTATATTATTTTATCTCAAAATGGATAAACACGGAAATAAATTAGAAAATAGATTTTCCTTATAATTTACAGAATTAAGAATCCTCATTTCTTCCAGTGATGGAAACTCAACTAACAATTAATGAGAAGATTTTACAAAATGTACATCTAGCTGGATGTACCACTTACAGCACAAAACTTGGACCAGCATAGTAAAATGGGCTATAGCAGTCTTTATATAAGTAGAATAATATTTTTCATGAGATATCCTGAAAGCACAAGAGAATGGACTAGCTACTGAATTTTGTACTTCAAATGGTGAGGCTATACCTACATTTTTACATCTAGGTACAAATTATTAGTTGAGTTTCCATCTGTTAAACCCAAATTAATAAAAAAAAACTTCAACATCAAGAAATATGGCCCTAATCTGATCCATATATTTTCTATTGAAAATACAAACAAAAAAACTATCATCTTGACGTACAGAATGCATTAAACATTAAAATCTAAAAAGGCATAGTTAATTTTTTTGTGTTATAATTTATAGTAGGTACTATTACAGACATGCATTTAAAGTGTCCTTTTGATTGAATGCTCATCCACCTGAATGCATTTTCTCCCCAGAAAACAACTTTTGTATCTGCCTGTGTTCATAACAATACAGAATGATCCGCACCATATTGCATCACAGACATCGTATCTTCTCACAATGTCTCACTCAGGCACATCTCCACCTCCGAAATCTTTGCTCAAGAATCACTCACTTTGACACTAGTCAGACAGATCTGCATAATGATATGTTTCACATTGAGTCAGCAAAGTTTCGTAACACCCTGTATCCAGACTCAGGTGATATAATTCTCAATCAGCTCAAGTCTTGTAACTCTATCCAGCAAGTACTTGATATATATGTTGCTAATAAGCAGAACTTGACAAGTCAGCATTTGTGCCAGGCCATTCTCATTCTACGTGATATTCAGAAAGTATTTAATAAATATTATCTGAATGATTTCTCTGTGGCATCACAGCACCAATCTGATACAGAGAACCTAAGCAAGCACTCTCCGTTCCAAGTGTTCCAGAAAGAGCTAGTCAGTCATCCAGTGTTTGAGGACATGCTAAATCAAATAAGTAATCAGTGCAGTACATTCAACCTGGATGAAATAGTGTGCATTATTCTCTACTTGCGATTCCTTGGCTTAAATTTGAGGCATGTCACTCTACAAAGATTGATATCACATGTTGTCAAGACATTTGAGAGCTCAATTGATTCACTGTTGAGTTATCAAACACTTTCAAGATATTTCTCTGTGTTTAAATTTGATGAGTCTCTCTACAGTGTGCTGCACTTGAGTCGTATACTACCCACTGTCATTGCACACTTAGGTGAGTCATGTGTTCTTGTCCAATTCATTTTATTATTGTTGAAATATTATATTTAATCAATTTCTTATTAGCAATTTAGCTTTTATTTTTACCTTCTTTTCCTTTTTTCTTTTTGCCATATTTAATGTATAAACATGAGACCCATGGCTCAATAGTACCTAACATGGTACCATTGAACCATAAATCCTTTGTGACTCTTTTAATGAATACCACAAATTTATCTAAAACTTGAATTACTCACATCAGAACATTAATTTAAAACAAAAATAGAATCATTGGACAAAGCAGGAGCCTAGACATTCCATGTAATCCTTTATCACCATTAGATAGGTATCTGTGTCTATCCTTTAGATATGGAATTATCATTTAATATCTCCTAGTACAGTCACCATAACCAAGTAGTGTAGCACACTAGGCTTGAAAATTTTCTGCTCTGTATTTTTATGTCTGGGGTCCACTCATATGTGAGGGCTACTTTGATATGAGCAGCGACTAGTGGTAGAATTTTGAGCAAAATAAGATATTAAAGATATGGAAAAGTCCTATTGTTCTGCACTACCCACTAAAGCTGTGATATAATGACACAAAGAAAAGAAACACATTTATATTTTATAATTATTTGATAACTCTCTATTAGGTACCTTCTTAAAATACAGTCTTTAAAAATTGAACAACTCAATTTTTTTAGCAAAACATACACCAAAAAAAAAATGTAACCATTTCTGCTAGACAACTCTAATTTTGTTGTGTGCATGTGAAGGACTATGCTTGGACTCCAAACCTTGAAGACATAGTAAGACCTAGCACAATATGTCTTACATTGAAGTTGTCAATTTTCTGTCTTGGTTCATACCCTGAATGCCTATCTTCTGTATGTCAATTTCTGGTTTAAGCCATTTTTGATCTAAGTTCATATTGTATTTTTCTTTTTGCAATGTCCCTCAGATAAGTGCCCGGACATCTACTGTCTGGGTCAAATGTCTGTGTGTCTCGAAGTGGTCAAAGACCTTATGAGCTCAGATCTCCAATCTCTATTCCGCACTCGGCTCCTAGAAATTCTACAAGGATTCACAATTGAGAGTCCTGAGGATTCCCGATCCCTGATGAAGATCCTCTTGTTTCTGAATGAGAGCTTCTGGAATGAGGAGACTGCAAGCCTCATTCAGCAGATGTTGCTGACTCTGTCTCATGGGATTCATCTCTTAGATTTAAAAGAAATCATTATTCTGCAGAGGGTAAGAGTCTCTCATACAATTTATGTGTAGTATTTGGTTTGTATAGCATGTTTTGCCTAACCCAGAATGGGCAAAATAAAAATATGCACCAGATTTAATCTAAATAGGGTACAAAATAGTTCCATATATTATTACTCTTTAAAATAGTCTCATTTTAAATGCATTAAAATGTGATGTCTGTTATTAGAGACCTAAAATATTCAATAAAAATAAAATATTTAAAAAATAAAATAAAATTGTTGAAATTATATTCCCTTCCTTTCTATCATATTCTACCAAATCTATTCAATGCAATACCACTCAATAATTCTATTATTTTCTATTATTTTGCTCAGGTATTCAGCAGTAACTTGGAGCCCCACTTATTCCTACAGAAGCTACAACAACGGGCCGAGAGTGTGATGAAGAATTGTAAAGATCTGAGAGCTGAGCCCTCTCTAAGCACTATGATGTGCATGGCTCCCATGGCAACACCCAAACAGAAGAAATACATTGAGAAGTAAGTTACTATGACTAAGTTCAATATTGATTTAGTAATTTTCAATCAATAGAACTGAATTTGAGAAAATTTTCAACAAAAACTTGTAAATTTGAGCCACATTCAACCAAGAGTTCGAGAACTATATCGATTTTAGTATGTTACTTGATTATTCGAAAACTGAAATTTCCATTTCGAATGAAAGTGTAAATTATTTTGTCAGAGTGTTTTGGTACAATTATTCTGGTAAAGAAATACCTAATTTTATGTTTTACAGCAAAATAAAACAATTATTAAACAAATAAACTTTTTCTGTCTTAAACTACTTCTACAGATTTAGTAGAATATTTAGGTTATTTTGTAAATATTAATCTGTAAAACAACAAGGTAGAATTATCTTAGGAGGTGTCATTCTATGTAAATTTATATTGTACTAAATAAAGAATAAATCAAAATCAAAAATCAAATCTGTCACTAAGCTGGAGACGGATAGTCTCAGCTCACTGGTACTTCCAAATCCAAAGCGTTCCTAATGCAAAGACTGTCCATTGCAATACAGCGCGGGAATGCGGCTAGTGTGCTGGGCACACTTCCAGTTTGTGCTACTATGGAAGATGTGTATTACTGTATGTATTCAAATATACCTTTAACTTGAATTATTTAGTTATCTGTCACTAGCGGTCGAAACAATCCTTAGGTTCCTAATGCAAAGACTGTCCATTGCAATACAGCGCGGGAATGCGAATGCCAAACTGTTGGCATAATGGGACTACCTGTCTTGCGCTGACAGTCTAAATAAAGCACTACTTACACTTATACCTTATTTACCTGAAATAGCGCTCTACGAGCGGTGCAGTGTCGGAGGTTATTTTTCACATCATCTCATTTATTTTCTTGCTTCAGAATTCTTCTGGCCAAGCTCCAAGAGCCAGGCAATATTCTCAACACAATGAGCACTCTGGCTACCCTGGTGGATCTACTAAGGTCCATCGAGTCTGATAACCACCACATCCACACTGTGTTCTGGGAGAAAGTGCTAGTCCTACTGCAGGATGAACAGAAGCTCTCCTTTCTCATGTTCTTCACCATGAGGTAAGTAACGTTGTAAGTATGTCATGCAACATTAAACATTATCATTAAGTATGTATGTATGATTTTTTTTTGTGGTGAAGCACAAGGCCTCTTCACAATTTTTGTGGGTAGCGCAGCATTACTAAGACCCTCCTGTACTTTTCGAATTCTATTACATTAATTTCTTTTTACTCTGGTAATGCCGTCACTGGTCGTTACTCATACAAGTAACTACTCATTTTTCCTCACGAGGTATGAGTGGACCCCGAACATCCAACTACAGAGCAGAAAAAAAATGTATATTACCATTGGCTTTTTTTGGCTCAATTTTACCCCTGGCATCTTTTTCTCATGTACCTACCTACTTATTTTGTTTTGCTTCGCCAGATACATCAAGCGGTACCTACAAAAAAGAAACTTCCGGTATCCGAGGTTCGAGGAGTTTGTTACCGAGGTCTTGTGGGGGGAGTTCCAGTATGCAGGGCCCAACCCTCTAGCCCAGTATGGGGCAGTCATTCTGAAATTTAGCCCTGACTTTGTGAGGTTTGTTTTGGTTTACTATGTTTTTCATTATATCATCAGTATCAGTATAAACAGAATGTACTTCTTTTTCAACTACTAGTCTATCCCGACAGGGGTTTTATCCTCTGAGGGGATAATTATACAGTTAATTACATACACTTTCACAACCTTATTTTAGCAGATCATACATTGCCTAGCACCACTTTTTTATACGAACCGATCGCGACGCGTCAATCCGATTTTTCACCATACTTGACGTTGCTCAACTTCATTGATCCGTTGGGAATTCATTCACTGGCTCGTTCATTTGAAATAGAACAGAAAAAATGATTTCATAAAAAATAATAATAATTATAATTATTACAGTAAGAATAATTTGTTTTATTATTTATAATACTAGAAAATATGATCTAATTTAAATAAAAGTAGAAAAAGTGATTTCTTCGGAAAAAAATAATAGAAAATATAGCAGTCAATACCCACACACATATAGAAATTATTTTGATGAATAAAAGCCTGAAAATTTTCAACGTCTGACATCCTGCCGCAAATCCGTTTCATTGTATCCCTCCATCTAAACTTCCTTCTCTTTCTACTAACCTTCTCCCTCTCACAGTCTTGAAATAAAAATGTTTTGATAATTTTATGTCTTTATTATCTCCACAATATTCATGTCCCAACCATCTCAACCTTTGAGATTGTTCGTGAATTTTCCAGCCCTAGGTACCAAACTAATTTTCCTCCATTAAAACACCACGGTGAATTATTTCAATTTTATTGGCATACTTAAATAAATTAAAATAAATAAAAAATATTTCAATACTTCCCAACTCAGGTCGAAAATACCAACTGCCTTGTACACCAAGCTAGTGGACAACACAGCTCAAATGAGTTTGGTCAACTGTTTTGCAATGATGGATGCCCTGACTTCTATGTTGCGTCAACCCAGCAGAAACAAAAACATAGCGCCCGAGTTCACTGTACAATTTGTAAGTTATTAGTTATTATAGATACCTACTTGTAAGTTATTAGTTATTATAGGTACCTACTGTCAGTAAAAAGTTTTACAACCTTTTTTTTCGAAATGCTAAATGTAATTTTTATGGACGAAAGCATGACTTCATCCGCCTTATCCATCAAGCTACGGAGGTCGATAGGAGTTAATAGTTTACAACATATGGGCCGGAAGGGGAGTGAATAGTTTACAACATATGGGATGGAAGAGGAGTGATTAGTTTCAAAAATGTGGGCCGGAGGGGAAGTAATTAGTTTACAACATATAGTCTGGAAGTGAACCAATAATTAATCGCAAAATATAATTCTGACATAATTAGGTTGGAACTTTTGGCAACATTGGAATTTTTGTTACAGACTAAATATGTAAAAAAAAAGTTATCATATTTGTGTTAATCACTTTCGTGATATCACAACTACTCAAACTCGCTTTACTAAATCCGCGCTGAAACCGGGACTTGAACCACCGGCCTCCAGGTTACGAGTCCACTGCCTTTTCGATCAAGCTACTGAGGTCGGTCAAACTAAATATATTGTACTCAACAGACGCATCTGGAGAGGAGGCTGGAGTCCCGCATCAACCAAATCCTGGACGAGGCCGAAACTTTATCCTCTGCAGACTGCTTTCATATCTTCTCCAAGCCCATCTGCAAACACTGGCAGCACATCTACGAAAAGTAAGTGACGTCTTTACTCTTAAATCATAGTATTATTATTAGGTATATTATGCTTTATTAGGAGGACAGAGTACAATGTTAACAGTATAAAATTAAGAAAAAACAAACAAATGACAAAATAAATAAGTAAAAAAGAGAATAACACTAATGTCCTACCTAAAGGGTGGGGTTATTGCCTGTGGCAATCTCTTCCACCCAACCCTTTATCAATTCAATAAATAAATAAAATTCAATTCAATTCAATTCAAATATATATTGTGATCTTTTTACACAAACATTTTACACAATTTACAATAATATTTTTACCTACTTAAAAAAAAACACTAAAAAAAAAAAAATAGTAAAAAAAAAAAAAAAAAAAAAAAAACTCGACTTGTATAGCATATGTCACGAATTTGTTGGTTGTGAAATAGCATGTGTGTGAAACTTGTTGAAGTTATATTACTCAGAATTACAAGAATTTGTTTCTTATTTCATGTAACTGTGATATTGTAAAATTTATTATTACCATTATTTAAATTCTAGTCGCTTTTTTTTTGTATTTCAAATTTGACTTTTGTATCATGTATTTCGTTTGTGTTAATTAATGGTAATTTGTGTGTTTCTTGTAAATTGGTCATGTACCGTAAATATACAATACCTAACGGTATTTATTATTATTATTTTTCAGAATTTACGCCAAAATCCCAGCGACCGCTATGACGTCCAAGCTAATCTACGCCGCGTGTCGCCACATCATCTACTCAGAGCACTACTCCACCACGCATGGACTCCTGCGCAATTGTGTCGCCTACTGCGAGGCTAACCGTGACGTCATCATTGGCTTCGTGGTGAGCTATGTGCTGTACACGAGCTATCTGTGCGGCTACCCGCTACACACGAAGCATGGCGCCTTCCTTGAAGCTGCTTCCTCCATTCTGCTGAGGTAAGCGAAGCTGTGCGTGACGTCATCTAAAGTTAACAGAACTATTAGCAATTAAAACCTGTATAGTTATTATTATTTATTAAATAATAAGACTAAAGAAACCGTGTATTAGTAGTAAAGTGTTAAATGATAGACTGTTAAGCCAGGTAGCCTAAGGATCTCTTGGTTCGAATTCCACCCAATGCATGAATTTTTCTTCATTTATTCGAGTATGTAACCACATAATAATAAGACTCTGAGGGTGAGGCGGTAGAAAACGTTTTGAGCATTAACCTCGCCTGGAACGATAGAAACAAGAAAAAGGAACATAAAAAACAACAACAACAAAAAAAGGTCCATACGTACATACGTCCTAACTAAAAGTAGAGTTATTGCCTATCGCAACTCTTTTTTTTAAGCTTTATTAGGAGGACAAAGTACAATGGTAACAGTATAAAATTAAGAAGAAAAAAAAAAACAAACAAATGACAAAATAAATAAGTAAAAAAGAACATAACAATATTGTCCTACCTAAAGGGCGGGGTTATTGCCTATCGCAATCCCTTTCACCCTGGGTTGCCGGTTGAGTGTTTGTTGCGTTCTCTTCCAGGGACAAGGACGCAATGAAGAGTCTGGTCATGGTGCGCGCCACGCTGTCTCTGGCCTACTTCAGCGCCCTGACACCCTCGCTGGCGGCACACATCTTCTCTCTCCCCTTCCTCGAGTGCCTGGACGAACAGATGAGTGGGAGAGTCGGGGGGGCCACAGCCTTCCGAATACGCAGGGACCTGATGGAGCTGAACAGGTCCGTGTGTCTGGACTACGCGCAGTACGGGATCCCGTGGTTCCACCAGGTAAAGAATTATTAGAACGTGAGGAAAAATGAGTAGCTGCTTTAATGTGAAGCTGCGACCAGTGGCAGAATCTTAGGCAAAAAAATAATACAAGATATTGTAAATTAAAGTGGTAAAGTCCTATGATTCTGCGCTACCCACTAAAATTGTGACATAATAACACAAAGAAAAAGCATTATTATTTTTATTATATTATTAATTATTAGAACGATCACCCATCCAAGCCCGTACCTCGCTGGACGTTGCTCAACTTCAGAGACAAGCTGGTTTATTCAGCGTGTCATCGAGGCTGGCTGATAAGACATTTTTGACTGTCTATAAATTTGTTATTAAGTTCATAATTAAATCTGATTTTTTTTCTTCTTCAGATTATCCATTTTATACAGCCATAAAGTAATCTGAACTGACGAACAACTTTTTACTTTTTTTCATCAGTAGGTTTATTCAACGTGCCATCGACGCTGGCTGATACGACATTTTTGATTGTCTATAAATTTGTTATTAAGTTCATAAATCAATCTGATATTTTTTTCTTCAGATTATCGATTTTATAATATAATAAGCCCTCTGACAATCTGTACAGAGCACGGGCCTCCCTTTTTGGGGTTTTTTATATATTTAAAAAAAACCCCATTTTATAGAGCCATAAATCTGAACTTATGAACAACTTTGCACTGTTTTTCATCAGTAAAACTTTGTTCCTTCTTCTTTAGAAGTACGCAGATCAAGTCGCCCTGGCGGAGAAAAGCAGTACTCAGGAGCAGTTCAGCCGTGACGTCCATCAGGTGCTGGTGCGCTATGTGGGGGACTCGGAGCGGGTGCTGCCAGACAGCATGTCGCCCTATGGACAGAGAATAGGTGAGTTGTTGTTGTAGCCAGCTTGACTACAGTTGGAGGGCTGAGTGATGGTCTCCAGCCAACTTTATTTCAAAGTTGGCTCGTCCTGAACCACATATTTCTATGTGCGATCAACCAACATGAGGACTTGGATTTTTCTTTATAAGCCATTAAACCCTTAGGAAACTGCAAGCTAGCCTGGCTTGTAAGGGTTGGCTAGTCTGTTCTCTGTTTATAGTCCTCTAGCAGGACACTGGTCTACTCCCTGTTTAACGTCCCCCAGCCAGACTAGAATAAGTGAGTGAGCAGGCCCAGTCAAACCACGATCGAAAAAATTCATGTCAAAAATATACGGGAAAGATGTGTGAGTGATTGGATCAAATCCAATCACAATCAAACAGTTTCATGTCAAGAAGACAGAGAATAGGAGAGAGAGCGGACCAAGTCAAACCACAATCAAACAGTTTCATGTCAAAAATATACGGGAAAGACGAGTGAGTGGATCAAATCCAATCACAATCAAACAGTTTCATGTCAAAAATATACGGGAAAGACGAGTGAGTGGATCAAATCCAATCACAATCAAACAGTTTCATGTCAAAAATATACGGGAAAGACGAGTGAGTGGATCAAATCCAATCACAATCAAACAGTTTCATGTCAAAAATATACGGGAAAGACGAGTGAGTGGATCAAATCCAATCACAATCAAACAGTTTCATGTCAAAAATATACGGGAAAGACGAGTGAGTGGATCAAATCCAATCACAATCGAACAGTTTCATGTCAAAAAGACAGAGAATAGGAGAGAGAGCGGACCAAGTCAAAGCACAATCAAAAAGTTGCATGTCAAAATATACTAAATAGGTGATAGTGACGGGCGAAATCAAACCATATTCCATGTTTCATGTCAAAAAATTCAGAGTTTCAAATCAAACTTCTTTTTTTTTTTTTTTTTTCTTCTTCTTTTTTTTTAAGGTAATTGTGCCGCGGGACCGCTTTCGCATTACTTCAGGGCACTCTACCTTTACATCCCCATGCCATTCCGGAAACATAAAACTGGGTTAGAATTTTCCGCTCCGGCCGGGATTCGAACCCACACCGTCCGGGTCAGCAACCAATGCTCTTAACCACTGAGCCACGGAGGTCGGCAAATCAAACTTCTAGTTTAAAAATTATGTTTAATGTGAATTTTTTCAGATTTCAGAATAGTTGGTCCCGCAACCATTTGTTTAAGATAGTTTATGTTCCGCCCTTTTATTGTGAAATAAATCAATCAATGGCGGCTAGGCTAGCTTAAGTGGTTGAGTGGAAGAGCTCATATGTGAGAACCCTGCCACTTTAAAGAAAGCCAAAAAAAAAGTGGCAGACCGGGGTTAAGTGGCAGAGAATGCCTAAGGCATTAACTTCGCCCCGGATTACAAAACAATTGTAATTAAAAATTAATATTGATCTAAAGATCAATATTAATTTTATTATTATTTTTGTACATACTTCTAAGTTTTTTTTTTAAATTATTGTTATTAATTCTTTGTTGATGATTGTTTTGTAAAAATAAACAAAGTGTAAATAAATAAATAAACTTTCTATTTCACTTTTAAAATCTCCTTTCCTATCTTTACTTCTCCTAGACTTCGTTCTTCACCTGGACAAGCTGGGTAACCCCATCGCTCCTCGTGGCCCCGGCAGGGCACAGACCCGCCTCGCCATCCTGCTGGAGCAGACCTCAGCCCAGGGTCCTGGCGACCTCAGACGACGCCACCTGGAGCTACAGGGCTACTGCGTGGTGAGGCTACAGAGGAAACACTGGAACGCCCTCTTCATGGCAGAACCCAAAGCCAAGCAAGTGTTCCTAGATCAAATCTTTAGGTGAGTGTCTTTGGCCTCCTAGGGGAAATACAGATTATTAATCTACACAGATTATTAATCACCATAGTGTATACTATGTAATTGGGTGCTGGCTAACTTTTGTAAAGCCAACACCTGTATTGTACTGCACTCTAAATAAAATATACTTATACTTATCATGAATTAGCTAAAAAATGTAGTCGAATAAACGATAAACGGTGGTAATTTTTCACTAACAATTTTCAGCATAGAAAATGAGAATTTCGAATTTCACATCTGTAAAACCATATTTTTGCGAACACAGAAACGACATTCTGATTGTAGTTTAACCTTATTTTCGAGGTCCCAGAAAGTAAACAAGGGAGCAGTGGTTTTTAATTTATTTTTGAGATTTTTAGGAATCAATACATGCATGCAAAAGCCGAATATTATAAAATTGAATTAAAGATTTGTCCTGAGAAGTATCTCAGTATTTCGGACCACCCTGTACAATAAGAAAATCAACTCGTGTGTAATATGTACTATCTGATGTCATCACTGAGAATAAACCGAGCGGTCTAGAAACCTACTGACTTTTAGCGTGTTTCTCACAATTGAAAACATTTCCGCGCTGAGTAATAGCTCGGTGAAGTGAGCTTTGTTATTACTCGAGCGTTCAGTGTTTAACATGGGTCACTGTGTGTAGTGAATTCTGAATTCCTACCTTCTAAAGTTTTTATATACAGGGTGCCCATTATACTCTCATTTTTTCTTTTATAACCGTTGTACTTATATTTGTAACGCTCCCATTCAATTTCACTATACCGACCTCAGTAGCACGATCAATAAGGCGGCAGACTTTTAATCTGAAGGTCGGTGGTTCAAGTCCCAACTAAAAATTTAGCGATCGTAAGGCGGCAGACTTTTAATCTGAAGGTCGGTGGTTCAAGTCCCAACTAAAAATTTAGCAAAGCAGTTTGAGTAGTTTGTGATAATATATCGCGATTGTGATTAACGAAAATATGAAAACTAATATTTTATTTATATTTTTTTATATTAAAAAATAAATATCCATTATTCATGTTTCAATCGCATGGTGAAAATATTTAGGTTAGCAAGACAGACAAGAAAGCCAAAAATCTCTTGCATTGGTTGTAATTCCAACTAGTTACCTGACAACCAGGAAATGTTCAGACCACTCGAAAATCAAACGTTGTCAAACATAAACTGGACAATGTAAAATAGGCTACGGCTTTGTGTGTCCAAAGGTAATTTTGTTGATCCTGTAATATATGCCAACAATCTCGGCAGTAAGTCTCAAACAATAAACAAAATTAAGAACAGAAGATTTCTGATAAGAAATTTGTCAGAACTACTGATAAGAGATAGTTGTTGCCGTTTTTCATCATTAAACTTCTCATCAAAGATTTTTTTAAATGATGAGAATTTTATCAAATACCCTTTTATCGAATTCCGTTAGTTGTAATCGAAGAAGCATTTGGCGTGAGACAGACTTCTGATCTGAGAAGTCTAAAGTCAGTAGACCTAATAGTGATCTCTTTGCTTGAATGTCATGGCGTTCCAATTGGTTTATGCACATGGATTTAAGTAGAATTTGAAATTTCTCACGTATTGCGCATATTCCAGACATATCGTACATTTGTGACCGGACTCAGGCTAGTGAGGTTAATGTGGGTAGGTGATACGATTCCCAGCGATTTGCGGTAAAATATCCTCCTTCTTCGGTCGTAACGGTAGGTGCTGGCTGCTGGATGAACATAAATTTAAAAATTAATTTAGATTTCTTTTTTCTTCTCTTTTGTTGCAGTCAATATCGTCCTATGATAACTTCCGGAGAGGTCTTGTGACACGAAGAGGACTCTGTGCTGAGAAACCAAAGAATAAACAAGTCTGACGTATTTACTGATCCTTGACTTTTTTCATGAGGGCTAATCTTAATCCAAATGTAAAATCGTTCAGCTTAGAAAAAAGATCATGGCAATAGCTCTTCTTAAGTTTTATAGATCTCATCCCCTGTCATGTCAATTGGGATAAAATTAATTTAATGTGAATCCCCATGAGATTAGAGCACGATTGGTTCCCTAGGTAAGTGCTTGCTTTCTTGAAAAGTGTCTTCATTGTTGTTGTTGTTGCTGTTGTTGTAGTGATGTAAGCTTCGCCGAGACATTGTCTCTTAGTGAAAACCAAAAGCGCACGGCCATATATACTTACTCTTTCTCATTTTTCCCCCCTTCTTAATAAGATGAGTTTTCACAGTCTTTTTTTTATTTTGTAGCCATGAAACAGCAGTTATTGTAGACACTTGTGGTCTGTAGCCTGCCCATCCCGTAGCGGGCCCCCTCTAGGGGGAGAGAAGTGCCGCAATACTTCCCATTTACAGTCTTTTTATTTCGTAGCCATGAAACAGCAGTTATTGTAGACACTTGTGGTCTGTATTGTAGCTTGCCCATCCCGTAGCGGGCCCCCTCTATTAAGGGGGAGAAAAGTGCCGCAATACCTCCCATTTACAGTCTTTTTATTTCGTAGCCATGAAACAACAGTTATTGTTGACACTTGTGGTCTGTATTGTAGCTTGCCCATCCCGTAGCGGGCCCCCTCTATTAAGGGGGAGAGAAGTGCCGCAATATTTCCCATTTAGGTGCTGAGTCCACACGACGAGCGCAACGGAAGGTATCCCTTACAAACAACTGTAACCAAATTTTGAATATATTTTTTTGTCGAATCTGTAGATCGAACCCGGGAACTTTGTGAGTATTTTACCACTGGACTAACCGTTCACTCATAAAGAGGGAGTTATGAATGTGACTGTGACATAACATCTTTTCACTCAAATTTTATTATTGAATGCAAATTCCTATCATCATGATTTTAGTTGTAATTTCAAGCAACTTGTAGTTACCAGCATTTCTACTTTAGGTATTTAGTTTCCTAGGTGTAAGTGTCTTTTTTTTGTAAATTCATTCTCCATCATTCATCGCTCATTTCATGTTTCTATTTTTCAATAACTTTTGTTACAACTGAAATTTTTAAAATAAAAGAACCGACTATTTTTGTTTTTTTACAAATGTGTTCATTTTGGTTTTAATTGGGCTGGTATGCAAATTTGTAAAACCCTTAAACAGATGCATCGTTGAAAAAAAATAACTGAAAGTTATGTTTTTTTTTTTTTTTTTTTTTTTTCAACAAATAACTTTTATTTATTAAAATTTTTGTTATTTACAATGGATGAAAAAAATATAAGTATCAAAAAATACAAAGACAAAATTTTAAATCACAAGTATCCCATAGCCTAATGTACTTATTAAGTATGTGCTAGTGTTTTGTTGACTTGTGTTTTAAAATATAATTAATTGGTTTTGCATTTACAGGCGTCAATGTCCATTTGCTAGATCAATGTGCTATTTAGAATAATATTGACGTATCAGAGTTTAATTTCACAGAATTACTAGTTATTATGTATTGACACAGTTCAATCTAGAGAAATCATAGCAAACCTACCAGCATAACTTTTCTTTCCAATTTATCCGAAAAGATTTATTACTATCCAAAATTATTATTATTATTTAGCACTTTATTAATATGGACATAAATATATACAACGCAGATAATTACAAATTAATACACAATATAAGAAGTAGTAAAAAGAGAAAAAATAAATAAATATATACACACATGTCCTAACTATACGAAGGGGTTATTGCCTTTGGCAATCTCTTCCACCCAACCCTTATTATCATTTAGAATAATAAACTTTTCTTTCAGATTTAACTGTTACTACTATCCAAAATTATCTTTCGAAAGTTCATAAGGACAAAATAAGGTTGCGGTAATCTCCACCAGTGATGGTTGTAAGTTGTAACGCTATTCCGGTAAGGTCAATCATGGATTGCAATCCTTGTATTTTTTTCAATATTTAAACTGTTTCTCCTTGATAAACCGTCGATGTCTCAATCGCAGCAGATAACTTTGAGATAAAATTGTAAAACTTGCGAGAATACCCCAAGCTTTGACGTCAATACACTTAGAAACTTTACATCAACGTAAAAACAATGCTCCTCATTATTCACTGGAAATAAAACACAAGCGAAATAATTTATACATATATGTAGATTGTAGATATATCTCATACGTCTTGATGAATTTGTTACAATAACAAATTTAATGTTGAGGTTTAAGAATATATACAAAGTTTACTCTTCCTTTTGAAAGTTTGATTTTGCTGGAGTTGCGTGTGACCATAATAATTTATGGACGTATCATTTATAACGAAGGTATCCCCTACAAAAGACCTGTAACAAAATTTAAATAATTTTTTTCTGTCGGCTCTGGGGTTCGAACCCGGGATGCTGGTTCATGCGGAAAGCTGAATGGCAAGCTTGTACTCGTACCTTAACACTAATCGTGCGCTCACCCTAAGAACTTCTAGTTTGATCATCTTTTCATTGTTTTTCTTGATTTATCTATCGTTACAGCCGCCCTGACCTACCAAAGCCTACCTTATGTAACTTTACTGATTGCTTTTCTTCCTTTAGAGGTTAAGCCTTGTAAAAGAGAGAGAAATCGCGCGTGTTTGACTAACTTCTCATAATAACATTATTTATCTAATCAAATATAATCAATATTTTTTTAATAAATTGTTGTTTAGAATGATAAAAATGAAAAAGTTATTGAGGAAAATACAAGTATATGAGGATATATTTTTTTCGTCTTTGTAATTTTTATCTTAGTCTCAATATGTTCCATATTATGCTTTATGCATTGGTGGTCAGAGTTTTGCTATTAAAACTAGCGTTTGGATCGTTACAATTCTACCCAAAAAAAAAAAACTGAACTGGTGTGAAGATCTCACAGCTTTCCTTATCCCTCTAGCAGTCTAGCTAATTAAAGTTAAAGTCCGCCTGTAGTACCCGGTCAAAGTTAACCATAGTCTGGAGTTTTAAACTATCATTTTTCGGATCCCTCCAACGTCATTTCAAAAAAATTGCCTGATGTGCTTTTAATGGTGATTTTTTAAGTTTTTAACATTTTTTAAGTTAAATTATAAAAAGTTTAATCACTTAATCCTACTATTTTCCATTTAAATGGGCCTAGGTGATTTCGAACTGATCGGTGAAATATACGTTTAGTAATGTTTTTTACTTTTATGAAACCTTACAGTTGAAAATACTGAAAATCGGTGATCTACTTTATTGACATCTTAGCGTAACGGAAAATTGTAGCGTTATAAAAGTAACGTATGTATTCCATTTTGAACTACGAATATTTATTGACGTGCCATGTGCTATCATTGATTTTTTTTATATATATAAGATAAGCCTTCATCCTTATTCTCTCTTGGTTAAAGTTACCTATACATATACCTATCAGACCATAATAAAATTGCCTCCACAGAGCTAAGTAGAAGTATTGAAAACATAAGGTCAAGAATGTATATAATTTCAAGTCCGAAATAGCTACTCGTGAACCCGTCTGAATTGACGTAGGTAACGTACTCGGAGGTAGATGCGCGGATTGCATTTTCGTAATACGAGAGAAGGTTAAAACCCTGAAGTATGAATGAAAATGTTGATAAAACATCGTTCTTCAAATGGACTAATAATAATATATAACGTCTGGCTCATGGGCGTAGGAAGGGTTTGGCAAAGGGGGGGGGGGGGCAAAAAACTCTTCAATATATTGGAAGGGGGGGGTGAAATTTTTCTTCAGATAGGTGACTGCTTATAATTTTATAATGAAAGGGGGGGCAGCGGCCCCCTTGCCCCCCTGCTCCTACGCCCATGGTCTGGCTTCTTCGTATAAGGTTGGTTCAAGAAAAGGCGCTGGTAATTTTTTTTAGATTTTAACATATTAACGGGTTAACCCATGTTTATGGTAATATGGGTGCCTCAAAAAAGATTGCGAATTACCCACTATGGAGGAATACTATTTTAATCCATTTGCCGTAGAATCAATGATGCCCCTGGTGTTAGATGTGAGATAGCCATAAAATTATATATAATTATATTATTAATTTTTACCGGGGTCATTTTAGGGTTAATATTTTTGGATCACAATAATATATTATGAATTTAAGCATGGAACGTGTGCACTTGCCTTGTGACGTCATATTTTTCTATGGCGTAGAAGTTCGTTACGATGCGTCATCTTTTATTGTCACTTTGAATTTTTTATAGCCATGCGAATATGAGACTCAACATTGTGTAATGCGAATTAATAATAAATTATTTGCACTATACTAACGAGCAATAAATTCAGGACATATCTTTCTGTTTTCACATTTAAATTTTCCACCAAGCATTTGGCGTCCAAATTTCACAATTTTCATTTTTCTTTTCTCGAAATAATTTAAAGATTTTTATATATTTTACATTGTGCGCTTTTGGTATAGATTACCTAATAGCTTTTGAAAATTAGTTTTTAAACAACGTGGATTTTTTTGTTTGTCCCAACTTTACACTGTACTTTAAGGACCGTTAATAGCGTAAAATATCTTAACCCGGGGTCCCACTGATTGCAACATTTTGTCTCGCAACGTTGCGCTCCGCAACATTTCACTTCCTTTGAAATTAATGAGACTGAACCCCACTGACTGAAGAAATATTGCTCCACAACAACAGTGCCACTGCCCAGTGATTTGAGACATTCGGGGCGTAGCTCCTCTGCTGCCGAGAACCTCGCAACAGTTTTCTTGCAAATACATTGAAGTCAGTTTATGAAAAATTTAAAAATTCAATATCAAACAACAATGTTTATTGTGAATAAATATATAAATAGTATGTGTTTCACATTTTTCTTATAAATAACTATAGATAAAAGGCTAAAACTAATTAAAAACTAATGTGGCAGAACCAACCATTATTATTATTATAGTTGTTGCGAAGCTTTGTGAGACGAAAGTTGCGCCCAGTCAATTCTAAATGGTCTAAAATCCAAATTATTTGCTTGTGCATACACCTACATTTTACACATACATTTTATGGACGCTATCCTTGTCCCATCTACGCAGATGTAAGCTAACGCGCGCATTGGAGT
The DNA here is from genome assembly GCA_024516035.1 of Bactericera cockerelli. Taxonomy (NCBI): domain Eukaryota; kingdom Metazoa; phylum Arthropoda; class Insecta; order Hemiptera; family Triozidae; genus Bactericera; species Bactericera cockerelli. The sequence continues at coordinate 12,625,882 of CM044960.1, forward strand.
TTGATAACGTTGTTTATTTTCTGATAAAAAGTTCATTCCATTTTCATTTATCATTTGAACCTTACAAGAAGTAAAGCAATTTTAAATTTTAATACAAATTTCCTTCAGTCCTGTAGCAGTCTTCTGATTGATCAAGTAATCAAGTTATCAGAAAAACTAGACTTTGCAGTTGTAACTACAGTTTTGGGATCTTTATAGTTTCTTGAGAAATTTTATTGAAATACCTACAGATTTTGACATTTTCATTATAAAACTTCCCAACACTAGTTCTGGTTTTTTTTTTTAACTTTAGTAATGAAACTATGAGATCAGCAGTTGAGTGGGTGTTTTAAAAAGTGTTTTTCCTGTTAAGTGATTCTGAGGTGTAAATTTCACAATGAATCTTTCATTTGCTGGCTGTGGATTCCTTGGTATCTATCATGTCGGTGTAGCAGTCTGCTTCAAGAAATATGCACCTCACATGCTGGTGGAGAAGATTGCCGGAGCATCCGCAGGAGCTGTAGCAGCTTGTTGCTTGCTATGTGACATGCCACTTGGTAAGAGACTAACTAAAGCCATAGTTTATACTTGTTTAGAACCTTCATACTCTTAGAAGCTGCCCTTGTAGTAAATATCATTGAAACTGTATAATATGATACAGAAATAATAACCCAAGTATAACAGAATCTTGCTAACTTAAAATCCCATCAACTCTAAAGACTTCTTTGGCCCTTGTGGAACATTGCGCCTTATTCAAAACAATTGATAACCCACAATGACACTTTGGTCATTCAAAATTCAAGTTAGTAGGATTCTACTTTATTTGAGTTGAATTTCTCTTATAGATTGAATGTTTTATTGAATTGAGATAAAACTATCCTCATTCATTTCCTGCTTTCTTCTGGTGTTTACAACCCCACTCAAGCTGAATGACGTTAATCGAGTAAAGATATTCCAAGTTAGTTGCATTTCTAGTGTATATATTTTTTTCAACATTGATGATTGAACTACCTAGCATGTATTATTTTTGTAAGGCAGAGGTCATCTGGTGCACTGCAGTGTGCCTAGATATTTTTAATTATGAGTGTTTCACTTTTTTTTCGTATTCATATAAACAGCAGCTATTGTAAATACTTGTGATGCCTGCCACTCTCTAAATCCCCAAATCTTCATTTCAACTGTCACACAATGCACTCTGCTTGATTATTGCAATCAAATTAACCAATCAGAGTGCCTTGTGTGACCATTAAAAGGGAGATTATGAGAGTAGAGAATGTTTCTGGAAGAAGCTACAGGTCAACACAAGCAAATTACAAAATTAGAAATTAGTCTAGATATAAGAATGAAATTTATGCAAAGAATAACACATTTCTTGTGTCTAATTTTGGTGATTAGAATGTGTTTAAAAGTTGTTTATTTTATCAATGCTGGAGTAGAGAGAAACTTCCAAAGTTCTGTTTATTTATATATTATTTATTATTTTATATGTGTGAATTCTTGCCATCTGTGGGAGTATGGGTGTAAATTAAGTATTGCGTTATAAATCCATTATGTGACTAAAATAAATAAATAAAAAATCACTCATACCTGCAACTTAGCTCTAGCATATTATAAAACTTGCCCTTGCTTTTATTATGTTTGAAATTAATATTTACCTACTTTCTTTACAGTTAAATTTTAAATAATTAATAAGTATAATACATAGGTAAGCCACTTTTTTGTGCTCAAAAACATTTATTGTTAGAGGAAGTTGACAGTATCTAGCCTGTGGTTTGCAATAGTAAAATGGCACCCTTACAATTCTTTGTGTCTACACTGTTTACAATTGGTTGATCTGACAATAGTATTTATTTACACATTTTATAGCTAGCATAATTAGTGTTAACTACATCACTCATATAATCCTTTGTTGTGAGAGGTGGCCTCTTATCTTTATGATTAGAAGCACCTGTGAAATCAAAGCAGTGCAAATATTTTGATAAACCATGATAACCTGGCCATTGTTCCAAAGAGAGAACAGTCTTAGTAAACTTATGAAAGGAAATAATGATGAAGGCAAAATATTAATATGAACCCTGGTGATAGTTAAACTTTTTATTCTATTTTTTCTACACTATGAAAAATTACACAAAGATAAGTAGTAGAAGAAATCTATGAATGTACCTACCAAGTATAATATACCTACTTTGACATCAACATGTTTTCCCTATTCCAGTAGGTATAAGATTTAATACTTATGAAGGTGGTGGTGGGTTTTGCTTTTTTTCATAAACATAAGCACTATGTTAAAAAATATGCAACATAAAAAACAACCCTCAACAATGATAACACAAGTTATTTTTACATTAGAAAAATGATAACAAATCATATTTTGACGTAGGTTGCCTTTTTTCTTCTGAGGTAATAGTTATCTAATTGTTCTATCCTTTGAGTCATACCTACTCATCTCTTAGTTCTGTCAGTTGAGTTTTTCTTATTGGCATCTTGGCTTGAAATGAACATCTTACATAGCTCAACAACTCAGTCTAAATCTGAGACTTACCTATTATAGTACCTGATAGATAATTATATCCTATAACATTTTAAGTAGTAACAAGTATGATAAGTCTCGGAATAGGTTAGTTGATGTTGCCAATCAGTCAGTCAGTGGGGCATGTCAAGGATTATTTTCTATTTTTTTTTTTTTTATCATATAAAGGATTTTCAACATTTAAAAAACTTCAAACATTAAAAATGGTGAAGGTATTGCAATTATTATAGGGGCTTATTTTTTTAAAAATATTTTGCAAGGAGTATGATGTGTTTCTTAACCTAATGGTACTTATTGCCTATTGACCTGTTCATCTTAGTTAGAATAGTTAGATGATTAATAGTTGACCTGTTCATATTGAGATAATTTATATAGCTGACCTCTATTCCTTGTGCATGTGAGACATCAGTTACTAGTTGACCTATGAGATAATTACTAGAGTTAATGAGTAGCGCATGTGAGCTTGGACTGCAATTCCCAGCTGGAACAATGATCCTTGTACTTGTACTCGGGATTCAATCTCTTTTTTTTAATTTTTTTTTTTTTTTTTTTAAAGATGAGTGTTTCACAGCCTTTTTTATTTCGTAGCCATGAAACAGGAGCTACTGTAGACGCTTGTGGTCTGTGTTGTAGCCTGATGGGCGAGAAGTGACACAATACTTCCCATTTAGGTGCTGGGTCAACACGAGCGTACCGGAAGGTATCCCTTACAAATAACTGTAACCAAATTTTGAATACAATTTTTTGTCGGCGCGGGGGTTCGAACCCGCGACTTTCCGCATAGCAAGCGAGTGCTTAACCACTGAGTTATTCGTGCGTTCTGTTACTATTAGAGATCTGGTGCTAATTTATTATTATTATTATTTGTATACAGTGTGAGTGTATAATTGTATATCTATAACCATATTATAAAATAGAGGTTTCTATAAACTGTTTTTTCGTCAGCCAGAGCCCCTTACATATCACAAGGCGACACCACGTCATTTTGTAATTCATAAAATTGTTAAGAGTCTTATTCTCTGTGTAAAAGCGCTCTTTCAAGACATTCCTTATGACCTAATTTATAAACCAGCCAATTGATTAGAACCAACCTCTTTCTCCCCCAAAACTTCATTTTCTACAAACCTGAGAAAATGAAAAGTCTAAAATGACATACTCATGAAAATGACCATAGTCAGACCATTTCTGATTTAATTTCTATCAAAGTGATGAACTCACTAATTGAGGTAGCGTTGGTTCGGATCCCACTCAGTGCATACATTTTTCCTCAAATATTTCAGAATTCGACCACATAATAACAGTTGTTTTAGTGCAGAAATAAGGTGATGAATAAGTATTAAATATTTTGTATTTCCCATGCTGAAGTACGGCGAAGCAGCAGATCGTATTGATTTATTGTTCAAGTAATAAACACGTGCTTTTGTGTACGTGATGTGCATCTTGTCTGATGATGTAGATGTTAAGTAGTAAATCCACACAGGTAATATCTTGACTCTTATCATTCATTGACAAGGTGTACAATTTCTACAGTTAAAATTGGTGCTTCTTTACTGGCTCTACGGCTTTTGCCCGGCCTCTTGTGGATTAAGGCACTGTTTGAACAGCAATTTCAACCGCTTCCTAGCAGCTCCTGAGAGTTTCATTAAGATTTTGACGCTTTTCAATAGCTTCTGAGAGATGTTCCTGTTAGTCGCATTTTACGACAGGGGGAACCTTCCGCGGTCTTATTCTTAGCCGAGAGCAACACGGAACTTGTTCTACTCAAAGAACCTCCAGATTGCACCTTACCTTTCTTAGGGGACCTCTGAATTATTGACTCATTTCATTCTATGTTGAGGCTCTATGACTCTCAATTAATTCCAAGTTGAGACCTCGAGACTAGTTATTATTATTAAAGAGGAAGTTGTGACGTCATCGGTATAATGAAACACATGTGAGACAGACAGGCAGATTCCACTGCACGTTCCTAGTCGCGTGACCCCACACTCGATGCCCGTGATGAATACATTCATCCTAATATTCAGAATGATAATAGGTACTACTTGTCATCTCAGTAACATTGAATTTTCGCCCTCGTAGAAAAAGATTTTACAGTAGTACCTAAGTAGTTATAATATCATTGGACTCATTGGAGGATGGGCATATCCACATCTACCTCTATGTATTGTAAATACTTGAAAAGTAAACAAATAAAATTAATTTAAATCTTCTATTCCCGTGACATGGGATTTTTAATTTTAATTAAATGTTGGTGTAACTGGACAACTTCATTAGCTTATTTAATTCCCATGAAGGCCTCTTCTGAGATCTTTCATATTTCTGGAGCTATAGTGTTTCATGAGTCCAATGTTGTCCAACATCTCTTACTTAATTCACTAGTCCGGATCTCGTGATTTTGTTGATTTAAAACAGGATCATATAATAATAAGGGCCGAATTATAATATTATAAAACAGTATTAAATTGAAGATATGTTAGACCATCGATCCCTGAAGTCGGAGTTTCAACCAATCACAGCACACTATAGCTTATCTTAAGGGACAGTCTGGCTTATCTTGGGTGGAAGAGATTGCCAAAGGCAATAACCCCGCCCTATAGTTAGGACATGTGTATATATTTATTTATATTTTCTCATTTTTTTTCCGGTTTTACTTCTTCTTATATCGTATATTAATTCGTAATTAACTGTTTGTATAATTATAAATATGTCCTTATTTAATAAAGTGTATAGTAATATTAATAATATCTTAAATTTTATCCTGATTTATAATTCGGACCTTAGACTTGTATAAATTAATAGAGAATCTACTAGTACTAAAATGAGAAGCAAAATTATTCTTACTGTTCAATGTTTGTGCACTGCGCAGTGCAAGTTGAAGAAGTTATTGAGTGTTTTTAAAAACAAAAACATTAAAATGAAAGGAAATTCCAGTTTTCATATGAAATAATTGATTAGGTCTTATGCATACTAACAAGCTTTCTAAAAATAATCCAGGATGATAAAAAGCAGTTCAATGCCGCTATTTTTGTTGTTCCATCCGATTTTTCCATTATTGTACTTTAATCTCTCTCTAGTACTCTAGTCTACATATTTTATGTAATGATGGCAAAAAGCAATAACTAAGCCTGCGTCAATGGCACTTACACCAGTTCCCGTGAGGTCGCTGAAGTTAGGCTATATCTAGCAAGGTGAAGACTTGGTGGGTGACTACAGTATGGGCCTCATTAAATATGGTTCTACCCGACTTAACTCAGACTAAATGAGTTTTGTATGGGTAGTAAGTAGGTTTGTAAGTTTCTTGCAAATGGAATGATCCAAATGACAAAAAATGTTGAGCAAAAAAAGGCAATAACTTGTCGAGCTATTTTTGGACAGTAAAAATGAGGTCTCCTATAAATAAGGCCTATTCTTACCAATTATTATCTTTAATTTTATCAAGAATTTCGGATGTTTACTCAAAATGGCCGTCTATTTATTCTAGCGGTTTATTGATAACGCGTTTCGTTGATAGTCGGAAATAGCGCGACTTATTGACAAGAGATTATCACAAAGGCCAAGAGCTATTGTAAGTGTGTCACTCCTTGGGGCCGGTAAGTAAGAGGCAAACAAACATTTGGAATCTAGATTATACTATAGGGAGTTGGAAATGGGACCATGTTACTGATATTTTCGGTTAAGTCTTAAAAATTGCTTGGATATGTATATCCGCTCATTTTATTGTCATAGTGGATACAGCCGCACTAATTGTATCTCACTGCAGCAATACCTCTCCCTGTCCCTCTCTTTATGTATAATCTCTTTTATATATGTATTAAGATAGATACATAGACTAACTGCATCTGTCTCTTCGATAGGAAACAAATTAGTCGGGAGAAAAAAATTATATACTTACTATCAACGCACTACGTTCTATTTTTGCCAAGTTCATTTTTTACAACAAAAAAACATTATTATTATTTTTTTATTGAAAGATATTTTAATGTTCCTGGTTTAGGTGAGAATTAAATTAATATTCCATGGCCAAGTTTATGAATGTGTTGGCATATTACATTAGCATACCTACCTACAATTTTTCTTCAAGTTTTACCATACATAAATATTATGATAAAGATGGCACCGTCTCGAATGATCTAGATTTAAAGAGAAGTTAAACAACTGAAGGCGATGGTATAAATAATGCTAAATCTTAGTCAAAATGAGACAAAGGCGCGTTGTCAGAAATGTCGTTAAAAAAAAGACACAGGTACAAAAATTTAATATACATAATTATACAATTATACACTGTCTGTCCCGGTAGCTCAGTGGTAAAGGCGGCAGTCTGTGAATCCAGAGATTCTAGAGGTCGCGCAGGTTCGAACCCCAGCCGGGACATGACAAGTTATCCTCCCCCATTTGGGATTTTAACCACATAATAATATGTCTCGGGCTTACTGCTGAAATAATGGGACTTTAATAGACCGAATCGGGCAGTATAAATAAAGCTATGTTTTTATTACTATTACATACAAGTATTCATTTTGTTGATTGGACATGGACTTTTAGGAATCTAAATTTACCATCTCAATTGTTTTTTATTTAATTTTCATAACCAAACAATTATTCGGAGTCCGTTTGCTCTAAGTTGAATGATAACTGTGATAAGCGAGAGAGACATGGGAATCAGGCTCTATTAGCTGTGTAAATATTATGAATTACTTGTAGGTTTAGGTGAGCTATTCACCCTGTCAATAGAATCACATTCCACAAATGCCTGATTTGTTTTTTTCCAAGAAAATACATGTGATTTAGATTTTAAATTTGGCTATTACGTGTGGTAGTTCTTACTATAAACATAATAAAGTAAATGTGTTTCTTTATATTATTATATCATGATTTTAGTTGGTAGCGCAGAATTATAGGACTATCCTTTTCCTTGAATATCCTAATCTCCTAATGTATCTTGGTTTTTCTATAATTCCGCCACTGCTCGCTGCTTACATTATACAGCCATTCATTACTTATGTTTCCTCACGAGGTATTAGTGGCCTCCCTAAAATCCAAAGTACAGAGCTTAAAAATTCCGACTCCGATGTGAGTCGAACCCAGGTCACCGGCATGCCTAGCTTAGCAAATCTTTGCTCAAATTGACTTCGTGTTATGTCCACCACCTTATCGATCGAGCTACAGCGGTCGGTTTCAGTTAGTTCTATAACAGTTAACTTTATAGGTATTCAAGATTTCATTAGAATAAGTAATTATGTAGGTGGAAAAAAATAAAAATTGAACAGGACAGTAATGATTATAAAAATAGGCGTTATTTACACACTGCGAAATGGGTCAATAAGAACCTTTAATCTAGTCGTTTTGAGTAATTTTAATTACCATTACTGGGGATTAAAATGACCATACCTTACCTGATTGCCCTAAAGTGCTCAAGATCACCTATGTACTGTTGGAAGTTACTGGGCATGAGATTTTGTATTGTGAAACATAATATTTTTATAAATTAATCATAGTCTTGACTTAATATTTTTTTTTTGCAAATTTTTGCGTCTACTGTCGGGATTTATTCAAATATTGGACTTTACAATCAGCTACATTTCCTATGTTTATTATACAAAGGAAACGCTAATGTCAGCCGGGTTATCAGAATATTGGAATGTTCTCATGTGATAAGATGTTACCGAAACTGTCGTTGTTACATAACGAGGCCAGAGATAGAGTCCGTGTCAATCCAGAAGCGGAGGCGTGTTCTGGAAAAGGGTAGTCTTCTGGCGGAGTTCTGCAAAAGCATCTGTACCCGGAACACCGAACAGTAGAATTGTCGTGTTAACACGAATAGATTCGGACAGACGGCAGACGGCGACGAGTGCCTGTGTCCTATTCATGCTCGGCGTTGCTTAACTTCAGTGATGTGGTGACAATGAGTCTATTTCTAGACAGCCCGAGATTTAAATCACAGAGCGCTCTCATCGGTTGGAAGTGCTTGTCTGCTTCAAGCTACAGCCAGGCCTAGCATCTCTACTCGGTCATCAATGTGCTGTCTCCTCTTGAAAGTGCTTACAAAGCAACTATCTTACTTCTGAGCGCACGAATAGCTCATCGGTAAGATACCGGAACCCCCGAGTCCATAACAAAATAAAATTGTATTCGAAATTTGATTACAGTTGTTTATTTATAAATTCCAGTGCGTTCGTATTGACCCAGCACCTAAATGAGAAATGTATTGTGCCACTTCTCGTCCATCAGAGAGGAATTATACTACAGGAGGGCAGGCTACTACACGGACCACAAGCGTCTACAGTAGCTCCTGTTTCATTGCTACAAAATAAAAAAGGCTTTGGAACAGTTGAAACACTCATCTTTACCAAGTTAAATGATACCTTTGCATGTGTATTAATTTACATACAGATTATAAGTTTTATGCATAATCCCATTAGGGTTGGGATTATGCATAAAATCTCTTCCACCCAACACAAAAGGGAGTGGGTAGAAGAGATTGCCATAGACAATAACCCCACCCTTTAGAGACATATGTTTATATATTTTTTTCTATTCTTTTTCCTTTTTATTGTATATATTGTTTCCATTGTTATAATAATTATTTTTACTGTACATAATTATGTCTTTTTATATCTAATAAAGTGTTTCATAATAATAATAATAATTAGGAAACACTATGGTACCTCGTAAGGCCTTGCTGGCATCTTAGATTATCTTTTTAGTTCAGTGTCAGTTTTCTGTCGCTGAAATGGTTGTGGTCTAGCGAGCTCTATTCTTATCGGTGGGGTGGGTTCACACTACATTTTGCATGATCCAATAACTACCCACGTCCAACTCACAGTAGAAGAATGTGTAGACGTCAAACCATTTAATTGCTGGGATATAGTCGTAAACAAAAACAGTCTGATGTTTTGCTCATTAATTACGTTTCAGACTTCAGCCAATGAGAAAACAAGTTTTAGATACGCATTTTGACAATGTTGTTCTTCTTGCAGTACCAGTTTTATTTATTTACGTTGAAATTTATTCGTGGTTTCTAAACGGATTAATAAGATACAGTTCAAATCTTATTATGTCGCTTTTGCTGTTATAGTATTTTGGAGAAATTCTTAAACAAATGTAGGTATTCTTTAGGATTTAGGGACACATCTTGAGGTATTCATGTTTTGAGTTTCAAACCTGATGGCCATGACTTTGGCCCAAATGAATGGACGCTCCTATGGTGACTCTGTATTTATTACTATAAGTAGTGTCTGATTTCAGTTAGGTGACTGGCTGTTACCATGGTAATACCAACAGTATAGTAAAAAACTCTGCTTTAGCTTCAACAAGACTTACTATGCAAGACTATCCGTTTTCCTACACTTCACGATCGATGGCCCTAAATTTAAAAACAATTGAAACCAGAATTGTCATTGTGTAAACTTCTCAGTTGGCGTGTTCATTATTTGGGATTTGATATTGTAAAAAATATATCAAACCTCCCGAAATTAATGCTTTTGGTCTTTAACGGGAGTTGAAAGTCTTTCTGTACCTTCTTGTAACGAACTGGAAAACTCAATACAGATGAACCTGGATATAAGAAAACTCAAGTGACCGGAACTTTTTTCTCTTGTACCCGGGTTTCTCTTGTAAAAAGTTCATTATCCGTTATAGAGAAATAAATTTGACCTGAAAATGGTTCTCTTGTATTCAGGTTTCTCTTATTTCCAGGTTCGACTGTATTTAACTTTTTTTTACATTTTAAACATTTTATTTATACAGGGTCTTCATAAAGTCTCACCCAGGCCTAGGTTTCTCGAAAACGACTCAGAATATCAAAAAACGCAAAAACCCGTATTCCTTTATATTTAGGGGGATTGATTTTCAGCCAAAAAATTTTTGCCTACACGGCCCCAGTCAGGCTGGGCATGGACCAACTTTAAAATCTTAAATAGAATGGTATGTCTTGTGGCATATTGTTTTAAAGGTCTTATTGAGAGAAGTTCATTACAATAAATTTCAGTGTGTTACGACTTACCGTTCTCGAGATACAGGGTCGGACGTCCTGCGTAATATCCATATATTTTGACCTATAACTCGATAACCGTAAATTATGGAGAAAATTTTTCTTGTAAATAATAACTCCTTATGATGAGACTTTTCGAACAAATTATAACTCGACATACTCTGTTGATGTTAGTTTCTGGTCGGTTTCGTCAGCCAGCCGGACGAACAGTCGAAAAAAATGTAACGAAAAAACAAATCAAATTTTAACTTGTTCGAAAGTTCTTGCTATAAGGAGTTATTATTGTCAAGAAAAATTTTCTCCATAATTTACGGTTAACGAGTTATAGGTCAAAATATAGGGATATTACGCAGGACGTCCGACCCTGTATCTCGAGAACGGTAAGTCGAAGTTTACTGAAATTTGTTGTAATGAACTTCTCTCAATAAGACCTTTAAAACAATATGCCACAAGACATACCATTCTATTTAAGATTTTAAAGTTGGTCCATGCCCAGCCTGACTGGGGCCGTGTAGGCAAAAATTTTTTGGCTGAAAATCAATCCCCCTAAATATAAAGGAATACGGGTTTTTGCGTTTTTTGATATTCTGAGTCGTTTTCGAGAAACCTAGGCCTGGGTGAGACTTTATGAAGACCCTGTATATAACAATATTGTTGGTTGGAAGAGCTGCCATAAAAAAGAAAACCTATATATAAAAAAAAATATTGGATTTTTACAAAGGTTCTTTTCCTAAGCTAATGATAAAAGCTTGTCTCTTTAACTTGTCTCGCATTTTCTCCTCAGGGGAGATCACAAGCGACGTGCTGCGTCTCGTGGGGGAGGCTCGCCGCCGGGTCATTGGCCCCTTCTCCCCCTCCTTCAGTGTGCAGGACTGCCTGCGCGAGGGCCTGGAAAAGGCGCTTCCACACGATGCTCACCTGAAAGTGAGCGGCAAGCTGCACGTGTCTCTCACTCGCATCTACGACGGCAAGAACGTGATCGTGTCTCACTTCAACAGTCGCGAGGACTTGATCCAGGTGGGCGCAACTTTGAGTCCTCACTGTAGGGATGCCTGGGTCATTTGTCCCTTCAGCTGATTTTTTTTATTCAGAGACGTTTGTTTAAAGCGTCTGTGCGCATGCGCATGTGCATTCAGATGTTTCTTTAATAAATAATTGTCAAGGTCGAAGTATTCCCTATAGCAAGCTCGGGACCACCGTACAGTGAACCCTAAAGGGATTACAAAATCGTCTCTGAATACCAGCCTTTGTTTTAAGAAATAGTAATAATGAGAAATAATAAACTACAATACCTACCTAAGAAAGGGACGTTAAACAGAGAGAAAGCCAGTGTCTCGCTAGAGGACTATAAACAGAGAACAGTCTAGCTAACACTAATGGTCTAGGTTGATCGCACATAGAAATATGTGGTTTAGGACGAGCCAACTTTGAAATAAAGTTGGCTGGAGAACATCACTCACCCCTCCAGCTGTAGACAAGCTGGCTACAACAACAACAGCTAGCTTTTAGTTCTCTCAAGGGTTTATTGGCTTTAAGAAAAAGTTGAAGCTCTGACTATGATTGATCGCACATAAAAATATGTGCTTCAGAACGAGCCAACTTTTCCATTTGAGTTTCCTGGAGATCATCATTCCCTCCAGCTGTAGTCAAGCTGGTTGACACAACAACAACAACAACTAAAATAAATCCATTTCTTGACCCCTTGAAGTAATACTAAAGGTAGTTCCAAGGGGTTAGTCTATTGGGTCTGTGGAGGGGTGGGAGGTTTTAGTGTTTTGTGGTCGGTTGTAGGGAAGGCTAGGGAACCATGGGATCCGGGGCTCTCCTCTCTTACAGGGGACAGACCCGGGTCTCATGGAATGGCCTTCCATTTTCACATAACCAGGCTTCCGACATGGCGGCAGTATCCATAAGTATGCTGCCCTCTTGGGCCTGGTATATCTATGAAAGAGATTTTTCCTCCTTCCTGTCCACAGGCCTGAAGCCCATTCTGTGTCACAAAAAAAAAAAATAATAATCATCATCATAGGGTGGCGTCATCGTGAACGATGGTAGCCAGACAGTGGAGCAATGACTCACCACTTCTACTACTGTCTTTACAAGGAGGCTAATAATTGACAAGGGCCCCCAGAACCAAGCCAATGCTGGTCTACTCCCTGTTTAGAGTCCCCCAGCCAGACTGCTGGTCTACTCCCTGTTTATTGTCCCCCAGCCAGACAAAATAATAATAATAATAAATAATAATAATAAATCCCCTTCATTCTCCCCCAGGCCCTCCTCGCCTCCGCCTTCGTTCCCTTCTTCTCCGGGTTCATCCCGCCCAAGTTCCACGGGGTGCGCTACATGGACGGGGGCGTCAGCGACAACCTGCCCATCCTGGACGAGAACACCCTGACCGTGTCGCCCTTCTGCGGCGAGAGCGACATCTGTCCGCGCGACCTGTCGCCCCAGCTGTTCCACATGAACATAGCCAACACGAGCGTCGAGCTCTCCTCGCAGAACTTCTACCGGGTGCTGCGAATCTTGTTCCCGCCCGACCCTGAGGTGAGAGAGACCGAACCTTTTTTCCCTTGTTTATTATTATTATTATTTTTTTTTCAAGGGTTTCGAAACCTTTTTTCGTTGTTAGTTATTATTATTATTATTTTTTTTTTTTTCAAGGGTTTCAAAACCTTTTTTCGTTGTTAGTTAGGTATTATTATTATTATTTTTTTTAAGGGTTTCAAAACCTTTTTTCGTTGTTAATTATTATTATTTATTTTCAAGGGTTTCAAAACCTTTTTTCGTTGTTAGTTATTATTATTATAATTATTTTTTTCAAGGGTTTCAAAACCTTTTTTTGTTGTTAGTTATTATTATTATTTTTTTTTTTCAAGGGTTTCAAAAATCGATTGAAGTCTGGCTAAGAATCTTGCATTAATTCGATGGCTCTGCAAAGGGGTTGTTGTTGTTGTAGCGACGTTTCCTCTTTGAGCTATACATCAACATCCTTTCTTCCATGTTTAGTAGGTCCATAAAGTTTGCGACCTCTATTGCAAAGGGGTAATCTAGCATAGTTGGAAGGAACCATGCCCCCTCCTGTTGATACAACATTATTTTAAAATATTTTATAACAACATTTATTGTACAGAAAAAAAGAATGTATTAACGGGCTGGGAGACTATAAACAGATATTTCAACGACAGACAGAAGAGGAAGGGCTGTTTCAATAAGACTAACGTAAAAAATGAGAGGAGGTTAGTCTTCGAATGGAAATGGTGCTGTTGTAAAAAGAGAGACCAAACCAGCAATTTAGTCAAGAGAAACAGAGAATAAACCAGTCAGAAACCACTAGGAGGAAATACTTGAAAAACAGAAGATATAATTGCGACCCGTCTCGAATGACTTAGATGTAAGGGCGAAATTAGTTGACAAAATCGAAATTATTATTATTATTAATAAATACTTTATTAGATATAAAAAGACATATGTACAGTACAAAAATAAATAATAAGATCTTGTTATAAAATAATTATTATAACGAGATCATAAGTCACGACTTAGCATTAGTTTTCCCAATCTAAGGAGGGAATTAATAGACGTTTTTGTAATACCTCTGTGGCGCTAAGTCACGGATTGCGTAATGTGTAAGATAGGGAAAACCGACGCTTAACATTGACTTGTGATATAGAATTTGTCTATTAATTTCGCCCTCAGACAATACGCAAATTCTAGACTTAGCTCCACAGAGGTATTACAAAACCGTCTATTAAATCCGTTCTACTTAAAAAGAAATAGGTTAGAATTTTTAAAAAAAATCCAACATCGGTGACCCAACATGAGCACGAATAGTTCAGTGGTTTAGCACTCGCTTGCCATGCGGAAGGTCCCGGGTTCGATCCCCCGTGCCGACAAAAAATTGTATTCTTAATTTGGTTACAATTGTTTGTAAGGGATACCTTCCGGTGCGCTCGTGTTGACCCAGCACCTAAATGGGAAGTATTGTGTCACTTCTCGCCCATCAGAAGGGAGGCATACTACGGGATGGGCAGGCTACAACACAGACCACAAGCGTCTACAGTTGCTCATGTTTCATGGCTACGAAATAAAAAAGGCTGTGAAACACTCATCTTTAAAAAAAAAAAAAATAATAAAAAAAAAAAATCTGTTTTTCAGATCCTGTCTCAAATGTGTCAGCAAGGTTTCGACGACGCCCTCCGTTTCCTCTCCAAAAACAATCTGATCTCGTGCACGAAGTGCGTCGCCGTTCAGTCTAAGCTGATAGTGGTGCAGAAGGAGGAGCAGTACGACAGCGTGGAGGAAGACCATGAGTTCGACCCCGAGTGCAAGGAGTGCATTCGCCACAGGGAGGAAGCTCTAGTAGCCAACCTGCCGCCCACAGTCAAAGCTATATTCCAGGTAACGAAGTCTTTTTTTTTAAGCTTTATTAGGAGGACAAAGTATAATGGTAACAGTATAAAATTAAGAAGAAGAAAAAAAAACAAACATATGACAAAATAAATAAGTAAAAAAGAAAATAACAATAATGTCCTACCTAAAGGGCGGGGTTATTGCCTGTGGCAATCTCTTCCACCCAACCCTTGACACTCTAATAATGATGTGTCAACCAGATATTTATATTTGTTTATATACCATGTTTTGAAAATAAGAATATGGAGTGTAGATAAAATATTTTGAACGTATTCCTGGCGTTTCCTTAACACGAAATGTTTTTGTGTGGGATATCAATTTTCTTTGGCAAATATAATTGAAGCATGAAAAGCTATAATCAACCTCGCCGGGAGGCGAGCGCTCGTCAAGTAGCGCCAGCCAACCGGCCTATATTATATTAATTTATGGAATTAATTTCTTTTTATTTGTACATTTACATAAATTGAAGAACATCAAATACCAACATATAAAGTGGCATTAGTTTCAGTAATATTAACCATCATTGGAGTATCATTTTATTAATTTTCATTACATGATAATTAAGTGGTTCATGTTTATACTATACTAGCGGGCTGTCGCCCGCTTTGCGGGCCGAGGCATGGCCGTGAAAGCAAAAAGTCCTTTTTCGCCAATGGCAGGTGTTGTAGTGGGAATTTCGAAAAATCCCGTCTTATTGCACATCTAGACTACAAGACAAAGCTACCTACCAAATTTCAGTTTCCTAGGACTTACCAGTTCGGAGAAACAGTGATGCTCAGTCAGTCAGTCAGTGACTTTGACATTTAATATTAAGATTTGGTACATTTAATATTTGACTTGTATTATAACAAATATTGTGTGTTTCAGGACGCCATTGACTCGGCAAACAAAGGCTTTGTGAACTGGGTATTCAAACACAGAACCATGCGGCTTGTGTCCATTGTCAGTCTCCCCTACCTCATCACGGTGGACTTCATGGTGGCTGTGTTCAACAAGTGAGTATTACTATATGACTGAAATAATAATAATAATATCGCCTTATTTATACTGCCCGATTAGGACTAGCAAGTCCCATTATTCCAGCAGTAAGCCCAATACGTATTATTATGTGGTAAAAATCCCAAATGGGAGGATAACATGTCATGTCCCTGCTGGGTTTCGAACCCGCGACTTCTGGAATCTCTGGATTCACAGAGTGTCGCCTTTACCACTGAGCTACCGGGACAGACTTATTTATACTGTGAAGTCTTAAAAGCTTATAGTCACAACAGAACAGACACTGAGAGCATTAATTTCATAAAAAGATGTACATAATTATTAAAAAGTACTCCATACCAATTTTGAGGTATTTATGCTTCATGAAGTAATAATTCTGAGGCATTTTGATTCGATTGATGTTTTAATTAGGTATTGTTGAAAAAAATATTTATAATTTTCTGCTTTTAAATGGAAGCTTTGTTTTTAATATTAGGTTTTATGAGTTCAAGGCAGGTTTAGTTTATTAGAAAAATTATCATGAACATAACCTTAAAAGGATATGTCCCGGTAGCTCAGTGGTCAGGGCGTCGGTCTGGTTACCTAGAGATCGCAGGTTCGAAACCCAGTCGGCACAAGTTATTCTCCCATTTGGGATTTTGACCATATACTCGTAATAATACGTCTCGGCTCGGGCTTACTTCTGGAATAATGGGGACACATTACGTATTCCTAAATTTAAATAAGGCAATTTTATGATTTTTTACAGGGTTTTTATGAAACTATTAAAAACATTTATTTATTATAAATAAATAAAAACATTGTTCAAAACACCATCAACTGGATGACAACCCAACACAGTTGCGACATTCCCTCTCTGAACTGCAAGCCTTACTGCAACAACAATTGCCCTAATTAGATTTATTATTATTATTTTTCCACATTCAGATTCGTTCAGATGGCTCCAGTCCTAGGAACCAACATGAAAGCGGTCAGCAGATTCCTCCTGGAGCAGGTGGCGATTCTCCTCAAGAGATTCAACAAGACAACAAACCTGACAGCCAACATGATCTGCAGGATAGCGCTGACCGAGTACAGCTCCCGTGAGTCTCTTCTATCCTTACTCTTTTTATTATTGTTGTAGCCAGCTTGGCTACAGCTGGAGGGGTGAGTGATGGTCTCCAGCCAACTTTATTTCAAAGTTGGCTCGGCCTGAACCACATTTTTCTATGTGCGTTCAACCATCATGAGGACTTGGACTTTTCTTTATAAGCCATTAAACCCATAGGAAACTGCAAGCTAGCCTTGCTTGTAAGGGTTGGCTAGTCTGTTCTCTGTTTATAGTCCTCTAGCGAGACACTGATCTTCTCCCTGTTTAACGTCCCCCAGCCAGACTTACTCTTCTTCTCTCCCGGTAGCTCAGTGGTCAAGGCATCTGACTGGTAATTCAAAAGACGTGGGTTCAAAATCCATGAAAAGTTATCGTCCCGTTCGGGATTCTGATCACATAATAATACGTCTTTGGCTTACTGCTGAAATAATGAGACTGATTAGTAATTGCAGTTAAAAATGCAGTAGAAAGGCGATATCTCTTCTGTTATCACTAAGGCCTGTTTGTCTGCCCAATACAAAATCTAAAAGAAACTTAAGTCTATACATATTATATGTTATGCAATTTTTCCAAAATACCACATATATCCACACACAAATCCAAATACAAAATTTATAATTTATTTTCACAACTAACCTCAGTAGCTTGATTGATAAGACGGCGGACTTGTTACCTGGAAGTCGGTGGTCAGCGTTGATTTCGTAAAGTGAGTTTGAGTAGTTGTGATATCACGAAAGTGATTAACACAAATATGATAACAGACTATTATATATTCCCGAAAAGTACAACAGTATACTTCATGGAAATGTAATAGGAATTCAAATGTAGGTATATGAAAATAAATAAAAATACTTATTATTATTATTTCCACTCTCCCACAAAGGTCTAGCGCCCATGCAAGGCACGGCGTCGCTCGAGCGAGACTTCAAGGAGTTCAAGGACTACAAAGACCTCCCGCTCAGGGGCAGCAAGATGAACGTGAATCTCTCCCTTGACGTGAACGAAGACGGGACCATGAGTGTGAACAAGGCCCCTCCCGCCCCTCCCACCATCACCCTGAACCCCGCCCGCAGCCAGATAGAAGACTATGACGCTTTCGAGCACATCCTGGAGGTGACGTCACACCACGATGCCGTCATGGCTTTCTATTACACGGACGAGAACAACGCGGTGAGTTTTTCTTTTGAAAAAAGTTCTACTGTGCTCCTTTTTTTCTTTTTTGCTTATGGGTTCTATCAATATTTCTCCCTTGGCCTGCATCGTGGCGTCCTCAGCGCTAGTATCGCAAAGGAGTCTCCTCTTCTCGTCCCTCACCCGTATCAAATGTAAACATAAACATATCAAATGTAAACATAAATAGACCGCGAGAAATATTCTACTCCTTTGCGATGGTGTCGCGCTATGTGGCATTCCCATGCAACTGGGGTTCGTTTCCTCACTTCTTAATTCTACACGCTATGGTATCACCCTTCATTTACTGGAAACTCAAAATCTAGCTACCCACATAAACCTTGCCAAGGCTGGTTTGGGCCGGAATAAGGGTTTCGAATGGCCACCCATCCAAATTCTAACCTCGATGGACGTTTCTCAATTTCAATGACAGGAGGTGACAGGAAATAACGTGTAGCGGATATTTTACAGCCTGTGTTTTCCGTTTTTCAGATGAACGTGACAGAAATTTTCGACGTGACGGAGAAGGGAGACGCCCCCCCGCCCCCCTCCTCCACTCTCCTGGAGAGCGAGACAGAACCCCTGATCACCATCAAGGATGAGGACTGGACCACGGAGTGTATTGAACAAGACGGTGAGGCGCCGGCATTTATTTATTTATTTACACTTTATTAGGTAATAGGACATATTATATACAATACAAATAATTACAAATGAAAATACAATATAATAGAAGAAAAAAGTAAAGAAAAAATTATTAAATACCTATATATATAATAGGGCGGGGCATTCGACTCAGCGCAACATTTTGTTTCGAAACGTTGTGAAACTTTTCTCCGTTTCTTCTTTAAAATGATAATATCGCTTTATTTATACTGCCCGATTAGGACTTTTAAGTTCCATTATTCCAGCAGTAAGCCCAAGACGTATTATTATGTGGTAAAAATCCCAAATGGGAGGATAAATTGTCATGTCCCGGTCTGGGTTTCGAACCGGCGACTTCAGGAATCTCTGGAGTCATAGAGTGCCGCCTTTACCACTGAGCTACCGGGACAGACATTTACAATCAAATGAATTCGAATCCTACTCACTAAATATTGATGGAAGTGCTTTGCAATACTTCCAGAGTTTGAGACATTATCAGTCCATCAGTATAAACAGAGAATGAGGGATAGTAAAAAACAGAAGTCAGAATAATGTTGTGAAACGTTTGTAAACAAAATGTTGTAGGTACTTTTAATTTTTATTATGTGTTTCAGTCTTTTTATTTCGTAGCCATGACTTTTAGTCAAGTGTTTAACACGCTGGTCTGGTAATCCAGGTAGCGTAGGGATCCGTTGGTTCGAATCCCACCCAGTGCACGAATTTTTCCTCATTAATTTGAGTTTGTGGCCACATATAATAATAAGAATGAGGGTTAGGTAGTAGAAAATGCTCTGAGCATTAAACTCGCCTGGTGGTGATTACATTCCACCAAAGAGTGTTATTATTATGACACATATTTCATTTATGTGTCTGTCCCGGTAGCTCAATGGTAAAGGCGGCACTCTGTGAATCCAGAAGTCGCGGGTTCGAAACCCAGCCGGGACATGACAAGTTATCCTCCGATTTGGGATTTTTACCACATAATAATATGTCTTGGGCTTACTGCTGGAATAATGGGACACAATATTCCTAATTGGGCAGTATAAATAAGGCGATATTATTATTATTATACATTTCAGAATACGACCCAGAGGCTGATGTTACCACATAATAATACGTCTTGGACTTACTGCTGTAATAATGGGACACAATAGTCCTAATCGGGCAGTATAAATAAGGCGATATTATTATTATTATTATACATTTCAGAATACGACCCAGAGGCTGATGTTACCACATAATAATACGTCTTGGACTTACTGCTGTAATAATGGGACACAATAGTCCTGATCGGGCAGTATAAATAAGGCGATATTATTATTATTATACATTTCAGAATACGACCCAGAGGCTGACGAAAGCAACGAGGGCATCTTCTCGGACCCGGAGAGCGAGTGGCTGACCAACTCCTCCACCTCTTCCTCCCCCCTCTCCTCCCACCGCAGTCTCACCCTCACCGACCTGCGGCCAGAGGTGGACCAGATAGGCGCCACAACAACAACGCGGCCGCCCCGCCCCCTCCCAGAGCAAGGTCAGCCGAAAGCGATCCACCATCTCGCTGAACATCTCCATCTTAGACAGATTCCCCGTTATATCATGTCTGTCCCGGTAACCAGCGGCGGAGACTTTTTTTCTGATCTGTTCTTGGATGTTCGAGGTCTACTCATACCTAGTGAGGAAAAATGAGTAGCTGCTTTGATGTGAGCAGTGGCGGAATGAGACAAAAATAATATATTAGGGTATTGAAAGATACGAAAAGTCCTATAATTCTGCGCTAAAATTGTGGTATTCTCCCGGTAGCTCAGTGGTAAAGGCGGCACTCTGTGAATCCAGAGATTCCAAGGTCGTGGGTTCGAAACCCAGCCGGGACATGACAAGTTATCCTCCCCATTTGGGATTTTTACCACATAATAATATGTCTTGGGCTTACTGCTGGAAAAATGGGACTTAATAGCCTAATCGGGCAGTATAAATAAGACGATATTATTATTATTATATCTCACGGCGCCGGTGGTGTATTGGGCGAATTTTATTGTAAGTTTTGAAACGGAAGATTTACATGTTTGTCGTATCTGATTGATTGAAAAATGAACACTGTCCAAAAATAACCGAGTCACCGAGCCGTTTGGAGAACGCCTAGGGAGCTGTAGCCAAGCTGGCTACATCAACAACATATATATAATATATTTTGTCTATAGAAAAATAACATGTCATTTCATGATGACTGTCTGTATTGTTTCGTTTCAAAACACATAATGGAATTTAACTTCTGGAGCAAGGATTGTACGACCTAATCATATGCCTAGGTTCCTTTTATTTAGACAAGATCATGGTCTGGCCCTGGCAGTCATTGAACCAACCGATAGAAGTATTTCTAGAACGAACTCTCCTACTTTTTATTATACCTACTCCACCGATTTTGAATCAGGTAAAAAGAAGAAAACATGGATTTTATGATTCGGAGACACACAGTATATTTATTTTATTTGGGGAGACTCCTTGTCAGACAAACGGTTGTCAGACTAAATGTTGTGTTTCGTTAGCCGGCTAGGATAGCTTGGGTGGGGGGCTTAGGTTAGGTTGAAATTAGCGCAGGGTTAGACCGCCTGCGCTAATTTCAACCTAACCTAAGCCCCTCACCCAACCATCCTACACGACAAACTGAAGTCAGTGATCTATCGTGCAATCTCACCTTGTTAACTTTACCTAACCCTACCTAACTACAAAATTCCTCTAACAAAAATTCACTTACGCATCAATTTCCAATAGACAATAATTTCATTTTCATTTATGAAAAAAAACCTTGTACGGGGTGTAGAAAAATACAAATCGGTGGAGTTCGTATTGGAACCTTTTTTGAAATCGGTGGAGTGCGACATGCGAAAATTTTTCATTTAGGTGGAGTTCGAGTATGCAAAGGTCAATTAGGTGGAGTTCGTAATCGCCCGTCTGGTCATCTGTGTCCGTTTTCCCATTTGAACAACCATACAAGTATTTTCAGAAGTTGAAACTGATCACTGA
The DNA here is from genome assembly GCA_024516035.1 of Bactericera cockerelli. Classification (NCBI taxonomy): domain Eukaryota; kingdom Metazoa; phylum Arthropoda; class Insecta; order Hemiptera; family Triozidae; genus Bactericera; species Bactericera cockerelli. The sequence goes on from CM044960.1 coordinate 12,647,713, forward strand.
AGATAAGCACCGTACCAGAATGAGAGGCATAGAGATAAATCTCGAAAAAATATTCGGTTTCAGTAGCGGTGTACTATAAATGGGAAGCAATGCTCTAACCGTCAGAAAGTGTTAGATAAGCAATGCTTTCACCTAGATAGATGCTACTATGTCTGCGCGTTGTTAGTCCCAATGACTGAATAGGTCTGTGTGCCAGAAACCAGCAAAATACTCCTTCCGTAGGGTTCTCATTATGACCTTACCTTTTGGGGTTTCCAGACAAAAACAGTCATCCTCCGTCTAGGTTTCTCTAAAAGGTGGTTATTTTCAAATGGGTTTTTCAGGGCATGAAAAAGTGTATGATGTAAAATACAAAAGCACATTGGGGAAAAAAGGCAGCAGAAAGTATTTACGAATAGGACAAACCTTTATACTAAGTGAAAATATTCGATTCTAGTTTTAATAATTGTGATTTTTAACTTTATTCTGAATTGTTATTTATTCATGATTCTATTTTATTTACTAATTTTACCTGAAATAGCGACTTATTTATGTGTTTGTATGTAAAAAAATAATATAATTTAAATATGATTGTATAAAGAGTTTACACTTATTTTCCTCATCCCTCCATGAGATTTTTTTTGTAAGACATTTAAAAACTGATGAAATTGGTCAGTTATCAGTGTATTAAATACTTACTCGCAATGGGACAGTATTTGTACAGAAGCGGATTGAGTTACGTAGAAAAAGCTCATGCGGGCTTAATCAAGGCATGGACAACATCCCTTGAGTTTCACCTACGTTTAACCTACATAGGATGATATTGCAATGGTAGCGCACACAAGTTATGTATCATAAGCTCATGCAGATATTTGTCGTACGTAATATCTCCGTATTTAAGGCAATGAGCAAAGATATGAATTAAAAGTTTGCTGGGTGGCAGGCAAAAAGTCCGATTGACGTGTCTTGAAGTAATTCGTGAAAAAACTGCTTATGAAACTTAATTAAATACCCACCCCATTCCGTTTGATCGGTAACATTAATCACAATGGTTTTCTGTCCCAAGATTCTTGAAATAATGTTTACCCATTGCCAGCGTGGGGGGCACGTTGAATACAACATTAACAAGTAAAGCAACTTCCAGCGAGTTTTAGATTTGGATGGGTGACTTAAAATTTGAACCCTCGTGATGCTGGCTATTCCCGGGCCGAGTCACGTTGGGTGAGGTTAATTTGAGTGGCTGGTTTTTGAGTTTCCAGCGAATGGAGGGTGTATAATCATGTAGTTTAAAGCGACGTTAAAACCAAAAAATACTTTCTATACCATAGAAAGTATTTTTTTTTACCCTTACCTAGATTACAAAATGGAATAAATAAGAAAAATGAAATAGATACAGAAATAATGAAGCTCATTTTTAATTAAACTTTAAAAAAGTATAGCTCATTGTTTTGGACTATGTACAAATATTTACAGTTCTGAATAAATAAGACCCAGAAATAAATAGTTAAACGAGACCACATTATGACGCACAATTATGACAGTAATATTTAAGTCGCATCCATCACGAAAACTTGGTTCAATAATAAATTCAACGGTTTGCTGATTGAAAAAATAAATTCAATGGATATCTTCCAGCGGACGGCTGATAGATCCTTCTACCTATTATAAAAAAAAGAAATCTTTGTGTCTCTTACGGTGGTCGCGGTGTAACGACACCAGTGCCTTAAACTCATATTAAGAGTACTAGATGTGACCATCTATTTGAGTATTTTCCTAAACCATGTTTTGATTATAAAACAAAATAGGATAGTAAAAAACTGCCTTAATAACTTAGTTGCAAAATCGCTCAGAAACATAAGAAACGCTCCTCAATCATGGTTACACTAAATAAGGCAAGCGGCGCGGCGATGGCACGTTGAATACACCAGTTCTCTTTCTATAACTGCAGTCAAGCAACATCCAGCTAAATTAGAACTTAGATAGGACCTTTCAAATTCAAACTCTCTTGATGCTATTCCCGACTCAATCCAGGCTGGGTGAGGTTAATGTGTTCAGCAGTTTTGTTAGGTCACAGTAAATTTAGGAGTACACTTTCTAACCCAAAGTTATACACCATCTCCCTTCTCACTTCATCTTCCTCTTCTTCCCCTGCATGTGTTGAGAAGGGGAGGGGGCTGCCGCCCTCTTCGTCCCTCTCCTTCCCCCTCCTCCCTCCTCTTCCTTCTCCTCCTCCTCTTCGCCTCCCCGCCTCTTCTTGCGAGCCGCCACTGGCAGCGGGGAGGCGGTGGAGGAGCGCTTGGTGCGATCAGAGCCGGAGTGGTGCGGGGCGGAGGGGGGGTCGCCGCCCGCTGGGTCACTGCCAGCCGGGGCCAGGCTGTACTCGACCCCGCCGCTATCCGCCACTGCCTTCACGAGGATCTGACGGGGGGGGGGAAGAGAAAATAAGTCAGAACGTTGGATTAACGGGCCAGGCAACTTCTGAGTATACTTATAAGAGCAAATTCCTCTTGGGACCAAATTATAAAAACAGGATTAGATTTAATCTAGGTGGAAACTATGCCTTAACTCATCCTCATTCTCTAGTGCCATTTTTAACTTTAAGCTAAGTCGTTAGCAATTGAATACAAAAAAACAAAGGAACTAAAAACTGTTGTATATTTTATGTCCATGTATTTATGTATTTATGTTGCTATAGCAACCTCAGTTGTTTATCTAGATTTCTGCCTGTTTTCCCAGTCTTCATTTCTTGTTCATAATAAAGTACTTACAATTGTATTCCCTTCTCTAATATATTATTCCTTTATTTTCCTGCATACATAATAGTAATAATGCGTGCTACATAATAAAAGTTCACAATAGTTTGGCGACGAGGATCACAATAGTTTGGCGACGAGTGAAGAAGATTTTGTGTATGCAGATGTATCAATTTCCAGATAAGTACTAAATATTTTCGATTCAACTTCAAATTTCAATTTCAAGATTTTCGTATTCAAATTTCAATATGGATGCAGATCAACTCAAACAAATTTTAAAATCTTTTCAAGATCAGCAAACAGCTTTTATCAATCAACTAGTTTCACAGTTCAAGCCCAGTTCACAGTCTAATTTTTCAAGTATTGCTCCGTTTGAAAATTATGATACAGAGAGGAGGAAATTCCTAAACTACATTGAACGTTTTGAAAATTACTGTCGAATGAAAAATGTCACAGAAAAAGACAAGATCGCTCAACTACTCTGTGTGTCAATAGGTTCAGAACACTACAATAACCTAGTAGCATTCTTAGGTCCAGAGAAACCAGTAAAAAATTTAACATTGGATGAGCTTTTATCTTGTTTAAAGAAACTTCTGATTCCTAAGAAAAACATAGTTGTTTCTCAACACTATTTCCTGAATATATTTCAGAAGGAGAGTCAGAACATTGCTGACTTCGTTTCGTCATTACAAAGAGACATTGCAGATTGTGAATTCAATGTTAAATGTGAATGTAACAAATCTAACTCAATTTCTGGTATTTTTCTCCGTGCTCAATTTATAAGAGGTCTTAGAGACGATTGGGTGCGAGAACAGATTCTCCAGTCTGATAATTTATCTTTTGAAGATGTTGTGCTCAAAGCAACAGCTCTTGAAGCGTCCAAGATACACAACCGAGAATTAAAATCTACTAATTCGATTTCTAACAACACTACTTATTATGCTAGTTCAAATGCTCATGATATCAATACAATTTCCAACAGGAGTAGATCACGTACAAGAAAGCCCAGATCCAGTAATTCTTCAAGTTCCAGTCGTACGTCACTTACACATCACAGTCACAGTTTGAATCCCCATCATGTCAACTTCAGAGCCCTTGGTATAGAAAACTGCTGTCTCAGGTGTGGAAGAAATAATCACAAGGTATCGTCATGCAGGACGGATAGAGCCCGACTCAAGTGTAATTTTTGTCATAAGCAAGGACACGTTGCAAAGGTATGTCTCTCTACAATGCTATCACAAAAGAAGAATTCAAACTATTCTACAAACACGGTTGATGATTACTCTCCCGTTTATAATAATAATTATTCTTCAACAAAATATGGTCTTAGTAAAGTCGACATAATTCAACCCCAAATTTTGGATTTATTTGAAGTGTCCGACTCCGACAAGTATCTCATTGATGTTTTCCTCAATGGGAAAATTCAAAGATTCGAGGTTGACTCAGGTACAAAGTTCTCATTGCTATCTCAGAATGATTTTCAAAAATTGAATTTAAAATTACCATTAGAAAAGTCACACGTATCATTTCGCTCATACTCAGGTAATATTATTACACCCCTAGGCAAAATTAATCTCAGAGTGGCCTATGGAGGAAAAGAAATTATTGGTGAATTATATGTTGTACCAACTGGTCATGATGCTATATTGGGTAGAGAATGGGTAAGAGAACTTGCGATCGAACTTTTAAAAATTGATTCAAATTACAAAAATAATTTTCCAACTCCTCTCTCGTGTGGAAATTCTCCTGCCGAGCTGTATCTACACAGGAAGCTGAGAATTCGTATGGATGCAATTTTCCCGTATCATCCACAGTCTTCAAACATTGTTCAAAAACCTGCCCGTTCACTATCAGTGGGGGAGAGAGTCCAGGTACGCGTGATGAGTCAATGGCAGTTTGGTGTCGTCAAAAGAAAACTTGGTTATCGTCATTATTTGGTAACTCTTGACTCTGGTCGAACAATCAAGCGACATATCAATCAGCTCCATTCTACATTAGTCGAAAAGAAATCAGTGTCATTTGGACCATCACAAAGTTTCGAGATTCCAAGGTGGAATAAACCTGATCATGTTATTCTTTCAAACCCTCAACCTAGTTGCTCATCACATGAAAGTCAACCCTCTTCAACAGCACCAGCATTGCCACCTGTTCATGTTCATCCTCCTCAAGAAGTCAGGAGATCTCAGAGGGACAGACGTCCTCCAGTCCGTTATGGTGACTATGTGGTGACATATCACTAGTGGGGGAGACTGTTGTATATTTTATGTCCATGTATTTATGTATTTATGTTGCTATAGCAACCTCAGTTGTTTATCTAGATTTCTGCCTGTTTTCCCAGTCTTCATTTCTTGTTCATAATAAAGTACTTACAATTGTATTCCCTTCTCTAATATATTATTCCTTTATTTTCCTGCATACATAATAGTAATAATGCGTGCTACATAATAAAAGTTCACAATAAAAACAAAGGCCAGTCCCGGGTCAATCAATGCTTTGGTCTGGTAATTTAGAGGTTGCATGAGAACTATGACAAGTTATCCTTCCATTTCAGATTTTAACATGAGAATTTTTCTTGGGCTAACTGCTAGAATAATGGGACTTATTAGTACTAGTCGGGCAGTATAAATAAGGCGATATTAAATATTGTTAAGTGATTGACCATAAAAGCTCATATGTTGAGATCACCACTCAACATACATACATCTAGATGGGTGGATATCTATGTATTAAGGTTTCTTTTCTTTTTATAAAGTTACAATAATTTCTTCCTCTTTTCTGCATTTGTAATTTCTTGTAAATGTAATTTCTATAAATAAAACTACAACTCTTGTGGTGAAAAATTGTTAATAATATAAAAGCTCACCTGTAAGTCCTTGTTACACTCTATCATGGTTTCCTTGGCTGAATTGTAGAGAGCATCGCTCACATTGTTGTACATCATAGCGTTGGTGAACACAAGCAGGACACTGCGCTGGAACTGACACACCGAGCGGATGGCTCCCGATTCTATTCGCTTCTTGATACCGGCCAGGTTGGCTTGTCTGTGGACGAAGGAAAAAGTTGAAAAAAAAGTTATCATATTTGTGTTCATCACTTTCGTGATATCACAACTACTCAAACTCGCTTTACTAAATCTACGCTGAAACTGGGACTTGAACCACCGACCTCCAGGTTACTAGTCCACTGCCTTATGGATGAAGCTACTGAGGTCGGTCTGTGAACGAAGGAAAGAAAGCAAAATAGAGTTTGCCTCAGGCAATAATCACGCCCTTCGTCAATATTATTCTTGTCAATAAAGAGTTATTATTATTATAAAATATTGACAGTGTTTCGTTTCAGAAGCATAATTTAAACTTAGAAAAACATCTTTGTAGGTATAATTATTGAAAATATGTAAAAAAACTTTTAACGTAGCCATCGTGGTTGAATGAGTTGCAGGCAGGTGACCCGGGTTCCAATGTGGGCAGAGTATTGTATTTGACTCTGTACTTTGGATGTAATGAGGTCCAGTCATACCTCGTGAGGGAAAATGAGTAGTAGCTGTTAGTCTCTCTCTCTCTCTCTCTCTCTCTCTCTCTCTCTCTCTCCTCTCTCTCTCTCTCTCTCTCTCTCTCACACTCACTCTCACACACACTCACTCTCACACACACACACACACTCTCTCTCTCTCCTCTCTCTCTCTCTCTCTCTCTCTCTCTCTCTCTCTCTTCTCTCTCTCTCTATCTCTCTCTTTCTCTCACTCACTCACTCACTCACTCTCTCTCACTCACTCACTGAAGTATAGCAAGCACCACTACTCACACTCGTACGATGGCGCTGTAGTTGTTGGCCTGAGCGTCCGACACAGGCTTCATGAACACCGAGGCATGCTTGTAGGTGAGAATGGTCTGGTACACGGCGAGCAGAGTCTTCTTGGCTCGAGGATCTTGCACAGGCTTGCTTTCTTTGTCGCTGAAATGAAAATTAGAATCATGCATATAAGCAGGCGCGGCCAGTGCTAAGGAGCTGCGGAACTGCAGCACCTCCAGAAGAAAAAGAGAAGGTTTTCTCAGGTCCCCAGCTCGTACACAATGAAAATCATCACACATTTTAGAATAATTAATGCAATATTACCTATTATGATGGGCATGGTAAACGAACTCAAACTCTTAGATACTGAAAGAGCGACTCTATAAATCTCACTTTAGTCCGGTTTATGTGACAGCACCCCATTTTCCTTTAAATGCTATCTATATCTATCCCGACCGACCTCAGTAGCTCGATCGATAAGGCGGCGGACTTGTAACCTGGAGGTAGGTTAGAACCATTTTCCCACCGGCCGCGCCTGCATATAAGTACAGTCTAACCTGGATATAGTGGAACGGGATAGATATAAGTTATCATATTTGTGCCAATCACCCTCGTGATATCACAACTACTCAAACTCGCTCTACTAAATCTACGCTGAAACCGGGACTTGAACCACCGACCTCCAGGTTACAAGTCCGCCGCCTTATCGATCAAGCTACTGAGGTCGGTCGGGATAGATATAGATAGCATTTAAAGAGAAGACATAGACGTGGAAACACTCACTGGAAAAAATCCATGTTGCCAAAAAATTGAGTTTTTTTCGATTTAACGTGACTTTTTGGCGCATATTTAAAAAACGAATCACTCATTCTCTTCTCTCAAATTTTCTTACAAAATGTAGTCAGCGTGGCCGAGTGAGTTAGCGTGCTAAGCATTGCACGCATGGTGACCCGGGTTCGATACCCAGCGGCGGAGATTTTTTTTCTGATCTGTATTTGGATGTTCGAGGTCTAATCATACCTAGTGAGGAAAAATGAGTAGCTGCTTTGATGTGAGCAGTGGCGGAATGAGACAAAAACAAGATATTAGGGTATTAAAAGATACGAAAAGTCCTATAATTCTGAGCTAAAATTGTGGTATAATAACAGGAAGAAACACATTTATAGTCTGCCTGGGGGACTATAAACAGGGAGTAGACCAGTATTGGCTTGGTTCTGGGGGCCCTTGTCAATTATTAGCCTCCTTGTATAGACAGTGGTAGAAGTGCTGAGTTATTCCTCCACTGTCTGGCTACCATTGTTCACGATGATGCCACCCTATGATGATGAACACATTTATTTAATTACATCACGGGACTCACCTCAAGAAGGGGCTTGCTCTCCCCTCTCCCATCTTCCTCTTCCTCCCCCCAGCAGTGAGGGGGGCTTTGAACTCCTCCTGCACATCGGCCGGCAGGGACGACACGTTGCCCATGAGCGGGTCGTTGATCATGTCCAGGGTCATCTCCTGCAAGAGGCGAAAAACATTAGAACGGCCTGCTTGTCAACTTTCTCGTTTTCAATAACTGCTTGCTTGATTATTGTAAAGGCTTTCTTGCAAAGAAAAATTTCATTTAAACATAGAATTATGTTGGAAGGTGTCTTAAATGTTTGCTAAAATACATTTATTAAAATATTAAATTCAAATCTCAAAAATGGTTTCATTACTTTAATTTATATTCAGATTTTTTTTCTTCGATAAAGTGGAGCTAACACTACTAAATATGTATGTACATTTGTACATAATATTTTTTTAAATCATATTTGTGTTCATCACTTTCGTGATATCACAACTACTCAAACTCGCTTTACTAAATCTACGCTGAACCCGGGACTTGAACCACCGACCTCCAGGTTACTGTTTTGTACATAATATGTATGTATATTCAACGATAGTCATACCTCAAGCAGCTCATGGGACGACTCATCTCCAGAAGAATCTTCCGATTCGTGCAGATGTCCTGGGAAGTCTGGCTCGGATCGCAGTCTCCTTCTGATTTCACTGGAGGAGGAGGTGTCGATAATTTTACTCGAGGTGTCCAGAGATCTGGTTGGGGTCTCGGGGGACTTTCTGGACGTCTCGGCGGGAGTTTTGTTGGTGGCGTCCGCCTTGCTGGACTCCGAAGCTCGCTTGGTGGGTGGTTCCAGGGATTTCTTACTAGACGAGGTGTCGAGGAGACTCTTGCGGGCGTTCTCTCCACCGCGACCGGCTTTCACTTCCTTGGCTGGAGACTCCTTCAGTTTACCTGTGAAAAAACGATGGTTTTGGACTGTTGCTTTCTTTGGACGGCGTATCGAACGCCAAAGTTAACGAAAGTTCACTCGTTTTGTCGAATTTCACAGGATGAAAACTGGTGCATGAAAGTAATCATCACATATTGAGGACCTGATCCTTTAAATTTAAGGCCAGTTTTTTTCTGAGCGCAACATTTTGTTTCGCAACGTGTCATGCTCCGCTCTCCCTTCAAAATCAGTATAAAGAAGACCGTAATTATTATAGAATGAACAATAATAATAGGTTATAATAATAATAATGAACAATAATAATAGGTTATAATAATAACAGTGAACAATAATAATAGGTTAATGTTCAAAGCACTTTTTACCACCTAACCCTAAGAGTACGGTATGGTATATTTATTCACGACAAGGTGTCTTTTACAAATGAATACACATAAAAATTTAAAAATATAAAAGTAAAAAAAAGAGTCTCATTATTATGTGGTCACATTGTCAATTGAATGAGTAAACCACTCAGGCCGGGTTCTACGAAAAACATCTAACCTAAAAAACACCTGAAAAACACGAATAACGTTAGTTCCAAAGGATTCGTCAAGATAGCGTTAGTAGAGTTTAGAGCAAAACTCTACTGGCGCTATCTTGACGAATCCTTGGGAACTAACGTTATTCGTGTTTTTCAGGTGTTTTTCGTAGAACCCGACCTCAAGGTGTTGTATCTATCTACCTGGTCCAGCAGGAGAGGGGGGCTCCTCTCGACTCTTGCTCCTCGTCTCCTTCACCGGACTACTCTCCACGTCTTTCGAGTTCCGTGGACTCCGGGGCACGGGACTCCTCGGACTGGCCGCCTCACTTTCCCCGCGGCTGCTGCTCCGTCCTCTGGTTCTCAGCTCCTTGCTCCCGAGGCTGGGACTGGCGACGGCCTCACCCTCTCCCCCCCTGCTGGTGCTTCCTCCTCGGGGTCTCAACTCCTTGCCGCCCCCCAGGCTACTAGAGGACTCGGTGCTGCGCAGGCTGCGAAGCTCCTTGCTCGGGGAACTCTGGGACTGAGAAGCGAGAAAAAAAAAGTTAGGCTTGCTGGCTTGCTTTCTTTGTCGCTGAAATGATAATTAGAATCATACGTCTAAGCTAAGCTGTCTAGTCTAAGCTAAGCTTAGTACAGTCTAAGTTGGATATTATGGAACGGGGGACAAATAAGTTATCATATTTGTGCCAATCACCCTTGTGATATCACAACTACTCAAACTCGCTTTATTAAATCTACGCTGAAACCGGGACTTGAACCACCGCGACCTCCAGGTTACAAGTCCGCTGTCTTATCGATCAAGCTACTGAGGTCGGTAGAAGCGAGAAAATAATAATGCCATCGCCTTAATTATAATACCCCATTAGGACTAATGAGTCCCATTATTCCAGCAGTAAGCCAAAAAAGTATTATTATGTGGTCAAAATCCCAAATGGGATATCTTGTCATGTCCCAGCTGGGTTTTGAGCCTATGACCTCTGGATTACCAGACTAACGCCTTGACCACTGAGCTACCGGGACAGAATAGAATGAGTTTCACCTTCTACGTGGAAATACAAGGGGATGGAAACTAAATTGTCACTGCAACGGCGCGACGTTGTCAAATAGCTGGCCCCCTAATCTACTTACTAATCGAAGTGCCCAAGCTGCGTTAAAAAATAGGTATTGCTAACATTCTGACACAGAAACTGGATTCGACCAGAGATAACTGACTACTGATTTGTTTTGGACTTGTAATAGAGAAATTGAATGTAAGTTTTCGAATATGAGAGTCAACTTTAACTAAGGAGAGTCAACTCTACCTGGAGAATCAACTCTAACTGTACCAAGTGTAACATGTACACCACTTTGTTCATTGCTTGCAAGCCCACTCACCTCCTCTCTCAACAGGCGAGAACTCCTGGTTTCCTTGACAGGACTGGCGGGGGGCGGTAGCGTGGGCGACACAGCCTTACGCACCGGACTAGGGTCCTCACCCAGCCTGGACCTACGCCGCTCCCGAGTCTCTCCCGTGTCGGCCCTTCGGCCTGACTTACTGTCGGCTCCTCCGTTATCTGGAAATTATCAAGCTGAATATTATACAAACGCGAAAACACTAAATCATTAATGGAATAACAATTTTTTTCCGTTGATTTACTGTTTGTTGTATTTCGGAATGGCAAAAACTTGTTGAAATAATAATAATAGTCTTTAGTGGAAGGTAACCACCAGGCGAGGTTAATGCTCAAAGCATTTTCTACCACCTAACCCTCAGAGTCTTATTATTATGTGGTCACAAACTCAAATTAATGAGGAAAAATTCGTGCACTGGGTGGGATTCGAACCAACGGATTCCTACACTACCTGGAGTACCAAACTAGCGCGTTAACCACTTGAATAATCACATGAAATCTTCTTGTGGTCTAGATCTCTAGAGATGTACAATAACAAAGATATTTTTGATACTCAAAATGGGACGCCCGCCATGCAAGAAAAAAACTATGCAATCCATAGTTAGTCTACTTACTGTACCTCTAATACTTTTCTAAGTGGTGCAATATCATGGGTTGGATGGTAGAGATTGCCTTAGGCAATGATCCCGCCCTTTGTGATTTATGTAAATAAATTTCAATAAAGTGTTTACTACTACTACCTCTTAACAAACACTTTTATACACAATCAAATGGCTAATGACCTGTCACGTTTACGATTAATCAGTGTGTTAGTGATGCAATCCATAGTTATTGTACCTCTTGACAAACACTTTTATATAAAATCAAATGGGTAATGGCTCATCATGTTTACGATTAATCAGTGTGTTAGTGATGCAATCCATACTTATTTACCTCTTGACAAACACTTTTATACAAAATAAAAGACTAATGGCCCATCATGTTTACGATTAATCAGTCTGTTAGTGATGCAATCCATGGTTATTGTACCTCTTGACAAACACTTTTATACACAATCAAATGGCTAATGACCTGTCATGGTTACGATTAATCAGTCTGTTAGTGACTATGAAGTCCATAGTTAGTCTACTGATTGGGTTGGGTGGAAGAGATTGTCATAAGCAATAACCCCGCCCTTTAGTTAGGACATATGTATTTATCTATTTCTGCCCATTTAATTGTTTACATTGATTCCATTTTTCTATTTTTTTTAATAATAATTATTTGTTTTATACATATGTATATATGTCTTTTTATCTAATAAAGCATTTAATAATAATAATACTGTACCTGCCGTCAGCTCTCGTTTAGTATCCGCCGCTGATTTCTCCGAGTCCCGTGAGGCACGCAGACTGCGGGTTTCCTTGAGGACTAGTGGGGGAGGGTGAGACGGGGTGGGGGGGTCCTTCGGGTCCGAGGCCAGCTTGGGGATTTTCGACTTGAGGGGAGAAGTGGGCGGAACAGTGGCGGGGGTGGTCGCGGGTTCGGAACTGCTGAGTGCTGGTGCCGTCACGGTGACTGAATCTGTAGTTTGAATTCACTTGCTCAAAAAACGCGATTTACACCCGTATTTATGAACAGCGAATTTTGTCTGAGCACTGACTCAAGCAAGGTATTGGTCAATAATATTCAAGGAAATCATGCTTCAGACCATGCTCAAACGGCCTTTTTTGTTCATAAATACGACTGTTAATTGACTCAACCAACCTAAACTAAACAAATTCATGTGCTTTTTTTTTTCACCTTTTTCAACTTAAAAACTACTTTTTTTTAGAAAGCTTTATTAGGTAGAACAAAAAATATATACAGTAGAATACAATGAAATATAAAGAAAAACAAAAAGATTAAGCAAATATACAAGAAAAAAAAGATAATGAAGTTAATGTCCTACCTCAAGGGCGGGGTCATTGCTTATGGCAATCTCTTCCACCCAACCCTTAAGGTCGGCCATGCACCTAAATTCATTAGAAAAATCTCTGGCCCCGCTGCGCCGGTAATGTACGTATAACTATATACGTTGTATATAGTATTTTTTCTGTGTCATAGTGTCACACTGTTTAGTAGTTAGCACAGCAATACGAAACTCTTAATCATATCATTTGCGTAAGTAACTCATTACTTTTTTGTAATACCGCCACTGAACGTTATCGATACAAATAGACCCGTGCAACCGTGGCAAATTGAACAAAGGACCCATCACTCAGGCATAAAATGTGATCCACACAAAGGCATCGCCATACCTTCTGTACAAGTCGGCTTCACTTTTTCTTCTGAACTTGTCGCCATTGTCACATGAACCTCCTTGTCCTCCTCCTCTTTCACCTCCAATGCATCCAACGTTGTTGAATCCACCTGTGGTTTCACCTAAAAATGTAGCGATAAACAAAATTTAGATTCTTGATAAAATATATATTTGGGACACTTCTACATTCAATACCTAATTAATATGAATGTTGTAAAATTATAGACAAAGAAACAATTGTGTATGCCTCTGCCTCTGAAAGTCTATGTTTAAATCTTTTTCACCAAATGAAAATATACATTCAACATACAACTAATTCTTACTTGACATGTTTATAGTTAATTAGTCAATGTAAGAAAAAAAAACGTTAAAAAAAGAAAGAACTAGGTATATCATTACCGGCTAGGACAACCCAATACAGCGGAACACTATCTCGCTATGATCAAGTCCAATGGAAGTCACAACCTTCTCGTGTTTTGCACATGCGTGAATTCATTTTAAAAAAAAAGTTTCGCTGAAGTACTAGTTAGAAAGCAGAGGGGTGGTCACTAGTCTGGCTGGGGGACTATAAACAGGGAGTAGACCAGCAGTCTAGCTCGGGGGCTATAAACAGGGAGTAGACCAGGAGTCTGACTGGGGGACTATAAACAGGAAGTAGACCAGCATTGGCTTGGTTCTGGGGACCCTTGTCAATTATTAGCCTCCTTGTAAAGACAGTGGTAGAAGTGCTGAGTCATTCCTCCACTGTCTGGCTACCATCGTTCACGATGACGCCACCCTATGATGATGATGAATTCATTTGTTGAAGAAAAAAAGTTTCGCTGAAGTACTAGTAGAAAGCAGAGGGGTGGTCACTAACCTCGTTGGACTCATGAGGTTTCGACAGGTCAGGTGGGTCCACGAGTGGTTCAGCTTTGACGAGGTTGCCTCTGGTGCTGTCCATTGCATTCTCCACAGACTGGATGATGTGTTCCTCCAAGACCACCTCTTCTTCTACTGTAGCGGGGTCGTCCAGGTCCAGAGGCAAAACCTCCTGGAATATGAGAGGAAGATAAGAAATAGGAGCTTAGTTAACTTACATTGGCAAACTGTTGGCATAATGGGACTACCTGTCTTGCGCTGACAGTCTAAATAAACACTACTTATACTTATACATTGGTGCAAATTATGTAGATTGGATAGTTGGGTTTACTCGCTGAGGTCTGTGCTGTAGCTTGCCCATCCCGTAGTATGCCTCCCCTCTGATGGGCAAGAAGTGACACAGTATTTGCCATTTAGTTGTTGGGTCAACACGAGTGCACTGGAAGGTATACCTTACAACGAACTGTAATCAAATTTAGAATACAATTCTTTTCTCGGCTCGGAGGATCGAACCCGGGACCTTCCACATGGCAAGCGAGTACCTAACCACTGAGCTAATCATGCGTATTGAATTGAATTGAATACTTTTATTTATTTGTACACGAATGATATTATAAACAATACATTTCATATGAGTTAAGTCTAACTTCTGAGGAGTTTTGTATTGTATTGTATTGTAACCATTCGGACACTATAGCTGGTATGCGGAGACGATTTAGTAATCCCTATATTAGGGTTCACTGTAGGGTGGTCCCGAGCTTGCTATAGGGAATACTTCGACCTTGACAATTATTTATTAAAGAAACATCTGAATGCACATGCGCACAGACGCTTTAAACAAACGTCTCTGAATAACAAAATCAGCTGAAGGAACAAATGACCCAGGCATCCCTACAGTGAGGACTCAAACCGTCAGTGTATTCATGCATAACTCCTTGGAGGAAACTTTCCTTCTCGACTGTTTTTTTAGAACGCTTTATTTTCCTATTCATGTTTCTCATTTTAATATCGGTACTGGATTGAACCTCTAATAAAGCTTCTAGTAGCACAAAAACTGTGACTGTGGGTTAAATTTTGTTCAATTGTATTTTCATCTTTTATTTTCATAAATGCCGAACAATTTTTCTTGGAAAAAACCCACTTTTCTATATTATTACTCAACATTTTGTACAAACAAAACACAATACAACTACGTAAACACAAACTAATTTCAATCTTATCACTTTGTAAACTGACCGAACCTAATGAATTAAATCTACTCAATCGAGGCGCACGGTAGTTATGTTTACATTATTTGATAACTATAATAATCGTAGAGCACTTTCAAAATACTACACTGATAATATGAAATTTTTTGATCGCAATAAGGATGTGCACCAATTTTTTCTTTTCCGACCCGCAATCAGGATGTGGATGGTTGATCAATTACCGCAATCGGGATGTGTACCTTTCTTTTAAAAATAAAATCACCGCAATCGGGATCTACCCCTCTGCATACAACCCTATGACCACAAGACTTACGTCCGGCACGAGAGCGTCACTCTCCACACTCTCGTTGCGTCCGGTGATAATGTCCAGCCCCAGCAGAGCCTTGGCCAGCTCCTCCTTGCCCATGTTCAGCACGCTCGGGTCAAACCACTTCTCGTCAAACTCCTCCACCTCCTCCCCGCTCTTGTCCATCACCACCCCCGCCAGGTCATCCGGTAGCACGGCGCCTCTCAGGTCATCTGTAATGTAAACAAGTACGTGAATAATAAACCGACCTCAGTAGCTTGATCGATAATGCGGCGGACTAGTAACCTGGAAGTCGGTGGTTATTATTATTATTAAACATGTTGGATCAAGTTTTATTTACAAATAACATAGAATATATACATACATAGAAATTAAAATTAACAAAACAAAACTTGATGAAGGGCGGTGCTAATGCCAACGGCATTCTCTTCCGCACCACCCTTGATAAAAAAAAGATAAAAAGGTGGTTCAAGTACCGGTTTCAGCGTAGATTTTTTTTTTTTTTTTTTTTTTTTTCAAGTGGGGTTTAACGTCGCTTTCAACTGCCATGGTCATATCACGACGGGGGTTTTACCCTCCATTCGCAGGAAACTCACAAACCTGCTACTCACATTGACCTCACCCAGCCTGAGTGGGGCCGGGAAAAGCCAGCGTCACGACAGCGTAGATTTAGTAATGCGAGTTTGATTAGTTGTGATATGTATCACGAAAGTGATGAACACAAATATGATAACTTTTTAAAAAGTACGTGAATAATAATGACAATAACGCCGACCTCTGTGGCTCAGTGGTTAAGAGCAGTGGTTGCTGACACGGAGGTTTCAGGTTCGAATCCCAGTCAGGGCGGAAAATTCTGACCGAGTTTTTCCGTTTTCGGAATGGCATGCATGTGAAGGTAAAGTGTCCTGAAGTAAGGCGAAAGCGGTTCCGGGGCACAATTACCTTTTAAAAAAAGATATGACAATAATACTCTTTTGGGGATCGGTGCTTCAAGTCACAAGTTACCATCACGCGAGGTTCATGTTCATAACATTTTCTAAATCTCATTACTAATCTTTAGTTATAATAATATCAAATAATAATGATACTCTTTAGTAACTTTCGTTGATTCTCGACAGAACATTTTAGCTAGTTCTGTTAAATTGATTTAGGGTCAGTATCATCTTAGGGACGGGGGTCGATCGTGGAGCAATTTTGAATTCTGAAAGTCGATCTTCTTGTAAAAATCTTGCCCACCCCTGGTCTAGACTCTAGCTCGAGGGACGAACGTTAGATTAGTATTTAAACTCTTTTCTCAATATGTTTTCATAAGGAACTACTAGGTATAATTATGTTAACAGCAAAATCACTTACCGAGAGCGGCTAGAGAATTAGGAGAAGGTGTGGGCAAAGGAACCAAGCTGACAGCAGAAGACGCGGCGGCCAGAGGCGCTTGCGTTGACTGAGGCACTGGTCTCGACAGTTCCTTCTGAAGTAGAGAGCTTGCCGGCAGCGGGGTGGTCTGAACAATTTGGGAGGGGGGAGAGGGGGTCTCCAGCAGCTTGGAGATGAGAAGGTTGGACATGATGGGGGTGGTGGAGCGGGAGGGGGATTGGAGGAGGGAGGTGAGGAGGGGAGAGGTAGGGGAGGAGGATTTCTCATCTGCTGTGGACGAAAGGATAAGACTCGAGTTGACACTACCCGGGAACGCGGAGGTATTGGCTTCGATCACTGCAAGAGGAGAGTTAAATGGGATGAATTAGTTTTGCTACTGAGTAGTACTGCTGTTGTTTTAGTAGAGTCATTCCTGAACATCATGTCTTTTAATAATAATTCTTTTTAGTTGAACGTAACAACTATGCGAGATTATTGGGGTTACATACACAAATAAATGAGGAAAAATCAGAGCATTGCGTAGATTTGTAGAATACGATCCATGCGCTAGATTGTTAGAAATTCTCGCGCTGCTAGTACCACTATGACAACCAATGCTTGGTCTACTACCAAAAATTTGTCTATTTTGCCGGAACTATCAAGGTGACAATTAAATTACATAAATTATAAAACCAAAACCACTGGTGGATTAAAGGGACTCTTAGTCCTACTCGAGCAACATAAATAAGCTCATTATTAAAGTTGAAAAGTTATCATATTTGTGCCAATCACTTTTCTTCGTGATGCCACAACCACTCCAACCCGCTTCACCAAATCCACGCTGAAACCGGGACCCGAACCACCGACCTCCAGGTTACAAGTCGGCCGCCTTATCGATCAAGCTACTGAGGTCGGTTAAGCTCATTATTATTTATCCTAAAACAAATCACTCACACTTCCGTTTCTCCTCCCTGATTCTCACTGTCTCCTGGTACTCCCGCTCCACCCTAGTCTCCTGCTCGTGGAGCCTCGCCTGCAAGTACTCATAGTGGGCCTCTTGTTCCTCCTGACTCAGCCGCCCCTGAAGTGCGTCCCTCAGCATCTGCTCAATCTCAGCCTCCTGCTTCTGCTTCAACTGTTTGGTCTCGTCGATTTCTGCCAGACGTAGCTTCCAGAGCTGGACGGACGAGAAAAAAACATTTATAATAATAATAATGTGTTTTATTGGACATTTCTTTTACATTACATAGTTACATATAAGATATAGCTCATAGGAAAAGAAATATTAAAGTGAAACTGTATGTTTTACACAGACTTGTCACACTAAGAGACCCAGTATAGTATGGGTCTCTTGTTTTTGTGACATGCTATTAATGCCAAGAGAGGACATGATAAACATATTCCTTATTCATTAGGACCTTATTCCCTGATTTTTTATTCCCTGATTAGGACTAATAAGTCCCATTCATCTAGAAGTAAGTCCGGGATATATTATTATGTGGTTAAAAACACAAATGGGAGGATAAGTGATGTTTTGGTGTGGTTTCAGACTCAGAACCTCTGAATAACTAGACTAACACTTTGAGCACTGAGCTACCGGGACGACTCTGTTTACATATACTTTTTAGGAAGTTAAAAAATAATCAAATAGGTATAGGAAATAGTTCGTAAATTCTCTGAACGGATACGTTTATAAACACATTCCTTATTCATTAGGACCTTAATCCCTGATTAGGACTAATAAGTCCCATTCATCCAGAAGTAAGTCCAGGATATATTATTATGTGGTTAAAAAACCAAATGGGAGGATAAGTGATGTTTTGGTGCGGTTTCGGACTCAGCTACCAGGACAACTCTGTTTACATTTACTTTTTAGGAAATTGATAAATACTCAAACAAGTATAGGAAATAGTTGGTAAATTCTTTGAAAGAGAAGAAAATAATAAATCTGGGGCATTAATTGAAAAGACAGAAGTGTAACTATCAAGAGTTGACAACTTTATCACGGTTAATGTGACACGGGATTAGTTGAATTTGGCAAAAATATGCTTTAAAAGGTATTCCAACTAAGGATAGGTATTATTATTGTATCATAAACAGATAAATAGAATAGAATATACCTCGTTTATACTGCCAAGGTAAGACTGAAAAGTCCCTTTACTCCAGCAGTCAAACAGGTCTTATATATTATATGGGATGAATGATCAAATCTTGAATTTAAAGTCAATAAAGACTATTACTTTCTAACCTGTTTGTAAATATAGTTCACTGGTGTCTCTGTGGTGGAGTCTGAAGAATTCCTATCCCGTTTTTTCCTCCGAGGCAGATCATTTGCATATGTCTCTATTAGTAGTTGATACGTGTGTGTTGCATGCTTTTGGTGCAAACCAATCACTGGGCCGTTTCTTATGAAAACATGTATCACATTTGAAGTAGTTAATTATCAATTTGGACACCGAGCCCCAGTTTTGGTCACCACTTTTCAGCACAGCTGAAGCAAGAAGCAGTCTCTCATTAACAGACCAATCATCAACAAAGATGCGGTTCTGACGGATACGTTCCGTGATGGAGGTGGTGGCCATTGTTATTGAACTGGTCGGTATGGGAGTTGATGTTCCAACCTGAAAGAAACAGATACCTAATTAACAACTTAATAAAATATATCTCTTTGACTGCCAGAGCTAATCTTGACATGTTTCCTACCCGGCCAAGCCAAATACGTGTACACCAAATGTAATCTAGTCTGACACAACTTGAGTTGTGCCATGGCCAGGTGGGAAAGTGTACTGGCACAACTTGTGTCATGGCAGTCAAAGAGATATACTAACTCTTGATGTTTCTAACTCAACTTTTCTATCATACTGAATTTAAAGGAAAGTTTTAATTTTTTATGTATCCCTACACAATACATACTTTTCTTGTGTTTGGTCATTTGAAGTTACCTATGAATGATTGCATGTCTACCATAAAAAATCTAAAGATGAGTATTTAACAGCACATTTTTTTTTGTAACCAAGAAATAGCAGCTACTTTAGACACTTGTTGTCTGTATGCCTCACCTTTGATCTCCGCAATAACTAAATAACTAACTTTTATATTTTATAACAATGTTACATGAATTATGATATCCCCCAAAAAATACACTTTGCATTGAAAAAAGGAGAACACATAAAAAAATTCTAAAAAAAAAAAGTGATATTATGAGTAAAAACGAATGAATTAATTCTTGTGAATTGAAAAAATTAAGGCATGCCCCATTTGCTTTTCTTGCTACCATTTTTTACTCCTTGTTTAGTCCATTCACTTCTTTTCACAAAAAAATACCAACATCTACATTTTTGGTCGATTTTGGGGGGGCGGGTTTTGCGCAATGGTTGATGATATCTAAAAATGTATGAGAGTGGACCACCCATAAACCATAGAGAAAATCTTCAAATCCAAGAATATTTTTTCAAAAAGTAAATATTGAAGCTGCCCCAGTGGCGAAAATTTTATTGACGTGGAGGGGGGCATTCTTTGTCGTTACCTACCTCACAGATATCAAAAAAATTATGTGAATCGACCCCTCCCCCTAATGTACAGGTGAAATGAGAAATATTTATAAAAAATAGCTTCAAAAAGTAAATCATCATTCTTGAGATAAATAAAAATCTGAAAATTAACCTTCTTTTAATCCCTTTTACCCCCTATCTCCAGTTCTTCCAGCATGACTGACCCTGTATCTCAAAATGATAAGTTGTAGAGAACTATTTTTTGTTGTTGTTGTTGTTGTTGTTGGAATGAGTTGCTCTTTTTATTACCTATAAAAGGATTTCATGCTAAGCCTATTTGTGAGCTAAAAATCAATACCCCAAAAAGGAAAGAACCTGTATTTTACCATTTACCAATATTTTGAGTGGTTCTTGAGATACAAGGGGTGGGGTGAGATCTCATGCTCAAACTGTATAAATTGTAACCAATATTTAATTAATTTATGTCTGTCTGTCTGTTGATATAAAGGTATTTCCATATGTATGTCTGTCTATCTATACATGTCAGTCTGTCCCTGTGTATGTCTCTCTATCTCACGGTCTTACTGTTGCTTCAATTCAATGACTCAATGAGGACTGATGTATTTAACTTGCCATTGACACTGGCTAATGACAACTTTTTTATTATTATTAATTTGGGTTTAATATCAATTTCAACTGAATGATCATATCACAACGAGGGTTATACTCTCCATTTGCTTAAAACTCACAAAACAATCTTTCAAATCAAACTAACCCAGCCTGAGTGAGGCCCAGAATAGCCAGCTTTACAAGGGTTTGAATTTGAACTGTCTCCCATCAGTCCTAGGCCCATCAAACATTATTTTAAAAACTTCAGTGACTGAATTAAATGTGACATTGACACTGGCTTAGTGAGACCTTCATTCTAGTCAAGGAAAACAGTTTCCATCTAGGATCTAGCCTCAACCCCTTGATGCTCGGTTCTACAAAACCAGAGATTGGGATTTTTTGCACGGTATTTTTTGTAATATACGCCACCTCAGTTTGACTAGTTAAACCCTCGATTTTACTGCACAACTGTTAATTTGACAAATCCTTTTGGTACTAACATTTCCAATCCCTGTTTTCATGTTTTTCAAGATCCGTAAAACTGAATATGAATTGAATATTCAAAAATCTGAACTAGACACTCATGACTAAAATGATATTAATCTAGACTCGTAAATTGAAAAACTACTTACCTATACACACCTCCAAAAGCTACAAGCTATTTGACACATTCTGCAAGTTTCTAAGGACTGGAAACGTCTTCTGTCTTGAAATATCACAGTTATCTTTTCAATATCTGTAGGAAATTTGTTCAGAGGTTTATCAATTCATTAATTAAGTTCATAGATATTTAATTGATAAAATTTAAAAAATGTCTTGATATGAACCAGAAATCAAATTTTAAAATTTTATTATACTCCCTAGCAAGTACCGGTCGGAGTCACAACACTCACAACTGAACTTGCTGAACGCCGGCGCTGGTTGCCGGTAATAAATGACGTCATGCGGTGTAAGATTATTTTTTAGGGTTTTTTTCATTTGAAGAAAAAACCCAATTAACGAGCCCTTTTCCGTACGCCCGCCGCCGCCGTACGCGCCGTACGCCGTCAGTCAAAAGTCATAACTCATAAATCTTGAACGGTTAAAGATATTTATTTAATAATAATATAATTATATTATAATTATTAAAAGCCTAATGAATACAGCTTTAACTGTTCAAGAGTTGTGACTTGTGACAGACGGCTCGCGGCGTACGGATTATGGTTCGATAACAATTAGGGTTTTTCTTTGAAATTCATTTTATATTAATCTCGTGTCTTATCATTGTGTATCTTTGAATTCTTTTGATCTTTTGAAGGTATAAGTTATCTCTCTTCTTCTTTGGTCTGTCTTTCCGTGATAAAGACTAGTGATTAGCCAAGCAGTGTAATTTGTGGTATTCAAATTTTCTCTCTTGGATCTATCAGGTATCAAGAACTTGGTCTCCTCAATTAATAAATTTCGATAAACCACATTTTGGAAGTGAACAACTTCAGTCCAGCCCATTCCAAATAGAAAGCATGTCCATGGATGAATTGAAACAGTGTGTTGCCTCCAGGTGAGTATATTTTAACTCTTTGTGTTCCAGTGCATGACTAACTTGCAACCATAGAAATGTAAAAATGTTGCTATACTCTAGTTAAAATTCATCTATCTTGTCCTTACAGTTGAGTGCATGCTCACAACACAAACCCAATATCTTGTTAATATGGTCAGGTGCATGCTTACCATTCAATTTTCCCCACTTTTTTATTTTAATTACCAATTTTTCAACTATAATTGATAAAAGTATCATTTTGAGTGTATTTGGCACTTTCTTATGATAATATACTAATAAATCTGATGTAAAGTTCATATTCCCAATATTATATCTATGGTACTCATAGGCCTAAATTAACGAACAATGACAAACTGGAGACCACTACTATTCTGTTGTTATTACCATGGTAACATCCAATCACATTTAGTAACAGTGTCCACTAAAGAAACATTAATTAATTCAGGCCATTCTCTCCCTCTATTCCTTCAGGTTAGACCTCATGGATGTGAATGACTCAAATAATTCCGATGATGAAGACATTGATGATGACTGGGATGAGGCCGAAGAGGACAGTGATATGGTTGAATCCATACCATGCTTGTTTGAATCTCAAAGCTGTGGTGATTCATTTGGGTCACTTGAGAAAGCTATTCTTCATTTAAAACATGCCCACAAGCTAGGTAAGATCCATTTTTACTAAGATTTTGAGAATTTTGTAAAGTTACTCAACTCACTAGACAGTCTGGCTGAGAGACTTTAAACAGAGAGTAAAGCAGCCTACCAGCTATCTATCCAGGATATACCAGATTTAATCTAAGTGGGGTACAAAGCATTTCTTTATTATATTTATACTCTTCGAAATAGTCTCATTTTAAATGTATTAAAATGTGTTGTCTGTAATAGAAACTTGAAAAAATATAATAAAAGTAATATATTTAAATAAAAAAAAATCAAGGGTTCTGTACTTCAATATGCTTGATGTTTGAAATTTTCACACATTACTAGTCATTAATTCTCAGAAAAACTGGGTCTCAATCTGTGGAAAAAATTGAAATTTGGGAGTTAATTTTGAATAAAGTAAAATGCCCCACTGCAAGTCAGCCTTATGTGATAGTTCATGAGGTGCTAGACCTGCTCTTTAAATATGTCCAATTGTCCCTAGAACACCCTGTACCTATATCAGCTTAAGGAATGTTGCTATATTAAAAGAACAAGTAATGTTAATTTCACTTTGTGATTCTTACCTTTCTTATTTCCAGATTTTCTTGAGCTAAAACTGGTTCACAAAATGGACTGTTACTTGTTTATCAAATTAATCAACTTCTTTAGAAAGCACAATCCAACCCCTGGAGACATATTGAAAGCTGTCTTGTCCAGTAAGGGAGACACATCGAAGCTGCCATGGTCAGCTGATGAATACATGAAGCCACACCTCACAGATGATCCTTGGCTAATGTATGGTAAGATTCAAGTCATGTATTTTTTGTACAAAATATCATAGGTACATTATTGTGTTTGTTGCATGTCATGCAGTGTCTTTCATAGTAAACCTAAAAGTGAAATCTAAGTCATATCTGAAGATAGTTTGAAATCTATTTGTGTCATGATAATTTTGAACAGCAGCTTTGATTTAAATGTAAAAATGTCAATCAAAAAAACAATAATATATTGTTTATTAGCTTTTGGGATGATTATGTAAACAGAATCAGTTAATGACGTAGTGCTTCTAAATCATTAGAATTGGAACTCTTTCAAGATACCATATTATTACATAAAACATAAATAACCGACCTCAGTAGCTTGATCAATAAGGTGGCGGACTTGTGACCAGGAGGTTGGTGGTTCAAGTCCCGGTTTCAGCGTAGATTTAGTATAGCAAGTTTGTGTAGTTGTGATATCACGAAAGTGATTAACACAAATATGATAACTTTAAAAAATAAAAAATAAACATAAAATTATTATTTCCATCATTCTTTCTCTACATAATCATCCATCACCAATCACCATCCATTGATTCCGCAGACTACGATGACATAGAGGAGTCAGTGGATGACCTCGTGCCTTTGAATGGTGTCCATCATGTCAATGTTGAACATGGCAGAATCACCATGACTCAAGAGCACTATGCCTCACTGCAGGACCAAATCAAACTCCTCTCCCAACAGGTAATCTATATTTCTTCTTTAACTTTCTTTCTTTAAGTTTTATATTAGAACTTGGTATTAGCTTATATGAGGTTTATTGTATTTTACTATTATTCTTGTACATTTGAAAAAAAACATTTAATTCAACAAAAAAAATCCTTGTCCATGAAAATTGATGTTTTGGTACATTTGAACAAAAACATTTAATTTAAAAAAATTCCATGTCCATGAAAATTGGTGTTTCGGTTTCATATGATGTTAAAACTTGAGGGAGAATGTAATTCAAACACAAATGTTGTGGAGCTAAGCCTTTCGTGTGGTCTAAAGCATACTTATGAAACAAAAATAACAGGAATCTGTGTTCGATGAAATTTCATGCTCTATGCTTGGCATTGCTTTACTCCAATGATTTTTTGAGGAACTATACTATTCTGCATGCATTATTTACCAGAGTATAGAAGGAGGCAAGTCATATCAGTCTGTTCCTTTCAAGGGACATGGAATTATAGTATTTATGTTGTTTATTTCTTTATTTATTTTTATTATAAACTGGTTGGAGTCCAACAAGCACAGTCTCAATTATCACACCGACCTCTATTAGATCTATTATGACTAAAATATCATTTGTTTAGTTACAAGAAAAAACGATAGAGCTTGAAATGAAGCGTGAAGACATGGATCAAATGAGAGACTTAATGCAGGAGTTGCTAAGCAAGCAGGATGAGGGAGGAGACAGCAAGACCAGACGGCATGACAAGTTCTATTTCAATTCCTACGAGGATGCACATATCCATGCAGAAATGATAAAGGTAAGACAAGACACGTGTCAACGTGAGAAAAACAGTAAGCCTCAGTCAGGTGAAATTAATTACAACTTTAAAAAATATTTATTACATTATCACCTATTTTTTCCCCCTTCTGAAAAAATCTGGATAAATATTAAATTCCTACTAAGATATTAATAAATAATAATATATCCAAATTGATCTCTACAT
This sequence comes from Bactericera cockerelli, assembly GCA_024516035.1. Classification (NCBI taxonomy): domain Eukaryota; kingdom Metazoa; phylum Arthropoda; class Insecta; order Hemiptera; family Triozidae; genus Bactericera; species Bactericera cockerelli. The sequence continues at coordinate 12,673,195 of CM044960.1, forward strand.
TGTACAATAACCCTCACATTGTATAAATGATATTTAGTCCTTAATGATCATTAGTATTAGTTTTTAGGATTCATTTTTGTGTCAACCACATATTAAAATCTCAATCACTCAAACTCGCTTTACTAAATCCTTGCTGAACTTGGGACTCGAAACACCAATCTTGACGAGTCCTCCATCTTATTGATTGAGGTACTGAGGTTGGTCACAAGTATTAACAATGCCTTCTTTTTTATATTGGTCACAAGTCACATAAATAATCCCTACATTGTCCCAACTGTTCCCTCTACGTTTAAATTGTTCTATATTATGAAAAATTCACAAGTAAAATAAAAAAATAATCAGAGATTGTAGACTTCTTTAAACTTAGCTGAGGGAAGTGCCGAAAGCCCAAAATCATACTTTCTGCGTTCCCCCCCTTTATCACCAGGCTGGGACTGTTTCACATGGGTTTTCGATATTGGATCCCCTGATAATTAATAACAGAACTAATTAATTGTTCTAACTGATATTAACCCCTTCATTGCATAACTGTTAATTACATCTTCATTGTCATAATCATAAGTGTACAACTGTGCATAACATCTTTATTGTCTGGGTAATAATTCTAATAACCCCTTTATTGGCATTACTTATAATACCCCTTCAATGCATATCCGTTAATTATTCCTTCACTGTCAGAATTGATAATAACCTCTTCATTGTCATAACTGTTAATAGCCCCTTAATTCTCATAAACATTGATAAATCCTTAACTGTCATAACTATTAATAATTAATTACCAACAACCCGTTCATTGTCATAACTGTACATAACCCCTTGATTGTCATAACTGCAAAGAACCCCTTCATTTTCTCGATCAGGACACAGTCCGCAATTAATTGCTCTAACTGATAATGACCCCTTCATTGAATAACTGTTAATTAAACCTTCATTGTCATAATCATTGATAAATCCTTAACTATTAATAATGAATTACCAACTACCCGTTCATTGTCATAACTGTACATAACCCCTTGATTGTCATAACTGCAAATAACCCCTTCATTTTCTCGATTAAGACACAGTCCGCAATTAATTGTTCTAACTGATATTAACCCCTTCATTGAATAACTTACTGTTAATTAAACCTTCATTGTCATAAACATTGATAAATCCTTAACTATTAATAATTAATTACCAACTATCCTTTCATTGTCATAACTGTACATAACCCCTTGATTGTCATAACTGCAAAGAACCCCTTCATTTTCTCGATCAGGACACAGTCCGCAATTAATTGTTCTAACTGATAATAACCCCTTCATTGAATTACTGTTAATTAAACCTTCATTGTCATAAACATTGATAAATCCTTAAATATTAATAATTAATTACGAACTATCCTTTCATTGTCATAACTGTACAATTGAGTGTACATAACCCCTTCATTGTCATAACTGCAAAGAACCCCTTCATTTTCTCGATCAGGACACAGTCTGCAATTAATTGTTCTAACTGATAATAACCCCTTCATTGAATAACTGTTAATTAAACCTTCATTGTCATAAACATTGATAAATCCTTAACAACTATTAATAATTAATTACCAACTATCTTTCCATTGTCATAACTGTATTGATTGTCTTAACTGCAAATAACCCCTTCATTTTCTCAATCAGGACACAGTCCGCACGGAGAGTTACAAGGCAGCCATCCTGAACAACCCGTCACTGTTCCACCAGAAGCATGTGCTGGACGTGGGGGCGGGGACGGGGATATTGTCTATATTCGCGGCCCAAGCAGGGGCAGCCAAAGTGTATGCTGTGGAGAAGAGTGACATTGCCTATGAGACCATGGACATAGTCAGGTGAGACGCAACCAGTGGAAATGGATTGTTTTCCTTTTCTAATCTACAGTCTACACTAAGCAGTCTGAGCACTGATTCACCACAACGGGCTTATTGACAGTTATGTTATGAATATGAAGGGGTTATAAAAATAATACTACTTTTTATGAAAATGGTATTATGAATTATGAAAATAAATGGGTTATTAACTTTTATGAAAATGGTGTTATAAGTTATGAAAAAATAAGAAAGAAAAAAAAGCATAGAGAACAAAATTTTCTTTGTTTTAATAGAGGGGTTTTTTTTAAGCTTGAACTTTTCAGAACCCGGTCCACTTTTCAACATGGTTGGTGGTTTGTAGCATATAAAATCCAATGATTTTAAGGTGATGATTACGAATTTGACATTTAGTTTTAGCTAACTGTGACCGTTCAGTCACCAGTGGCAAAATTTGACTTCTTTTCGAGGGTTAAGGAAAATTGTGTCGTCACACCAGTTTATTTCATCATCTATGGATGTCTTCTTAAAAAATTGATGTGATGTCTACTTGATTTTACCTTGTCTTTCATTCTATTATTTGATTTTGCTGTCATCTTTACATTTATTTTTAACTACATTTTTTGACACTGTGATATATTTAATTTTATTGACATATTTTTTTACCTTTATTGTTGTGTTTATATATTTGTAAATAGGACTAGCTCCGTTAATAAACACCCGTTTACCGGGCTTATTATGACCACTGACATATTTTTATACCTTTATTGTTGTGTTTATATATTGACATTTGTAAATAGGACTAGCTCCGTTAATAAACACCCGTTTACCGGGCTTATTATTATTATTTAAACCAGTTTTCTTCTTTTTTTCTTCCTGCAGGAAGAACGGGTTCTCCTCGCGGATAGAGGTGCACCACAAGCTGGTGGAGGAGTTGGAGGTGCCAGTGGAGAGGGTGGATGTGATCCTGTCTGAGTGGATGGGCTACTTCCTGCTCTTCGAGACCATGGTAGATTCCGTGATAGAGGCCAGGGACCGGTTCCTGGCGCCGGGGGGCGTGGTCATGCCTAACCAGTTCACCCTGTACCTGGCGGGGGCTTACGATGAGGGTGAGTTTCGGTCCAGTTTTTTTTTTTTTTTTTTTTTTTAGCATTGTTCCAACGAAGCAATTTGACAAGCTCAACTTACAAGAACAATAAGAAGAAGTTAAGATAGTGAGAGAAAAAAAAAAAAAAAAAAAAAAAAAAAAACAATAACAACAATAAGATCAAGTTGGTACCAATCCTAGCATCTCCTTACATAGTATTTTATAGTGAGAGGATTTCATTGCTAGATCCCCAATTGTGATGAATAATGATTGAAAAGTAGCATAGCTGCAATACATGGTGAATTGAGGCTTTCGAGTAAACAGGGACAGTTTTTAATGAAAAAGAAATTTCTTTGGGGTCTAATTCTTAAGGTTCTTATAGGAACTTTGATACATATATCGTCTGAGATATTAGGTATTGAGATGTTCACCCTGTACCTGGCTGGGGCCTACGATGAGGGTGAGTTTCGGTCCAGTTCACCCTGTACCTACGATGAGGGTGAGTTTCGGTCCAGTTCACCCTGTACCTACGATGAGGGTGAGTTTCGGTCCAGTTCACCCTGTACCTACGATGAGGGTGAGTTTCGGTCCAGTTCACCCTGTACCTACGATGAGGGTGAGTTTCGGTCCAGTTCACCCTGTACCTGTCGGGAGCCTACGATGAGGGTGAGTGGAGGTGTGAAACTCCGGGGTTAAAGGTGAAATTATAAAATAGGATTTCAATAAAGATAAAATCAGATCATCCCTCAAGTTGGACCATATAACGCGCCTTTGACTGTCCTGGCAGCTCAGTAACCAAGACTTCTAGCGTCTATGTGGTAATCCAGAGGTGAGGGATTTGAAACACACCCGAGACATGACAAGTTATCCTTCCATTTTAGATTATGACTACATAATATTACGTCTTGTGGGCTTACTGCTAGATTAATGAGACTCACTAGTCCTGATTGGACAGTATATTTTTTTTATATAGCAACTGTCTACACTTCCAACAGAAAAAGGTTTTCTGAAGAAAGCAATACTTGACAGGATATTTGCTTTATTCTTGAATGAACTAAGAGAGATCAGGTTTCTCATTCATATTGTTGTATGTGTACATGGCATTGATTAATGGGGACTTTAATAAGAGGTTGAAAGTTGGTGTGTTGGGGATGTGGAACAACGGCTTATCAGAAGATCTAAGCCTGTGGTTAGGCACTCTGATTTCTGTTTTTTCTATAAGGTACGAGCTACTTGAAGATCCACTGTAGATAAATGAGGCGATATTAATAGTGTTGTTTCCTCCGCAGAGGTGCAGCGCAGTCTGGTGGACTTCTGGTCGGACGTGCATGGCCAGGACATGTCCGCCATGACGCGCCTGGTCTACCCGGACGTGCAAGTCCTCACCCTGCCTGCCTCCTCTCTGCGCACGCGCCCTGTGCTGCTCACCTCCATGGATCTCAACAACCCCGCCACCGGCCGCGACTGTGTTAACTTCTCCACCGCGTTCAGTCTTGAGACGACGAGTCCCAGTCGAAAAGAGAGCACGCGGTCGGATAATGTTGGGTCTCGTTCGAATACAGATAGGGATTCGCGGCTAAGTAGTGACAATCAGGCTACCCAGGCGAGTTCCGGAGAAGACAGTCAAGCGAGACCAGCTACTGACAGTGAAATGAGATTGAGTAGCAACGAAGAAGCGAGTTCAACTTTGAATAGCAATATTGAGGCTACCCAGGCGAGTTCGGGAGAAGACAGTCAAGCGAGGCCAGCTACGGACAGTGAAATGAGTTTGAGTAGCAACAAAGAAGCGAGTTTGAATAGCAATGTTGACCCCAGCTCGCATCAAGACCCGGACAAGACAACACTGAACTGCCTGGTGGCCTGGTTCGACACGAGCTTCGCCTGCACGAGTCCCGTGGTTCAGTTCTCCACCAGCCCAGCCTCGGCCCCCACGCATTGGAAGCAGAGCGTGTTCCTGCTGAGAGACCCCGTCACTCTCAACAAAGGTGAGACATTGTATTTAACACTTTGTTAAATTCTCCTCAGAAGTTAGACTTAGCTTATAGGAGATGTATTGTTTATAATATTATTCTTGTACAAATAAATAAAAGTATTCAATTCAATTCAATTCAACTTTGCCAGTCCCACCGGTGATACACGCATGTACTACGCCTGTGAATAGCCTAAACATCGCCGGTCCCACGGGAGAACTTACTAAAAACCATGCCGGTTGTCTAAGTGTTAAAATAATTGTTGTAGGCTGTTGCACCGGATGGTCGCAAAGCTCTACGCGCGTATCTGTTTTTTTATTTTATTTTCTAAACAAAGAGTAAATTAATTTATTTTTCATTTAGACTTTTAATTTAAATTACAATTATTAATTGAATTTCCTTTAAAATCACCTATACATTCTCGAAAATAACAAATTAAAACTACTTTTGAAATTAAATTGATATGAGTGAGTCGATCTTAAAATTCTAGATAATTATTTAAAATAAGGCCTACAGCCGCGAGGAAATATTAGGAAAAACAGACTTCCGTTTGGACCGATAAGGCGACGGACTCGTAACTTGGAGGTCATTGGTTCGAGTTACAAGTATTGGATATGGATATGTCCTGGCCTAACTCACTATAATTAATATACATAGAAATGAAAATGCATTATTATTTTTATTTACAGAAAAGAGGAAACTTTATTGAACAGAACTCAATCGTGGTGAAAAATTGGACTGAGAGGAAAACGGAAAATGTAGGTTTTCATAGCCGCGATTTTTTCATATATATCTGATATGGATAGATATTATGAGTTCTGGTCTGAATAAATGTTACTACTTTTGTGATTAATGCAAATATAATATGTAACATTTTTATAGGTAGAAATTCAATTTTGCTCCCTTAATAATAAATATGTTGGTGTTGGTATTACTTATACTTAGGAGAATTTTGATTACGAAACGAACTGGTCATACTATTCTGAAGGCTTCAGCCTAAACTTAAGGTAATTAGCATTTGTTTAAAAATAATAAATCTCCATATTTCAGGCGAGAACTTGGCAGGATCTCTAACGTGCGAGCGTATGGAGAACGACTCCCGCTCTCTCAACATTACCCTTACTCTGGGTGGCACTACTCAGGTGTACCAGCTCCAGTAGTCACCCTCACTGGTGTACCAGCTCAGTCACCCTCACTCTGGTGCCAGCTTACGTAGCCACGAGGCGCTGGTTCATCACCCGGGCGGGACACGAAGTTTAGATGCATTGAATTGATCTGAACCACTGCCTGATAACCAAGCTGTACAAGGATCTGTGAGTTTGAATCACAACTATTAAAAGAAAATGTTGTTGTAACCAGCTTGGCCTTAACTCCCCGGGGGATTGATGGTCTCTAGCCAACTTGAGTAGAAAAGTTGGCTCGTTCTAAACCACATGTTTCTGAGTGCAATCAACCATCGTGAGAGCTTGGGCTTTTTCTTTATAAGCCATTAAACTCTTAGGGAAACTGCAAGCCCAGGTTGGCTTGTTAGGGTTGGCTAGTACGTGCTCTGTTTTAATCCTCTAGTGAGCGGATAAGTTAACAATAGGTGCCGCACCCCGAAACAGGCTAGTGAATACTAGCTACATTAACTAGCAATTTTTCATAATTGCTACAGAGAGAGTGAGGCTAAAATGTATCGTCCCTTTTTGTGAGATCCCTGCAAAATGGAACCACTACCAAATTCAGCACACTTCACATGAGTCCTTGAATCCCTCTCTTCATCCATCTCAAACTCTCAGCAGTATCAATCGGACCACTAGTGCAAGGTAAATCTATCCGTTTGAGTTCAAAACTCAGTAATTTAACCAAAGGTTCTAAACTGCTATTAAAACAGTCTAAATATTAACCCTTCTTGTAATTTGTAAATTTTATACTATCTCTTTCATAATTAAGTTTACTTCTCATTGTGCCAAAAGACAATAAATTTAAACACCATTGATCATTGTTAAAATGAAAATCACAAGTTTTTTCCTTTTTTTTCAAAGTCTTCAAAACAAAATTATAGAAAAGTCTGAACAGTTTCTAATCTTATGTTCTTCCCTCCCTGGGTAGCCCACTGAAATATCACTTTGTGTACACCAAACCCTGACTGATCATTGGAGTGAAGGAAAGTAAAGTATGGATCAAACGTAAATTAGCGCCCATTTTGAGTTCAAATTCTTTCAGCTGCACTCAGGTTGGATGATATTAATGTGAGTAAACGAGAATTGAGGATAAAACCACCGTTGCATCGTGATATTAATGACCTCAAAAAAATTGACATTAAACTTCATAGAAAAAGAAAAAATAGAAATTAAAAAGTTTCCTTCAAAGTATTTGTTTTTGTTTTTTTACAAATTAACGGGGTTTACCCATGTATGAAGTATAAAATTGTAAGTCGGCTAAGTGTTCACAAAACAGATATCCTCTCCTTTCTCTTTTTGATGGACATGAGCTTCTTCTCCAATATCTGAAACAGAGAATTAGATTGAACGTCGATCTTTATTTTGCACTAGCCTTTATGCACCCGATTCGCCAAGCCATCCGACACACACACATACTCGTACATACCCACACAAACACCCACTCACGCACAAAATCACACACATTCTAAATGTGGTTTTTATTTGGTCCAGCTGTTTTCAGGGGTATTAAGCAACTGAAGATTACGCGCAGTTATTAGAAACAGACTTTGGAAACAAAAGGTTCTTCTGGTTTCCTAGATGACCAATTAAAAATGGACTACTGGGGTTAAGACTTTTAAGATAGATTAAAAAATAATAATTAAATGTCTAAACTACCTAACCCTAGGATCATTACATGCTGTTGGCTTCTTAGATAGACCCTTTGTATTTCTACGTTAAAAGATTCTTAAAAATAAATACAAGTAGCACTACATACCGTATTATCGTGTGATATCCTGTCCTGCAACTTCTGCCTGTTGATGTAGGCCGTGGGTTTTCTCCTGGTGTGCTGAGCATTGCCTGGAGGCGCCTGAGGCTTCTGGCTCATGATCTTCTTCAGCAGAATCTGGTTCTCCAGGTCTATCTTCTTGGCTTCGTCCTTGCTGAAGGACATATTGGCTCGCTTAGAGGTCGATGCATTGCTTTTCGTAGAACCAGTCGACTTTTTAGAGTTGATCGAATTCTTCGAGTTATTAGATTGTTTAGAAATATCCGAAGACCTTGCTGAATTAGACCTCGTGCATCCTGTCTTCGGTTTGGTATTTTCCAATTCGTTAATAGCTTTGATTAAGAGTCTCATGTCGAAACTAGCTTCGTTTTTTATCTGTGGGATTTTATCTTCGCTTTTTCTATTAACCTTTATATCGGTAATTTTCTTTGTTAAAAGCTTGCTCAACAGTGGAAGCTCCTGTCTTGGTGTGTTTCTCTCTCGATTAAGGTTTGGTACTGTTTCTAGTTTAGGTACTTTGCTTTGCGTTTCAGATTTTGAAGTGCGTCCTAATCGAATGTCTAGTGGAGTTGTACTAGAGTTATTAGTAATTTTCCTATTTTCTGCTTTTGGTTTGTTAGTTTTATCAAGCATTCTCTCACCAGTAGTGTTTTTCATCTCAACCCCACTAGTAATATTTACAGCTTTTACATTAATCATGTGTTTATTTGCGCTTTCTATTTTCTTTTCTATTGCTTCGTAACTGTATTGTGCATCGTTGTCAGTAGTACGAGCGTTGTAGTGTTTTATTTGATTCAGACTTTGTGTGATCCCATTTTCTAAGGTCTCTATGTTCTTCTTCTCATCATTGTTTTCAATGTCAACTTTATTGTCTTCTTTTACTTCTGATTCTCTTTTTCTGTTCTTCTTGTATATTGCCGCTCTATTTGCTTCAGTTTCATGTGAATTTCTACTCTCGTATTTTTCATTGTTGTCACTCTCTTTCAGTCCTTTTGCTTCTTTGTCTATTTCTTTTGTTTTTAGTTCTGCATTCAATTCGTGAGGATCAATATATTTCATGTGAATCTCTTTTTCATCTTTCTCATTAATTTTCATTTCAATACCGTCTTCTTCTGGTATCAAACTGTCATTGGCAATATCTAATTCTGAGTCTTCTTCAATGTCAGATAAATCATTTTCAGCATGTACCTCTACTACAGTTGTTATTTGATTGTTTTTGCCAGAGTAGTACATTTCGTCATCAGAGTCATATGGATTGCTTCTATTGTCATTGAACTTCCTTTTGTTGCTTGCTTTTACGTTTTCTATGTCTATTTCTATTTTTTCCTCATCTTGGTCGAGTATTGCTATTGGTTTTTCAATTTCATTGGTCTTTAGTTTCTCATTAAGTTTATTTTCGTCTATATAATCATCATACTCTATCTTGGCACATGTTCTTTCTTTAACTTTTTCAGTCTCATTGGCAGCACTTTCATCTAATAATTCTTTTTTATAATTAGTTGCACTTATATCGCAACTCTTCGTAGAGCTATTTTCCTTAATCTGCTCTCTATTCTTCTTTCTACATGTGAGATCAATGATTTCATTTAGGGAAAGTGGGTTTGAACTACTATCGTCGGTTTCTATTGGGTCCACATCATCTTGTTCTGAGGCAAGTGCTACTGTTCTTTTTACTGAAAACAATAACAAATTTATCTACATGAAAAATATTTATTTTTTAAAATTAAAGTAAAAGGTAAGATGAGCTCTGCGAAGTTTGTTTAAGATCCAGTTCACCCATAAAATATTCAATATATTTGCGATTAACCGTAGACGACTGAGTAGAGCACTCGACTGCTTGCAGAAGACCTGAGTTCAATTCCCAACCCAGTAAAAAAAATCTCAACTATGGAAGTTCTGGGTCCAGTATGAGTAACAAACAGTGACATTACCAGTTAAAAAAGAAAGGAACTAAAGTATATAAAAAGTAAAGTAGGCGGCTAGTAATATTGCACCACCCACAAATAATTGATGCTAGTTACTTTTACAACAGGCGGACTGGGGCCTTCTTCGCGTGACCGTAGTAGTAGGAAACAGGGAGTGAGCATACATCTCTTGGGAACTATATTATTCTCTAACACAGCGGTTCCCAACCGATGGGCCGCGGGCAGCTCGCTACTGGGCCGCGGATGCTGGCCGAAACTCAAGAAATAATATTAAAATAGTGCAAAATAAGTACGGTGGGCCGCAAAATTGTTTTAAAAATATTATTGGGCCCCCAAGCTAAAAAGGTTGGGAACCGCTGCTCTAACATATTGTACAGTGTACAATTGTACAGTCATGTAGAATAGGATAAGGAAAGTAAAAAAGTACTAGTAACTGCGATATTGTAATTACGTATAATATACTGTTGTAAAACACCTAGAAGAGAAATGTGTTAGAAAACACCTAAATAGGAAATAAGTGTTTGCTGTTTTTCTCCCCGTCAGATTGGTGTTCTTGATTAAACACGTGACTGAGATCACTTTGAACTTTAGTAGATGTTTCACAACTATAATTATTATAAAGTGCAGTAGACCAGCCGTCAGTAGCAGTACTTCAAGCCATACCAATTCAAGGTACTATTCCTTCTATGCAGCTTCATCTGGAGACACTTGTTATTCAACAAGCCTCGGAAACGCACTGGGCTAGTTAGCCCATAGAAAGTACATTGAAGAAGTTGACCGCCAGACGCGTAGGGGAATAGTACCTTGACAGTTCAAAACGGTTCAAATTTAAAGACATGTCTGTACAATATGTATAGTTATGGTAGTAAGGTAGTATCATGAACGACCTTTTGGCTAGGATAAATTATCCTAGTTCATAGCCGGTGACCATGAGCTCAGCCGTTAAAATGTACAAAAGACTTCATAGTGATCTTCCGTTTTTCCTGCTGCGTTCATGCAATCTCTTGTAAGATCACTTGTCAAAATCAATTTTTAGCCTCTGAGCAATCTTAATGTAATGACGTATTAGCTAGGGAAGACTAGGGAAAAATGTTGTCCTTGTTCGAAGAGGGAGAGAAAAAAACACAGGTAGACAAGTTCACTCACTCTCATTGTATCGAGACGACGCCCTCCCCCTGTCAGTCTCGCCATCACCGCCCCTGGTCTCGTTCCCAGCCCGCCCATCAGCAGGGCTGTTCTCAAAGGCCAAGTTGTTGAGGAGACTGGCGTGGGAGCCCGAGTATCTGAGACTTCCGCTGTCGATTTCCCAGACGTCCAGGAAAGTGCCGGAGGATCCTGTGCTGGCCTTGCGATCTGGCTCCGCGTTCGAGGATGTTTCGAAAAACTCGAAGTCGATGGATTCGTTGAGGGAGATCATGTTTGAGCGGGGTGAAGATTCTGGAAGAGAGAAAAAGGGTATTTTTATTTCCGAGCATAACCCGACTTCAGTAACTTGATCGATAAGGCAGTTGGACTTCTAATCGGAAGTCGGTGCTTCAAGTCTCAAGTTAAGCAAAGATTTAGTAAAACTAGTTTGAGTGATGTCATGATTGTAATTAAGACAATAATTAATATGATTTGATAACAATATATCTGAGCATATCTAGAGATAACTTTTGGAAATGTTTTGTATTATTATTATTATATATCTTTTTTAAAGCTCATTTTTGCTTTTAACTTTCAAAAATAATTTGTAGTCATATCTTGGGAATTGATAACTTAATTTGTTAGTCAGCTGTCCCAAGTATGAGTAATTCCTATTACCCAAATTTATTCACTTTTTTTACCTATACAATTTTTTTTAAATTTATAGAAATCATTTATAAAAATCAATATGAAAAAACGCCTAAACTTGTTGTTTGTTTACGCCGAAATTTCAACAACAAAACTCCTAATTATATATTCTTGAAGTAAATTTCTTATAAAACCTATTTCTTTTACTCACCATGTTATTCCTTTGACACGAATTTATCTCAACTTTCTGGTGTTATCTTCTGAAATTGTATTGAAATTCTGAGTAACTTCATTTTTGCGTCTCAGTAAAAATTAATTCAGAATAATAATATGAAAATTTTAAACTCATTATATTATACAGGTAATTTATTTAAAGACTAATATGGTTCAAAGTCACACGAGTTAATAAATTTTGTTACTACATTTCAAGTTCCACACGTTACAACATCTGAGGAAAAAAAGTTTTTTCTACTAATAAGTGTTCAATTACAAAATATACCTTGTTTATATTCACAAAAACTTGATGAGCTTTTAGAAAGCTCATTAATGATGAAAGTTTTTCTACAAAATTGAGTTAGCCGTCTGAATGAAAACTGAAAGTTAGAAAATAAACAAGGTCTAGTGGAAGAGAACGCAGATATTGGAAATGAATAAAATATAATGGGTAAAAATAATAACAAGTGAAATATTTTTGTGAAACATCAGTCGTAAAATGCGACTGATCCAACAACTTGACAAGACTTTTCTTGTAATACATGAAGCTAAATGTGAAAAATTCATTTGCGTGTGACGTCACAGTACGCACGTACTTTTATTTCATACTTGGGGATCGTTAAGCTAAACAAACTGTTCTAAACTAGAACACCGATGATGATAAAAAAAAAAAAAAAAAAACAAAAAAAAAAACAACAATATGGTTTAATTTTAGAATATTAATATTTTTATTAACAAATAATTATTTGTTCAGGAGCCGCTGGTTTTAATTAGGAGAACAATAGAAACCGGGCGACCCAAGTCTGAGCTCCTCACTTTAACATTGGACCTTTCCCCTGATAAAAACAAATAAATAAATGAAGAAAGAAAACTGTTCAGGCCACATATGACACATTTGAAAGTTATTTGTATGTATGACGTATGTACTTAGGTATGTAGTTTCATTGCGTTAATATGACCGAAACAGCCATATAAAAGTGGATAGCTCAGGATTACGTACCTACGGATCTCCAAATTTAATCTTTTTTCAATCTCCATCATTTCATTTTGTAATACCGCCATTGATCGCTATTTATACAAGTAGCTGCTCATTTTTCCTCACGAAGTATGAGTGGACCGCTGACATCCAAGTACAGATTAGAAAATTTCGCAGCTGAAGATCGAACCCCGTGCGTTGAAACCAGTGCGCTACTCCTTTCGGCCATGGTGACTTCAAAACTAAAATTTGAAAATAACTCTTTCAACAGATAATCTACCTTGGGAAATGACTGTGCCTGCACCTAATACCTATCACTTATTATTAGTGATTACTTCAGCTAAAAATCACTCTTTGTCGGGAATATTCGCCTGTTTTTTTTTTTACCATGAGCACCTTTTTAGTATTTATAATACACTTTTCACGATACATGTTCTTCTGGAAAATATTAAGCTGTAGAGAACCTAGACGAAGTACTTGCCTACCCTACTGCACGATACCTCAGCCATGTGCTTTGCTAGAGTGGGTATTATTGATTAGACAAAAAATAATATTGCAGCTCCTCCCTCCTACACCTTACAATATGTAGCTAGATAAAATAATGTACCATGAACACTCTAATATTTTATCCTGTTACTTGGGTGAAGTACTAAACTTATAATAGTACCTTATTGTCTTGCATGAAATTAACTCATTTTTCTATCAAAAAAAAAAAAAAAAATCACCTCAAGGTACATGAATTTTAGGCGAGTACTTAATAAAATGGACAAAATGAGTATCTAAATCTACATAGGTAATAATTATGTACCTCGTAATTTATACGTGTGTATAATTCAACAGTATTCAATTTTAATTTAGTGCACGGAAGCACTATGTCCTGCAGAATAAGGAAAATTATTATTTGCTTTTGATATTTCAATTAATTTTGATGATTTATTATGCTCGTAAGCTAACGAGGTAGTGAAAAATAAAGGTCAATTTTTTTTTTTTAATAATATTTTTCTGGGAATCGAACCCAAGTAGGTACCGATTTGTGATGTAAACGCTTCTTTCCCATCGCGATACTAGCGCTCTTTTATGAAGTGTTGAAGATGAGCACTATTCTTGAGGATTGAAGCGAATCTTTTTGGTGGAAGAGTTTGAAAATTTCTGCCGTCGAAAAAGCTAAAGCTGGAGCTTTTCAGCAGCTTTTACAAGTGCTTGATGGAGTGCTCATGAATGCTTGAAAAATCAATAGTTCATCCTGTTTCCAGTTTTTCTTGTCGCCCTCAAACTTTTTCACAGATTTCAGTCCGTGTTTTTATGTTGTCGGTACAGCCCCTGGGCTAAAGAAAACTTCAGTTTTTTCAAATTTCAAGATGTTTACTGATTGTGACTGAAAATTTGGTGAAATACAGAAATTTATAAATAAAAGGTAAGTCTGAAGAAGTTGAAGAATCGCTAAGAACAGTAATATGGAATTTACCTATTGTAGTTAGACTCAGTGATAGCTCGTTTTCTATCTCAGCTAATCAATAACATGATAAAGTGTTTTTTAATCAGATATTCATGCATGACAGAGCTTTCTTTAATTTAAGGATAAGCACTTTGGTTTTTGAAAGATGTTTTTTTTTTATAGGTATAGGTATGTGAGCTTTCACATATACCTGTATTTTAGTTTGATATGAGGTAATTTGTGTTCCCATTTTTTTACAAGCTCTAGAGAAATGTAGGTATCTACATAGTCTAGAATCTACCTAGCTATTACCTACTAAAACTTATTACTTTCATTTACTGGATCAGCACTAGCTTTTAGTCAGATCAACTATTAGGAGTTCCTTCCTTCTTACATGAAACACTGATTCAATGTGTTTCTCATTTATACAGATTTATAAAAGTGTTTATTTAATTTTCAGTGAATGTATTAAAATTTAAGATTCCCCTGATCCCTTGACGTCACAGCTCTACAAGATGAAGAAAGCTCTGATGGTGGCAGAGAAGCCGTCACTGGCAGCCTCACTTGCTCAGATTCTAAGTTCTGGAAAAAACTCCTCTAGGAGAGGTGAGTTTTCAGGATCCATTGTGATATAATTATCCAAAAGCCATTTTTTGAACTGATTCGTAAGAAACTTTCACAGAATGCTTAGAATAATATAAGAAAATGATATGGGTCTGAAAATTTGAAAATTACTTTTTAAATTATTTGGATAAGGTGAAAAGAGAAATTGTGTTTTGTTGGGCTATGTAGATTTTATTGTTTAGGTAAGGTTAACAAGGTAAGATATTACTCATACTACACATGAAATCACATACAAAAGTTTAATGTGTGGAATGGTTGGCTAATGGTCTTGGCTTAAGTTTGCCAGAGTTAAAATTAGTGCAGTTCTACCACTCAGTTTTTTACGCACCCTAAAAACATGGGTTAACCCCTGTATGTTAAAATTATAAAAATCCTAAGCACTTATGAGGTAGTATAAATAAGTGCACTATTATTATTATTATTTTATATACTTAATGGTCCCTTTTCTTGTTACTTTACATTATTTACTATTATATTTTCATATATTGTGAGTATCAATGTTGTAAGCAAATGTTGATCTTGGTATTAATATTCAGCTGTTTTGTATATTCACATTAATAAATATAAATTAAAAAAATAAAAATATTTGTAAGCAGCAGTAGTACCCCTATTTTACCGACCTAAGTAGCTTGATTGATAAGGCGGAGGACTTGTAACCTGGAGGTTGGTGGTTCAAGTCCCGGTTTCAGCATAGATTTAGTAAAAGTGAGTTTGAGTAGTTGTGACATCACAAAAGTGATTAACACGTATGAGACGGGTCCTATTTTCTATAGTTTGTACGCTGGGACGGCTTCAAATTAGGGTATGTGTTCCAAATATGACAACAACAAAAAAAAATTGGGATGGGCGAGTACAAAAATATATTAAAAATTGCATTATCTGTGCCCACCGGTGGGTCAGGTTACAAGAGAAATTGAAAAAAAAACGTGACCCACCGGTGGGCACGCCGTCTCATACGTGTTAACACAAATATGATAACTTAACTTAACTTAGTACCCATATTAATTTTTAGCCGGCATATTTGATTTGAAAAACTAATCTGAATGTTGTCCTTTTTTCCAGGTATGAATGGTGCCTGTTCTGTTCATGAATGGGTTGGGCCTTTGTTTGGAGACATGGTCTTCTTCAAGATGACATCTGTATGTGGACACATTATGGGTCTAGACTTCACCAGCAAGTACAATAACTGGGACAAAGTGGATCCGGTAAAAAAAATATTTTCTTTAATATTATTTACTGCAAAATATTGAAAGGAAAAATAAGAAGAAAAATGGGGGGAAAAATTATGTGGCACTGCAAAATAATAGCATGAAGTTATTGTTTAAAAAAATTTATTATGTAATTTTAGAATTATGTTTATATAACCCACATCCCAACCTCTATTGTAAACTCTTATTGAGAAATACAATTATATTTTTATTCTATTCTATTCTACTGCAAAATATTGAGGGAAATAAATCTGTAGATATACGAGGTCTGTCCCGAAAGTTCGTATAAAAATGAAATAAAAATTTTATATTACAATTAATTGGGTAATTCAATTTTGTCTCCTTCAAAGTACTCTCCCTGGGACACAATGCACTTCTGCCAACGCCGTTTCCACTGTTTGAAGGCTCCTTGAAAGTCCTCAGTTTGAAGTCTCTTCAGCTGACTCGTCGTTGCTGCTTTAATGGCCTCAACGTCCCCCAAATGCCGCCCCCGAAGCACCAATTTTGTTTTTGGGAATAAAAAGAAGTCACAGGGTGCCAAATCCGGTGAATAAGGGGGTGTTCAGTCGCTATGATCGAATTGGCAGCCAGAAACTCACGCACAACGAGAGAGGTGTGAGCGGGGGCATTGTCGTGGTGGAGGATCCACCGCCCCTCTCGCGCCAAATAGTTGTTTTGCTCAAAGAAAGCTCTTCAGACACCTGTCTGACGGTTAAACGACGGTCCTGCAGGACACAGGATCGAATTCTTTCCACATTGTTAGAAGTGCTGGAAGTGGAAGGACGTCCTGACCGAGGGTCATCTTCGAGACTTTCTCGGCCCTCACGAAATCTTTTTACCCACTTGTGGACTGTTGGTTCCTTGAAAACATCATCTCCATAAACTTGGTTGAGATCATTAAAAATTTCGTGCCCATTCTTGCCGAGTTTTACGAGAAATTTGATGATGACGCGCTGTTCTTGAATGACTGAGAGTTCCATGCCGACGAGTGATAGAGAGAGGGGTCACTTCACAGGTACCGGGACGATCCAGTTTTTATCGTAAGGCGATCGAACGCACACTGAGAATTGTTTGGATGTTGTAGAAGGGGAAATAGCCCAAATTGCCTCCCCACTTTGCCTTCCAGCGTTGCCAGAACACTTTTATACGAACTTTCGGGACAGACCTCGTACATATGTCAACACTCAAAATAGAATGTTAGACACAACCAAAACCCTTTTTCTGAGATCAGGCTACTTATTTTCAATCAAGGAAACCAAATTATTTAAATACATTTTAATTAATTAATTATTTCTCACAAAAGAAAAGAGGTCAATTGAGACACACGTAGATACGCCAGCAAGAACAAAGATGGAAAAAAAATAATTTACATGAAGCTAATATTCCAGATAGAAGAGTATACCATCTGCGTACTAGAAGGGCCAACCCTACCAGTTACCACTGATAAGGAAAAATGGCAAGGAACATATAATTATATATTATTTCTCACAAAAGACTAATATATATTTATTCCCCACAAAAAAATATTAATTTTCCCCCAAAATAAATCATTACCTCTTTTTCACCTCAATGAGCATTGTATCATTACCTATTACTTCTTGTTCGAACTTGGGTAATTATTTAATTTAATTCTGCCCCCACAGCTGGAGCTGTTCTCGTGCCCCACAGAGAAACGTGAGGCCACACCAAAGCTGAAGCTGCCAGCATTCCTGGCCAATGAAGCCAAAGACTGCGAGTTCCTGGTCCTATGGCTGGATTGTGACAAGGAGGGCGAGAACATTTGCTTTGAAGTCATGGAAGCTGTGAGACATCAGATCAATATTAACAGCCCTAAAGTGAGTTTCATAATAAGTAAATAAATGGAAGTCACTTCTCATCTCAGAAGTTACCACCTGTATAAAACAACATAAGAAGAAAAAAAAAAA
Source organism: Bactericera cockerelli (assembly GCA_024516035.1). Lineage (NCBI taxonomy): Eukaryota > Metazoa > Arthropoda > Insecta > Hemiptera > Triozidae > Bactericera > Bactericera cockerelli. Next base: position 12,691,087 of record CM044960.1, read on the forward strand.
AAAAATGTATACTGTGTCGTTTAGGCAAGTGCCCATGTGGCACCAGTTGTAAAGTATTTTTAATAAATATTTTTACGTTCTCTCTCTATCAGTTTAGGTGGTAGTCTAAGATTAATATTATTGTAAAAAATATATGAAAATTATCAATCAATCAATCAATCATTACTACCATAGTCACAACATCCTCCCTTTACTGGATAATTATAATTAAGAGAATCTTTTCCAGAAATTTGGAAACCTCATCTAACCTGAGTGGAGTCAAAATACCAGGAGGAAATTTCTTTCAACAGCAAATACTTTTGGAGAAAATCTGTGTTCTCTTGGTACTTGACATTGCTCAATTCAACTTAGCAGATGCTCTTTTTACAAGCAAATATTATTCAATTTTTAATGGAAATATTTCATATTCAATTTTTTTGACCTATAGTTTGCATGGATTGCAATAATAATTGATACATTTGTTAATAATTCAATACCATTTTTTATTGGTCAAATAACATTACTGAATTCTATTACACTGGTGATGTTGAGTAAGACACTAATAGGTATATGTATTTCCATCTGTACAGTGAAGAAAAAGAAAATAATGACAGTGGGTTGTAAATACACAGTAAGCAGTTGTATGATATAAATGAGTATGTACTATACAAACATGGTGTTATCGCAATGGTCTTACATGAAGGACGCTTACATCTTCAGCTATTAGGAGACTATTAAAAATGCCAACCATTATTTTACGGAACAAGAAAAGATGGAAAAGGAAAAGTATAGCATGAACACTAAACAGGACACCAGTCAGTGACAGAAAACCTTTTTAACGCCAAAGTGTCTACATTGAGCTAGTCCCTAATAATATTTTTATTTTATTGCACCCACCTCAAAAGCTCGATCGGTAAGGCAGCCGATTTGTAACCTTGAGGTGGGAGGTTTGAGTCCTAAGTATGGCAAACATTTCGGAAATTAATGCTTTGACATGTCCTTGTCCATTTGAGCCTTTGACCACATAATAATGGCACAAAAGTTATGGTGACTTTACTAACACTTATGCAAATGGTGTTAAGAGTTCTGAAAATGAAGGGGTTCTTAACACTTGTAAAAATTCTGTTTTGAGGTATTAAAATAAAGGGTTTATTAACACTTACGAAAATGGTGTTATGAAAATAAAGGGGTTATTAACACTTGAAAATGGTGTTTTGAGCTATGTAAATGAAGGGGTTATTAACTCTTATTAGTTGTTATAAGTTATGAAAATGAAGGGGTTACTAAAACTTATGAAAATGAAGGGGTTGCTTATACTTACGAAAATGGTGTCATGAAAATGAAGGGGTTTTGAATATGATATCCTTACCTTTTTCCTGTTTTCTCTTGTAGACGGTGTGGCGAGCTCGGTTCTCGGCCATCACGGACAAGGACATAAAAGCGGCCATGTGGAACCTGGTTAAGCCAAACATATTCGAGGCCAGGAGTGTGGACGCAAGACAGGAGCTGGACCTGAGAATAGGATGCGCCTTCACCAGATATCAAACCAAGTTCTTCCAGGCAAGAGACCACTAATGACAAACAGTTTATTTAAACTTTAATCGCAAACAAGTTGCCTTTTTATTTACAATATTTGGACATAGGTACTTATTATACAAAAGTTCAAAGAGTTTATTAAAGTTCTATTTCTTCCATTTTCACTTATTTTTTTCCCAAAACGTACTTGGGTCGCTCTTATGCACACGTTCTTGCAAGCTAGTGAGATAATCTTTTTGATAACATACCTACTCGTAAATTTAATTTATATTATAAGTAGACTGCCAGTGTCAATTTTTTGATAACTTCTACTAATGTTATAATGTAGAATTACAAGTGGTCTCTAGCTGTCATAAGAAATTTCTTTTCTCAGATCCTTACTAACCATATCTCTACCTAAGCTTTGCTCTTATTCCTTTCATCATCATAGGGTGGCGTCATCGTGAACGATGGTAGTCAGACAGTGGAGGAACGACTCAGCACTGCTACCACTGCCTTTACAAGGAGGCTAATAATTGACAAGGGCCCCCAGAACCAAGCCAATGCTGGTCTAATCCCTGTTTATAGTCCCCCAGCCAGACCGCTGGTCTACTCCCTGTTTATAGTCTCCCAGCCAGACTGCTGGTCTACTCCCTGTTTATAGTCTCCCAGCCAGACTGCTGGTCTACTCCCTGCTTATAGTCCCTCAGCCAGACTTCTTTATCATTATTAAACAATTTCTCACCCCTCTCCTCCTTCAGGGCAAGTACGGAGACCTGGACGCTTCCCTCATCTCGTACGGACCTTGCCAGACACCCACCCTCGGCTTCTGTGTGGAGAGGCATGACAAGATCCGCACCTTCAAGCCAGAACCCTACTGGCTGCTGGACCTCGCGCTCAATATGAACGGGACCCCCGTGCCTGTCACTTGGTCCCGGGGTCATTTGTTTGACAAGGTAACTAAAGATCAATTCTATGTTAATAATTATTAGTGGGATGGCTATTTTTTTTTTTTTTTTTTTTTAACATTCAATTTCTTTATTTCAATTATAATTTTACTTATATACGTTCACACACTGGTCCCTATCTATATCAGATTTTATCCTGCAGTCGACACGGTGTTTCATTGTTTTTTTACGTAATAAATAGTTGTGATCAAAATTTTCAAACAGATTACTGAGCTAGGGAAGTGATGGTCTCTATCTGAACGCGATCAACCATCATGAGATCTTGGACTTTTTCCTTATAGTGTAGTAGTATAAATTAGTAGTGTTCCCCGGGGTCAATGTTTGAACATGGAATTTACAATAATGATAAATTCTCATTGTAAATTATAAAAGTACATTATGTCAATTTTTGATAATTTTGAAGGGGTTTTTGTTTACGGAAAATAGATATTCCATGTTTTCTGCATCTCAAGACTGTACAAAAGAATTATTATATTTCTCAGCGTTCACAAGTTCCTAGCTATCAAAAAAACTGTCGCAATGGCAGAACCATTTTTTCTTTCTGGAAGTTAATGTTTATTAACCTTCAGAATTTATTAACCTTTTGATTTTTCTATTTTTTTTTTTTATATGATAAATATAATATGGAAACTTGAAAAATATGTTTATTAGATTAATATAAATAATATAAATCTTCAAAGAAAAAAATGAAGAAAAGAAAGGGGGAAAAATATCATAATAAGAAGAAAAAATATGTAATCTTTGATTATTGATGGATATACTGTGTCTATTGGCAACTCTCTATTATGAGAGCAGTCCTTTAAAATATATTTATTTTATTGTCTCTCTCTTCTAACGCAATGATTTCAGAACACTTGCCTCGTGTTCCTGAAGGCAGTGGAGAAGGAGAAGAACGTGGAGGTGATAGATGTGACGTCATCCAATCAGAGCAAGCCCAAACCCCAAGCCCTCAACACTGTGGAGCTCATGAGAGTTGCTAGTTCAGGTGAGAAAACAAATGAGTTACTCATAATCGTCAGCTCACGGTTATTTATTCTCGTCTTTCGAAATATTTGCCATACTAGGGACTCGAACCTCCACCGTCCAGGTTACGAATCCGCCACCTTGATTATCAACTGAGGTCAGTAGGTAAGAAAATAGACACTTTTTCAAACAAGTTTCATAGTATTTATTTATTTACAATTTGTTATTTGGACATATCATATACAACACAAATAATTACAAATTAATATACAATATAAGAGAAGAAATAAATAAATATATACATAATATATGTCCTAAAGGGCGGGGTTATTGTCTTTGGCAATCTCTTCCACCCAACCCTTCATTTGACGACCATAGTAATTGTTGTCAAATGAATAGAAAATAACCTACCCCGCTTGATTATCTTATACAGGGCTGGGCATGGGCCCCCATCATGCGATGCAAATCGCGGAGCGACTCTATACCCAGGGATTCATCAGCTACCCACGTACTGAGACCACCCAGTATCCCGAGAATTTTGATATGGTGTCTGTTCTGAGGCAACACGAGAGCAGCCCTGACTGGGGAGAGCATGCGAGGGAGATCCTTGCTAACGGTAAGTTAACATGAGTGTCAACTAGACATTGTGAGGTAGATTTTTGTGCTAGTGGTAATTTAACATGAGTGTCAATTGGATATTGTTGGGAGATCCTTGCTAGAGGTAAGGCAACTCGTTAGGTTAGGTAGATTTCTCAAAATTTATCAAAAATGATATAATGAATAGTGATAAAAGTCATGAAGCTTTAGGGTATTACAAGTTCTTTTTTTTTTTTTTTTTTTTTTTTTAAGCTTTATTAGATAGAACAAAAAATATATACAGTAGAACACAATAAAATATAAAGAAAAACAAAAAGATTAAACATATATACAAGAACGAAAAAAAAAAGAGAAATGCCCTACCTAAAGGGCGGGGTTATTGCCTGTGGCAATCTCTTCCACCCAACCCTTATGTATTATGAGCAATGTATTATAATTTGTAAACTGTGATACCAATGACTAGGTATTATGTTTACAAGTTTTTGAGATTCCATATGCATAACTACTAAGGTTCGAATTTTAAAACAAAATTAGATCCAGTCTTAGACTCATCAACATTATTATCTAATTATAAAAAAGGAACTGAAAAAATCTTCAACGTCATGTTCCGAAGTGCCAGTGGAAATCCCTCATTTTTCCTCAATCTCCTTCGAGAATCATACCTATCACAAGATCTATGGAACCCAGCCGGGACATGACATGTTATTCTCCCATTTGGGATTTTTACCACATAATAATACGTCTTGGGCTTACTGCTGGAATAATGGGACTTTAATAGTCCTAATGGGGCAGTATAAATAAGGCGATATTATTATTATTATTATGTTTCTCCAGGTATAAACAAGCCGCGCAAGGGTAAGGACGTGGGTGACCACCCGCCCATCACACCCACCAAGCTAGCCACGCGCGCCCAGCTGGATGGGGACCCCTGGCGGCTGTACGACTACATCACCCGGCACTTCCTGGGGACGCTGCACGCAGACCTGGTCTATAAGAAGAAAGTGGCCAAGTTTGCCGTGGCGGACGAAATGTTCAGTCTGGAAGCCAAGTATTTGCTGAGCCCAGGATACACAAGTGAGACATTTTCAATATTGAAGGGGTTTTTACTAGTTCGAGAAATTTGAAGGGGTTTTTACTAGTTCGAGAAATTTGAAGGGATTTTTACTAGTTCGACAAATTTGAAGGGGTTTTTATTAGTTTGAGAAATTTGAAGGGGTTTTTACTAGTTCGAGAAATTTGAAGGGGTTTTAGTACCTTTAAATTTGAATGAATATTAATTCACACACGTGGAAACACCTGTATGCTATAAGTTTGATGATCATTTTTCGACACGGGTTTTAAAGTTTACATCGTTTTTTTATGAGTTATTGTCAATGCTTTTAATCAGTGTTATGTAAATTATAAAAGGGTTTTTTTTTTCAATAACTCTGCAAAAATTTGAAGTCTTAATGGGACTCCCTGTTTTGGGCCGACAATCTAAAAAAAGTAAGTCTTAACGATTTGGTGTTCCTCTATTTTTTATAGTATAATCTATTTTTTAATGACTTTCCTAACTTTATCAAGAACTCTTCGGCCTTAATGTTCGCTGATGATGTCAAAGTTGACACGTTTATTACTCATCAAAGTGACTGCCTTCTACTTCAGTATATTCAGAATTTCAAAAATGTTTTGAGAAATTACAAGGATTGCCGCCTTGAGCTTTGAAGGAGGTTTGATACTTTAGAATTTTATAGAAATCATGTTTTGTAGATATGTAGATATTTTATATTTTCAAGGGCCGAATTATGAATCAGGTTTAGATTTAATATATGTAATTGGACACTATCAGCTGACTCGGGCTATCAGCTGACTATAGTGTTCTGTGATTGGTTGAAATTTCCACTAGAAGACGTACTAAGGGATAGTGTCCACTTAGATTAAATCTTAAGAACTCATCGGCCTTAATTTTCGCTGATGATGTTACATAATTTGGCCCTAAAATTTCAAATTGATGTTATTGTAGATCTATAATTTTGAAGGGGCTTTATTAATTATAATTTTGAAGGGGTTTTTTTAATTTCATTTTTGAAGGGGTTTTATAAAATCATCTAACTTCTTCAGGCGTGATGACCTGGTCGGCAATGAAGAACGAAAGCATTCCCGAGTTCCACCCCGGTGACTTGATTCCAATCCACTCGGTGAAGATGGTGGAGCGCAAGACCACTCCACCGGACTATCTCACCGAGTCGGAACTCATCACACTCATGGAGAAGCATGGCATAGGAACGGACGCCTCCATACCCGTGCATATTAACAACATCTGTCAACGTAACTACGTCACTGTTACGTCTGGTAAGTCACCATTCATTCAGTGAGTCTGTATAGGTATATCTCTATATGCATATAAATTAATATTTTTATAGTACTTATAGTGAATTCAGAACATTTTAAATACCTAATCTCTATATGCATGAATGTGGAATTTGTACTGTACATTTTAGTCATTATAAGTACAGTATAACCTGAATATAAGAGAACTTAAAGCATCTGAAATTTTTTCTCTTATATCCAGGCTTCTCTGATTAAAGCGGTTATTTTCCCTTATAGAGAGGTACATTGGACCTGTAGAAAGTTGGCATTTTCGGCCCAGCACGGCTGGGTTACTTTATTGTGGTTACCTGGTGCAAATCTCAGCGACCAGGAACCTAAATGGTAACACTGAACATAGGACAGGCTTATTATTTTTTGCTCTTTATCTTATTACGAAATAATCTGTTCTAGGTCGTCGATTAGTGCCTACCTCTCTCGGTATAGTACTGGTGCACGGGTATCAGAAGATTGACCGCGAGTTAGTGGAGGCTACAATGCGATCTGCTATCGAATCCAAACTGAGTTTGATCGCTAGAAACGAGGCCGATTTCAACACCGTGCTTCGTGAAACTTTGGATGTGTTCTCGGCCAAGTTCGTAAATTTCACGACCAATATCGAAGCCATGGATCAGCTGTTTGAAGTATCGTTTTCACCGCTCGCTGCTACTGGCAAGGCAATGTCCAGGTGAGCGAAAGCGGACTTATGAGAGAAATAATTGTTGTTATTTTGCTTTTATTTATTTTTTCACTGAAGAGTGATCAGAAAAAAAGAAGAAAGAAGTTTTCATCTAATAAATATACTAGCTAATGTTGTTTACAACCGGACTCAGTAGCTTGATCGATAAGGCGGCGGGTTTGTAACATCGAGGTCTGTGGTTTAAGTCCCAAGTTCCCAAAATTTAGTTAAGTGAGGAGTAGTTGTTACATCACGAAATTGTCACAACTCCATACTCCTCTCACTTTTCACTGATTTGTTATGACTGTTATGAGGTAATAGTTTCTCTGCAAAAGAAGGGTCACCTCACCACAAACATAAAAAAGAAGGATAAAGGCCCCAACAAAAACATAAACCCTGATGTCAATATACCTAATATCCAAGTAAACAATGTTATTTCAAGTACACACATACCTCAAAAGAAGGGTCACCTCACCACAAAAATAAAAAAAAGAAGGATAAAGGCCCCAACAAAAACATAAACCCTGATGTCAATATACCTAATATATAAGTAAACAATGTTATTTTAAGTACACACATACCTCAAAAGAAGGGTCACCTCACCACAAACATAAAAAAAAAGAAGGATAAAGGCCCCAACAAAAACATAAACCCTGATGTCAATATACCTAATATCTAAGTAAACAATGTTATTTTAAGTACACACATACCTCAAAAGAAGGGTCACCTCACCACAAACATAAAAAAAAGAAGGATAAAGGCCCCAACAAAAACATAAACCCTGATGTCAATATACCATGTCAAACAATCAACATATTTAAGGTCCATTTTTGAAAATTTTGGTACCTATCATAGACAAGATGGAAAAATAAATAAAAAATATCAATGTGGACTGGCAGATAAAATCATATATAGATAGGTGCTGCTTCATGTAAACTCTATGGTCTAAAATTAAAAAATTAAAAACAAGTCACAAAGAAAAAAAAAAAAAAAAAAAAAAATGGCCTAGTACTTTATTTTTTTTCTCAGCGTGTTCGTTTCAAATTGTTTTTTTTTTTTAAATTGCATTGTTCCAAATGGAAATACCTGGCCCGGGTAGCTAGGTACTGGTGTGTCCAATTAGAAACACCTGGCAGTGAAAGTGTTAAATGTAACAACAAAAATATCATCAGAGGGCTCTTAATAATGAACCTTCCAAACTTAATTAAAAAGTTCCGGAAAACATCGACGCTGGCTGCTTTGTAAGGTTCTGGTCAGATCACTAAAGTTAGCAATGTCTAGCGAAGTCAGGACTTGGTTGGTGATCACTTATATTCGAACCCTCGTACTGCTCGTAAATTTTTCTCAAGCCAGGCTAGGTGAGGTTAATGTGACAGGCTAGTTTCTTAGTTTACAACGAATTGAGGGTAAAACCCCTGTCTCAAATGACACGGACGTGAAAGAGAATTAAAAAAAAAAAAACGCTTGCATACGAGTCTGCAACCATTGGGACATTTTCATCTTTACTATTCAAGGTCCGAAACCCAACTGACCAAATTTCGTATTGTGCGCATGACACATACCTTCTCTCTTCTCTCCCTCTACAATTCAATACTTCGCCATTGTGCGCATGACACACACTTTCCCTCTTCTCTCCCTTTACAATTCAATATTTCGTTACATAATATCGTTACATAATATCGTTACATAATATCGTTACATAATTTCGTTACATAATTTCGTCACATAATTTTGGTTATGTGCCAGAGCAAAGACATGAAAATGTCAAAAACCTAACGTCTATCTTGTACCTAATGGACTGGCGTGGTTATTTGTTTCCCCTCCCAGGTGTGGCAAATGTCGGCGTTACATGAAATACATTCAGGCCAAGCCATCTCGGCTGCACTGTTCTAATTGTGATGAAACATACAGCGTGCCTCAGAATGGCAACATACGGATTTACAAGGTAGGTAACAATCCAAGGTAAAAGAAAATTAATTATCTGATAAATAACACACTAAAGTATGTTCAACAGTAAAAGGTGTTTGGTTAAAAATTTACAGTACTCAGGTAGTCTGACTGTCCGATTAGATTAACTGTGTTAAACTAATTAGTTGTATTATTAAACATGTTGGATCAAGTTTTATTTACAAATAACATAGAATATATACAATATACATACATAGAAATTAAAATTAACAAAACAAAACTTGATCAAGGGCGGTGCTAATGCCAACGGCATTCTCTTCCGTTCTAATTCAATATGTTTGTACTTGTAATTGTTTTTTTGTTATTGTTCTTTTTTTTTAAAAATTGGTCATGTGCCGTAGAATATACAATGCCTAACGGTAGGTATTTATTATTATTATAAATCATTGCTATCCCCAAAATTTGGTCTGGTCATTCTAAGACATTTGACTAATAAGGTAGAAACTAAATATTTTCTTACTTTCCTTATCCTATACATAGAAAGGAAAGTATTTTCTTTGGTTAAAAAAAAAACTCAACTTTTATTATTATAAATCATTGATATCCCAAAAATTTGGTGTGGTCATTCTAAGATATTTGACTAATAGGTAGAAACTAAATATTTTTTTACTTTCCTTATCCTATACACCTATACATAATTTTAATGATCATTATTTTTTTATCTTTTGTTTATACATTTTTGTGTTCCCATGAAGTACTAGGGTACTTTTCGGGAAATAGAAATAGTGTACTTTTACATAAAAAGGAAAGTATTTTCTTTGGTTTTTAAAAAAAAAAAACTCAACTCTTCCTCCCCTCAGGAACTGAAATGCCCCATCGACGATTTCGAGCTCCTCTGCTGGTCCATGGGCTCCAAGGGCAAGTCGTTCATCCTCTGTCCCTACTGCTACAACAACCCCCCCTACCGGGACATGAAGAAAGGGTCGGGGTGCAACGTGTGCGCGCACCCCACGTGTGGCCAGGCCCTGCTCAGCACCGGCATCGCGAGCTGTCTGCAATGTGAACGCGGCGTGCTTGTGCTCGACCTCTCCTCTGCGCCCAAGTGGAAGATCTGCTGCAACAAGTGAGTCAAAAGTTATCATATTTGTGTTAATCACTTTCGTGATATCACAACTACTCAAACTCGCTTTACTAAATCTACGCTGAAACCGGGACTTGGACCACCGACCTCCAGGTTACAAGTCCGCCGCCTTATCGATCAAGCTACTGAGGTCGGTACAAGTGAGTCCATTACATGTTGTTGTTGTTGTCAGCTTGGCCATCAGCTGGGGGGAGCGATGATGGTCTTCAATACACTTATTAAGCTAGGTCCACACAGGTGCAACATGCAACATGTTGCTGCAACATGAATTCACTCTGTGTGGGGACGGCTTCTGAACACGAACATAGAAACAGAATGGATCACTGACGAACACGAACTGCAACACGTTGCTGCAACAGTGTTCCAATTACCACACACATGTTGCAGCGACATGTTGCATTTTGGACCTGGGTGGACCCAGCGTTAGGTTGAAAAGTTAACTCGTCCTGAACCACATATTTCTATGTGCGATCAACCATCGTGAGAACTTGGAGTTTTTCTTTATAAGCCATTAAACCCATAGGAACTGCAAGCTAGCCTGGCTTGTTAGGTTTGGCTAGTCTGTTCTCTGTTTATAGTCCACTGGTGGGACACTAGTCTATGACTCTGTACAACTAATTATAAAAAAACTCCACGTGTTTTGTATTGGAAGAACATCACATCAAAATGATCATGCGAAAGCTTCGTTTTAGCTGTTGCTAAAATACTATAAGTGCTTAAGATAGCTACTTCTCTAAATTCGGGATCGCAAGTGGACGTGTGTACTCTAGATTATAGCTCAGTTCTTCTTTTTTTTTTTTCTTCTGTTAGGCGCTTTAACACCACTGATGTGGTTCGCGCCGATCCCTCAACGAACTAAATCAGGTTGATCAGTTTAGTTTGTTTTAAATACTCCATGACAGAGTCGATAGATGCGGAGTCGTCTTTTATGCTAGTTTATCAGAAATTTCATTTCTTTATTTATATGTAAAACAAGGTGTCATCTTTTTTCATTGGAAGCACTGACAGTATGCTTCCAGCATTGCCTCTTTGAGTGGCAATGCTGATTTGTTGAATTAAAAATTCACTGGCTCTGCTGTTCTCAGTTTTTTCTATGAGCTTTTTTCCAATGTCCTTGACCCAACGTTTGCCTTCTTCACAGAATATTCCCATGGTTTCTACTGCAAGAGCGATAAAAATCAAACCCCTCGATTTTCTTTTATGCTGTGTTCAACAGCAAGGGATTTTCGTATTTGGCTATGGATTCTACATGAAAGTATGTGTTTGACAGACAGCATCGGCAGACGGGTGGAGATGTCTTGAGAAATAGAAACTCATGGGTAATGCGAGTGTGACCAATGCGGAGTCTAGTAAGGACAACTTCTTCAAATCTAGTACAGTAGAACCTCGTTATTACAAACCCCGATATTATGAACTTAGGATAAAATGAACTTTTTTTTACCGCAGTTTTTTTTTTTAATGGAAATTTTCTCTAATTTCTCAAGATTTACTGACTTCTTTAGATCCTCACAATAGGTCTATGTACAATGTACATGTATATTTTGTATTTATATACCTAATCTGTACTTGAAATTAACATTCAAATACATGTATGCCCGTTCATATGTCTAAAATTTGCCTAATTTCCCTTTCTTTTATCTATGATTATATGGAACCCCGATATTATGAACTCTTACATTGAACCCCGATATTATGAACTCTTACATTGAACCCCGCTATTATGAACTACCCCTGGTCCCAATTAGTTCATAATGACGGGGTTCTACTGTATTTCTTTTTCAGTTCTTCTTTGTTGTTTTGAAATTACCAGAATAATTGTGAAATATACATTTGGCTAATTGATTTCTGTCCCCGCCAGATGTGACATCATCATCCATGTGTTCCCGGACGCTCAGAAGGTTCAGGTGTGCACCGAGAATAACTGTGATTGTGGCGCCCAGCTCATGAAGGTCGAGTACAAAGAGGTGAGAAACAATTCCTCTTGCTATTGTTACTTGGCTACGACGTAAAACTTTCTTCATTTACTTATCTTAGAAGCCAAATAAAAATGGCTTAGGATTGGTCCTCTGTATATAAAAAAAAAATATGAAAAATACCCTGCTACCCACATTAACCTCACCCAGCCTGGGTTGGGCCGGAATGCCAGCATCACGAAGTCTTGACCTCGCTGGACGTTGCTTAACTTCGGTGATCCAACGAGAACCGGTGCATTCAACGCGCCATCGACGCTGGCTAGATACAATGTTTAAAACCAGTTTTGCTACAAAAAAAACCAGGTCTTTCAAATAAACGGAGGGTTCACTTTTTTAAAATCACAACAATGAAATTTTGGAAAGTATAAATATGGTATGTGCATTGTGCAATCTAACTTCAATCCTTACCTTAAACACTGAGCAAAAACTTTTGTTCCAACCCAGCACGATTACTAGATTTTTAAAAGTTCTGGGCATTTCAAAATTCAATGACTCCCCTTAATTTGGCCCCTGATCAGGGTAAGAAATTGCCAATTAGGCACCAGAAAAGCATCATAATAATAATGGGACACTCCATGCAAAATGTTAAATCGGATAAAAATTCAATTTTTAGGTATGAGGAGGTATCACACTTGGGTGGTCCTAGCTCAGTTAGGGTCCATTTTCGCACCCAAGTTTATTTAACAAGTGACCTTTATTTTGAAAGAGTAGAAGAATTCATATATCTGGGTAGTAGAATAACTAAAGATGGAAAGAGTAAGCAAGACATCAGACATAGAATAGCATAAGGGAAACAAGCTTTCAATAAGAAACAACAACATCTCCAACAACATCAATATTGAGAGCAGGAAAAGACTATAAAGGCGTATGTCTGGAGTGTAGTGTTATATGGAAGCGAAGCTTAGATAATTGATGGTGAAGATCAAAAAAGAATAGAAGCATTCGAAATGTGGTGTTATAGATTTATAGAAGGCTGATGAAGATAGGGAGGATGGACAGAGTGACCAATTAGGAGGTATTGAGAAGAGTACGAGATAAAAGAATTATGTTAAACACAATTATTAAAAGAGACATTTAAAAAAGTGAACCCTCCGTTTATTTGAAAGACCTGGTTTTTTTTGAGACATGAAAGCATACCACATCACCTACTTGAAGAAGGAATTTGTAAAATATGTTAAAGAGGAAGACCTCCCAAATATTGCAACCAACTTATAAAAACCTTAGGATTGTATTGCTATGAAAATATGAAAAGATTTGCACAAGATAGAGAAGAATGGAGAATTGCTGCAGACCAGTTGTTTAACTGATAACCATGTGACCTTTATTTTAGCTCTAGTATAAGTGGTTTAAAGGTTCGCTATGTTTTCAGTTACACCCTGTATTATATCGATATATTTTAGCTCGATATGTTGATATACAGGGTTTTAACTTTCTGGATTCTACATGAAAATTTCGAATTTATTTTAGCCGTATTTTTCTTTCTAACCAAAGTGGATTCAAATGGAATAAAATGGAAGAACGGGAGGAAAGTCATTCTTCTTTTGAAAGAGGAAAAATCTTCTTTCAGTTTGGTCAACCAAAATGTATTTATAAAATTCTTGCTTCCATTTATTTTATAGGTTAAGTTTTCATTTTTCCATTGTTTATCTTTAAAAGTACCGAAACGCATTTTTCTTTCACGAATAGTGGGGAAGCTGAACTTGGAAGAAAATGGAAATATTTGGAAATACCGAAGCTGGATTTTTTTTCCAGAAGAAAAACACGGCTTTTTATTTCTTTACCTAAATTCAGTTTCTTGAACTAATTTTTTTAATCGAAACTTCTCATTTTTTTTTATACTTTGTTAACGAGTCTGGTATTGAGAAGACCCACTGTTTTCTTTACGGTGTTGCCACATGGCATGATAATAGCATGTAAGTTCGATCGGATTAATTTTCCGATCGAGCTTTCTAATTTTTGAGGTTGGTACCGTCAATCGGCGGTGTCAATGATGTTACATCTTAAACTAAGAGTTACAGTCATTAAAGAATTGGGCGGATCGATGGTCTTCCCTGTGTAAGTGTGTAACATCTTACGTGATATCGAATTACTAAAGAAGCAGAAAGGTTTTTTTTTACTATTTATTGTTACATATTTACGTCCCATATGTAATGCATATATGAAAAGTAGATTATATATATTAGATTTATTTATGCTAACCGTTAACAATTATCTTAATATATAAATGTCAAAGTCACCGACTGACTGACCACTTACTGACTGATCATCGCTCTACAGCCCAAACCGTAAGTCCTAGGAAGCTGAAATTTGGTAGGTAGCTTTGTCTTATAGTCTAGATGTGCAATAAGACGGGATTTTTCGAAACTCCCACTACAACACCTGCAATTGGCGAAAAAGGATTTTTTGCTTTCACGGCCATGCCTCGGCCCGCAAAGCGGGCGACAGCCCGCTAGTTTTCAATAAATGCCTTGGAACATGCACGTTTCATTCCGCCCTAATAGAATCTGTGATTAAGCCAATACAAAAAAAAAACAATACTTTCTTTACCTTATAGGTAATAGAAAGTAAAAAAAAGTTCAGACAGCCATATAGAAAATACCACCCCATATCAAACTTACCTAAACATCATTGCAATAAATTGTTGTGAACATCACACGACTTTCTATAACAATTGAGGAAGTTTTATCAGAAATTAACATATCCTCAAGTTAAATTTTCAAAAAAACCCTTTTTTTTATTAAAAGTATTAAAATGATGTGCAAAATTAACATCTTACGTCGGCTTTGCCTCTGATAATCAAAAGCCATCAGTGGCATGGCCGAAGTTGGGGATTGCCTTCCAGACACAAGGCTTTCTGGCGCGACGCGAATCGAGGTATTTCGGCGGATAATGGAAGTTTCCCGGATATGTCGCATCACGGGAACCGTGTTCTCGTAGCGCTAGGCCGGAACACTCGACCCCAGCACAGGCTCCTATTATTATTATTATTATAGAAAGCTTTATTAGGTAGATCAAAAAATATATACAGTAGAATACAATGAAATATAAAGAAAAACAAAAAGATTAAGCAAATATACAAGAAAAAAAAAGAGAAAGAAGTTAATGTCCTAACTAAAGGGCGGGGTTATTGCCTGTGGCAAACTCTTCCCCCCAACCCTTACTAGAGCAGACCTAGAACCAAGCGGGGAAAAGCTATGCCACTCAGTGGAATTCCTCGACACTGGGCAAGCTAAATACTAGACTCTAGGCGGGGAATTTCGATTATCCGCCAAAATAAAATAAATAAATAAATAATATCGCCTTATTTATACTGCCCGATTAGGACTATTAAAGTCCCATTATTCCAGCAGTAAGCCCAAGACATATTATTATGTGGTAAAAATCCCAATTGGGAGGATAACATGTCATGTCCCAGCTGGGTTTCGAACCCACGACCTCTGGAGTCTTTGGATTCACAGAGTACCGCCTTTACCACTGAGCTACCGGGACAGACTCGGCCATGCCTCAGATGAGTTTTTCGAGTAGTGTGATCGATTCCGGGCGGCCTTCAAGAGGGGTCGACCCGAGTCAGATTTTGTTTAACTGTTACTGTTTCGGCTGTAGAAGCATTTTACGGAGGAACCTTTCACTCTCGCCCGAAAAATCCATTCCATTCAAACCTGAATAACCTGGATAATCAAATGAGGATCATCTAGAAATCCTGATATCAGGAATTTCCTGCAACATATACAGGTTGTTTCTGAAATGAGTGCAGATAATGATACCATAGATTCCCCTAGTCAAATAAACATGGGTTAACTCTATAACATTAGGGATTGGAAATGAACTCTGGCGGAGTTAGGACCACCCAAAGGTGGTAATTACCCTTACAAATTAAATTTAATTCTTATCAGATTGACTTTTTTTTTAGTATTCTTCTAACGAAGCAATGTTGTTAGCTCCACTTATAAGAACAATAAAAGAAGAAGTTGTGAAAGTGAAAAAAATTGCACTCATTTTAAAAACTTTCTGTATAAATATGTTCAGCATTCAAAGATACCTCTATAAATGCAGATGATCTAAAAATCTTTTTAAAAAAAAAATTCATACAACGCAATAGACTGTCAGCTATTACAAAAAGATCTGCATATAATACAAAAATGATTGTAAACAATAGGACTGAAATTCTACCCAGAGAAATGTTTAGTATTATAGTATCACATTGAAAAGCCGGTTATTGATTACAAATTAAATGTCCTACAAGTACATAATATACTTCCAAATCCTCTACACAGTACCACCACAGTGGGTTGACTATGAAACCACCCACATTAAGAGATGAAGAAGAAGTTCGGTTGGGTGGAACAGCTCACAGTGTGAGAATCCTACCGTTAAAGCCATAAAAAAATCCTCATTTACTATGTATCAGATATAATAATAATGTTTTTTATGTATTTTTACTTTCGGTGTTTATTAATATTTACATATATACCTTTCGGTATATATGTAAATATTAAAAAGTAGAGTTTATAAAGAAAGATTGTCAAATGAAGTTCTCCATTTTGTTCTCAGGAGAGGACGAAGCTGCCTCGGGACCTCACGGAATTCACCGGTTGCATCTTCTGCGCGGAGGAGTTTGCCCCCCTCGTGGAGAAGATCCGAGCCGTGCCCTCTCGTCCTGCGAGGGGGGGCGGTGGGCACAGAAACCGCGGGGGCAGGGGGGGCAAGGGCAAGCCCCGCGGCGGGGGAGGTGAGATAACCATTCCGACCAGTTACATAGTCGCTAATTAATAGAGATTTTATCTAATTTTAGCTAATTAATATCCCCCTCAGTCAACACAAGTTTTAGACCATGTGTCTAAAACTTTCGACGAGGGGTATATATGTTAATTTGTTGCGTTAAGTTTACATTGTACAAAATAAAGTATAAAAAGTATAATAGACTATCTCAAAAGTGTTAGGTATACAACTCAAAAGTGTCTGAAACTTTGACCACATGCTGTCTAGTTGTGTGAAAGAGCTCAGAGTAGTAGAATCCCGCTCAAGCCATACATAATATCGAAATAATTTGAAGATAGAAAACACTAAACTTGGCTTTTTTTGTTTTACTTAATTATTTATTTTCAGATGGCCATTTTGACAGTTACGGCATCGCCAGTGAACTAAAGATTCTTGAACTAAAGACTAAAGTTTATTTGTTTTACCAAGAGATGTGTGATGTCACAAAAGATCTATCCAAGGTCGCAGTGACTAAGAACTTTCGTATCCGATAGCCCTACCTTTACCAATACCAAGAGATGTGTATAAGTTTGTCCTGAGAACTTATATATTTCATTATAAACAATAGCACCAAAACAAGTGCAATGAAGGGCCTTTTTGATTATTATCTAAAGTAATGTTATGCAACAGTTCCAGGGTACTGAGATTAGAAAGAGAGGAGGATGTTTAGTGGGTATAGCACATCGTTTTCAGTGGCTAAACCTCACACTGTCCACCAGAGCCAGATATGGTCCGGGTGTTCGTCTGGAATTGCAAGAAGATTGACCTCCTCTCTAGAAAAAAAAGTATAAACAAGTATTTTTCTTTCTTTTTATCAATGTCTTGGGCTGAATCTACCTTTTCTCTCTGTTGCAGGAGGCAAGCCCAATAAACAAGTATTTTTCTTTCTTTTTATCAATGTCCTGAGCTGAATCTACCTTGTCTCTCTGTTGCAGGAGGCAAGCCCAAGCCCCCGAAGGACAAGATGGCCCAGCTGGCCGCCTACTTTGTTTAACTAGTGGCCTCCCCGCGGGTCAAAGTCATTTGACATGGGGAACTCTCGCCTGCGTGCTCTCGGCTCCTTCGTCTTCTTCCGGACTCTTCGCAAATCCAAATCTCCTCTCGAATCCAATCCCATTTTCCGAAGCGAGACTCACTTGCAATTCAAGTATTGTTTCAAATGCTAGGCTCATTTCGTCTTCTTCCGCAAATCCAAATCTCTTCTCGAATTCAATCCAATTTTCCGAAGCGAGACTCACTTGCAATTCAAGTATTGTTTCAAATGCTAGGCTCATTTCAAATCAAATCCTCACTCTTTCGTGTTGAAGATCTTCAGGACTCATTCCTAATCCCATTCTCACCTTGTGAGATTGAATTTCTTATTCCACGAAGTGATTGTCTTCTTTCTTTTCAGTACCTAATCATCCAAGTTCTTCAAATCCCTCTTCCACATAGGCATCTCTTTTTTACCTGCAGTGCTGTGAGAGTGCTAATCCAATATCAGCTTCTGTCGGATGAAATCAAAGTCTTTCATCCTGTACATATCTTAGAGCCTCTCGAAGAAATCCTCCGAACCTTTGTCCTTTCACAAGCCATTTTCTTACAAGAGAGCTTTCCAACACCTTTCCTTGTTCAGAGCTACTTACTTCCAGTCCAACAGTTTCAGCTCTGGATATTTGTCCTATCATTTGAAGTTCATAGCCTACCCTCTTTCTTCAAGGAAAAACATCCACCAGTAAGAGACTTGCCCAAATCAGACTTCCCTGCAAACCTAGTACTTTCTATGATTTGTACAAGAAACAAGGAACCTTTCACAAATATGACGTCTATTGAAGATGAAAAGCTGCGAGAACAGAGAAAACTATATAGACCCAGCATGTGTGAGAAACTACTGGGGTTAAGTCATACCCTTTCTAGCATCAATTGTTTTCCCATTAACTCGAGTGCATGGGTGACTCAAAATACCGCTTGTGGCCGCAATGATTCTCCTTGTCGATTGCGGTCAACTGAACTTGTTCCCCATGTCTCTAATGACCCAGTGTTTTGTGTTTTAGCTTGTACTTTTAGTATAATAGTTTTCTCCTGTATAACAAGTAGCCTTGGTGTCCAAATCAAAATAGATAATATAAGCTTGTGTCGAATATCTTTTTATTCCTCGTCTCTTGACCTATCCTCCATATCTTCCTTCTGTTTTTCCAAGTGCTACGCTGCGCAAGATTCCTGTTCTGCGCTAGAAATCGGTGTCGTGTCTGTGGTAAATTTGTTAACAATCAAGGTTACTAATGGAATAATATTAGCAAGTTTTTTGTTCTTACTGTGTTTAACATATTACCATTTCAAGAGCAGGCTAAATATTTCGTTTGTGATATGGATTAAAATATGGGTGTTTTTGTTTAGTTGTTTATGCAAGTCCTCTAATTATTTGTGCAGATATTTTAGAAGAGATTTCCTAAGTGGTAATTTCGTAAATAAAATATATTCACCTGTCGTTTCCTTTTCTTTTTTGTTTAGAAATTTAGAACAAAATTTGTTGAATCTTTACCTGGGAGTATTTTCCAAGCTAATAAAGGTTCCGATCGCGTATGTTTACATATCTGCACAGTGCTGGAACGATGTTTTTAATTTTCTTTTGTGCCAAATCAAACAAACTTGTGATATTTTAAGAACTTTAAAATCGAATGAAGAAGTGCATTATTGTTGGCTTCCGACAGTTTTAATAGGTCTTCTTTATGTTATAATCAGTTGGTTTGGTTTTAATATTGCCCATAATGGGAATGGTCATTCTTATTTTGTTAGAAGTTACTCTTGTTGGAATACTCGATATTTTTGTTTAACTTTTGATTTTTTTTCTTTTATCAATTGTTTTCCTAGAATTGTTGGTTGCTTTTTTAAAAGAAGTAATGTATTGCACAAGCCGTTTTTGAAAAGTGATTTCAATATTACAAACGAATTATTTACCTGTGATTTCAGTTTTCTTCCAATCCGTCTTTCTTTTTTACCGAAAACTTGTTGTTCTGTTTTATTGAAACCCTATTCTACTGTTATACTCAAACCTTGTTTTCTTTTTTCATTTATTTTAGTCCAATTTCATTTTATTTCGAATCTCCCCGTGCCATACCCCGCATCTAATGCGAATCTAGATTTATTCATCCGCAGCTCTGCCGAACGAATCCAAAGCTACTTGTTATACAGGAGAGAAGTTAGTCAAGCAGAGTGTCATTTCGTTTTCAATACCAGCACCACTCTGAAGGTTGCCATTCACCCGTATGAAACATCGCTAGCTTTGCCAAGCAATGTTCTCTCAAAGAACATCGAACAACTCTCAATACTCAAAGTATACAAATCTTGCCACCATCTAGTCACAAATCTGCGATTGTCTATTTGTGAGCTTCAAGCTCCAATAGATTATTCCAATGTCACTTGTCAAACAAAAGAAATTAAAATGTTCGCGATTGAACATTTAAATGTTCTATTAATAAATTATCTGCCAATATACCACACTGATTATTCAACTGTAGGTAGTTCAGATTTCCTAATTAAAAGTGTAGTTAAATGTTATTATTATTTGAATATCCTAGAAAAACTCCGTTTTCTAGTAGCAAAAAATACTTTTTTCCCATTAAAAGACCGAAGTAGTTTTCAATCAGTAGATAATAATACTATTACAGCAAATATTTCTCCATTATTTGCACTAAAACCTTGTCCTTATCTGTGGTTGCTGTTACCTGGGCTGACACTCTGCACAACTCATTTTTCAGTATTCCTAGTAAAATTATGTGTTTTGAAATCTCCTAATTATTTAGCGTACTTTAATCAAACAATAACTTCTTGTCATTTAAATAGTAGTAATTATTTTAAGTTAGCAACCGTTAGCATCCTAACGGTTAGCCATTTTAATTGTTTGATTTGTGTTGTGGGTGTTTTCTTAACATTTCGTGTGTCTATTTCCTAGCATTTATTTAGGTGATTCTTCGTTACAGAGGAACAATTCAAGGGCTGTGAAGTGAACGTACTACAGGGGTTTTGTTGTAGCAGTGATACTAGTAATAACGTTACTAAAGTCAGTAGGGTACAAAGATGATATAAAGACTGATTTTCTACCTGAAATGTAAAATTGACTGAATGACTGAAAAGTGAATCTTTTCTCCTATTTCATAAAAATCTATTTATCATAAATATTTATTTTTTGTAGTGAATAATTCCAACATTTTGCTTTCTGTGAGATTTCACAATTGCAGCGCTATAACAAAAACAAAGCCAACTCTTGGTAAAATAATGATAATAAGTAATCATAATGCTGATGGGGGAAAATACAGAATAAGGAACTTCCAATATCTTTAGATATATGTACTTACTCGGTGTTAATTGTGTTCTTTATTATAAAATGTTGAAATATAATTTCAAGCTATCATTTACCAGTATTGATCTTCCTATCCACGCTCTAATGTTGCGCCCTTGCTTTGTTCCTCTGTGTAAACTAGGTACTAAATGATTCTTAGTACTAGAATTAGGGTGCATTATCAAATTTTATCAAATATTTCTTTTAGCTGTTATCTACATCATTTAAATTTTAGATGTATAAAACACAACTACGTAATGAAATATAAGATAAGAAAAGTAAAAAAAAAGGTGTCATAACAGACTGAAAATTATCAGAAATTTTACAAGACTGGAAAAATAGAAAGGAAGAAAAATTGGAGAAAAAAACCCCCATTTTTCCGTTTGGGAGCGAATACCTTTATTTTCTAGAACAAACGTGATGCTCGAATTATCTTTCGACTGTGTTAACTTAATGTCTGTAAATGAAACCCATAATGTAGAGTGAAAGCTTTTACGGCCTCAGTCTTTTCAACAAGGGGTAATATTCCTACTTGAAGTATTACAAAAAGTAATCGGAAAAGTTAGGGAATTTCACATTGACAATTTGGTAGACATCCTGAATAAATACAGGGTGCGGCGCGGTAATGTCCCATTTTGAATCGCCCAGTGTGAAGCCGCACTTCTAATTAGCCAAGTTCAAACAAAGTTAGAATATGCACAAACTACTAATTTTTTCGATTCAATTTAGCTCTATTGTCAAAATGATTTTATCAAAGCAACAGAAAGCTTATTGCGTTGGAGAGTTATTTTTCGAAAAATAAGTGTATCGCAGCAGTACAGCGGGAGTTTGACATTGCACACCAAACTGTAACTCGATCTACATGGAGGGGGTTTTCATTAAGTTCCCTAGGGTTGTTGTCACTCCAATAACGCATATTTTGTTTATTAACACAGCCTGAAATGTGAAAATGGGCTTCATCACTAAAGAAAACTATAGCATCTGGAAGTAAGGAGTCAATCAGGGTTTCACATGCATTTTGTCGTTGAATAAAGTCTCGCTCGAACAATTCCTGCACCAATACCATTTTGTAGGGATGAAAATGCAGTTCTTTTTGAAGTATTCTCCGCAATTAACGGTCTGATATGCCAAGAGCAGCAGTATGCTTGCGAGCTGAGCGCCTAGGTCACTGCATTATCGCCTCACGTACTCGTTCAACGTTTTGGCGGGTTGACACAGGCTGTGTTAATAAACAAAATATCCGTTATTGGAGTGACAACAACCCTAGGGAACTTCATGAAAACCCCCTCCATGCAGATCGAGTTACAGTTTGGTGTGCAAACTCCCGCTGTACTGCTACGATACACTTATTTTTCGAAAAATAACTCTCCACGCAAAGAGCTTTCTGTTGCTTTGATAAAATTATTTTGACAACTGAGCTAAATTGAATCGAAAAAATTAGTAGTTTGTGCATCTTCTAACTTTGTTCGAACTTGTCTAATTAGAAGTGCGGCTTCACACTGGGCGATTCAAAATGGGACATTACCGCGCCGCACCCTGTATAACGAAGATCAGAAGTAAAACAATAATGAAATATTTTTAATTAGAAAAATATTATTATTATTATTATGCAATTACTTCCAATAAATTTCTAATATTAGAAATCGGAAGTATTTTTTAGTTGAGTGGGTGAATTAAAAAAAAAGAAAGAAATATGAAATTTGATAAACGCACCCATAAAGTTAATAAAATTTATTTATCATACTTTATCAACATTTTCACCGTTACCACGGATAATTTATTCGTTCCCCTCATCCCCTTTTTACTTGCTTTTATTTTTAAAGAAAATATCGGCTAGATGTCTGGGGTCGGTGTTGGATCTTGATGTTAATATTATAGTTTTGAATTTTTTTGGGACTGAATAGGGAATGTCTATCGAAATCTTTATTTTAAAAAAGTTGAAAATCAATTAAAATGCATAGATAATTTATTTAAGAGTTCAGGGCCAAGTTAAGAGTAGAATAATTAATAGAAAAAGAAAGAAAATCTGATACTTGAGTCTGATTTTAACCGAATACTTTTTGTTGTCTCCTATAAATGTCTCTGTTGTTTGAACTTGGAATCTTTCACATGGATCTTATAAACCCAAAATCAATACCTCAAGACCTCAAAGTATTATTTAATCCAACTCCACCCCACCATTTTGAAAGTGATAAACATGTAGTACTTTTTTCTGGAACAAATTTTGCTTTTGTTTATTTTGTATTATTTCATATTCATTCTCTCCTCTCAGTTTGAACGCCAACTCCATTGGATATGGTCTCTATTAACTAGAGGATCAAATCATTACTTTTGTTGTATTTTTTAATTTATTCTTTTTTTATATACCTATACTCGCTTAAGTATGAATCTAAAATAAAATTGGTAGGTACATGCAGCAATTTTTTATAGGTACAATTTAGGCACTGGCTCTGGTAGACTTTTTTTAGCTGTCATTTATATGATAAAGGTGGCGTTTTTCCCTGCTGAACTATAAAGGAAGGAATGATGGTCTAAAAATAAACGAATCATAATTTACATGAAAAGCCAGTGCTTAGTATTTTTAATTTATTGAAAGAAACAGTAGCTGTAATAACCCACTTGGTGGCATCAATCGTTTAAACACAGTGAGATTAATAGCTTTATCTGAAAAAATCTCCTGTTTAGATCCCAACCATGCACGACGTTGGTTATATCTAGTGATAGCCACTCCAATGTCTCTGATTTAAATAAATGAATTTTATTTTAATAAATTATTTATTTTTTCATTCTTTTTACGTATTATTTTTTACATACAACATGATCTCTTGATTATTTTACTTTGTATAATTAAATTTAGTTTAATTTGTGAATGATATCCACCTTATGTATGTGTAATATTTTTAAAAATCTCTTTAGGTAATACATAACATTAAAAATATTTACTATTCAATTTCTTGATGTCTCTAAGTAATGTGTTTTAAATTTCAATCCTTTTTCCTCCAGATGATAATCTAAAATTTAGTATTCTTATTATATTTTCTTCCGTAATCCAGAGATCCTGAGTTCGATCCCCGGTTGGAGCAGACTTTTCACACAGAAAATTCTGTTCCCTCCGTACATGTGAGGCTGGCATTTCCGGCCCTACCCAGGCTGGGTGAGGTTAATTTAGGTAGCTGTTACGATTCCCAGCGAATGGAGGGTAAAACCCCCGACCTAATCCAGTACGTTAAATCCAATAGAAGTGTTGGCGTTAGGAAGGGCATCCAGCCGTAATAAATGTGTCATAACCAACCAATCTCAACCATGAGGTTGAACAACGTCGACCCTGTTTGAGTGGGATAAGACGGAGTAAAAGAAGATTAGATTTTTCCTTCAACGGGAGGCTTTTAATAACTGAGGTCAGATCATACTGCAATGAGAAGAAAACAGAATAAAAGAAAGTTGACAAAAATCATGAAACGAATTGGCAGAAGTATTTGCCAAGAGCAGGAATCGAACCTGCAAGATAGAAGTTTCAAGACAAGCAAGGTAGTTTGGCTTCAGAGGTTTTTGTGACATTGTTTCCGAGTCATACGTACGACACAAACACACAAATACATCTTGTGTAAATTATTTGAGAAGAACCACTTCTTTGGAAGAACTTCCTCATTTTGTTCAAAACGACTTCTTTGGAAGCACTGCTCAATGGTATAGTCTCCTAATACTTCTATAGCAATATCCAGGCACCAAGGTGTTGTCAGTTCAAAATGTTTATTTATTTACTGCTTATAGGTATAAAGTCCTAATACTTCAATTGTAATTTTAAAATATACTTAAACCATTTGATAAGAAGGAACGAAGAACCACTTCGTTGGAGGAACTGCTTCATTTGATTAAAACCACTTCGTTGGAAGAACTGCTTTGAGTGTTAGTCTCCTAATACTTCTATGATTGTGTGTAAAGTATTTGATCCACTTCTTTGGAGGAACTGTTTCATTTGATACCACTTCGTTGGAAGAACTGCTTTGAATGTATAGTCTCCTAATACTTTTAGTGAAATATTCTTTGAACCACCAAGCCTTGCTGTTCTAGCCTGAATACCACAGTGTATTTCTTTTAACTGCTTAAAGGTATAGATAGATAGAGATTCCTAATACTTCTAATAAAATGTTTGATCCTCAATTTAAAGCATTTATTTAATTAAAACTGCTTAGAAGTATAAACTCCCAATACTTTTGTTGTAATATCCAGGGCCAGGTTATGTTCACGCAACAGTACAGAGTTATTCATTGCTCAACCAGGTACATCGGAGTGACTTGTTTATACGTCAGTTCTCCTCAGAACACTGAGGTGTTGAATCTGTGTTTTAAATCCATGTTCTACGGAATCTACGGTATTCGATCTGACTAAGACTAGGTGAGATTGCTGTTGGTTGGTCGATCGCCCATTAAAAAATGTGGTTCACAATGAGCCAACTTTTCCACTTAAACACCGACATTTCTTTAAAATCACTCTCTTCTCCATTGATAAATGAGTAGTTGTTGTTTGTCCAGCGAATGTTGTACAAAATCCCTGAAGCGAGGTGACCATCTACGAGACGGAAGACGTAAACCCAACAAAAGAGAAAAAAAATAAGAAAAAGATAGTAAAGAGAAAAATAAAAACTCACATAAGAACTACTTGGCAATCAAATATTTAGCAGATTTAATGCATTTTAATTTAAATATTACACAAGTTCATTAAATATTTACAAAGAGAATTGGATAAATTTTACATTAACTCTAGCCTGACGTTAATTTTTGTCGATAATGTTGTCTTGACAGATCAATTTGAAAATTATCTACTGACGGAAGAGAAAAATCAAAGCTGGTCGGTAAACAAGAGATGTGTGGAATAATAATTTATTGATGTAAGTATAACCCATATACCGGGTGGGACCAGATCTAAAAACTAGCGCGAGTATTTTTGAGTTCTCGCTCGAATCAAGTAATTTACTATTCCATACTCAACCACACAATAATGGCACCCGAAACTATTGCTGGATGAAGGAACTGAGAAGTTATATTCGGGAAGTAAATAGTCTATTTGTTATCTATTTATTGACTTAACAAAGCTAATGTTTGTACTAAATAAATAAAAAAAGACATGATGGTAGTAAGAAAAGTTGTAGATATGCCAATATTAGAGTATTATTTTATTTTTTTACAATTCAAAGGGATGAAATCTTAATTTGAGGTGAACAAAAACAAGGTGAAATACAGACTTCAAGTTTAAGCGTTTGTTTACACCATTTACACCAATACGGTGGGCTAGCGCCGAGGAAATGACTAGGACCTTGTATTGTTCCATGAAAACGCCACAGAACGAGACAAATGCAATTCTTGTTAATACTATGGGGGTTTCTTCTCACGAGACAAGAATTTTTTTACAAGGTTATCATTTGTTCGAATTAATCACTATGTCTCTTTTTTATATAGGGCGTTCTTCACACCTCGGCCGAGGATTTGATTACGCCGAGATACGCAATGAAAGCTAGAATACAATATTATGTACTAGCTTTACAATTTTTTGCTCAACTTGGGACTTGAACCACCGACCTCCAAATTTCAAGTCACGGTCTTTTCGATCAAGCTACTGAAATATTTTTGAATTTCCGGACGAGACAAAAATATTCTTGTCTTATCTCCAATTCATCATCATAGGGTGGCGTCAAGCCTGCTGGTGCTGCCTCAGGTAGATGAATTAGACACTCGATACTGTCTCAAGCCTGCTGGTGCTGTCTCAGGTAGATGAATTAGACACTCAATACTGTCTCAAGCCTGCTGGTGCTGTCTCAGGTAGATGAATTAGACACTCAATACTGTCTCAAGCCTGCTGGTGCTGTCTCAGGTAGATGAATTAGACACTCAATACTGTCTCAAACCTGCTGGTGCTGTCTCAGGTAGATGAATTAGACACTCAATGCTGTCTCAAGCCTGCTGGTGCTGTCTCAGGTAGATGAATTAGACACTCAATACTGTCTCAAGCCTGCTGGTGCTGTCTCAGGTAGATGAATTAGACACTCAATACTGTCTCAAGCCTGCTGGTGCTGCCTCAGGTAGATGAATTAGACATTCAATGCTGTCTCAAGCCTGCTGGTGCTGCCTCAGGTAGATGAATTAGACACTCAATACTGTCTCAAGCCTGCTGGTGCTGCCTCAGGTAGATGAATTAGACATTCAATGCTGTCTCAAGCCTGCTGGTGCTGCCTCAGGTAGATGAATTAGACACTCAATACTGTCTCAAGCCTGCTGGTGCTGTCTCAGGTAGATGAATTAGACACTCAATGCTGCCTCAAGCCTGCTGGTGCTGTCTCAGGTAGATGAATTAGACACTCGATGATGTCTCAAGCCTGCTGGTGCTGTCTCAGGTAGATGAGCTGAGCCTGGCTCTCTAGCTTGGACAGCTTGCTGACGCTGGGCTCCATCTGAGTGACGTGGTTCACGTAGGAGCTGCCGGTGTTGGCTCGCTTCTGACCGTACGTCACTTTGCCGTCGAACTCGTCAGCCGGGATGTCTAGCTTCTCGTCCACCTGCGAGGAGATCAGTTTAATCAGTATAAACAGAAAATTGTCTTATCTCCAATTACATAATTATAATAAATAATATTAAACTTTCATGTATATAAAAATCAGTAAAAAAAACATTAGACATTCAATACTGTCTCAAGCCTGCTGGTGCTGCCTCAGGTAGATGCCGCCTCAATTTGTGTAAGATGAACAAAGTAATATTTTAGTAGGTTGTGCACAGTGCTGTACATAACTCAGATAGGGTTGGGTGGAAGAGATTGCCAGAGGCAATAACCCCGCCCTTTAGGTAGGACGTTCATAGACATAAACGAACCCTTTATCTCTTTTAACTTCCACCCAATCCTTTATAACCCCGCCCTTTAGGTAGTACATTAGCTTTATTCTTTTTTGTTCTTGTTTCTTTGTTAATCTATTTTTTTATATATAATTTGTTGTTGTTGTTGTTGTTGTTGTTGTTGTAGCCAGCTTGGCTACAGCTAGAGGGGGGAGTGATGGTCTCCAGCCAACTTTATTTCAAAGTTGGCTCGTCCTAAACCACATATTTTTATGTGCGATCAACCATCATGAGGACTTGGACTTTTCTTTATAAGCCACTAGCGGGCTGTCGCCCGCTTTGCGGGCCGAGGCATGGCCGTGAAAGCAAAAAATCCTTTTTCGCCAATGGCAGGTGTTGTAGTGGGAGTTTCGAAAAATCCCGTCTTCTTGCACATCTAGACTATAAGACAAAGCTACCAAATTTCAGCTCGCTAGGTATTATGGTTTGGGCTGTAGAGCGATGATCAGTCAGTCAGTGACTTTGACATTTATATATTAAGATTAAACCCTAAGGAAACTGCAATCTAGCCTGGTTTGTAAGGGTTGGCTAGTCTGTTCTCTGTTTATAGTCCTCTAACGAGACACTGGTCTTCTCCCTGTTTAACGTCTCCCAGCCAGGCTTTAATGCAAGTAGCGACTATTGGCGGAATCATGGGTAATCACAGCTCGATTGTTATTATGGAGGAAACAATTAAACAAAATACTTAAAAACTGTGTTTCGTGTTAATATAGGATGGCAGGCGGGTGTTCTCTTAACGAGCGTCCGCCTTTCATCGAGCTTGATACTCGGGTCGCACTGGTACTTTCATTGTCTTTCAGAAATACTCAACACATCATCATAATAATAATAATATCGCCTTATTTATACTGCCCGATTAGCACTATTAAGTCCCATTATTCCAGCAGTAAGCCCAAGACATATTATTATGTGGTAAAAATCCCAAATGGGAGGATGACTTGTCATGTCCCGGCTGGGTTTCGAACCCACGACCTCTGGAATCTCTGGATTCACAGAGTACCGCCTTTACCACTGAGCTACCGAGACAGACCGGAACCATGAACGATGGTAGCTACTAGAGTGTGGATAAATGAATTTCTAGAAGTTAAAATATAAATAAAGTAAAATGAAAATATATGTCCCAACTAAGGGGAAATGTTATTGCCTAAGGTAATCTCTTGCACACATCCCCTGGGCAATTCGATCTATGACTCAGGATCTCCTACAAACGAGCAAGGTTATTTACCTGCTGAATGGTTACGTTCAGATGCTCCTCTATCTCTCCTAGCATTCGCTTCTCATCGAACCAGATGCAACAACCTGAGGGACGAAGTACAGAGGGGGTGGTGTAAGTTGACAGAAAAGAGAGATATGAATTAAAATAAGGGAACAAAACAAACAATTTACAAATATGTGAGTAACAGTAGTGTGATAATAAATAGATATTTTTTTAATAAATATTTTATTTTATAAATTAGAAATAATAATAATAATATCGCCTTATTTATACTGCCCGATTAAGACTACTAAAGTCTCATTGTTCCAGCAGTAAGCACAAGACATATTATCTTGTGGTAAAAATCCCAAATGGGAGGATAACTTGTCATGTCCCGCCTGGGTTTCGAACCCACGACCTCTGGAATCTCTGGATTCACAGAGTGCCGCCTTTACCACTGAGCTACCGGGACAGTGATATGAATAAAATAGGGGAACAAAACAAACAATTTACAAATATGTGAATAATAGTAGTGTGATAATAAATAGATATTCTGAAAATACCACGTTCTTTTTTAAATCAAACAAAACTCTGATAAATATTTTATAAATTTAAAATAGCCCAAGCACGTGAAAAATCCTTCACATAGGAACTCTAATGCGTCACGACATCATTTGTGTGTAATGTGGTCAAGACCAACGGGCCAGAGGTCATTTAATCCCGCTGTGATATCACAATTACTAGAACTCACTTTATTTGAAGTTGGGACTCGAACCACCGACCTCCGGTTACGAGTCTGCCGGCTAATTGATCAACCGACTGAGGTCGGTTAACAAATTGAAGGCCTCGCTCAAAAAACGAGCTATCTGCATTTTTCATAAATGTAAGGAAAACAGGCGCGGCCGGTAAGGAAATGTTTTAGGGGTGCTGCATACCGGACTAAATTAGGTTTAATTCAGTATCTAAAGTGTTTTAAGTTTGTTTACCATGCCCATTATAATAATTATGCATTAATTATTCTAGAAATGTGTGATAATTTTTAATGTGTATTGTGTACGACTTGAGAAAGTCCTCTCTTTTTATTTTTCGTCTGGGGGTGCTGGAGCTCCGCAGCTCCTTAGCACCGGCCGCGTCTAAAGGGAAACGTTGTCACGTTGTGAAGTTATCTGTCATAAGGTTCGTTTTTGTACACTTATAATTATAACTATCGGAGAGCCAGCGGCTCTTTACCAATGAAGCAACATATTTTTGTGACCCCGAAACCGTCGAAAACGCGACTTCGACTTTTTTGTTGTTGCAGATATGCAGATGGCTCGTTTTTTCAGCAATGCCTTCAGTTAGTTATCATATTTGTGTTAATCACTTTCGTGATATCACAACTACTCAAACTCGCTTTACTAAATCTACGCTGAAACCGGGACTTGAACCACTGACCTCCAGGTTACAAGTCCGTCGCCTTATCGATCAAGCTACTGAGGTCGGTAAAAAAAAGTTAATTATTATTAGTTTTATTACTATTGACGAAGGAGGACGTGGGTTCCATGCAGAGGCTCACGGGTCGCTTCTTGGACAGGAGGTTGTTGAACCTCCGACCTCCAGGTTACAAGTCCGCCGCCTTATCGATCAAGCTACTGAGGTCGGTCAATGGCTTCAATTACCTTTCACATCGGTAAGCTGAGTGTTGGCACAGTTTCGACCGCGGGTAGAGCACCATTCTCCATGGTACCACACTTTCTCCGGAACTGTAGACACCAGGGAGATCGCCAGGCCCATCCGCTCTGCTCGCCCCACCCTACCAATGCGATGGACGTAGTTGGCCTTGTCATCCGGAAGCGTCATGTTGATCATGAACGGGAGACCTGTGATGTCGATACCTGGCGAGCGGGGACAGAGAAGTTGTCTGATTAGATACTAAACTTGTACTATTATTTATAATTTATTTATTGAAAAGATAGAGCCTTATTATAAGGTCTATTTACATGATGTTTTTTGTATAAATATAAAACTAAAACTAAAGTAATAGATACTAAATAAATTATTTGTGAAAAAAAAAATCTTATAACTAGACATACCTATATAAAAACTCTGACTTTAAAAACTATCTATGACTATCTGTAATTCTGTATACTTAAGAATATATAAAAACTATTTATGACTTTATAGTATAAGTAAGTATGTTAACCTCAGTATGTTAATAATGTGTAAGTATATTTACTACGGGTCGAGCCTTTTTTACTTCTTTTTTTTTCACTTTGCCTTTTCCCAAATCTACTTGGGGTCGGCATTGTTCAACCTTATGGTTGAGGTTGGTTGGTTGTGGCACTTTTTTTATGGCTGGATGCCCTTCCTAACGCCAACGATTCTATTTGATTTAACGTCCTGATTAGGACGGGGCTTATACCCTCCATTCGGTGAGAATCGTATAAGCTACAAACATTAACGTCACCCAGCCTGGGTAAGGCCGGAAAAATCTTAGAGCGAAAAAAAAACTCTCATGTCAAACATGAAATAAAAAAGAAGACGAAGAAGAAAAAAAAAAAAATACCGTGTGGGAATTAGATTAGATACAAAGTGGAAGTTGAAATTCAAGTTCTGTCGTATTTATCTCCTGTCTATTTAAATAATGAAAAATTTATAATTAAAATAAAATATAAAAAAAACAACACAACAATGGTATCTGAAGTTGGTGTTTCCAACGCTAGACGTAATGGTCTCTAACTGGTTTAACAGTATGGAGAGTAATCCAGCCTTACTGACAAACCATTTTAAATTAGACCATCTAAACTTATACTTATGAAATAAATAAAAAACCAGCTACTCACATTAACCACAGCCCGGGTTGGGCCGGGAATTGCCAGCATCACGAGGTAGCCAATTTGAATGACCACCCATCCAAGTCCTAACCTAGCTGGATGTTAACAAGAACTGGTGTATTCAACGTGCCATCGACGCTCGCAGTCTTAATTTAGCATATTACCTCTGGCGGCCACGTCAGTACAGATGAGGAACTTCACTTGCTTGGTTTTGAACTTTTCCAGGTTGGCTTTTCTCTCGTGAGGCTTGCGATCTCCGTGCAGACAGACCGATGAGTACTTCCTGAGGAAAGAAAATATAGAATTAAAATGACATAAACGGGAAATTTTCTGGCACAGAGAACTGGATGTAAGAGAAAATTTTCCAAATCAAATTTACCTTATCTCTTTTTTTAGAAGCTTTAGCTTAGGAAAAATACCTTTGTATATGTTATCCTGTTATTAAATAAATATTTTTTTTTTTTTTAAATACTTACTGATAAGGAAGTAACCACCTCTGTAAAGGAGAAAATAACCTGTTTTAAAGAGAAACCTCTGGATATAGGAGTATTAAACTCCGGCCCTTGAGTTCTCTTATATCCCAGGTTCAACTTTGGAATAACATGGTCCTTATTGGTCAAGCCTACTGTCTACTAACACAGAGGTTGCGGGCTCGAAAACCAGTCAGGACATGACAAGTTATCCTCCCATTTGGGATTTTTACCTCATAATAATACCTCTAGGGCTTACTGCTGCAAAAATGAGACTCATTAGTCCTAGACGGGCAGTATAGATAAGGCGATATTATTATCAGACAAGCGCCTTAACCACTAGACCACCAAAGTAATAATAATAAATGTGTTTATGTGGGTTATTATATCACAATTTTAGTGGATAGCGCAGAATTACAGGACTTTGTCTCTTCCTTGAATTTTCTTATCATTTTTGTCTATAATTCCACCACTGGTCGCTGCTCACAAGCAGCCACTCATTTTTCTTCACGAGGTATGAATAGATCCCGTAACATTAAAAAAACAGAAGAAAAAAAAATAAAACTCCACCGGAATTCGAACCCAGGTCACCCTGCGTGGATGCCTAGCGCGCTATCCACTCGACCACCAAAGCATGTTACAAGGTATCGAGAAATCATAATAATATCGCCCTATTTATACTGCCCGATTAGGACTATCTTATTCCAGTCCCATTATTCTTTCAAGAGTAAGCCCAAGACGTATTATTATGTGGTAAAAATCCCAAATGGGAGGATAACTTGTCATGTCCCGGCTGGGTTTCGAACCCGCGACCTCTGGAACCTCTGGATTCACAGAGTGCCGCCTTTACCACTGAGCTACCGAGACAGAAATAGGAACAAAGCAATCTAACCTCCGGTCAATGGAGTTGAAGTACCGCTCCAGATTATCACAGTCGAGCTTGGTTCTGCAGAAGATGATGGCACGGTCCATATTCTGCTTGTCTATCGCCCTCACACAGTACTCTCCCTTGAGTAGTTTCACTGCTTCTGAGTAGGTCTCTGGCGTGTTGCTACCTGGGGGAGTAGACCATTAGGTATAAATAGGACAAGTAGACTGGATAGTCGAACACACTACTCTCCCTTGAGTAGTTTCACTGCCTCTGAGTAGGTCTCTGGGGTGTTGCTACCTGGGGGAGTAGACCATTAGGTGTAAATAGGACAAGTAGACTGGATAGATAGAACACAGTACTCTCCCTTGAGTAGTTTCACTGCTTCTGAGTAGGTCTCTGGTGTGTTGCTACCTGCGGGAGTAGACCATTAGGTATAAATAGGACAAGTAGACTGGATAGATAGAACACATTATTCTCCTATGATCTGTTGTCAATTATGCTTTGCCCCTCTGTGAGGCAAATAGTCAGAATTACGCAAACGCTTTTCCTTTTCAACCAAATGCCACTGACAAAACATTGCTTCACAACGCTGCGCTGTGCAACACTTCTCCTTCACTATTCCAGACGAAATGTTCTGCACATAGCGATCCCGACTGGCCCCGTTTCTTGACATGATGGAAAATCAACCGATAATATTAGTAGACGGCAAAAAGGTACATCAAGCTGGCCGCGCCACTTGAATAAGAAAATTTAGTCCATGGGCTACAATAGCCTTTGTAAAGACACACACACATATAGAGACAGATGAGATATCCAGAAAGAACAAAAAAAAATCACAAATGAATGGACTAACTATTTTATGCTTCCAGTAGTGCGGCCAGCTTGATGCATCTTTTTCACCATTTACTTATTATTACGGAGTTTCCATCACGCTAAAAAACACGCCTCTCAGCGCTTCAGATGAGAAAAAAAAAGTTATCATATTTGTGTTAATCACTTTCGTGCTATCACAACTACTCAAACTCGCTTTATTAAATCTATGTTGAAACCGGGACTTGAACCACCGACCTCCAGGTTACAAGTCCGCCGCCTTATCGACCAAGCTACTGAGGTCGGTATAATTATCTCAATCTCTTCTACCCAATAAGGGTTGGGTGGAAGAGATTGCCACAGGCAATAACCCCGCCCTCTAGGTAGGACATTATTGTTATTTTCTTTTTTTACTTACTTATTTTGTCATTTGTTTGTTTTTTTTTTCTTTTCTTAATTTTATACTGTTACGATTGTACTTTGTCCTCCTAATAAAGCTTAAAAAAAATTATATAATAAATCAATAAATAATATCGCCTTATTTATACTGCCCGATAAGGACTATTAAAGTCCCATTATTCCAGCAGTAAGTCCAAGACATATTATTATGTGGTAAAAATCCCAAATGGGAGGATAACTTGTCATGTCCCGGCTGGGTTTCGAACCCACGACCTCTGGAACCTGTGGATTCACAGATTATAGCATCTCCTCACCTGGCCGCACGTTGTCCCTGGCATGCACGCCGTCCGTGGCCACATGGCTCCTGAGCCCGCCCCAGCTGGCGTCCCCCTGAGGGTCCACCCTCACCACCACATGGTGCACCGTGTCCGGCACCGCGTCCTCCCCCTTCAGATCCACCCAGGTGGGGAAGTACATGAGCCGCTCGGCCATCTTTTTGACGTCGAAATCGTGCAGGGTTGCCGAGCACACGATCATCTGCAGCCGCTTGCCGTCGCTCGTCACCTTGGGGATCTGCTTGTGCATGCGGTCGATGAGCTGGCTGCGGCGGGGGGAAGAGGTGGTGTTAGGATGTGTAATGCTAAGGGTTGGGTGGAAGAGACTGCCAAAGGCAATAGCCCCGCCCTTTAGTTAAGACATATGTATAATATATATATATTTTTAACAACTTGAGTGCCATGAGATCCCAAATGAGTACTCACGAAACTTCACTTCAGTGCCAAGCTGAAAAATGACGGTCCGTGCCCACCGTGCCATGACATTTTTTTTCTCTGATCGATCTGAAACTTTGAAACTTTCTAGAGCATATTAGATGAATGTTACCTCTAAATAAGACCTGAATTGTGTGAGACCCCATATGGGTACTCATGGCCTGCTGGAACAGTTTTTTTGAATGAAAAGAACATCTTCTGAGAAACCAAATGGGGTCTCACTTTGAGTGTTTCCAGGCTGGATTGAGATCCCACATGGGTAAAGTGAAGTTCTCAAAAAACAGTCTGGTACACAAGTTGTTAAGGTAATTATTATTTGTACCTTACGCCGTACCTGGCGTACCTTAGGTACGGCCTTATCAATCAAGCTTCTGAGGTCGGTTGTAAATAGAACCCTGTTATACAAATGACATGAACATTGTCTCTCACGTGGTACACGCGTGTCTGTACGGAATGGACCGAGTGTACCACCGGTGGTACACGCATGTACTACGCCTGTGAATAGCCGAAACATCGCCGATCCTACAGGAGAACTGACTAAAAACATGCCGGTCGTCTATGTGTTAAAAATAACATGAACATTGTCTCTCACGTGTAGCCTTGCTTCAGCAGCCCGTCCGCCTCGTCCAGAACAAAGAAGCGGCAGTGGGTGAGGGCCAGGTGCCCCCCCGATATCAGGTCCTCCATGCGCCCTGGCGTGCCCACCACAATGTCCACCCCGCTGGACAGAACAGACATCTGGTCCTTCACGTTCACACCACCTATGATGAGCAACTCCCGGATCTGCCAAATAGAAAATAGAATAGAATATACCTTGTTTATACTGCCGAGGTAAGCCTGAAAAGTCCCTTTACTCCAGCAGTCAAACAGGTCTTTATATATTTTATAGGATAAATAAAGAGACTTGAGACTCTCTCTTGAGACTCGAACCACCGACCCCCATGTTACAAGTCCGCCGCCTTATCGATTGAGCTACGGAGGTCGGTAAAAGTTATCATATTTGTGTTAATCACGATGTGATGTCACAATGAATCAACATCACCTTACTAAATTTATGCTTAACACGTTCGTTACCGAACGGCCATATGTGGATGTTTTTGTGTTTTTCTCTGGGACCGAAAACACACATGTGGCTGTTATCAAAATTTTAACGAGGGACCGGACATCCATATATGGCCTTTTTGAGGTAGGTTGTTAGTATTAGAACAGATATAGGATCGATTCTTGTACAAATACGATGCCAAATATGCAACAACAAAAAAATTGTGGTCCCCAGGATGGAACATTGCAACAACGACTTTACCGCCCGGTCCCTACGTAAAACTTGAAAAAATTGGCTTGGTAACGAACGTGTTAACTTGAGACTGTCACAATTAATCAAAGTCACCTTTAGAAAATAAAGATATTAAAATAAAACTGAACTAAAACAAGGCTACATCTCACGACACAAGGACCATACTTCATAGGCGTGGCCCTTAGTGTGGGATGACGACAGCCAAAAGAAACTAGCATAGGTTCAGTTTAAAATATTATGTATTATGTAAACTGTCATTGTCATATATATTTGAACCATTTACTTGTCATGTATTTAAAAAAATAACACTCTTTAGTGGAAGGTAACCACCAGGCGAGGTTAATGATCAAAGCATTTTCTACCACTTAACTATCAGAGTTTTATTATTATGTGGTCAAAAACTCAAAGTGTGGAAAAATTCATACACTGGGTGGGATTCAAACTAACGGATACCTACGCTACCTGGATTACCAGACTAGCGCGTTAACCACTTGACTAAAAGTGCACGTAAAAGTGATCATACATGTTGTGCACAGTAGTTATGTTTACTCAAACTCAAGTTACAAATATTTTCTGTAATGCACTGTCTTAACGATTGTGCTGCTGAGGTTGGTTTTTTGTACAGTAAATAAAAGAATTTTGAAGGCGATTCAGCAAGGAAACATTGCGGAAATGATAGATCTTAGGAAGGTACCTTTGATGAACTTTTATCTGTTGAACATTTTTTTATGTTACAAGAAGAATATTTTTAGAAGAATAAATTCTCAATTTCATTTTAACCAAAAATATTAATTAGATAAAGTCCAAGAGCAACTGTATTTTTTTCGAATTAATTCTGTGGAAAACAAATTAAGAAAACTTTATCAATTTTTTCAATCAGATGATTGGACTCTATCATTTCCCTTACCTTAGGATCACTGATGTGTTTCTTGAACTTGATGATCTGGTTGAAGGTCTGTTCGGCCAGCTCGCGGGAGGGTTCAATGATGATTGCCTGGGGGGCGTTATTCACCAGCTTCACCGGTCCTGCACTCTCCACCGACTCTGAGTGTTTCACGTTCTGCTTGGGGGCATTGCACACAGCCACGTAATCCTTGGGAGGAGCATGCTTGAACGGGGTCGCTCCAAAGTTGAAGGACATCTCGGCGTTTTTCAACACAACGGCAGGGTAGAAGGCAGAGTTCCTCAGCTGTTGATTTATAGTGAACGCTTGTCCTAGATTTTGACCGTTCTTTGAGAAGGAAACTGTATGGTTGTCCAGGTCTAAGAAGCATCCTATTACATCGTGCATGCCAAAAGCCTCCCCGTAGTTATCAAACTGTTTGTTGTTGGACTTTTTTCCTGTTCCTCCAAATCCGAACCCCCACCTGTCGGTCCCCAGATCCCTGGAGGCCTGGCTAGTGGACCAGCCCACACGACACAGGCCCTCATCAGTGACTGTGGCTTCGTAGTAGTATTTGCCTCTGCCATATAAACCTGAGGAACACATTCAAGGAAACAGCCTTGTTAATAAATTTAATATTCTTGTTTTGAATTTTGAGTAGACGCCCCATACTTAAATAATAATAATATCGCCTTATTTATACTGCCCGATTAGGACTATTAAAGTCCCATTATTCCAGCAGTAAGCCCAAGACATATTATTATGTGGTGAAAATCCCAATTGGGAGGATAACATGTCATGTCTCAGCTGGGTTTCGAACCCACGACCTCTGGAGTCTTTGGATTCACAGAGTGCCGCCTTTACCACTGAGCTACCGGGACAGACCAAATTACAGAGAGATACAGTTTTATTATAAAACTGTATCTCTCTGTAATTTGTTATTTGTTATTTTCTGTTATTTGGATGTCTAGTATCATCCACTCATATATCTTGAGCAAAATTGTGAATATTAGTTACTTTGGTCTAGTGTTAGCATGCGAGACTTGCACTCCAGAAGACCTGGGTTTGAATGCTGGCGGGGTATGAATTTTTTCTGCACTATACTTTATAATGTCAATGCTACCCACTAAAATTTGGATATAATAACACAAATAACTAGCCTTTTATCTTTATATTTCGTTACCTTTTTCAAATTGAGTTTGTAGTTACTTTTATACATAACAATCACTAGCAGCAGCACTACCCAAGAAGAAAATAATGTAAATATTTAAAAATAGTTCTATAAAGTCCCTAAATATGATTGCTTAATGTAACAAGCTCTATGTAACAAAACTAGGTTCCTAATAAGGTTTTTATCTAATGTAACAAAACTAGGTTCCTAATAAGGTTTTTATCTACGGGACAGGCCCTTTCATAAAAAAAAAAACCAAACTGGCCATGCCTTGTACAACATGATCCAGGCAACCTGATATCATAAATTTTAAAAACATTCATTCATAGGACAAGCCATTCCCAATTTTGTAATAACAAATCATAGTAAAATTTATAGTAGAAACAAGTGATATTACTGGATCTACGGGACAGGCCCTTTTTATACAATATCATACATGATTTCATGATACCTCCCATCAAATTTACAGTCCAAAAAATAATGTGTCTGCGATTTGCATTCTATGAGAAAGTTCCTTTAAACAAATATAATACTAAGAAGCAAATTGTAGGTAACAAATACACTAACCAGCAGAATTGAAATGAAATTCCTTACGGACTAAATTTGACTTACTTTTTTTGTAGTTAAAATTTTATGGCTATTTTTATTTAGATAGAAAACTAAAAGAGAGGAGATTAATACTGAACAGAAGAAACATGTTTAATTTCAGTCATTTTTGTTGTGATAGAAAACAAACACTATGCAAATTCATATTTCATAAAAAGAACATTTTAGAAATTAATTTAATAAAACTTAGTTATTGGAAAAGTTAAACATGTTGTGCCTTCTGTTCAATATCAATCTCCATACTATTGGTTTTCTATAAAATAATAATACCCTGAAAATTTTAACTACAAAAAAGTTAAATAAAATTTGTCTGTAAGGAAATACATGGAGACAAATGGAAAAACAGCAAGTGTCTGGTTAGTTTTGCAAGAAAGTATAATTAATAGATATACCATGAATTTAATTTAATATAAAAACTGCATTGTAATCTCGATCGAATACACAGCCAAAGGAATACAAGTTTGTGGGAGATAAAATATGTATCTTAACAAAAATATGGGGGTAGAGTAAGTGGGATACAAAGTCTTTAAAAAAGCATCAGAGATAAATAAATAAAAATGGTCAAAATAGGTGCCAATGAGGATCATCAGAAATCATGGATGAAAACAAAATATAATTCTCAGTAACAAAGGAACCATTAGAAGAAAACTAAAATAACTTCAAAGCTAGATATATACCTACATATTTTTCTAAAATGAAAAAAAACATGTATCAACACAAGAAAAATAGAGATTGATTTAGCAACAAAATAAACATCTTCCTGTTGAAAATAAATTACAATTCACAGTAAAAACCAATCACCTTTTTTTATCAATGGACATTAAGGTGGGTTTTTCTAGCGACAGGTTTTTTCCGTCGCGTTGGGATCTGTCTCCACTCCTCACCCGACGGGATCCGTCGGCATCTTCCGTCCCGTACGGCGGAAAAAACCCGTCGCTAGGGCCCAAAGACCATACTACAACTGACAACTGTTCAAATCACACAATACAATCCTGTGGAACAGAAAATGAAGTAGATCTTCCTGTAACATTCATCAACTCAGAACATCAAGAGACATTGCTGATACCAACATCATACTAACACAAATTATTCGGATCAGACTATACTATCAACATTGACCTTACCAATATAAGATTTGTATACTTGGTCACGAAGAAAACAACATTGAGCACGAAGAGAAGAGAATTTTTTATAGTCAACTTGTAATCCAGAACGCTTATAATTAGCATGGGCTTTCTTCTTTTCCATAATAAGTAATTTCAGTTCTTTGGTGAACCATGTAGGATAGGTAGAGTTGTGGTTTATATTTTCAGGTTGTGGAGGTTTCTTTTCAGAGTAAACACCTGTCAACAAAACAGTATCAAAACAAGCATACAAGATTCATTGATACTTTAACTCAGACATTAATGCATTAATCAGTATTTATATAAATGTATAGAACAGAAAAAGCTACCATGTGCTTAACTTTTTTTTTTTTTGGTGTAGTGTCACTTTCAACTTCTTGGTCATATCAAAATGGTGGTTTTACCCTTCATTTATTGAAAACTCACAAACAAACTACTCAAATTAACCTCACTCAGCCTGAGAGTGTCTGGGAATAGCCAGCACAAGAATTATATTTGAATGGTCACTATCCCAGTCTTGCAAAACATTCTTTTTCTTTCACTTTACATTTTCTCAAACCTACTTGTGGTCAACATTGTTCAACCTTGTGGTTGGGGTTGGTTGGTTGTAGCACATTTTAATGGCTGGATGCCCTACCTAACACCAACAATTTTATTTGATTTGATGTCCTGATTAGGAAGGGGGTTTCACCCTCCATTAGCTGGGAATCATACCAGGTACCCACATTAAGAGCACCCAGCCTGGGTAGGGCCGTAAATGCCACCCTTACGTTTTTGGAAGGAACAGAGTTTGCTGTGTGAAAAGTTTGCTCCAACCGGGAGTTGAACTCAGGATCTCTGGACTAGGGGCAGTAGTCACAACCAATATGCCACCAAGGCTGATTTGAAAACATTAGTTTGTTTTAAATGATTTCTTCACTTGTCTCCTATTGATGATGGAAGTTTTTTTTTATAGCATACTATAACTTTATTGTGAAAAGAATTAATTTTATTTCCATGTTATAAACCTTGTAGTAAAATACATCTATAAAAAATTGTTTAAAAAAAAAATGTTATTTCTAAATTTTCAACTGTCTATCTATACAATTATTCAGTTACCTATTTGTGTTGTGTTGTGTGTGATTTATGGTGATGTGCACAATATACTATCACAGCTTGTTTTGCTGACTCATCCCAATATTTGTGATATTGGTACATTACATCTGACTCTGTATTTTTTGAGATTAACTTTATAAAGACATATTTGCCCTGAGTTTAAGTGAATACATTTAGATTTTAATATGGAAGGATGTCTATATGCAAGTTAAAACCAACTTCTACAAATAATATGTAAAAGAAATTGTATTTCTTCTTCTCTAAAAATCATCTAGAATATCAGTGTTTCTCTTTTCTCTCTGGGATAAGATTATATTGATAAATTTAATCTTATCCCAGATAAATTTAATCTTATTTAATCTTAATATAAGATATAGGATTTAATAAATAGTATAGTAGGTCTAAGGAGCTTCTTTTTTATGTTATTGCTTTTTTTTCCATCTTTTCTTTTCTTCAAAGTAACTGATTTTTAGGCAGCATAAGTATTTATCATAAAATTATGTATTTCAATAAGACACAAAATGAAATTAGGACAAGTGTTTCCTGGTAGGATATTTCAATTTTCCCCATAGTTCAGGATGTAATGGGAAATATGGGACATCTGGTAACACTACATCATACCTTTATTGGCTCTGCAACCATGCCATTCTTTCTGCTCTCGAGACTGGCATCGCAGTCCATCAGGTGTGATTGCCATAGCCGCATCCCTGTCCCACACACTCAGGATCCAGGTGGGAGAAATGGCCGGAGCTTTAGCTTTGCCTTGACTTTTGCCAGACTGGATTTCCTTCAGTGTCTCAGCTACAATCTGGATGATGGGCAGACAGAAAGCTCCAGTCTTACCACTACCTGTTTCAGCTGCCATGAGGACGTCCCCACCCCCCAGGATGAGAGGGATAGCCTCTGCTTGCACATCCGTTGGCAGTAGCCAGTCCATTTCTTCCACAGCTTTGCCTATTTCAGGCAAAACTCCCATTTCTTCAAAGGCTGCCATGGCTTGCTAAACCTTGTTTTGTGGCAGGGCAAGAGAACTGTGCAGGTCTGGAAATGATTCGTTTAATCAACTGTTAATCTACTGAATTTTTCTATTATAAATTAAGAAATTTACTCTATTTCTATTTAACTAATTAACTTTATTTATAATATGCCGAAATTTGATCACAAAATTCGAATTCGAAAATTTCAAATTTTTACTTCAAAACATGACAGCGCTGCCAGTTGCCCGTCTTGGAAAGTGATATTTCTGTGCCGGCAACAGATTTGCCGGCAGCCGCTACCGTGAATGTCCGTATTGTCCGAGCATAGATTACATGGTTTTTCCTTACACACTAAAAATAAGGGAACTTTTTAATAAGATTTAAGACCTAGAGAGACATATCTATCTCTCTCAGTACCACTTTTAACAAAAAGTAGGTTATAAATTTTCAAATAATTCTTGTTCTACTATGCCTCAAATTTTGAATGAAAAGTGTTGCAAAGCGCTGCGTAGCAATAATAATTCACTTAGGCATTGGCCTGTATAATTGTATGCTAATTTTATTAAAAAATTGAAAACACAACACTTTACCATAACCATACTACCTAATAAAGCACATGGAATGAACTCTTAACATACTCTTTCAAAGTAGAAACACTTAATTCTTTGATTCTCCTCATTTTCTATTCATTTATCAACTGACCTCTTGGACAGAAACATCTATACCCAGAGATGAAAGTTTGTACGATTGCGAAAGTCCCCCTTTGTTAATATTTTACAAGGTTGTAGAGTTTCAGTCCACACTTGATTCTTTTTGGTTTTTAAATCCTGATTTGACCAGCTACCCACATTAACTTCACCCAGCCTGGGTTGGGCCGAAGATGCCAGTCTCACAATCATGTTCTTTACTTCAGAGAGAAAAGATTATTTTGTTACAAAATTCTGTCCAATCCGGCATCGAACTGAGGATCTCTGGACCACTGGGTCGGTAGTCTCAACCGTTACAAAATGTTTACCTTGTTGTCTATGAAATTTTGATGGTCCAAGTGGTACGCCAGTCGAGGGAAAGACTCTAGAATTTCATGCATCTATCATAATATTATGAACGATTTTCACGTTCCTGTTGTCGTATCTCGGTACACAGAGTCTCCCGGTAGTTCAGTGGTCCAGGTCAAGGCGTCGCCGGTCTGGTAATCCAGAGGTCGCGCATTCGAAACCCAGTCGGAACCTGACAAGTATTATCTGATTTAGGATTTTGACTTCAGTCATAATAATACGTCTTGGGCTGACTGCTGGAATAATGGAACTCATTAAGCCTAGTGAGGCAGTAAGGTGGGTGAACATTGTTTTCCGAGGTATCTTGACTGATCTAGATCGCATAAAATTTGAGATCGCAAACAGCATGAAAAAAGATCGCATCCTCACCCACAGTGTGAACATTTGAACGACCACTCACGCTTGTTGACGGTTTGGTTTTGGGATATAATAAAGAACAAATAATCTTGAAAATTAATAACATCAAATAATTTTATGTTTACTCTTAACTCAAGTACTTTTTTTTTTTATCTAAAATATCAAATACATAGGTACTATAAAAAAAAAAAACATAGTCAAATCAGTAAAATTCTAAAACATATAGGTAATTATTTTAGGTTAAAAAACATAATAGTTATTTTATAACATACCTTTATGTTTTTTTTTTGATGATTGACAATGTACAAGTGTAAGTACATACCTACTTATGTATCTTCAAGTCTAAAATTGTAAATTAATTAAAATAATAAATAGATAACGTTAAAATGCTCAAATTAAGAACAATAAAATTGATGATTGCCTGGATTTTCTCCTAACATAGCGATCTAAAATTAGTTAAAAATCTATGGAAATTCAATATGATTTTCATAATAAAACGAGTGAAAATCTACAAAAAGGAAGGAAAATGTGTCCAGTACGGCGTTTTTTAAAAAAACATCTATATTTTCTTGATGATTAGCTAAATCATATTTACCTAACTTATAAAGGGGAAAAAATAATTTCATTTTAAATCTGAGATCAATATTAGGTAATTATAACTAATTAGTAGAGATAGATTAAGAAATCTGATTCTATTCATATCTGGTTTGAGAATATAAACATTATAAACCCTGATAAAGGCTAAGAATGTTATAAATACCTATACATAGTAAAAAAGCACCTACTTTCTTAGAAAATAAATAATTAAATTGCTTTCAATACCTTTATT
Source organism: Bactericera cockerelli (assembly GCA_024516035.1). Classification (NCBI taxonomy): domain Eukaryota; kingdom Metazoa; phylum Arthropoda; class Insecta; order Hemiptera; family Triozidae; genus Bactericera; species Bactericera cockerelli. Next base: position 12,735,832 of record CM044960.1, read on the forward strand.
TTGCTTTGATCAATTTTAATTAATAAGATATCATGACCTACTTAAAATATAATATATCAAATTATAGTATGTGCTAATGCCGGCTTATGCCTTCAAAGTACCCTGAGGCCATAAAGTGAGTGATAACATGGCATGGCGTACAACTATGCATCCAAAATCTTTCATAGGTTTTGAGAAAAATAAATAATAAAAAGTGATGGTAAAAATAATACTGTATCGACAATGAAGGTTCTTGATGACAAAAAAAATCACTTTTTACCAGACAAAAATAGAGATAAAAAACGAACAATTTGAGGTAAAAGAAATTAATGATAAAAGAAATTATTTAAAAGTATGTTTGAAAGAAATGAGGTATTTGGTCGAAAAGTTTTCTTAACTAAAAAATCCATGAGGACTTTTAGAATCCACTTTGAAAGGAAGTATAATATAGATTATGTTTCCCATCATGTATTGATGGTTGAGTGGAAAGAGCTAGTCTGGTATTTGAGGTAGCGTGGGCATCCGTTGGTTCGAATCTCACCCAATGTTATGATACTTGGAATTTAACCACATTATAATAATGGCACCAAAGCAATTGCTGGATTAAATATTTTTCAAGCGGGTTTCGTACCTTGAACGGAATGAGAGTGTGCATCGGTCTTTATAAATATAAATACCTACATATTAGGTATCTTTAAACGTTATAATTATTTTTGTTAGCCTTTAAGAGACTTTAGCCAGACTGATCACCTACTCAGTGTTTATAGTCCCCTAGCCAGGCAACATGACCAACTCATTGCGTGAGCGTCACCTGGGTCAGCTGACAGTCTTCATAAGCAGCGCCATAATGCTGACTGAATCCGGGGGACCCGGCGCAATGCGAACTCGAGCTGATCTTGCTCAGACTGGAGTAGCTTCTGATGAGACTGTTGACAGAGCCACAACCCCGGCTACTCACAAAGCCTCTGGTCGAACAGTTATTGTTCGCACATCCCTTGCAGGCCGCATTGTTCGCACAGCCTTTCAAACAGTTGGTACTGCTTAAAGACGCAGTACCTTTGTTTAAACAATTATCACTGCTTTTCCCACAGGCCTTGTTTATACAATTATGACTACTATTGACGCAAGTTTTGTTCACACAGGTATTACTACCGTGCACACATTTGTTTAAACAATGATTGCTATTGTGTACACAACAGTTACAGCCTATGTGATCCTTGTTTAAACATTTATTACTTATACCCTTGCTCAAGCAGTTGCAACCGGCACTGCTCTTGCAAGTACTGCTCACACGACCGGCGCTGCTTACGCCGTTATAGAATATGATGTTGTTGTCTGACTTTTGCTTCTTGAAGTGGTTCCGTTTACACTGAAGGTTGAAGCTGGTGGTCGACTGCTTAAGTTGGGATGTCTGATCAGTGGTGGACAAGGGTGGGGGGGAAGGTTTGCTTTCACTGGGGTGGGCGTAGCAGTTGAGTTGAATGTATTCGGCACTGAGGGGAGGTCCGGAGCACCTGGAGGATGCTGCGGAAGAAAGAGGAGGATTAGCTGCGGAAGAAAGAGGATGATTAGCTGCGGAAGAAAGAGGAGGATTAGCTGCGGAAGAAAGAGAAGGATTAGCTGCGGAAGAAAGAGAAGGATTAGCTGCGGAAGAAAGAGGAGGATTAGCTGCGGAAGAAAGAGAAGGATTAGCTGCGGAAGAGGGTTAGCATTTTGAATACATCAACTTCGCACTAGCGGTTCTGGGTGATAGAGACCACGCGCCTGACCACTAACTTTTTACTTTATATCTCGTGAATGGTACTCCCGATTTTGACGAAATTTCACATGTACATGCGTATTAGTGTTTTACATAGTTCAATTGTAATTTTTTTAAAAAATACAATATATGATTTAGCTCTGATATTAAAAAAATCCAAAATTTTGGACAAAAAAGTGCAAAAGTAAGCTAACCACTATCGAATCAGCAAAAGTCAACTATCGGATTATCTTTCTTCTAAAATCTATGCCTCAAGGTGAGACACCAATTATTATCGAACAACTCGATTTAATGGGGCCACTTACCATTTGGATTTTTTGAACTGGCTGATGATTCGGTTATATTCGGCATATGAGTTCGTGCTATATCGGTAATCCTAGCCCCACCCACTGAAAATAATAAAAAAGTACAGTAAAGAATAATATCAGGTAACTAGACATGAACATTGAATAGCCTATAAGTTACTCATAAATGGCACCTAAACAACCTCTGGACTCGTTTTTTAGTCCTAGTAGTCCGGTATAAACAACAATACTGTTGAAATAATGGCACTCATTAGGCCTAAATGGCCAGTATGAATAAGGTGATATTTTGAGGACTAGATTCGCCTAAGTCAGATGGACCTCGGGACCTCACTCGAAATGTGAATACAAAACGCACGTATCGTAAAAAAAAAAAAAAAAAAATTGCACCAACTGTAAAAAAATAATAAACAAGATCAATTTATTTAATGTTATTTATCCCAGAATGTGATGAATGTTCATGTAGACTGACAATAAAACACATCCTTGAATCTTGTACTAAATACCGAACAGCTAGACATCCTGATAATCTTCTTCCTTGTCTTTCCAAGGACAAAAAGTCCATCCTCCAGTTTCTGGTTGAATCTCAACTAAAACTGTAATTAAATTCACGTTTATTCGTTTATTGTATATAACATAAAATAAAATGTTCGCACACTATAATAATTTTATTTTAAATGTGAATTAAGTTATCATATTTGTGCTAATCACTTTCGTGATATCACAACTACTCAAACTCGCTTTACTAAATCTACGCTGAAACCGGGACTTGAACCACCGACCTCCAGGTTACAAGTCCGTCGCCTTATCGATCAAGCTACTGAGGTCGGTAAAAAAAAAAAAAAAAAAAAATGTGAATTATTATTAGTATTATTACTATTGACGAAGGACGACGTGGGTTCCATGCAGAGGCTCACGGGTCGCTTCTTGGACAGGAGGTTGTTGAGGGAGGAGCGTCGGGAGGCGGAGACGAAGCTACAGGACATGGTGCGGGGGCGGTGAGGTCTGCACAGCTCCTCCTCATCTTCCAGATCCGCGTCCTGGGGGCGAAAGCCACTTATTATTGGTATTGGTATTGGTAAAGGTAGGGCTATCGGCTACGAAAGCTCTTTGTCACTGCGACCTTAGATAGATCTTTTGTGACTTGCCCATGTTATTCTAAAAGAGATCTAAGCTTTTAATATAGCTTAAGATTCTTTTAGGACTGATTTCATTGACTTCTTTAGGTGTTAAACTCAGCCTTGAGAAGTGTTTCAGTCGGGTGTGAGAGGCTGCTCCACATTCACAGAGAATATGTTTTGCTGTCTCTGGGGCCTCTTCACAGAGACGGCACTTTACGTCTTGAGCAATACCCAAGCCACTTATTATCGTCTGACCTTATTTGCTGCTGTTAACCAGCAAGGCTACAGCTAGGGGGAGTGATGGTCTACAGCCAACTTGAGTTAGATTGTTCGGAACCACATATTTCTATGTGTAACTAACCATCGCGCATCGCATTGTGAAAACTTGGGCTAATTCTTCATAAGCCATTAAAGCCTTGAGAAACTGCTAGCCTTTTTTGGGTTGGCTAGTCCGCTCTCTGTTTATAGTCCTCTAGCGAGACAGTCTGATCTGGTTGTGTTTCAGTGAAAACATCTCTGCGACATATTGAGATCTTTTGTGACCAGGTGAGATTCTATAGGTACTCGTATGTAGTTTTGCCGTCCTGATTTGATTATTCAAAAAAGCCAATGGAAGACATTTGCTTTTAAAGTCTCATTTTAATTTACATTCTATCTACACATTTTTCAATTGCCTATGTATGTACGTATTGTACGTACTTACATCTAATTTTTCATGGCTACAAAATAAAATAGCTGTAAAACACTCATCTTAAGTAATAAGTATATTTATAAGTACATTATAAGTATATTTATTGAACGGGAATAACCCTATGTAAGAATACAAATATCAGAAACATGAAATGGTAACACTTATGATATCTTTAAAGAAACATATTTGTGTCAAAATTGGCCATCAGTTACCATGAAGAAGTTACCCTGGTACCTTCATTGTTATAACAAGTTTTACAAAATATGGCCGAGTGCGTGTGAGCCCGCTTGTATTATTATTATTTTTATTTTACACTTTATTAGATATAAATGGACATAATGCACAATGTAAATAATTATTTAAACAATGAAAAAAAAAAAAAAAAAAAAAATGGAAACAATATCTCTATACAGGGTGTCCCACCAAACTTGGACACCTCAAATTACTCGGCCCCTGAAAGAGTTTTTGAAAAATAAAAAATCCTAAGGTATGTCTAATTATGCGGTTTCAGTCATGAATTTTTTTTATGCAGGGTGGTTCAAAAGTCCGAAATTGAGGTGTCAACTTTCGATTTTTAAATAGATCGACCTGAATTTTATTTGATAATTTTACTTCTAAATGGTTCCTGAGTACTTTTTTAAACAAAAAATTTACATAGAGGGTGGTTTTTTTTCGACCAATTTTTTTTCTAAATCTCGAATAACTCAAGTTTGTTTAATTTTTTCGATAACAAGAATAGAGAGTGTTTGTGTAATGAAAACACGCACTTTCAATTGGCATCTAAAAATTTATATACTTCACAAGTGAAATAATGACTTGATTTTTTTTAAAACTGAGTTTTTTTAATTTTTTATTTGGGATTAATAATTCTAACCTAATTTTACACATTTTTTGTTAGTCATATCGAAAAACAAAACTGAAGTGTTGTACAGGGTGAGACATAATTTTTTTGTGACACCCTGTAGGAATATGGGCAGTCAAAGAGACGTAAAATTAGATATAAAAACTAAATGTGCAAGAAAAACTTTGATTTTTAATGATATCAAAAAGTTATGGTGTTTTAACTAATATTGTGGCATGGACCACCCTGTAGATATTCTCTTAAACTATCATGTGGGTACTCGAGGTAGTATAAAATTCAACGAAGACTTCGAATTGTGGGGAAAAAACAAGTAAAAAACACGAATTTTGAAGCCATTTTCAATTTGGTGTACACACTGAATGATTTTAAAACTAGAAATAAAAAGTAGGTAGGTGTAGACACAAAATTGAAAATCGCTTTTTGAATTCATTTTTTTCTTTCAGATTTGGACTCCTCGTTGAATTTTAGACAATTTCGACTACCCATATGATGTTTTAAGAAAATATCTACAGGGTGGTCCATGTAACAATATTAGTTAAAACACCATAACTTTTTTATATAATTAAAAATCAAAGTTTTTCTTGCACATTTAGTTTTTATATTTAATTTTACGTCTCTTTGACTGCCCATATACAGGGTGTCACAAAAAAATTATGTCTCACCCTGTACATCACTTTAGTTTTGTTTTTCGATATGACTAACAAAAAATGTGTAAAATTAGGTTAGAATTATTAATCCCAAATAAAAAGTTAAAAAAACTCACTTTTAAAAAAAATCAAGTCATTATTTCACTTGTGAACCACCCTGTATAAAAATTTTTGATGCCAATTGAAAGTGCGTGTTTTCATTACACAAACACTCTCTATTCTTGTTATCGAAAAAATTAAACAAACTTGAGTTATTCGAGATTTAGAAAAAAAATTTGTCGAAAAAAAACCACCCTGTATGTAAAATTTTTGTTTAAAAAAGTACTCAGGAACCATTTAGAAGTAAAATTATCAAATAAAATTCAGGTCGATCTATTTAAAAATCGAAAGTTGACACCTCAATTTCTGACTTTTGAACCACCCTGTATAAAAAAAATTTCATGACTGAAACCGCATAATTAGACCATGTACCCTAGGATTTTTTATTTTTGAAAAACTCTTTCAGGGGCCGAGTAATTTGAGGTGTCCAAGTTTGGTGGGACACCCTGTATATAAAACAGAAAAAAGGACTATGTACCTATTTTTGTTTGTTTGTCCGGAGTTGTTTAGCCAAAACGGTAAGAGATAGCGAAAAATGTCTCAGAATTGACCCACCCAAAACCATTATCGCTTTGTCCAGAAAAATTATAAAAAGTTCAAAAAGGCATTGCTGTCCAGCAGTACGGCCATGCCTTAGTAAATTTGAAATTTAGTCCCGTTGCAAAGCATGGGCAAACGGCTAGTATACAATAAAATGAAAAAGAATAGAAAAATATATAAAAACATAAATTTATGTCCTAACTAAAGGGCGGGGTTATTGCCTATGGCAATCTCTTCCACCCAACACTTAGACAGTAATAACAGCTGACTTACGGAAAGCACTTGGCTGAAGACGGAATGCTTGCTGCCTCCTGATGACTTGCGTTTCCTGAGCTCCTTCAGCAGATACGCAAACTCTGACTTGAGGTAGTGGAGCCTCTCTGATTCCTCTCTGCTCAGATCTAGGTCAGACTCCATGAGGTCTTCTATCTCGTTCTGCACCTCACTCATACGGCGAGACACCTGGGAAATCAGATTCAATCACAATCATGATGTCACAATTAAATAAATAATAGTATCCCAAGAACGGATGTATATTAAAAAAAAAATGAGTTTTTCACAGCTTCTTTTATTTCGTAGTCATTAATCATGAGCTACTGTAGACGCTTGTGGTCTGTGTTGTAGCCTGCCCATCCCATAGTATGCTTTCCCACTGATGGGCGAGAAGTGACACAATACTTTTGGGTGCCGGTCAACACGAGCGCACCGGGAGGTATCCCTTACAAACAATTGTAACCAAATTAAGAATACAAATTTTTGTCGGCACGGGGGATCGAACCCGGGACCTTCCATATGGCAAGCGAGTGCTTAACCACTGAGCTAATCGCGCGCTCAATTATTACCACTCCAATATTATTTACCCCTTAAGAAACTGCAAGATAGCCTGGCTTATTAAGGTTGGCTAGCCCGCTCTCCGTTTATAGTCCTCCTTCGTTTATAAAACCAATGTCTGGTGTCTTCCCAGTTTAACGTCCCCCAGCTAGACTCAAATCGACGTCACTCCATTATCCTCACCTCAATGGAAGGGGCGCTGGATATGTCAGGGAAACAGTAGAAGGTGATGGCGTCTAGCTTGGTGCTTGGATTCCTTCTGAACTTCAGCAGCTCGTAGAGAGATTCGATCTGAAAATTTCACACATAAAACAAATGGATTATAAATTCAAACGGAGTTAACTGATTTTTGGGAAATTCATGAGTTCGAATTATTATCACCCTTGTATTGATCTAGAAATTTCAAGGCCGTTACTGATAGGTATAAAAATATAATCGAATCCCTTGCCATGCTTCGCTTTTTCTTAATTGATTTTAACATATCTTTACTGCTACAGACAAAAAGAGGAAAACAAGTAGAAGACATGCAGGTGTCTGGCTATGGGTCGTTAAAAAAGAAAAAGACTAGAGTCCCGCTCGAGCTAGAGGACTACAAACAGAGAAGTCTCAGAAAACAGATTAGTCAAACCTGACAAGCCAGGAGGCTAGCTCGCAATTTCCCAAAGATTTCATGGCTTCTAAAAAAAGCCTAAGGTCTCACAATGGTTCATCGCACATAGAATTGAATTGAATACTTTTATTTATTTGTACAAGAATAATATTATAAAAAATACATCTCCTATAAGCTAAGTCTAACTTCTGAGGAGACAAGCAGGATCAGCTAACTTTTCAACTAAAGTTAGCTCGAGACCACCATTCCCCCCCGTTATATCAAGTAGAAAATTATTGAAGTAGTCAAGTAACTGAAGTGTTTACAATTTTGTTGTCCTCACACCGTTACACCCTGTACGCAAATGGTAGGAAAATGTTCAAGAATGGCGAAATTGAGTTTCGCAGAAAAAAACTTGCAAGAGTAAATTACAGTTTGAAGAAAGAAAAGGAAACTCATTGTTTAGGAATGACATTGTTACAAGAACAATTTCATCATATTGTTGTTCTTTTTGTCAACGAAGGAGGGGGAAATGTAGATCTGTGAGATGGAAGTGAAGAAGAGAGAGAAAGAGAAACAATAAAAACCCATGGGGATGATTAAAAAAAATGGAACTTATTTTAATTTTTTACAACGTAGAAGACACATAGCTTTCTTTGTTATGCAAGTTCATAATGTATCTATTGTTTATAGGTAGCTGCCATTTCTTGAAAACAAGTTGATTACTCAGGCAGTATCCCTCACGTCCAACTCACTTCCCTCTTTGCTTACCATGCGGGAGGTCATGAGTTCAAACCCCAGAGCCGACAAAATTTTGTATTAATAATTTAGTTACAATTGTTTGTAAGGGATAGTTTCCGTTCGCTCGTGTTGACCCGCCATGCCACCATCTAAATGGGCAGTATTGTGTCATTCCTCGCCCATCAGAGGGGGCACATATTAGGGAATAGGTAAGCTACAACGCAGACCACAAGCGTCTTGGGTAGCTGCTGTTTCGTGACTACAATATAAAGGCTGTGAAACACTCATTAAAAAAAAAAACAAATAAAATAATGATACCATTTTGGCTCCTTGATGCTTGTAAATGGCTGCTCTCATTTTCAAACCTAAGAAACGTTTAAAATTCTAGATAAAGGGGGCCCAAAAATAAAACTCGGTTCCGATCACGGTAGCTTATTTTTTTTTAAAACTAACGTCTACAGGTCTACACTGTTATCCCATTCACATAAGATATTGTGTGTCACTAAATAAAAGCCATATGTGACGTGAGAGAACAATCACTACTGATTTGTCTCAATAAATAAGGACATGGCGTATTTAAAGATTAGTATTTTAGTGGGTAGAAGTCCCACACCCCAAGGAACAGGTACATTGGATGTCTGAAATTTTCCACTAATCGTTTAATTATACTGCCCGATTAGGACTATTAAAGTACCAATATTCCAGCAGTACCAATATTCCACCAATACATATTAGTGGTAAAAATACCAAATGGGAGGATAAAACGTCATGTCCCGGCCGGGTTTCGTACCCACAACCTTTGGAATCTCTGGATTCACAGAGTGCCGCCTTTACCACTGAGCTACCGGGACAGACCCGGACAGAGAGTTTAAAGAAGCAGAAAAGAATGTGCACCCGTGTGGGGGTGAGATGGACCTCACCTGGGCGTTAAGATGGTGGAGGAGGAAGCCCCCCACGTCCCCCAGAGCCTGGTCCGTGGTGGAGGTGATATACAGGGTGTTGCTGTAGATGAAGACCGACACGGATATCCCCAGGCCCGGCTGTATGGGGAGGAGGGAGTAGACAGCCTTGAGGTTACGGCCCCCTATCTGTAAGGGCGTGTCGGGGCCCTTCAGCCAGCTGAACTTGAGAGTGGCCTGCAAATGGAATAAAACAATAATCTTACTATAATATCAGCTGTGATGTTCCTTTTCAGTTCAGCTATCATCAATTTCGTGTTTTACTGTATCGTGGTGTCACAAATAGGTACTCTGAGTACTCAAACGCGCCTTACTAAATTTTTGCCGTACATAGGACTTGGACCAACCAACTCCAAGATACGAGTACGCCACTCTATTAATCAACTTATGAGGTTGATAAAATTGGTACACATACCTAATATGAATAAGTATTTTTAACTCTATAACGTACAAATTTAAAATACCTACCTACTTGGTTCCTCTGCAAACTGGGTCCTCCCTGAACTAAGGCCTGAAATCATGAACACTGCTGTGGTGGACAATATTACTATAGTATCTGATTTCAGCCATAAAATTGTTTGTTAGGTAATAACAAAATTATTGTAAAAGCATCTGCTATAGCGTCGATTTTTAATCCGGGCTTAAATCCTGGTTACGGTTCGGCCAATACCGTTATTACTCTCACCTAGACGTTTCCCAGTACTCACCGTGTTCTCCGTGGCTTTCGTCAGCGCGTCCCTGACATACTGGCTCGGCACCAGAGACATGAGCGCCGAGGACGCCAAGTAGATGACGAACGGGTCGGAAGACTTGTGCACGTCCTTGATGATCTGGCGCGTTTTCCACAGCCGTGGCACCCCGCCCTCCACGCTGACAGGCAGAGATATGACGATGGAGGACTTCCTGCTGGCGAGGTGGGAGATGGGGCTGTCCTGGGAGTAGAGGTCTATGGGGAGGACGGCCTGGGAATCGATCAATGAGACACTCACAAATTAGGTACTCAAATTAACCGCACTCGTCATGAGTGGGCCGGGAATAGTCAAGATCACGAGAGTTTGAGTTTGAAAGGGTTGGGTGGAAGAGATTGTCACAGGCAATAACCCCGCCCTTTAGGTAGGACATTATTGTTATTTTCTTTTTTTACTTATTTATTTTGTCATTTATTTGTTTGTTTGTTTTTTTTTTTTTTTTTTCTTTTCTTTTCTTAATTTTATACTGTTACAATTGTACTTTGTCCTCCTAATAAAGCTTTAAAAAAAAAAAAAAAAAAAATGGTCAGTCAATGGGAAATCTGTATGTATGAGCACACGAATAGCTCAGTGGTTAAGCACTCACTTGCCATGCGGGAGGTCCCGGGTTCGAACCCCCGCGCCGACAAAAAATTCAAAATTTGGTTATAGTTGTTTGTAAGGGATACCTTCCGGTGCGCTCGTGTTCACCCAGCACCAAAATGGAAAGTATTGTGTCACTTCTCGCAATCAAAGGGGAGGCATTCTACGGGATGGGCAGGCTACAACACAGACCATAAGCGTCTACAGTAGCTCCTGTTTCATGGTTACGAAATAGAAAAGGCTGTGAAACTCATCTTTAAAAAAACTACTGTAAGATTATGTAAAATAAGTTATCATATCTCTGTTGATCACTTCCGTGATGTCTCAAATATTCAAGTTCGCACTGTTAAATTTCACCAAACATGGGACTCAAACCACCCACCTCAATTCAAATGGGACACCAGCCGCTGTCTAAAAGCCTTTGCGGTGGTAAAGTAATAGGATTGAAGTGATAATTACCACTTAAGACATAACACTTTGAGCCCATGAATACCATATATGACCCTCAGCTGACATTTCACAAAGGACATGAGTACCATTTATGACCCTCACCCAAAATTTCACTGTAGACTTGTGTACTCTATATGGTATTCACGACCTTCCTTTACTTTGAAGACATGAGTACTCTCTGTGGTATTCGTTTCCATGTGTTTCTCATAGGGAATAGGTTCTAGTGGTCCTTGGGAGCAATGTATGAGTGTTGGGTTCTGAAATTTGTGGTCCCTCGTGCTCACTCGCCAATCCCAGCTCTGGGGCTCAAAGTGTTAAGTTGATCAACTCACCTTCATATCAGCAGGCTGCTGAATGCCAGAACTCTGCAGGAGTACCCGCACAGCTCCGGATATAGCTGACAGCAACACACTGTTCACACTCGACCGCGTGACCTGCAATACAGTACAATACAATGAATACAATTACGTAGGTAATATTCAAGTACAGCATGTTTCTGAAAAGGTGCCCACCCCCTCGTAACTTTTGAAAGCGATGGAATTTTTTAATTCTGAAAAGTTCTAAGGATAGGAAGTGCCCTATGGCCATCCTGTGGTCATACGTATTTTAGGCCCGGTTGGCCCTTCCAGCCATATTTTTTCATTTTTCTCGCGAATTTTAAATGGAATGCCATATTTTTTATTCCTGTAAATTAAAGCCTAAATTAGGCTGATAATAATAAGCTTTTAATTTTTTACCTTATCGGAGTTGGTAGGGTGCAAAGTTCAAAACTGTTACACCCTACATAACTATTTAATTTTTTAGTGCAATTTTTCTTTACAAAGTTTCACAATACAAAGGCTCACCTGTTTGATATGGACCACCTTGTCCATCTCCACACTGGCTGAGCAGCTGATGACGTATTGCTTGTCGGAGGGGGGCCCGGGGGGGAGCTTGGGGGGACTGCGGGAGCACAGGAGCCAGCACAGTAGAGTGATGGGCCCCACCAGACAGGCCCTCAGGTAGCGGTAGTACAGAGTGTGTGTGGAGTAGTGCTGCGGACGAGCCAGAGAAAGTAAAGACATAGTTCAATTTTGTGTTGAGCTATAATTTTTTTATATCATTTTTGTGTTATCACAATTACTCAAACTCGCTTAGCTAAATATTTGCTTAACTTGGGACATGAACCACCGACCTCCAGAATAAAAGTCCGCCACCTTATCGATAAAGCTACTGAGGTCGGTATAAAAAAACAACAGCATTTGATGTATACTCGTATTTTCTACTATCTAAAACAAGTCTGTAGTATTTCGCTTTAGTTCAGTCACTTTTGCAATATTGTATTACGCCTTGGGAGGGAGCGTATGAAAATATCTATCAACCCAATGTATTCAAAACTACGTATATTCAAGAATAATTTTCAGTTTACAATTTATTAAACATACGAGTAGGTTTCATTTTCAAAACTAGGTTTCACAGACTTTTAAACATACGTTTGAAGCGTGCAATAAGTGTGTTAAGCGGCGGACCTCATAATTTTTACCATTGTTTGTCTGTATATAATATTATGTTCTACTAATAAAGAGTTTCTAAAAAAAAATTCTAAGAATTTTTCATAATATTTCTATTATTGTAGAATTGGTGCACACGTACACTGGAGCTCTGCACCGGCGTCTTGTTGTCTGCCAGCACCTGTCCCAGCAGCTGCACCAGGGTGGTGCCATCCGCCAGGCTCTGGTGTATCCTGAGCACCAGGGTGGTCTGGGGGTCATTGCCCCCCAGGTGTAGGCAGTGGACCTCCCAGGGGCTCTTCTCATGAGACAGGTCGGCATTCACGAGACGGCCCAGATAGTCCTGCGAATGTCAAAATCAAACTATTGAAATATGTCACTTTTTACATTAAAACTTTTTTCTTATTAAAAAATGTTTTACTATTATTATTATTTTTGTTTTTTTTTAACTATTTTTTCCTGAGTTTCTTAAAAACCTAATACCTAAATTGTGTAGGTCTAATTAAATGCAGTTGCACAAAAATTACTCTAATTGTTTTCAAAATGACTGAATGACTCTTCTCGTTATTCAGAACAACTCTTTCTCAATAATTTTTACTCACCTTTCCTACCTTCTTCCTTACAACGCTCCTTCCTTGTCTGTCTCTCTCTTTTCCCTATCCCTTCTTCTCTCTTTTACTCTTTACCTTTCTGTCTTTGTAGTACAATATTGTACAAATCTCTGTTTCTTCCATTAGAGCAAATCAAAGTGAAAAGCCGTCAGAAACAGATTCAAGGTAGTATGATGGACTGGTAGATATCAGGAAATTACTTCATGTAATGAAAAGTGGAACTTTGTATGCATTTGTATATGTATAGAAGATATAAGAAAAGATTATTGAAAACGAAATGAATTTATTATTATTATTATTACTTTAGAAGAGAAAGAAATACTGCACACAGGATACAGGAAATTTTTAAACATAGAGTGATATGAAGAGAGAAGGAGAGTACAAGAAAGAGAGAGAGACATAATAGAGCAGTGAAATAATTAAAGAATGAGTTAGGAAAATAGAGAGAGAAAAGTTTAAAGAGAGAAATAATATTTACTTTCCAACTGTGCTCTCAATCTCTCACTCTTTAATAAAATACATTGAGATTAAAATAAACGGAGAGAGAGAAAGGGAGAGAGAGAGAGAGAGAGAGAAAGGGAGAGAGATAATGATAATGTATAATCAAAATATTTGAAGAAAAAGCTTAAGAGTAATTGATGAGAAAATGGAATAGAAGCAAAGAGAAGAGAAGTAATGGACAGAGAGAAGAGAGAAGATAGAGAGAAAGAGAGAATAAAAGAACAATAGAGATGAAAAGATAAAGAGAAAGAGAAGGGGGAAAGAAGAAGAGGGAAAAAATGAGAGAGTACAAAGAAGTGGAGAGTTAGAAATGGGAAGTGAAATGAAAAGAGAGGGGAAAGAAGAAGAAGGAATAGAATGAAGAGTAGACAAATAAGAAGGGGATGGAAAGAAAATTGAATAAAAATCAATAGTAAGGAAAGAGAGAAGAGCAAACAGAAAATACAGGAGGAGGGAAGAGATAGGATAAACAATCATGATAGAGGAAGTAGAGAGGGGTGGAAAGGTGGACAAGTAGAAGGAGAAAGGGTGGAGGGAAAAGAAGGGGGAGAGAGAAGATAAGAAAAGGGGAGCGACAGAGATAAGTTAAAACGATTCAATATTGAAATGAAAAGTGTATCGACGTCTTCACCAAAATACCGTGTGAACCAGACTACTGTCGTTACAATTTCATATTTTAGTTTAGCACCATACTGCCTGTTAAATGGTTCGCACAGTTAAATGGTTCGCATTATAATATTTTATATGATGTTTATCTAGCATGTTAGGTTTCGATTTTTGGTTATGTCGGTTTTTTTAGTTAGATTAGAGGTAAGAAATTATCAGAAATTACCAACAACGAACAATATGTACATATCAGCTTTAGTTCTAGTAAAACATACCTAATCTTTTTTTCAACTCGGATTAATAATTTCAGAATTCTCAGTGTTACCTACAACGCAAGAGGTCCGAGTTAGAACCTCGGTTGGATAAGAAATGGAACTCTATAAACCAGATGCCTGAAATCTTTATGGAAATAGTGAGTCTAGATTCTTATTAGACACACAATAATACGAGTGCTGTATGGAAACTTCCTGAAGAGTGTAAAAGACAAAATATTTCTAAATAGACTACGAAAATATATTATTTATAAAAGTATAAATAATAAAATATTATATTTAATATTTTGAAAGATCAATAAAGGACCGGATCAAAACTTAAATTGGAAAAATTTTAAGTGCCTTTTAAACCGCTCTTAGCAAAACATTATCTTTATTTTTACCTCCTCCCGTATTTAACCTATTGCTTTAAAATGATTGTGACCTGATCCTTATTTTTCTTCGTTACTCTATCCTTTTTTAACTACCCCCCCCTTCTCCGTCTTTCACCCTCTCCCTCTCTCCCCCTCTCTCCCTCATCTTTCCACTTCATTTCCTCCCCGCAGATGTATACAACAAAAGCCGACGGAACCTGTCACAAATTGAACAGGAATCCATTCGCAACTGACATGAAATATTCATTCCAGCGGGCATGTAGTTTCTTTTATGACGAAAGAAATTTCAGAGGGAGAAGACTAGCTCTTTCCGCGTGAACGAAAAATGCCACCACTTCCTTAAGCTTCATACTAGCGATAACCCAAAGAACTCACTTAATTTTTATACCTACTTCAAGGATAGATAAAATGGCCAAATGCATTAAAAGTTATCATATTTGTGTTTATC
Organism: Bactericera cockerelli; assembly: GCA_024516035.1. NCBI lineage: Eukaryota > Metazoa > Arthropoda > Insecta > Hemiptera > Triozidae > Bactericera > Bactericera cockerelli. Next base: position 12,751,035 of record CM044960.1, read on the forward strand.
ACTTTCGTGATATCACAACTACTCAAACTCGCTTTACTAAATCTACGCTGAAACCAGGACTTGAACTACCGACCTCCAACTTACAAGTCCGCCGCCTTATCGATCAAGCTACTGAGGTCCTTCTCTTCATAACGAATAAATCATTCACCTTTTACTAAAGGCCAAATGCATTACTTTCTATGTCTGGTATTAGCTCTTTAGTCGATTAGGCATAAGATTTGTAGCCGAGCAGCTTGTTCTGTTTTATTGCACATTGCACAATCAAACAATAATCAGGCAAACTGTACAAAACTGTCCCACTCATCTAAAATTAACATATTGCTAGTTTTATAACCGTCGTGAACAAGTGCCATTATCATCAAGATTCTCAAGTTGTGTGTGCTGGAAGTTGATGGGGTTTGAGGATATATTATGAGATAATTTCAGGAAGAGTATCACAATGAATTATAGGACGCAACCTTTTGAAAAGCTATTTTACCTTTGTGTCCCGTTACATCAATCACTGTCATCCATAATACAATGATGTATCCAAATCATTTCATCATGCCACTCTTATTATTACAAATTATAATTCTATAATATTTATACATATCACCATCACTATCTTCAATACATTCAATTAGACACTAGCTAAAACACGACACCTTGTCGGCGTTCAGGTTTTGGCCCGTGGCTGGGTCCTATTTAAAAATCTTAGTACTTAGACTACCTAAATGATAAACGCCCGCAGAACGGCTATATATTGATGACCCGAGCTCTATCTACACAAATAATATTAATAAAAAGAGAAAAAAACAGAGGGTTACAACAATATTATTAAAAAATCACAAAATACATCACAAAGGTATTATAAAGTTAATAAAATATACATCGAAAATACAAAAAAAAAAAATAGAGAAAACTGCGAACTAACTACAACATGTCATATAAAGTGTCAGTGTCATATAAACTATCAAATAGACCACAACAAGTCCGATAAAATGAAACAAATATAATTAAGTATTAGAAGAACACAATTTTTTATTAAAATTTCGGGGCGCGTCCTGAGAAAAAGAAGGTGCATTTCCATTTTTGTTAGGTTTGTGGTTAGTAGGATAAATATAAATGGTCATTTCTTTTAAGCAAGAAAACGTCATAACTCTGGCCTCGTTTATCCGAGGCTCAACATATTATACTCAAAAGATCCGCCTCGACGACCGGCATCTTTTGGTACCACTTCCACTCCCCTATCTCAATTCTACCCCCCCCTAGGGTGGTTTTTGTACATTAGCAACGAACTCGTTATAAGTCGGGCCTCGTTTATGCGAGACTCAACATATGATACTCAAAAGATGTGTTTCGATGAGTTCTATCTTTTGCCCCCATGTCCAGGGTTCGATTCCCATTCACAGCGCAGTCAATATCATACGTGTGTAATGTTCATTCTTCGTCAACAACAACAAAGTTAAAGGTAGAGTAAATTCAATGATCTTGATGGGAATCGAACCGAGGACTTGAGTCCAGCGTACAGACTGCGATGCTCGGATTCCAGTATGCTAATGAGTTCAGTCACACTATGCAACCAGACTATTGTTGGAGCTTGGATTTAATGAGGAGAAGGATAACAACGATGCTCATTAGTATGCTGCAGGTGATTACAAATGGAGGAAACCACATTCTTGTCGGGTTTGGTTCGATGGTTGCACATAATGATTCCAAAGCAGTCAGGAAATTTACGGAATAATTATTACCAATTAAAAAATGTGAACAATTAAATACATTGGATGTTTGAATTTCAAGACAATCATCATAGGTTAAATTCAATTGTCTCGCTTTCGATTCCCATCCATGTACATCAAATTGATCGAGAAGAGAATAGTTTTGGAAAAGCAAACACATTCTTATGAGATACATTGCATACTCGCGAGCTTCCAGTAGTAGCTGGGTAGCATTTTGTTGAAGCATGTTGGAGTTAATGAGGAGTAGTCCGTTTGGTGATTAGTATTTATAATGAAACCTGTGGAACTCAGTTGTAAAGTTACTGACCTCTTGTACAGTTCGCGTAACTTTGTTCGCGTTTTTTGTGAATATTTTTTCTTAAAAAAAAAATAAAATGGTGTGCAAAATTGAAGGTTGTCACTGTCAAAAACAAGAAATACCTATTCATTTAATGTATTGGCTTACACATCATGGCATTGACATTCGTCCACTCTTCCAGAAGCCATATATCAGTAAACAAAAGAAGAAACCCACCATCTCAAGTAATGATAGTAATACCGTCACTGAAGCGACCTATAACTTTGTACCCGTAGTAGAAAATGAAGGTAATGTTCTGGAAGAGTTTTTGTTTGAAATGCCAAACTTGGAGCAGCAGCCTCAACCAACAAGTAATAGTAGTTGTAACGTTAAAAGAAGTGTTCCCTACAAAGTGCCTACTAGAAGAGGATATAAATAGTGTCTATGTGCAGAAACAAACAGTTAGTTATGAAGAACCATTCCATAAACTATTTTGGTGAGAGTGAGCTTCACCACGTCATAAGACGAGCTCTGAAAAGACATCACAAACAAGAACAACCTGAAGAGAGGAACAAAAATGAAATTGAAAGTCAAACTGAAAAAGAAGTGAAGAAATTTATGAGAGAATTTCCTCGCCAGTCTCATGTTCAGAAGTTAGTATCCTATTTTGTAGAAAGAAAAACGTTTGATAATTTATCCAGCCACATCAGTAAGAATAATTTTGTACCCACACGTGTGGCTAATAACACTTTTTTGGAACAAAAATCTTTTGCAGAATACAAAGCAAACAATGATAAAAGTGTGAGCGATATAAAGTTGTCTGTGGACGAATTGAAACAAAACAGAAAACAGGACAATGAGATTTATAATTCTAAATTTGTACTAAAAAAAGCGTTCGATGATTACATTGTTGAGGCCGGAGAAAAAGAACAAAAGATGAATGAGGACGTGAACAAAGTGAAAGAAGATCTTTCTAGCAGGATACATGAGTTGGATAACAAGTTCTCACCTCTTATAGAAATAAAAAAAACAGTAGATCAACACAATAAACAAAATCTGCTTGTGACTGCTTCTTTGAGAAGAGATCTCAATGCTTTGGACAATAAAGCTCTCTACGCAACAACTTTTCGCAATTACAAAAAAAATCACGAGTCCGATTTCAAGGAGATTGTGAGTGAAAAGGAGAAAAAATTGAAAACTGAAGTAACAAATATGTTAACTTCATTGCTGTCAACTCATGAAACTAAAATATGTATTTTACCAGCAGACTTCATTCCCTCTGTAGCAGCTTTAGATAGTTTCCGAAAAGTAATTGTTGTCTTCTTCTTTTTGCGTCGGAGACCTGCGCCTATTTTTCTTTTTACCTTCATAGCGTTAGTGACAAACCAGGCAGCAGCTTTTTCCGATAGGTTTGAATCTTTGGACAATACTCTTTGCCAGGCCTTATTTTCCAATTCCCGATCGGCTTGTGTGCGATCAGCGTTTCTGTTGGCGTACTTGAGATCGTGTTCTTTGCAGGCTGAATCCAATGGATTGATTCCTTCTTGATCTTTTCGTTGGTCTAATTTTGTTCCTGGTCCACAGAATCTGTAGGATGGGATGTGAACTTCGAAAGGTAATTTATCAATGACAGTATTTAAAAGACCTTTTCCTCGTCTGCGTACCATTAATAATAAAGTGATTACTGTGAAAACAAGGCTTTATATATATATATAGAAAATGAAAACTGTAAATTGTAAACAAAAATTGAATGTTGAAAACTTTGATTTTGTGAGCGATATGAATGTACATTCAAAATTAAAAAGACATGGAGATTTTTTTCCAAACAGTGTTCGAGCTTTAATAGTCGGTCCAAGCGGATCTGGCAAAACAAATCTCTTGCTGGCTCTTCTGTTACATCCACACGGATTACGGTTTGAAAATGTTTACATTTACTCGAAATCATTTCAACAACCTAAGTACAGATTTCTGGAGAATGTGCTGAAAGGAATCAAAGAAGTTGAATACAAAGTGTTTACAAACAATGAAGAAGTGATTCCACCATGTGAAACAAAGAAAAATAGTGTTTTTGTAATGGATGACATTGCGTTTGAAAAACAAAATAATATTAAACAATATTTTTCTCAAGGTCGACATTTTTTAGTAGATACCATTCTCTTGGCACAAACCTACTCAGCTATCGGTAAACAATTAATTCGGGATAATGCAAACTTCCTATGTATCTTTCAACAAGATCCACTAAACTTGAAACATATTTATTTCGATCACGTTTCTGATTTACCTTTCGAAAAGTTTAAAGAGCTATGTCAGTATTGTTGGAAAGAAAAACATGGTTTCCTTGTGTTGGACAAAGAATCAGATACCGGACGCTATCGTTGTGGTTTGGATAAATATTTCGTAGATATATAAACCCTGGTGCTTAACAATTGAGGTTACAATTAGACATGAGTCTTTCGAAAGAACTAAGTGAGGCTAAAATTTTAGCGAAAAAAATTAGTGACGCGCAGAAAGACATACGAGAGAAAACGTTATCCCTAAAAATTGGACAAGATGAAAAAACAGGCAATATTAGTGACTTTTTGAAGCCAGTGGTTGATCCATTAACAAAACTTGTTCAACTTAAAGATAAAAAAGTTGATTTCTTGAGGAAACTGAAAGAAAAACAATCAGCATCACAGTCGGTTTCCATCAAACGAGAACCAACAACAGCTTCCCTGAGACGTTTACCTTCCCTTTTGAAAAAATTTGAGAGTCCGTCTGGAAGATCTGCTGCTGGAACACCTGAAACAGAATATGCAAGTCCACTAGAAAGCTGGAACTTTGATTCAACTGTTCAAACGCCCGAAACAAATTATCCAAGTAGTCCCATTGAATATGATAGAAATTTATTGCAGAAACAATACAATCAAACGGTCTTTCCTAGTCCAGGCTACTCGTCGTCGTCTCCATTCAGAGAAAAACGTTTCAGTATTTCCATGCCAAACTCACCACAACCATCAGCTGATGCTTTACAAAAGGTAAAATTATTGGAACGTAGAAGAGAACTGTCATCATCACTTCTACCACCATTTGAAGCAACATCGAGTGAGTGGAAAGAAGAGATTGAACCTAAAAAAACCTCTTTAATTGATCGGTTTTTACAACGGATACAATCAAATGATTCGATTGAAATTGACAAAGCAACTGGTATAAAATCAAAGCAAGGAAAATATTACCTTGGAAAGAAAGAAATTCAATTTTCCAAAATACCCAGCGAACACTTTACTATCGATGGTAAAGTATATCCAGTCACCCATGGACTTATGGAACTTTTGTTTCTCAAACAACCAAATCAGGAAAATATTAGCACATTGGATGAACGTAACTATAAAAACATTATAGAGAATACACAGCTGGATCCTATAACAACAAAAGTAATGCAATATGGAAAAGGAATGATGGTAGAGAGTAATCAAGATAAGGAATATGTATATTTCGACAATCCTAATGAATTGATTCAGAGGCTTTTACTTTTGAAAAGATCACAAGCCGCTGGAAATTTACTTGCTCATAACAATGAAATTCTTTCTATAGAAGAAGAATTGAGGGAAGCTAATATAATTAACTAAATAAAAATAATAACCTACACCCAGTATAAAACATCCAATGTATTTAATTGTTCACATTTTTTAATTGGTAATAATTATTCCGTAAATTTCCTGACTGCTTTGGAATCATTATGTGCAACCATCGAACCAAACCCGACAAGAATGTGGTTTCCTCCATTTGTAATCACCTGCAGCATACTAATGAGCATCGTTGTTATCCTTCTCCTCATTAAATCCAAGCTCCAACAATAGTCTGGTTGCATAGTGTGACTGAACTCATTAGCATACTGGAATCCGAGCATCGCAGTCTGTACGCTGGACTCAAGTCCTCGGTTCGATTCCCATCAAGATCATTGAATTTACTCTACCTTTAACTTTGTTGTTGTTGACGAAGAATGAACATTACACACGTATGATATTGACTGCGCTGTGAATGGGAATCGAACCCTGGACATGGGGGCAAAAGATAGAACTCATCGAAACACATCTTTTGAGTATCATATGTTGAGTCTCGCATAAACGAGGCCCGACTTATAACGAGTTCGTTGCTAATGTACAAAAACCACCCTAGGGGGGGGTAGAATTGAGATAGGGGAGTGGAAGTGGTACCAAAAGATGCCGGTCGTCGAGGCGGATCTTTTGAGTATAATATGTTGAGCCTCGGATAAACGAGGCCAGAGTTATGACGTTTTCTTGCTTAAAAGAAATGACCATTTATATTTATCCTACTGTGGTTTCAGTATTGACTTGCATTTTGTTACACCCTGTATATTTATAACGACACCCAGTATAGAAAATATTATAAAATATTCTACTCGTAATAGTTCCACAATGTGTATTCAACAATATTACTTTAAACTTAACACAAGGTTTTCATAAGTTTCACTGTGCGTAAACATTAAAGGCGGAATTTCTACAGGAACTTTTCCCTTTGTTAAAATTCCGGGGATTCTCTTTCCTCGCAAATACAACGCACAATGTGGAATTCCTATGAAATGTTATTATTACTATCAATGGAATATTTCCATCCTTCTGTACATCATCATCGTAGTTTTTTTATAATCACAATAGTCACCATTACTATCAACTAATTTTCAAAAAAAAAAAAATATTTTTGATAATAAATGTTTAGAATGAGATTTTGTAGTAGAGATTACAGAGGGGGTTAAAATGATGAACGAGCAGATATATGGTTGGTATGAGTTGTTTTCGAGTCTAAAATAATGCCTACTGATACTGATTACTTGATATTCAACCATGTACATAATTGATAACTGCTTTTAGTCTTTTTAGATGTTAGCTCAGTAAAAGGTTTGACTTTTCGTATGAAATCAGCACATTTGAAACACGGCAGACTTAAGTAGTCAGAAATTTCTTCTTGATATCCTTCTAGTATTTCATTTAGCAAATCTTGGATAGTAGTTGGTTCCTGTTCGCCGTTCGCCTTCTATGGGTCCAGGAATCCAATATATTTTTTCATCTGGCGCCAAGCTATGTGCTTCTTAACGGTAGGATATCGGTGTCCTTGGAGCAATTTATTGAAAAAAGTGCATGTTGGAAAAAAGAAATTATTGAATGACAATGTTCGGAGACAGGACAAAATCAATGAGGTGTGAAGTATACCTTTGTCTGTACCCATTGACGGAAAAATAATTAGGATTAGGAAAGAAATTCACATGCGGAATGGCCCCGGTTCTAATCCCAGAGCCGACAAAAAAATATATTCCAAATTTAGTTACCTACTGTTGTTTGTAAGGTATCCTTTAGGTTGTTTGTAAGGTATCCCTTAGTTGTTTGTAAGGTATCCCGTAAGGTTGCTTGTAAGGTATCCTTACAAACAACTTTCTCGCCCCATCAGAGAGGAGGCATACTATGGGATGAACACGTCTACAGTAGTTGCTGTTCCATAGATACGCCATAAAAAAGACTGTGAAACACTCATATATTCCTCTTTTTTTAAGTTGGTCAAAAAAGACAAAAACGATCGCTAATTTATGATAATATACATATATCTATATACTGTCAGATTCCACAATATGAATCGAAATGTTAAATGAAAAACTGTAGGTAAAAGGCTTTATGTATATACTTGAAATTAGTGGCCTAACAGAATATTTGGGGACTTTCGCAACCAGTGATTGTTAATATTAATATAGGTTTATTCTACCGCGAGATTTGCGGGGTGGTTGTTATGGTAGTGCTTGCCATAAAGTATTATTCTTATTACTGGTTTTTAGTAAAACTCTGACACTTAACACTGCAACCTAATTAGATCTATTGTGACCAGTTGATTCTAATTGTTTTAACGTCCTGATTGAGATAGATAGTCAGGACGGGGGTTTCACCTAAATTTGCTGGGAATCGTACCAGCTACCCACATTAAACTCACCCAGCCTTTGCAGGACCTCACGTGTTTAGAGGGAACAGATTTTTTTCTCGAAAAGTCTACCCCAACCGGTGATTGAACTCGGGATCTCTAGACTACGGGGCAGTAGTCTCAACCGTCACGCCACGGGGGCTGGCTTGTGCCCTAATGTAAGATTCTCCGGTTCCTAGGTACGACCCTGCTGTATGTAGAAATGTTTCTAATTTATGCTTGCGAAATTTCCGAAGCAATTTCCGACAGCTAAGGAAATTACTGAAGGATAAAAGTGTCAACATACCACCGTGTTAGTGTTACGTAAAAGTTATTTCACCTTACATTATGAAAAAAGTTTTTCACTAGCGTAAGGTTCTTTGGTGATTAGGTTATTAAGCTGCCTATGAGCTACCTATCAGTTTTCCTCATCTGTAATTTTTATTTATTAAAATGGTGTTCGTTAAATTATGTTTTCGGGTCCTAAAAATAAGAACGTAAAGATTTTTAGATTATCGCACATTGCATAATCAATGAGTTATCAGGTACACATACAATTTTATTTTGTATAAATTTCAACTCTTCAACTGCCTCTATAGTGATTCGTGGGCGAAGTATATTATGGATATGTGAGGAACATTAAATGGGAAAGAGTAGATTTACAAGGAGGGTTAAGGGGAGAGAAGTGAGGGTATGAGTGGAGTGAGATTTATTGAGTGAAATGGATGAGAACCACAGCATGTGATGGATGTGAGTGGGAACAGAAAGAGAGAGATGAGAGAGGAAGGTGAAAAAGAGACGAGAATATAAATATACAAAAAAATACACTGCCAAATTATGGACATCATACTTCCTCGTGATTGGTTTACATTGTATACACTTGGCAAATTTAAGATTGTATACTAAATCACTTGTATCTCCAAAACTGCTTAACCAAATTTCTTCAAATTTGTTTTATATGATAGAATACCAAAATGTTTGATTTTCTTAAATATCAGAGCTACATCATATTTTGCCAATGCACAATGCAAATTACTAATACGCAACTACGTACAAAATTTTATTAAAATCGGCTGTACAGTTCACGAGATATGAGCGTATAAGTGAAAAGTTAGTGGTTCCTAACCACGATCACCAAGAACCAAAGTTGATTAATTTAAAATGGGACTATCTACAATACGTCTCTATATGTGTACAAAATTTCCTTGAAATCCGTTCAGTAGTTTCTGAGATTTGCGCGTTACAAGGAATGCACTTAATACACCGATAGACAGACCAAAGTTGCTCAGGAGATTATGAAACGCCCAGAAATAAGAATACACCGATAGACAGACAAAGTTGCTCAGGAGTTATGAAACGCCCAGAAATAAGAAAAAAAAAAGAAAAATAAAATCGGAGTATAAATATAGTATTTTTTTTTTTATACAAAAAACAAACATAATACTTCCGATAACTAATATTAGAAATCTATCGGAAGAAATAAGAGAAATGATGAATAATAAAATTATACCAGGAAAGAAATAATTGAAAAGTATTATCAAAGTAACAATGAAAATCCATTTTAGACTTGAAATATGTTATACGAGTATAGTATGCAAACAATGAACAGAGTATAATTGGATTCTATTGTCGCCTAACTGCATTATTCCTGACCAAAAAGTGGAAACAAAACAATAAAAAAAAAATATACAAAAAAAAAATATAAAACAAATAAGAGGAAAGTGTAGTTGAGCAGTAAAGTTGGGAGACAGAGGAAAAGGAGATCGAAGAAATAGAGGAGGAGAAAAAGTTGCAGAGAAAGAGGAAGAGAAAAGGTTGAAGAGAAAGAGAAGGAGAAAATTTGAAGAGAAAGAGAAAATGTTAAAGGGAAAGAGGCGGAGAAAATGTTGAAGAGAAAGATGAGGAGAAAATGTTGAAGAGAAAGAGGAGGAAAAAATGTTGAAGAGAAGAAGGAGGAAAACGGTTGAAGAGAAAGAGGAATAGAAGATGTTTAACAAAAGAGTAGGAAAATGTTGAAGAGAGAGAGGAGGAGAAATGAGGTTGAAGAGAAAGAGGAGAGAAAATGTTGAAGAGAAAGAGAAGTACAAAATGTTGAAGAGAAAGAGAAAATGTTGAAGAGAAAGAGAAGGAGAAAATGTTGAAGAGAAAGAGGATAAGGTTGAGGAAAGAAGAAAAAATAGACAGATAAGAGGAAGAAAAGGAAATGTATTATGTTTGTATTTTTTTTGTTATCATTTCCCAACTTTAGTGGATAGCTCAGCATTATGAAACTCCTAATCACTTTATTTATTCTAGTACATGTTATTTCTTCTCGTAGGTAACTGTCCTTACTCATACAAGTATTAATTACACTCGTTCTTCCTCGTATGAGTGAAACCCCAGACATCCAAGTACAGAATACATTATTTTCCACCCTGCTGGGGATTGAACGGAGGTCACTGTGCGTGAAACCCTTGTGCGCTACTCTACTCAGCCACCAATACAGACTGCCATTAGGATTATGAGAAAAATATATTATGGGAAAAAGGAAAAGAGGAGTTTGAGGAGAAAAAGGGGAATTCAGGGAAGAGGAAGAGTAATAAGGGATATGTGTTGTTCATGTAACTTATTCACTTGGTTCATAAATTTGTGATTGTGTAACTCAGCAGTGGTGGAAAACAAGGACATACCTAATCATCCATGTTTCTTCCATGAGGGTTAGTACATTACAAGAGTTTATTTTCCTTTCTTCAACATTTTCATCCACATTACAGCAAATAATCTTCACTTCGGCTGGCGTCCTAAGTCCATTGGGAGATATCAGACTGTCAGTTAATCAGGTGGCGAATTTGTATTTTTAAGCATTGTTTACATAACAAAAAATCTTAAAATAAGCAACCCCAAAATTTACATATTATATTAGACTACCTGTAGTGTAATTTAGAGCTTATCACGCAATAGAATTTGAGCAAAAATGAGTGCATAATAATTTCGTCCACACTTAGCTTATACAGTCGAACCTACTAGATATAAGAGAAACCTCGATCTAGGAGAACAATTTTCAGGTCCAATTTACCTCTTTGAAAGGAAAATAACCTTTTCATAAGAGAAAGCTGGATATAAGAGGGAAAATTCCCGTCCCTTGAGTTCTCTTATATCGACAGTACCAACAGACCTCCTCCACTGCACAGAAATCTCATCTTGCCTGAGATCTCCTTGATAATGCAGAGGTTCCTTGACAACTCATTCCCCAAGGCCTGTTGTGATGTCTACGAGTATGTACTGTACGTCCATGTGTCTGTGTTTCTGATGGGCGGAACGGGATGAATATTAATTAAGCCCAAAGGGTAGGACAGAGTGGTTGTGACCTCTTGTATGGTGAGCGGTAGGTGGTAGTATAGGATAATCCCTTATTTATACTGCCAAGCTAAGATTGAGAAGTCCCTTTGTTCTGCAGTCAAGCAAGGCCCTACAATCCCTACATACATAGTTAAGAATTACACAACAATACTATCATGTACAACAACCCTTTTACATAGAACATAGTGTTTAAAATTGATAGGACAATCAAATTTTGGACAGGACAATCAAAAGTACCTCAAAGATCATTTTTTTTAGTTTAATCTAAGATTTTTTAATGCCAGCGTCTATGGCGCGTTAAATGTGAACGTCCAGTGATGTGAAGACTTCGTGATGTTCGCCTTCCGGCCCAACCAGGGCTGGGTGAGGTTATTGTGGGTAGCCGGTTTGTGAGTTTCCTGAGAATGGAGGGTAATACTATCGTCGTATATGACCATGCATTTGAAAAAGACGTTAACACTAAGAAAACAATCTTATAATTTAGTACAAACTAATTGTTGTTGCTGCAGGGTATTGAACTCACTTGTACGCTACCAGAGCCGGCATCCACATCAAACACGTGCCGCCGTATATCGAACCTGGCATCAGGGAGCCAGCAGTAACCAGCACCGGCACTCAGTGGTAGAACCACCGGCACTCGAGCCAACCGTGGCGTCACCGGTAGAACGCGGGCAGTTAGGAGAGCCTGGGCGTCCGACGCTGGGAGCCGGGAGTCGAACACCAGGACGCCAGTTAGGATGGAGCTGTGCCAGGAACCACCCAGCCAACGGGCGCTGGCACCGCACATTGACTCAAGTCCGCCGCTCACTGGGGAAGAGAGGAAAATATTTATAAGAGATTTTAGTCTCTTTGAGTTTGACATAGAATATTTTTTTATACTAATAGCATTTAATTGGAAAGATGTTTGGTTGGAGAACTCGAGTCAAGAATAGGCCAACAATCTAGCAGGAGAGAGTGGAGAAACTTGAAATTTCCGATTTAAAATATTCGCAGGTGTCGTCCACTCGGTTTATCCTTCAATATGCCAACATCCTTCAATTTTAGTTTAATCTAATTCATCTGTTGTCGGTCAGGAACTAGGTTATTTTTGGATGAACAAAATTTGTTAATCAAAAGCTAGAACATTTAATGTTATAGCTTCTGATTGGTTCTCATTGTGCGTCCTTTTGAAAAATAGAGAATTACTCGTAAATAAGAGCGCTGATTTTTAAATCTGCATTTTATATTTATTTTTGAATTGAGATGAGAGTAAGAACCAACACAATACAGCTGATTCCAGAAATTTCACTCTGTGTTGATATTTGAAATGACCTTGTTATATTCTCTTTACCTTCAACCAATCAAATGACTCAAAAAGTAAACATGTTCGTGCTGTTCCGGTTATATATTTATAATTCAAGTATTTTATTTCCAAGGGTTAACAATTAAAGACACTTGACTTTCGTTACTTTGAAGTTTGATAATTGAAGTCTCTGTGAAGTTCTATGTCAATATTGTCTTCGACGAAATGAGTTTTCTTCGTAATGAATTTTTCCCTGTCACATTTAGGGGACTAAACTTGTGCTGTCATTCCTCGGAGTTTTGAAGTGTCTCTTACACACCGAACTGCAGTGAAGTTAGCTTCTGAGATAATTGAAAAGAAAATTGCGAAAGTTGTCAAAGAAGAAACTTTTCAAAGTTTTATTTTCACTCAGAAGACAGATAATTGGGAAAGTCAATCTCATATCTCTACAAAAATTATTTAAATGTTACATTTGTTTTGATCAAAAGAACTGTGTTGGTAAAAGCTTGCTTTATTCAAATAGCGTGAAACTAGTTGGACGGCAGAATCAAGAATGTATCAAATCCGCGACATCGCCACCCAAATTCAACCCTCGAATTTCATCTTCAGCATACTGGGCCTGTACTACTACAACGACAGCCATATTCCTATCTACTACAAATTATACAACGCCCTGTTTATTGGCGTCTACATTTGTACAATCCTATATAATCTGGTGGAAGACAATGACGAGGTGAGTATCACCCAGTATACCAGTACTTGGTTCAGCAAAAATTAATCCTCTTTTTAGTCTTTAATAGAAGGTACTCTCAATCCATTAAAAAGGTGCCACGAATATGGTGCCTCAAGCATTATCTAACATTTCTCCAGATAAGATTTCACTCATCGTTCTTCTCTTGGTTGTTCAGATCGTTGGTGTGTACAACAACACCATCATCATCCCTCTCATCTGCTACTACTTGCTGCACTTGGTGAATATCTGCCTCCTCCTCTCCCTCTACATCAACACCTACGTGAACCATTTCAACATCAAGAAGATCTACACCAAACTAAATCGCATTGACTTCCTGTTGGTCACCTGCTCTATCAAGGTCAAACACGACAACCGGATGTTCGTCGTGTACATTCTTCTTTACGCTCAGTGTTTTTGTTGGTGAGATCATTTTTTTTCTTTTGAAATATTTTTATTTATAAAAATATAACAACTTAGAAGCTTAGAGATTCATATAGTAGGATAGGTACGGTTCTTCAATAAAAACAAGATTCACAATTTATTCATCTGCCTCTCTCAAAGAAGTCACTATTCTGTGCAGCAATAAGTATTGTGAAAAAAGAGGAATTCATAGATTTATTATTATTTATGAACTAACTCCATTCATGTTGAGCAAAAAAGAGACAGATAGTTGAAATCTATCTTTTTAAACTTCTTTTATCGAGTTGGCAATCGAATAATTCTACTGAAATGCATCACTAGCACATTCTTCCACTTTTTCGTCCAGGCATAGATCTTGGCTTCTACTACCACGGCCTCAAGTACAACAACCTCTTGGTCACCTACATCAACCTCAGTGTTCTCATCACTCTACACTACAAGATCTACCTGCTCCTACACTTCATCTACATCCGCTTCCAAACCATCAACATCTACATCTCTCAGTTCATCCGACACACCAATGACAACGTCAACATTTTGTTTCCTCATTGCAAACTGGTTAACTTGCCTTTGAACATCAACACCGAGTCTAAACACAAGGCTTCTTCACATTCTTCTCAGAATATCAATGTGGAGAATCTCCTACATGACTACAAGATGAACATCAAGACTTCTGACTACATCCATCAAGGTAATTTTTAAATGAATTCAACTTCTTGTATTTAGCAAACACTTAAATACTGTAGGGAAGTTGATGTAATTCAAGTAGTAAATTTGTCCACAAACAAGAAGCGACACAATTTTCTTCACACAATCCTAGACATCCCCGTTACTGAGTGTAAATTTAAGTAAATTACTTGGTGTAAGTAATTTTTTTGAGTAGTTCGTTAGAAATCAAACACTCTTCCCAGCTTTAAAGCACACTTGAGAAAGGACGTGGGAATTTTCTTCTCTAAAGCATGCTTCATATTAAATTTGTGTTCAATTAAAATTAATAAAGATGTCATAATTGACATGAGGAGCCACCTTTATCACTTTGCTTCTTATTTATACTCATTGAGTTTCCACTTTATTAATAGGTTTTGAGAAATGATTTGAAAATGTGAAAGTTTTTTTTCTATTTTTTCATAATATTATGAATTTCATAATTATTAATCTTCCAATATTTATTCTAAAGAAATAATTTATTCTTTCTTTACATTAGTCTCGAAGCAGTTTTGCTAAAAAATAAAGTTTTCAATTTTTTTCAAGATTTTCAAATACAGATGATGTAAAACTATTATAATGGTAGTATTTATTCCGTTTTGCCTGTATAAATATTCTTAGTAATGGTACAAATTTTTGAAGAACAATAATGAACAAACTTATTCCCCCTTCTAGAACTGCAAGAATCCCAGCAGCAAGTGAAGAGGGAGCGAATGCTCAAGCATAACCCTATCCTGAACCCAGCTGTGCTCAACAGATACGTGAAGAAAGTGGCCCAAGAATCGCACCTTGCACTACTCCGCCGGGGATCCCACAGTCGACTGCTGAAGGACACGCTCCAGCCGGTTATGTCAACATTCAACTACACGCTGAACAAAATGCGCAACAACCGTTGTATCCGGGTGAAACCAAGCACTAATCTGGTACAAGTGAAAGAGACGAAAAGTTCCGCACCGGTTCTGTCCAATCTCAAAGTCCTCATTCTGATCCATCATAGTCTCTACCGTCTGTGCCTCAGCATCAACCAGATGTACAACCGGTTGATCCTCCTACTGCTGATTGACCACTTCGTGGCGCTCATCTACAAGCTCTACTTCCCGACCTACTTGATCATAGTCACCAAGACATACGACTACCTGCTCCTTGCTCACTCCATCTACTGGATTTTTATTCGGCTTGGACTGCTTTTTGTGCTCATCTACATGTTCTACCAGACTCAGTATGAGGTGAGGTGTCTTGATAAGTTGTGTTGAATAGATTGCATTTCATGACGAATTAGAAAACAAGATTAAGATAGGCCTTCCTTCTAGTCCGAGTTTCAACCAATCATAGCGTACTAAAGCCTGACTTGAGGGACATCATAATTCGGCCTTGGAAGAAGCACCATAAAAACAGATAGGATTGCTATGGACGATTAGTTAATAATAAATTATTTGATTGAAAAGCATCAATGAGAGATATGCAAGGAGTGACAAGGAATTTAGAGTAATAATATACATTTTACAAAAAATTCAATTACCAAAGTGAGTAGTTTTCTCAAGATGAGCAAAGTTAAATGCCACTCAGTCAGTAAAAAAAAAACATAATATACTTCCAATTCTAATATTAGAAATTTATCGGAAGTAAAAAGTAATAACCAAATATAAATCCCTGAAAATTCCCGAGAATTTTTCGGTACCTCATTAGTGTTGTTTGTACAAGAAGCGCCAAATTTCTGCATTGTTGGCACAAGAACAAACTGAAACAAAAGTTTGGGACCACAACGTCCATTCAAGCGAATAAATTTTTCCTCTATTTGCGTACAGGGTGCTCTAAAATAATAATTTTCTATGCAGAGCATAGGAAAGTTTGTTGTATCATTGTTAGTTTTCCTAGGTATTGTTCATATAAAATTTAACATGTCCAAAACAGAACTTCTTTCTTTTATAATTTTATTATGTATTTCTCTTTGCCTGTAGGTACCTACATGAACAATAGACAGTAATACAGTCGGTCAGTTCTTCATGGGTACAATCGTTGAATAATCTTATTATTATGATATTACTCTTTATTAGGTAAAACAAAGTACAATATTTACAGTACAATACAATGAAGTTATAAAGAAGACACATATAGACTGAACAAAGAAACAAGAACAAAAAAGAGAATATAGCTAATGTACTACCTAATGGGCGGGGTTATAAAGGGTTGGGTGGAAGTTAAAGAGATAAGAGTTCGTTTATGTCTATGAACGAATTATTATTATTGGAGAATTTGAGAAATTAAACACCCTGTTCAGTATAATCAACTCCTGCTTTCTTTCTTCTTCTTAGTTTTATCTTCTCTTTTTTCTCAGAAATGTATGTCTTCCTCTTTTATTTTAGAAAATTAGCAGGAGATAGCGGAGTTTAGGATACAGGATTAACAGGGGATGTTGTGAAAATAAAGCGAGAGACAGTTACAGCAGAGGGATTATTAATCCAGGAGATAAGAAAGAGGAGCAGGATACAACATGAGGCAACTGATGAGACTTAAAACAGGATATTAAGAACTTAGTCGAAATAAGCAGTTGTTTTACGCGTTCAAACGACGACGATTAGGTAGAGACTGTCATTGAATAATACTTATTATCTGGAACCTTTTATGTGTTTTTTTAAACATAGCACAAAACTTGCACGTTGCATAATTGCTACGGGTTTTACGGCGTACATAAAATTTACCAATTTATTACAGTCAAACATGGAAATAAAAGAAATCTGGATACCACCTATTAGTGAAGAATTTTCAGGTCAAATTTTTTATCTTTGAATGAGGGTAAATAACCTTTTATCAGAGAAACCTGGGTATAAGAAGGAAATAACAGGAAATATTTTTCGGATCCATTCTTTTCAAAAATAAATAATTCTGCTAAAATGCGAGTCCTAGTCAAAAGGGTTCGTGTTTGACCATGAAAAACGACGTCAAACTTCAAATTAAAAGAAAACAAAAGCAAAAGAAAACATAACTTTGAAAAGTGGGTAGATATTTACTAAAAATTAGATGATTTACAATACATGTATGTATGTTTTTGTGATTGCAGGCAAATTTAACGTGTGAATTGAGTCACAATATATTTTTGCAAGAATCGTTTCTCGAGATAAACTTTTACGTAAGTAATTTTCAAATAAAAATATTACACATTTTTTTATGACATAATTAAAAAAAAAAATTATGTCTGTTTACCATATCCAAACCATGAACTCTCTTGTTCTGCTTTGAATAGTTGGAAAACTTCCGAAATGATGAAAAGAGACAATCGAATAAATTAATAAATTATAAAAAAGAAATCCTTTTATGGTTTTCTGGGATTCACATATCCAACCATAGACAATTTCATTGTTTGACAACAAAAATAAATTTAACGATAGATGATAAAAAGGGGGGGGGGGGGTTAAAATAGGAAGAAGAAAAATAAGCGGTAATATTGTAAAGCTGAATGGTTTTTATTGTCGGTCTCTGTATACCTACCTACCTATATGATATACCTAATGTACATGAAAGGTCATTTGTACGAAGATTTTTTTTGATCATTTCCACAAAAGAGCTCTCTCGCTGATAGAGCTCAATTTTGAAAATAAAAGAGAAAATTGGCCAAAAACATTTTATTCCATTGTATGGCCTTAGGTTGAACTGTTTTATGTAACATTTTTTACGTCTTGTTCATTTATTTTGTCAAATGGGATTTCTGTATAAAAAGAGGATTACCGAGGTACCACACTAAAAGACAAACATGCTGCTACGAATTTATTAAATGTCAAAAACTTTAACTTTATTTCATGGACCGGTCGTGCCTGATTATGTGGTCAAAATCCCAAATGGGAGGATAATTCGTCATGTCTCGGCTAGGTTTCGAAACCCACAATCTCTGGATTAAAACACCTAGCCACCGGGATAGAAGGCTGTAATCCATGTAAAATTCGCTCCGCTCAACCGAAGCTCTGAAGTCCCGTGTTCTGTTTCAGTGCAGCAGATGACTGCTCAGTTGAGGAGACACCGCGTCCTGTTCACATCGTACGGGATATTCGCACTGGACTTCTCCCTGCTCTACTCAGTAAGTCCTGTTCACATCGTACGGGATATTCGCACTGGACTTCTCCCTGCTCTACTCAGTAAGTCCTGTTCACATCGTACGGGATATTCGCGCTGGACTTCTCCCTGCTCTACTCGGTAAGTCCTGTTCACATCGTACGGATATTCGCGCTGGACTTCTCCCTGCTCTACTCAGTAAGTCCTGTTCACATCGTACGGGATATTCGTGCTGGACTTCTCCCTACTCTACTCGGTAAGTCCTGTTCACATCGTACGGGATATTCGCACTGGACTTCTCCCTGCTCTACTCAGTAAGTCCTGTTCACATCGTACGGGATATTCGCGCTGGACTTCTCCCTGCTCTACTCGGTAAGTCCTGTTCACATCGTACGGGATATTCGCGCTGGACTTCTCCCTGCTCTACTCAGTAAGTCCTGTTCACATCGTACGGGATATTCGTGCTGGACTTCTCCCTACTCTACTCGGTAAGTCCTGTTCACATCGTACGGAATATTCGCGCTGGACTTCTCCCTACTCTACTCGGTAAGTCCTGTTCACATCGTACGGAATATTCGCGCTGGACTTCTCCCTACTCTACTCGGTAAGTCCTGTTCACATCGTACGGGATATTCGCGCTGGACTTCTCCCTACTCTACTCGGTAAGTTCTGTTCACATCGTGTAGAATATTCGCGCTGGACTTCTCCCTGCTCTACTCGGTAAGTCCTGTTCACATCGTACGGGATATTCGCGCTGGACTTCTCCCTGCTCTACTCAGTAAGTCCTGTTCACATCGTACGGGATATTCGTGCTGGACTTCTCCCTACTCTACTCGGTAAGTCCTGTTCACATCGTACGGGATATTCGCACTGGACTTCTCCCTGCTCTACTCAGTAAGTCCTGTTCACATCGTACGGGATATTCGCGCTGGACTTCTCCCTGCTCTACTCGGTAAGTCCTGTTCACATCGTACGGGATATTCGCGCTGGACTTCTCCCTGCTCTACTCAGTAAGTCCTGTTCACATCGTACGGGATATTCGTGCTGGACTTCTCCCTACTCTACTCGGTAAGTCCTGTTCACATCGTACGGAATATTCGCGCTGGACTTCTCCCTACTCTACTCGGTAAGTCCTGTTCACATCGTACGGAATATTCGCGCTGGACTTCTCCCTACTCTACTCGGTAAGTCCTGTTCACATCGTACGGGATATTCGCGCTGGACTTCTCCCTACTCTACTCGGTAAGTCCTGTTCACATCGTACGGGATATTCGCGCTGGACTTCTCCCTGCTCTACTCAGTAAGTCCTGTTCACATCGTACGGGATATTCGCGCTGGACTTCTCCCTGCTCTACTCAGTAAGTCCTGTTCACATCGTACGGGATATTCGCGCTGGACTTCTCCCTGCTCTACTCAGTAAGTCCTGTTCACATCGTACGGGATATTCGCGCTGGACTTCTCCCTGCTCTACTCAGTAAGTCCTGTTCACATCGTACGGGATATTCGTGCTGGACTTCTCCCTACTCTACTCGGTAAGTCCTGTTCACATCGTACGGGATATTCGCGCTGGACTTCTCCCTGCTCTACTCAGTAAGTCCTGTTCACATCGTACGGGATATTCGCGCTGGACTTCTCCCTGCTCTACTCAGTAAGTCCTGTTCACATCGTACGGGATATTCGCGCTGGACTTCTCCCTGCTCTACTCAGTAAGTCCTGTTCACATCGTACGGGATATTCGTGCTGGACTTCTCCCTACTCTACTCGGTAAGTCCTGTTCACATCGTACGGGATATTCGCGCTGGACTTCTCCCTGCTCTACTCAGTAAGTCCTGTTCACATCGTACGGGATATTCGCGCTGGACTTCTCCCTGCTCTACTCAGTAAGTCCTGTTCACATCGTACGGGATATTCGCGCTGGACTTCTCCCTGCTCTACTCAGTAAGTCCTGTTCACATCGTACGGGATATTCGCGCTGGACTTCTCCCTGCTCTACTCAGTAAGTCCTGTTCACATCGTACGGGATATTCGTGCTGGACTTCTCCCTACTCTACTCGGTAAGTCCTGTTCACATCGTACGGGATATTCGCGCTGGACTTCTCCCTGCTCTACTCAGTAAGTCCTGTTCACATCGTACGGGATATTCGCGCTGGACTTCTCCCTGCTCTACTCGGTAAGTCCTGTTCACATCGTACGGGATATTCGCACTGGACTTCTCCCTGCTCTACTCAGTAAGTCCTGTTCACATCGTACGGGATATTCGCGCTGGACTTCTCCCTGCTCTACTCAGTAAGTCCTGTTCACATCGTACGGGATATTCGTGCTGGACTTCTCCCTACTCTACTCGGTAAGTCCTGTTCACATCGTACGGGATATTCGCGCTGGACTTCTCCCTGCTCTACTCAGTAAGTCCTGTTCACATCGTACGGGATATTCGCGCTGGACTTCTCCCTGCTCTACTCGGTAAGTCCTGTTCACATCGTACGGGATATTCGCACTGGACTTCTCCCTGCTCTACTCAGTAAGTCCTGTTCACATCGTACGGGATATTCGCGCTGGACTTCTCCCTGCTCTACTCGGTAAGTCCTGTTCACATCGTACGGAATATTCGCGCTAGACTTCTCCCTACTCTACTTGGTAAGGAGATTTTTCAGGTAAAATGAAATGTGCAAATTCGTAGTAAAGTTTTCATTTCAGGGTGGCTCCAAGCACTTGAGTTCTCAGGGTAGCTGTCAGAAACAGAAACCTTTGGTTTTTATAACAGTGAGTTCTCCACATAATCCCACCCTGCATGTAGCGTTGTCTTAGATTAGACAGTAAAACATAGTATATATATATATACAGGGTGTCCCACCAAACTTGGACACCTCAAATTACTCGGCCCCTGAAAGAGTTTTTGAAAAATAAAAAAATCTAGGGTACATGTGCTAATTATGCGGTTTCAGTTATGAATTTTTTTTTATACAGGGTGGTTCAAAAGTCAGAAATTGAGGTGTCAACTTTCGATTTTTAAACGGATCGACCTGAATTTTATTTAATAATTTTACTTCTAAATGATTCCTAAGTACTTTTTTAAACAAAAATATTTCATACAGGGTGGTTTTTTTTCGACCAATTTTTTTTCTAAATCTTGAATAACTCAAGTTCGGTTAATTTTTTCGATAACAAGATAAGAGTGTGTTTGTGTAATGAATACACGCACTTTATTTTGGCATCAAAAATTTTTATACAGGGTGGTTCACAAGTGAAATAATGACTTGATTTTTTTTAAAACCCAGTTTTTTTAATTTTTTATTTAAGATTAATAATTCTCGTCTAATTTTACACATTTTTCGTTAGTCATATCGAAAAACAAAACTAAAGTGTTGTACAGGGTGAGACATATTTTTTTTGTAACCCCCTGTATATGGGCAGTCAAAGAGACGCAAAATTAAATACAAAGACTAAATATGCAAGAAAAACTTTGATTTTTAATTAAACTAAAAAGTTATGGTGTTGTAACTAATATTGTCGCATGGACCACCCTGTAGATATTTTCTTAAACCATCATGTGGGTAGTCGAAACTGTCTAAAATTCAACGAGGAGTCCAAATCTGAAAGAAAAAAAATTAATTTATAAAGCCATGCTCAATTTTGTGTCTACACCTACCTACTTTTTATTTCAAGTTTTAAAATCATTCAGTGTGGACACCAAATTGAAAATGGCTTCAAATTCGTGTTTTTTACTTTTTTTTCCCACATGATTCGAAGTGTTCGTTGAATTTTATACAAATTAGAGTACCTACATGATAGTTTAAGAAAATATCTACAGGGTGGTCCATGCGACAATATTAGTTAAAAAACCATAACTTCTTAGTTTAATTAAAAATCAAAGTTTTTCTTGCATATTTAGTCTTTATATTTAATTTTGCGTCTCTTTGACTGCCCATATACAGGATGTTACAAAAAAATTATGTCTCACACTGTACAACACTTTAGTTTTGTTTTTCGATATGACTAACGAAAAATGTGTAAAATTAGACGAGAATTATTAATCCTAAATAAAAAATTAAAAAAACTCGGTTTTAAAAAAAATCAAGTCATTATTTCACTTGTGAACCACCCTGTATAAAATTTTTTGATGCCAATTGAAAGTGCGTGTATTCATTACACAAAAACATTCTATTCTTGTTATCGAAAAAATTAACCGAACTTGAGTTATTCAAGATTTAGAAAAAAAATTGGTTGAAAAAAAACCACCCTGTATGTAATATTTTTGTTTAAAAAAGTACTCAAGCATCATTTAGAAGTAAAATTATCAAATAAAATTCAGGTTGATCCATTTAAAAATCGAAAGTTGACACCTCAATTTCTGACTTTTGAACCACCCTGTATAAAAAAAATTTCATAACTAAAACCGCATAATTAGCACATGTACCCTAGATTTTTTTATTTTTCAAAAACTCTTTCAGGGGCCGAGTAATTTGAGGTGTCCAAGTTTGGTGGGACACCCTGTATATGTAATTAAAATAGAAACCCATTTTTAAAAAGAATATTATTGTTAATTATGTGTATTTTTTTCTTTAAAGTTTATTTTAAATTATTTGTAGCTACTTAGTTTCTGTTCTTGAAAAATATTTTATGTATGAATTATTACTTCGATTCATTTCTTCGAATTTTCAATACTCTACACACAACGAGGCAAACAACCAACAAGGTTTCCTCCAAAATAATTTACAGTGGAATAGATATCCATTAGATCTTAAGAGTGATGAATTTTTATTATTATTATTAGTTACTTAATAGCACGGTTTCTTTTTTTCAGATCATCGGAACTATTGCTACTTATTGGGCCATCTTTGTGCAGCTTCAGTTATCGTCGTAAATAATAGGATAAAGGAGCACCTGAAATAACTATAGGTACCTATAAAAGAAAGGGCTATTCTGAAATACCTCGGCCGACTTGTGAAGAACGCCCTTTACAAAGAAAGAGACATTTAAAATACTATGTATGCCATTGTATGCATTGTAATGTAAAACTGATGATAACTTAACATCATAAAATTGTGACAGTTTGTAATATAATTCCTACCAAAAACCCACTTAAGAGAGACGATTTTGGTTTGTTCTGAATTTTCAGGTTTTCTGAAACCTTAATAATTGGCCGCCTAGCTTGTTACAGTTTTTTGTTCCTGTTATTCTTGACCTCAGAAGGAAATGCCCGTGGTCCCTTATTCTATACTGAGTACCACACATTGAATCCATTATCAAGACTGATGGTGGTACATACAGTAATGAAAATTACCACTATCGCAATACAGAATGATTAGAATCTAGACAATCAACAGTGACAACAATCATCTGATTCAATGATATTATTGATAACATAATCCTGTGGCTGTGAAGAGTATGGGACTATGGTGTAAGGAAGCGAAAAAGTTGGTTCAGATGGTGAGGAAATAGGTGATAAGGCAACGAGAGAAACATACGGATCATGCTTTCGGTACCAGAAATTTATGGTAGTTGGTGTAATCGAAAAGAAACGCAGTTGCTAGCATAGGCATAGTTAGGCAAATAATTGTAATTAGTTAGAACTGGAATAATTTCCGTTTATTGTATAAATAAATGTGTTAAAACGGCACAGTCAGTGACCATGGAGATCTGTAGACTTGAACTATTTTTGAAAAATATTATTTTTTCAAAAAAACATCAATAATAAACTGGTGTGAACATGACATGATTTTCTATTTCAATTGAGTTTATTGGAAATTTCCGGAAAATAATAAATAAATTTTCAAAAACATCGGAAATGTATTTCCATAAAAATACGTGTAAGATCACCATTTAAAACGATTTTATTAAATGAAAGCAAACAATGTTATTTGGTATTTCATGGGAAGTTTGATTAGAAACTAAACTAACTTGAGATGTTTAAACTATAAATAGATAACAAATATTGTATAGAATATAGATTACTAAATTGTATACTTGTATAGGTAGGTATCTAGAATTTTTTATATTCTTTAATCTGAATCATGCGTAAAGATAAGGTAGCTAAAAAAATTTGAGCTACTGAAATTAGAATTACCTAGCGATAACACAGGCAATTGTTTGTGATAAAACTTCAGACAATCGGATGAATGTGAAATTATGTTTTCTTTGTGTTATCAGGATAGCACTGTTAGTGATAATACGAGACTCCTAATATTACATCCTTGTAATAGTGCTACTAGTCAACTAAACTAACTTATTTCTAACAGTGAGATGACTGATCTATACAAAATGACGTCCAATACTGCTGCAGTCAGATCTCTTCCAGGTAGATCCCAGGATGGTGTCCAGTGTCGCCGATGCCCTGGCGTCGAGAATAAAACAAATGTTGAAACACTGGCACAAGTTCTGGGAGCTTGCCCCTTTGGTCATTTACAGCGAGTAGCCCGTCACAACACTGTGAGAAGTCTTATTGCCAATGAATTGAAAAAGAACTTGGAAGTATACGAAGAAGTTAATGGGTTGGCAGAAGATGGTTCTATCCGACGCATCGACATTATTGCCATTGACAGAGGTATTAAGAAAGGATTTATAATAGACCCCACAATCCGTTTCGAATTTCACCAAGACCAGCCTGAGGAAGTAAATCAAGAGAAAAAAAATATTTACGAGCCAACCATTTCACACTACAAAATGAAGTATGGTTTAGAAAAACATTGAAGTGATTGGAGTAATGATAGGATCTCGAGGAACATTAACATCTGTTTTCATAAATTTTTGCAAAAGGTTTAACATCCCTCAAAAAGTCATGAAAATAATATTGCACCACACTATACGCTCCTCAATTGCAATTGTAAGATCTCACTTATATAGATGAAAAGAAAATCTCAACAATCAACATCAACACAATAAATATTATAGAAGAAGTCGAATTGAAAATGATTGGAAACTAGTCAAGAAATGTTTAATGTTTTAATTAGTATATTGTTTTAAAAAGTTTTATAAGGTATCCTTTGTCATATGGCAACCTGTTGATGTACAGGAAGGTTGAAATATACAGGGTGGACCAAAAAAACGTTTACACCCGTTAATGGTAGATTACTGACGACATTTCCAGGCCGGATCTGCAATCCGTTTTTTCGGATTCGCCTTCGTAATTGCACAAAGTGATTTTTTACAACTTTCCGAAAAAGTCCGACTTGGGCTTATTCTTCAGGTTAGTACTTTTTTCCTGTTTAAGATGAGTTGATTCTGAACAATTTTGCAGAAAGCCAACAAAAATTCGATGTTTCTAGCTACACTACTTTGTTTTTTACGATTTGTTTTGTCATATTTTTTTACAACTGAACAGAAAAAAAACACCCAAAAAAACTTTTTTACTAAATAAAACACTCGACATTTGTCCGAACAAATTTTGACACAGACATGGGCAAATTTGATAAGAGTTGGCGGTCGCCCCGAGGATGCTAAAAAATAATTTTACGATTTTTTATCACGTGATCTTCTGGGAAAAATTATTAGATGTTTGCCAAAAACTCTTCAAAAATCCTAAGAGTGTTCTAGCTGTAGACTGTGTAAGGGCGCCTTGTATTGTTTACAAAAATTGTTTACATTGCTTTTTTTGAATACCGCGGTCTCACATGCCTTCATCAGCCAGTTTAGGAAAATTCAAATGATATTTTTCGTGCTTCTCAGATTGTCGGTGGTGTTAGCTAGATGTGGTAGTGCTAAGAGTGTTAGACGCATGATCGAGGTTCAACTCTCGGCGAACATTATTATTTTAATTATCAAAAAAATCTGATAGAATATTTTATTCATACCTGTATCTGACCTGTTGTAACATCAACAACTTATGGTTTTTTTTTGGGGTAATACCATCTGTAAATTGAGTTATATCAGATACTATTGGTATCACAATACACATAATTATTATTCATGTAAGCCCCTGAGAGACTGCCTAGATAATGTAAGGATGGTTTTTCTTATGCTTCCCTACGAGAGAAAAAAAAAACTAGCGAATTTTCCAAACGAAAATAGAGTTTATGAAATAAATCCAGGTAAATATGTAGGTAGGTTCTTCTATCATAAACAATACTAATTAAATAACAAATATTTACCGATTGCCTACTCTCAATAGAAGTCTTGAAAAAAACAAGATAATATATTGTAAAATTAATAAACTTTTGCAGTCTTTAATATGTTTTATACTATTTTGATATAAACAAAAAGGTATTTAAAAAAACATTTTGTGTTAGTATGTTCAATGAGAAACGATTAGACGCGCACGATTAGCTCAGTGGTAAGCTAGTCCACCCGGTCCGAACGCCAGAGCCAGCAAAAAATTCATGACTACAAAATAAAAAAGACTGTTGCCATTTTTTATTTAGACATAGGTAGTACACACTATGGATTCTCCTCACACAAATTTTTGAAACCAATGGTGACTTTAGTACCTTAATTCTAACTCAGAACTGTCCCTCTACTTTCTTGCCTTTCTCTCTCTCTCTCTCTCTCTCTCTCTCTCTCTCTCTCTCTCTCCCTTCTCAATTCTCTTAGAGGAACTGTTGGAAGTGGCGTCCACCTTCTTGGATGCAAAGGTTGAACCTCTTCATCATGTTCCGTCGAATGTTGCGGAAGATTCCAGGTTTTTCTGTCAGGTCATCGAATGCCAACAGGATTCTTGCTACCAGATTTCGTAAACTATGTTTTTCACGTGATCCCAAAATAATGTTCCTGTTGGCAACTCCCATATGCTAAATGCGTATCTGCCATTTCAGCATCCGAATTATTTTAATGTAACTTGTGCTAAAAAAAACTCAAGAAGTTTAAAGATAATATTTCATAGAATGCAGAAAAATATGCTTGAAAACTATCATCGAGAAACAAACAATCATTCATTTGACTGGCCTTTAATTAATTCTAAGGAAAATAATTATCAGACATAAATAGTTAATTACTCTTTGAGTACAAGACGACCCTACACGGTCAACACTTTTAAGATTTTGAACATCATTTTTTGAGACGTACCTGGTTTGTTTACCCAGAAGATCACGTGATAAAAAATCGTAAAATTACTTTTTAGCATCCTTGGGTTGGCCGCCAACTTTTATCAAACTTGCCCATGTCTGTGCCAAAATTTGCTCGGGCAAATTTTGAGTGTTTCAAAGTGTAAAAAATTTACATGAGAATTTTTTTTCTATTCAGGTGTCAAAAAAGATGCCAAACCAAACCGTAAAAAACAAAGTAGTGTAGCTAGAAACATCGAAATTTTGTTGGCTTTCTGCAAAATTGTTCAGAATCAACTCATCTTAAACAGGAAAAAAGTACTAACCTGAAGAATAAGCCCAAGTCGGACTTTTTCGGAAAGTTGCAAAAAATCGCTTTGTGCAGTTACGAAGGCGAATCCGAAAAAACAGATTACAGATCCGGCCTGGAAATGTCGTCAGTAATCTACCATTAACGGGTGTAAACGTTTTTTTGGTCCACCCTGTATACAGGGTCTTCATAAAGTCTCACCCAGGCCTAGGTTTCTCGAAAACGACTCAAAATATCAAAAAACGCAAAAACCCGTATTCCTTTATTTTTAAAGGGATTGATTTCCAGCCAATTTTTTTTTGCCTACACGGCCCCAGTCAGGCTGGGCATGGGCCAACTTTAAAATCTTAAATAGAATGGTATGTCTTGTGGCATATTGTATTAAAGGTCTTATTGAGAGAAGTTCACTACAATAAATTTCAGTGTGCTGCGACTTACCGTTCTCGAGATACAGGGTCGGACGTCCTGCGTAATATCCATATATTTTGACCTATAACTCGTTAACCGTAAATTATGGAGAAAATTTTTCTTGTTAATAATAACTCCTTATGACAAGACCTTTCGAACAAGTTATAACTCGACATACTCTGTTGATGTTAGTTTCTGGTCGAACGAACAGTCGAAAAAAATTTAACGAAAAAACAAATCAAGTTTTAACTTGTTCGAAAGTTCTTGCCATAAGGAGTTATTATTAACAAGAAAAATTTTCTCCATAATTTACGGTTAACGAGTTATAGGTCATAAAATATGGAAATTACGCAGGACGTCCGACCCTGTATCTCGAGAACGGTAAGTTGTAGCTCAATAAAATTTGTTGTAATGAACTTCTCTCAATAAGACCTTTAAAACAATATGCCACAAGACATACCATTCTATTTAAGATTTTAAAGTTGGTCCATGCCCAGCCTGACTGGGGCCGTGTAGGCAAAAAAAAACTGGCTGAAAATCAATCCCCCTAAATATAAAGGAATACGGGTTTTTGCGTTTTTTGATATTCTGAGTCGTTTTCGAGAAACCTAGGCCTGGGTGAGACTTTATGAAGACCCTGTATAATACTATTCAGGTACTCAGTTTTCCTCACGAAGTATCTTTATATGCGTAAACGTCGGAGATTTAAAGTAAAGAGTAGTTTGAATGCACACCAAATCCTCTTTTTTTGGTTTAACGTCGTTTTCAACTGCATGGTCTCATCACGCCAGGGGGTTTTTACCCTCCATTCGCTGGAAACTCACAAATCAGTTACTCAGGTCCGAAAATAGCCAGCATCACGAGTTTTCAAATATGAATGGTCATCTATACAAGTCCTAAACTCCTAAACTCGCTGAACGTTGCTTAACTTCAGTGCCAGAACGAGAACTGGTGTGTTCTGGCTCAAGTCATTTTCACACTCGGCAATAGAAAATACATACTTTTAAAAGTATCAATGTAAGTGAACTACAAGAGTGGCCACTTCATAGATCAAACCTTTTTTTATTTTTAAAAAGTCACATCAATGCTAAGTATGAGCCAGACTCTGTCTGGGCTATGATCACTCAGATTCTGATGTCACCAGTAGCCTGCGAGACCGAACCACCTTCATGTTTGGCAATGAACTTCGCCAGCATTGAATCCATGCGGACTGGAACCAGTTTCCAGCAGAAAAAAAAGGTACCAAGAGGACACTTTGAGAAACTAAACCAGATTTGTTTTTATTTTTTAAACTGTCACCGGGGCCTGGTAATTGCAAAAAAATTCATATCAAATACCTAAAAAAAAAAAATATTTTTTGGTATTATTATATCACAATATTTTAGGGTAGCGCAAAATTATAGAACTTTTTCAGCATCATTGAATTAAATTTAAAAAAAGTTATCATACCTATTTGTGTTAATCACGATGTGATATCACAATTACTCAAACTCGCATTACTAAATCTTTGTTCAACTTGGGACTCGAATCACCAACCTCCGATTTCGGGTTCAGAGGTTCCTTGAATAAAGTAGTTACCGTGGTCGAGTGGGTAGCACGATAGGCTTGCATCCAAAATGAACTGGGTGATGCTAATCTTAGCAGAGACGGA
Source organism: Bactericera cockerelli (assembly GCA_024516035.1). Lineage (NCBI taxonomy): Eukaryota > Metazoa > Arthropoda > Insecta > Hemiptera > Triozidae > Bactericera > Bactericera cockerelli. The sequence continues at coordinate 12,780,837 of CM044960.1, forward strand.
ATTTTTCAGCTCTGTACTTTGGATGTTCGGGTTCAAATCATACCTCGTGAGGAAAAATGAGAAGCTGCTTTAATTTGAGCAGCCACACAGTGGCGAGATTATGGTCAAATGATACACAAGAATTTAAAAGAAAAGTCTCGTAATTCTGCGCTACCCACTAATGTGAAATAGGTAATAACACAAAGAACACACAGTTTACTATCAATGAATAACCTAATAACTTATTTTGCACATAGTTTCTCATTTTTCCTTACGAGGTAAAATGAATGGACATGCAAAGCACATAGATTTTTTTAATTTAACGTTTAATTAACGCTGGCTAAGTGGGAAATTTTTTTTTGTCAAAATGATCGTTCCACATAACTATTTCTTGAAATGAGCAGGACTCAAATCCCGGACCCCCTGCTCGGAGTCTTACTACAATAGGGAATTGGATTTTGAGATGTAGTATGCGTATTTTAACAAGTTTGTCAGTATACTCATCATGCATAATTAATGAAATGCAAATAATCCAGTTGAATAAAGAGCTAACATGACGTCGTAGTTATGTATTACATGTTTGTACAATAGCTACATTATAGGGGAATCTTTAGAGATTGAACATACGAGCGGTATTTATACACAAAATTAAGTTACTCTCTCTTCGCCCTCCCTTTCCTTATTTTATCTCTCTCTATATCTCTCTTTAGCAACTTTGTTACCATAAAACATTATATTATAATAAGTATACATACAATGTATCTTTAACTGATTTTCTCCTTGTACCTACTTAACTTATTATTTTATCTCTCTCTACTATTCAGCTTATCCTACATTCCACATTCTCTTTCTTACCTTTTACCTTTCTCATCCTATTTCCCTCTCTCCCTCTCTCTCTCTCTCTCTCTCTCTCCTCTCTCTCTCTCTCTCTCTCTCCTCTCTCTCTCCTCTCTCTCTCCTCTCTCTCTCTCTCTCTCTCTCTCACTCTCCCTCCCACCCTTATCATTTGATGGCATTTACATATCAAAGCTTTCCTCTAAAGACTTGAGCTCATCAGCTAGCAAGCTATAATAAATGTATGAATGAGAAGCAGGCACCGGGATGGGAAACTTACACCGAGAACTACAGGTAAATTTTTCCTGGTAAGGTGGCCTGTGAATAAATTTTGAGGAAAGGAACATGAAAGAAAAATACATTTTACAGGTAATGCGGCGAGCGTATTGGGCTCGTTGCCATCTAATATCAATATGGATGAGGTGTTTTACCTGTAATAAAATAAAAAAATAGTTACATAACTAGGTCAGAAAAAAAAAAAAAAAAAAAAAAAAAAAAATTACAGGTGAACCAGTAAAAGCATGAATTTATAAAGGGCCGGCAATATTTCCCTGCATAAAGGTTTCCTGCTTGAAAAGAAAGTATTGAAAAAAATGAAGGGGCCACAAGTTTTCTTCTAGTTTATCCAATTTTCCTGATTTTCCGATTTTCCTGACACAAGTCGTGTCCATCCAGTTTCGATTGCATAACTACATAACTAACTAATATAATAATAAAATAGGGGAATATAAGAATAAATTAACATCGGATTTCTTAAGGTTTTGGTGCACCCTACGCTTATGAGATTAAGCTTTCTGGTGTTGCCTATAGCTAGTAGTCAAAGCTACTAGCTATAGGCTATAGCAGGACAGAATTAATAGACGTTTTTGAAGTACCTCTGTGGCGGTAAGTCTAGATTTTGCGCACTGTTTTAAATGGGGAAACTAATGCTCAAGTCATGACTTAATATGTTGATTTTGTCTATTAATTTCGCCCCTATGCTTCCGTGCCTGACTTAGAGAACGGAAAATGAGAATAATACTGGGCATTATACCATCTTACTCTGTACAGTTGTCTGGTCTTTCTCTCCTTCTTTCTCTTTCTCTACCTGTATAGTATATATTTCTCTCTCAATGCGATTTTAATAATGTTGCAGAAACCTCACAGCTCTCATAGGTAGGAGAGAAGAAGTGGTAAATGAGAAATTAAGGGAAAAGGAGAGGAAGAAGTGATAGTAGAGAGGTAAGTAAGAGGAGTTATGTTATAAATCAGAGAATAGTCAGGAACAGGTAATACAACCACGAGGGTAGAGAGGGGAGAGAGGGAGAGAGAGAAGAGGAGAGAGAAAAAGAGGGGGGGAGAGAGAAGAGAGGAGGAGACTGAAAAAGGGGGGGAGAGCTAGAAAGAGGAGAGTAGAAAGAAAAAGGAAGTGAGAGAGAAAAGAAACTGGAAGATTAAGAGTGAAAGAGAAGAAACTAGAAGATTAAGAGGGAGAGGGAGAGGGAGAGAGAGAGAGAGAGAGAGAGAGAGAGACAGAGACAGAGAAACAGATACCTGTCAGAAAATGTTAAAACTTTCAAAACTTTACCCCAACTCTTTTGTTGGAGAAGGCAAATAAAGTTTTTCTAGTTTAGAGTCTTAAAGCAGAGACAACTAGTTTTCTTATTTTTTGCTCGCAAAAGAAGTGGAGAGACATTTAACATTATATCTTGTCTTGTAAGAACGATTGAGAATATTTTTTCAGCAGGATTTTTATTTATTTATTATTACCTACTATCCTAGTCAGCCAAGCCAGCCTCCGCGTTGTAAGGTTGTGACTACTACCTGTACTTACCAGTTCACTTCCACAGTTTTTGGTCTACTGTTGTAATTTACAAATTTACTCTACAAAAAATACAAAACTAAAACCATGGTAAAAGGTATTGCCCAAAAATGGTTTAAAAGTTATCATATTTATGTTAATCACTTTCGTGATATCACAACTACTCAAACTCGCTTTACTAAAACTACGCTGTAATCGGGACTTGAACCACCGACCTCCAGGTTACTAGTCCACTGCCTTATCGATGAAGCTAATGAGGTCGGTCAAAAATGGTTTAGTAAGTATTTACTATCTTGTTCATAAGTAGAACAGGTATACCTACTGCTTACTAAAATCTGATTCAAGCACCAGATAACGAAAATATTTTCATCTAAACATACAAACAGGTATGCTTGTTTTTTTCTCTCATTTGAAAAAAATGAATGAATAAAAATAGGTATTCGAGAATGTTTATTTATACATGTATAACTGACCTTTTAGGTGCAACAGTTGGTCCTTGGGTCTCTACTAGGTCAGATGGAGTGGACAGCTGTTTTTTTTCTTATTCTCTCAGTTTACGGTTGACCTAGGTTTACATACGACATTATTCTGATTGATTGCAAGAGAGTTTTTTCAAGTTTTTTTTTAATTTTGAAACAAGAGGCTGACGCAAAAACAACTAGGTATAATGCATGTTAAACCGTATTAGTTTTTTTCATGTTTAATTGGTATTGGTATACAAATCTAACGTCTATTATATTGCTGAATGGCCTTTTTAATGACAAATTATATTTACGTAGAATAATTTCAATGATTGTCAAGTCACCAAAAATCAGTATAATTATGTATTTTACACAGCAAACATGCTTTCGGATCTTCCCTCAGCTGAGTTTGTAGAAGTCTACAATCTGATATTTTATTATTGTTTTATGTACTTTTAAATAAAATTATATAACTTCAATATTTTATGATTTGCAACCCACTATTTTCACTATTATTAGAGTATAGTACCTTACCTTTAGAATTACGAGTTGGTGTGTTTGAGGAATGTACAATTGTACACATGGAAATAATGTTGAGCAGGATACAAAATTTTGCTGGAGATACATTTTGAATTTGGATGAGCAGGATACATTTTTAATTTGGAGAAGAAAACATTGAATTTTGAGATGACAATTTTTAGGAGGATACATTTTGAATAAAAATATTAACTGGATATATTTAGAAATTTTATTTGAAAACTCAGATAGGAAAAAAAATGAACGGGATACATTGAATTTTGAGATAACAATTTTGACCAGTATGGATTTTAAGATTTTCACCAGAACACACATTTAGAATTAGGTCATTAACAACCTCCAGCCTGACTAGGACCGGGAACATAACCAGCATCCCAAGATCAAATCTCAATGGTTACCTATCCAAGTCCTAGCTTCGCTGGACGAACCTCAACTTAAGTATGACTAAACTTAACGAGAACTGGTGTATTCAACGTACCATTGGGCGTGACTTTGGTGAGATATAAAAATATATACCTAAACAAATATATATGAATAGTTGTTTGGAAGAACCACCTATGTGAAAATTTCGATAATTTTTTTATTTCAAAAATGGAACCTATGTGTAAGTCTTGAATCACTAGAGAAGTCAGCATACAAAATTTTTGTTCCTACTCGTTTTTATTGGTCTTTTTTCGTCAAAACAAAGCATTTGGGTGCTGCATTAATGGTATTACTAAAAGTACCCTACTGAAAAGTGCCCAAAAAATCAATAGGTGGTTCTTATAGACAACTATTCATACATAGATGTATACCTACCTACATGTGAGATATACTCGTACGATAAAAGGACACGGATATTCAATAGCACAGCTGTGTAGTGTTAACATGTGGGTTCCGTGCCTGGGATAATGTCTCCTATTGAATAACTACTAGGTTCACCCTGTACGCGCCACTGCGTGTGGAACCAGATCCTCATCTCACGGTCAAGGCTCTCCACTGATACACATGTTAACCCGTTCCTGCCTTATCACATTCGTAGTCCAGTTTTTAAAAATCTGCTCTAGTAAATACTCTTAGGCTAACACGGGGATCCCATGATTTAAAAGTTGGGTTTCCTATGTTTGTCTACATTGAGTTAATTTTTTAACTGACGATAAATTTTTAATATTAGAAATCGGAAGTATTTTTTTACAGGTGTGTCAATAGAACGGATAATAATTAATATAAAACTTTCATTAAACAAAAAAAAAAAAAAATCCACCAAAATTTATAACCACTACTAAATAACTAGTAACTTTTAAATTTAATAATCTCAAAAGTTGGTAAAAAAAGTCCGCTTGGTGATTAAATACCTACAAAATTTCTTGTCGTTGTTAAAAACTTTCCTAAGGGAACATTTCATCTCCTGCAGACCAGACCTTTCTTGTTTTTCTTCGAAGATTGGAGGGTAAATAATGTTGTAGCTCTTATATACTGCTGCCAAATAGAATATTATTTCTTAATGACCCGTAGTAGATAGGGCATTTAATCAACTTAAACATGGGTATATATGTATAATTTGTAAATCTGTCTTACGACAGGTATCAGTACAATCGTCTCCAGAGTTCCCTATCTTGTGCATTTATCTTCATCTCTTCGTATGATCTTCCTTGCATGATGTCAGTCAACATTCCGAACTTCTTTCTTCCTCTATTCTTGGTTCCAATGATTTCTCCTTCTATTATGCTTCTTTGTATACAATCCCTTCTCAATATGTGTCCAATCCAGTTTGCTTTTCTTTTCCTTATTGCATTCAAGATGACTCTATTTTCCCCAACTCTTCTCAATACTTCTTCATTTCTAACCCGGTTCGACCACTTGGTTTTCAATCCTTCTCCATAACCACATTTCGAAGCTTTCTAAATATTTTTCTTCTTTCTTTCTGACTGTCCATGTTTCCGAGCCGTACAACACAAAACTCCAAATATAGCACTTAGCAAATATCTTTCTGATCTTCAATGGGATTTTTCTTGCTGTGTAAACCCCGTTAATTTGTATAAAAAAAACTTGACACATAATATAATTATGTAGTATCCAACCACTTCAACATTAAAATCAGTTTTTTATGGTCAAAAGTTTTTTTTGTCACTTTCAACTGCTATGGTAATATTTTCTTCGCATACGACGTGAGAAGTGAGTACACTATGGAATGAAGAATCATCCACCTTTTCGCCACTCACATTCTCACCTCACTCAGTCTATTGGGTTGACCGAAATACCAACCAAAAATGAATTTCTACAACAATACTTGTACTAAAGACAACACATCAGAACGTGGCCTCCCGTCTCTAATGGGTTAACACTCTTTACCGCCTTGCCATTCGACTCCCGTTTATCGTAAAACTGTTTTTTATGCGATTTTCTTCTGATATCCGAACGAACATAATATTCATACTTGTAACAGAACGCGCGATTACTGTACGTGAAATTCAACTCCAAAAAAATATTATAACCCGTGTGCAATAAATATTTCAAAAAGTGCTGTAAAACCTAAAACAAAATAAAATTCTTTAGAAAAGATAAATAAATAACAAAAACACATCTTGAGATAACACCTACCTATACAGAAAAATTATATTTACATAATTTTCAATTCGTTTTTTACATCATAGGATAGAAACTTTGTTTACATTTTTTGCTTACGCTCCCTAAAGCGGCAGTGTGTTTGTTTACATCAATTTAATCGCAAGTTTCGCCTGTTTCTGTAAAATATAGGTATTTCGAACGTGTTACAAAATCATCATGTTGTTAAACACCCAGTGTCAGATCTTGGAATAAAATCAGGTAATTTTTGTGATGAAATTCATGGAGTTTTTCTTACATCTTATTATCTATAATTAGGTAAGAAGTTCAAAAAATAAAATTATTATTCAATATTTTGTAGTGATTAATAAATTTTAAATGTTATTAATATTAATATTACTTATTAATTATTATGTACCTAACCTGACAATCAAAATAATATTCTTGGAGTATTTAAGGTCCGGGACTACTATTATTACTCTTGCCAAGTTTTTATTGTATATTAACGTCTCGTCATTTGTAATTTTAACATGAAAGAGCCGACATTAAATAAGCAAAATCAATAAGACAGTGAAATAAATCTATTTACTAAAACAACAATAAATAATGTGAAATGTGTGATATAAGTGATAAGAATATTATTAAGTGATATATTATTATATAAGTGATATATTATTATAGGTGTCAGTATTATTCAGGCTGAGCAAATAATACCCCCCCCCCTCCCCTAAATCCTAGCTGAAAACTTTCATTTTTATCGCTATCTTATTTTTAAAAACCCACAAAAGTCTAGGGGCGAAATTAATAGAAAACATCGAGATCCTGACAACATACAAAATCTAGACTTAGCTCCACAGAGGTATTACAAAAACATTTGTTCATTCCGCCCTAGATCTTGGTACGAATTAAAATTAGGAGAAAAAAAATGCTTACCAAGACGTACGAGTAACATCATCTCTTAGTATCATTAAATCAATGATTCCAAGGGCTAAATAAAATTACTATATTATTCGTTTTCCCATGGAATAACAAATCTTATAGTTGAACTCATGTCTTTTGATCATGATACATTGTCTTTTATACCTAACTAGCGGGCTGTCGCCCGCTTTGCGGGCCGAGGCATGGCCGTGAAAGCAAAAAATCCTTTTTCGTCAATGGCAGGTGTTGTAGTGGGAGTTTCAAAAAATCCCGTCTTATTGCACATCTAGACTATAAGACAAAGCTACCTACCAAATTTCAGCTTCCTAGGACTTACGGTTTGGGCTGTAGAGCGATGATCAGTCAGTGGTCAGTGACTACTTTGACATTTATATATAGAGATTATGTATTAAATAATTAAATTGTAGGATTGTATATTAAATAGATTGTATTGCACATTGCATACTCATAATGTTGTCAGCGTTCATAAATTATCAGTGGCAACTATAACCAAGATAAAATTATATTTCTTTGAATATCAAAGTAAAATCATTGCACTGAAAAACCCAATTCTCCCTGAGATCACTTATGTTAAGCAACGCTTAGCATGGGGAGGACATGGACTGGCGCCTGTCTTGCGTTCGCATTTGTTGCCTTCATCAGTGTGTCAGGGTATAACATGAGTAGCTGGGCTGCTAATTAAGAAAATGGAGGGCGAACTCCTGTCGTGATATGACCATGCTGTTAGAAGCGACGCCGACGTAAGCTTCAAAGCATTAAATAAGGAACATACCTAGTAATGAGAACTTTTGTAATAGAGAATGGATTATGAAATTAATGAACTAAAGAACACATTTTCTTCTTCTCATACCTACTTTAATAAAATAATTATTATTATTGAACGAACGAAGTGCCTTAGTTTCAACAAGACAACTTCAATTATTTCTGACACGATAGTTACACTTTAAGAGATGCTTCAATTTTGTAAGTCAGTATTATTTTCTTGTTATCAAAATTTGCCATATCGCCCAGTTGTAATGAATCATTTGTGCCGTTCTTAAGCTTATCCCAAAATCCAATACCATTGAAAAGTTTGCAGGTATTAGGTTTATGATTTCATTGTTATCTTCATATTCTTTCTCGTTATGTCGCCACTAGTCGCTATCTATACCTACCAATAGCTTACTCCTTTACCTCAAAATGAAAAGTCTTGTTTTCCTTTGTTCTTAATAATTATGACATTTTTAATTTGATTAGAGAATCTGAGTGAGGTCTACAGTTCACAAAACCACTAGTTATTATTATTACTATAAAAGCTTTCTAAAGTGCTTTTTAATAATTCATTATACACTCTGAAATTCACTTTGTATGGTACCTACCTGGTATAGAAACTTTCGTCTAATATAAAATTCACGTTGACATTTTCTGTGTGACATTTTCACAATGCATTGTCGAAAACTCATTACGAGGAAAAGTAAAAGGATAAAATATAAGGGTTTCAATTCCGATGTATTGTAATGTAGGACAATCATAATTAAATTATATGTATCTAGAAGAGATTATAATTATGTAGCTATCTGGCTTAACTAAAGAATAGCTTGGGTTGAACATGTCACTGATATTTTTTTTAATGGCAAGCGTGAATAGGAAACATGACGAGGCCATTTGGCCAACATAGCGTAACACGAATCCCTTCGCTGTCGGTAATATTTCTGCTGGTACTCCGGAAACTACTGAGGCTGAGAGAGGCTAATTTAGACTTAGAGCAAACCAGCAAATGATACGTAACCTTTTGATATGCTCAATGCCCAAATGTCCGGTATTGAAAAATTGACGGGACGGAATCGCGATACGGAATACGGTGAGAAAAAGGTAAATGGGATGGAATTCGGTGCCTCCCCCCAAATATAACTAAGTTTAAATCAACTTTAAAATCCAAAAGCAATGAGATTTGTGTTGTGACTGTGGAAATATGTTCTCTTTCCTTCTCTCACCTCATAAGTTATTTTATATTAGCTTAGGAGATATTAAATTTGTAAATTTAAAATTGTTATAGGTATATAAAAATAAATCAAATCACCTATACCCACCATTTTATTTCTTCATTAGATTTCCATACCAGGGCACTAAAATACTAGAGTTCTTTAAAATTGATTAAAAGAAATTGCGGGATGTCTGTTCATTAATTTCTCAACGAACGGATAGCGATATTGATGTGTATGTCGACAAGTTTCAATGGATTTTGAATATACACGGTGAGTGTAAAACTGTAAAAGATAGAGAAAAATGCTTTGTAATTTTGTACTCCTAACTGAAATTCATTGTAATTTTGAGAATTCGGATTTAAAAATTTAAATCCCAGGAATCAAAAAATAAAATAAATTCAACTAGGTATGTGTATAAAATATCTCCCTCTATTATGACAAAATGAGTTGTTACAGTTTATACATATTACCCACTAACACCCTGTAGATTTGAACTATGCCTGTTTAATTAATTTTGGCAATCAAAGCGATTCGAACAGAATTTAATGCTTGTTAAACGCTATCCAAAATATCGAGTACGTTTCGATTATCTTAACAGGCCTTACTTTAGTTCTTTTCGTAATAAAAAAAATACATAAAACATAGAGTTTATATAAAATCCTTTCTACATGGTTTAGTTTTATCACTAGCCACCCGTACTTTTGCACGGGACTAAATTATTAAAACCAACTAAAAATACCAAAAAGCCATATATCATTTACCCTCATTCGTATCACAAAAAATCATTAGATCTCACAATTCCAAGCAATATCTAGTATTTTGGACCACTTAACTACTGAAACGAACAATAATAATTAGGTAGCCGACCTCAGTAGCTTGATCGATAAGGCGGCGGACTTGTAACCTGGAGGTCGGTGGTTCAAGTCCCCGGTTTCAGCGTAGATTTAGTAAAGCGAGTTTGAGTAGTTGTGATATCACGAATGTGATGAACACAAATAAGATAACGTAATAATTCGGTAACTATATTTATTTCGAAATTATGCCCTTTTTATCCCTTTCTTTAAGGAGGTAGGTATTTTTCAGATTCTTTCAGGCTAGATTTATTACTAAAAAAAGTGTTGACAATGTTGAAGCAAGATAATTAAATTAAAAAAAAGTTGTACTTGAAATACTTGCATGCGTGTTTATTACCTTTGACTCTCTCTCTCTCTCTCTCTCTCGCTCTCTCTCTCTCTCGCTCTCTCTCTCTGTCTATTCCCTTTGTTGCCTTACCCCTACCTTATACTTCTCTCTTTCTCACTCCCAATTAAGGTCTTTGAATTTAAAAGTGAATTAAAATTTAAAAGTGCTATACTTGGAGTATTTTTATCGATAATTAAGCTGGAACTTCGCCGCCGAGAAGGTTTTGTATTTCCATACAGGTATTTTGTGAAAAATTTCAGCTCCTAAGATATTGTGCCATTAAGCGATGACAAGGAATGTTAGAGAACGTTTATCAATCACATAAACAGGGCGATACATCTTTGTATAGTGCTAATCAATTGATTAGTGATGTTGGTGTGTTTATAAATGATAATTGATCAATGCTTTCTGAGATAAAAATTCTGCCCCGCTGGGAATCGAACCCAGGTCACCATGCGTGCAATGCCTAGCATGCTTACTCACTCGGCCAGGGTGACTAACCATTTACTAAAACTAATCGTTGCTTAAATAAAATCAATTAATTAATTTTACTAAGTAATGGTTACGTGGTTTAAGGTTTCGTCATGAGAAAGTCTTAATAGAACTAGTAGCTATGAGTATTTGCCTTAAAGAAATGTAGCGTGGAAATTTAGTTAGCCCCCTCGTGACTCACCTTGGGTATAAGCTAATAACTATCATTTTGTCAACTAGAAAATTACTATCCATATTATATATCAGAATAAACGGTTGCCTTATTGCTATCATTATTATTTATTAGGGTTATTCCATAAACTAAGTTTTATTTATTTATCGTATGGCTTTATTACACATCTCAAAGTGAGAAGACATAATTATGTAATAAACTTGATCGAGAAATCTGATGGCAGTGATTGTCTGATTGTCAAAATTGTCAGTACTTTAGCCGCATGTCAATGCGTAGCCCAGGGTGAACCACGAGGAGGCATACTATAAAACCTCGCCGTTCACTCCCAGAGACTATTTTTCCTCAGCTTTTTTCGGGAAGGCAGATTATTACATCAGAATAGGAGGGGTCCTAAAAGCATAGAACTAATACTATAAGAATAAGTTTTAGAGTCAAATTTCAAAAACCGCCAACATAAAAATAAATTAAATATTTTTTACAAGAATATTCAAAGTAAAGGTAATACTTTTTGAAAAAATCTCAGACCAAGCTGCATGCTATACCTGACCGATAGAAATCTAGACTTCATTATAAAATAATTATGGACACAGTTTTTCTCCAAACCCATTTCAAACTTTCATCATAATTCTTTTTCTTTTATTTGCTTTTTCGTTCTTAACTTTTGTGAACTTACTGCGTTTATTAAATTCGTTGCAGTCCTCTCTTAATTTTAATTTTAACAACGCTTTCAACTGCATGGTCATATCACGACGGGGGTTTTACGCTCCATTCGCTGAAAACCCACAAACCAGTTAATCAAATTCACTTAAATCGGCCTGAGTGGGGCCGGGAATAGTCAGCATCACAAAGGTTCGAATTTCAAATTATTTTTTGTTAATTTTTTAATGTTATATTTTTGATTTATCTCATTTTCTTTTACCTCCCCAGGATGGGCCCGCCCGCAGCATGCTGGAAGCTATCCTCCTGCTCGTGGTTCTAGTGGAGGTGTTCCTCCTCACCCTCGCCCTCATCCCCTCCCCCTCCCACACGGGCGACCTGCCTGGCAGGTTGAACATGGGCGGCTCGGCCAGCTATCTGTACAACGTGGCCCGTCCCGGCCACATGCTGCCGGAACTATATGCCGTGGTGCAGTGATGATAGGGTGTCAGGATCTAATGATTGTGTAAGTATCGAGTAGGTACAAAAGATTTGAGAAGAGAAAGTTCAAGAAGAGAGAGAAAGGAGAGCGAGAGAGATTACAAAAGAAAAAGAAAGAATTCCTCTATACAGGGTGTATGAAAAAAAAGGAGCCAGTCAAAATATCTCGTCTATGGAAGCAATTTTCAAAAAACCCTGAAACACATGTCTAATTATATGAAGGGGGCAACTTTTTCAGGGGATTTAATTTTTCATACTCTTAACAGGGGCGGCCCCAGGGGGGTCAACTTTGGAATCTTAAATAGAACCACCCTATTTGTAATACATTTCTGAAAAGTAGTTGACATTAAAAGTATTTTAAGACTAGTTTGAGATTTTTAATCAAAACAGGGCCGGAGATATCGTACATTTCATTTTACAGGTTTCAGTTATTTTTTATAAGTAATTTATGGTATCTTTGTAAAAATTGTTGAACACATGTCTTTCTAACTGAAATAATTAAATCTTTATGCCTTTTTTATATCATTCGCTTTACCAGGGAAGATTTCAAGTGGTCAACTTTTTTTTATAATGTAAAAACCATCCTTTTTCGAGTAAATTTTGTGAGAAATAAGTACAATGATCCATGTTGTTCAATTTAAAATAAAACAAGGCCCGATTTATTTCAAATGAATGTGAAAAAATCTAAAACTCGCGTGCAGTACTGTCACCGGCCCTGTTTTCAATTGTATCTTAAATTTAGATTAAACAACAACACTCAGTGCATTTATTTAGCTTAGACTATACTAAAAAAAGAATAGTTTTTACACAATATAAAAAAATATGACCCCTTGACACCTCCCCTGGTAAAGCAAATGATATAAGAAAGGCATGAAAATTTAATTATTTCAAATAGAAAGACATGTGTTCAACAATTTTTACAAAAATACCACAAATTCTTACTTAAAAAATAACTGAAAACTGTGAAATGAAATGTACAATATCTCCGGCCCTGTTTTGATTAAAAATTTCAAACTAGTCTTAAAATACTTTTAATGTTGACTACTTTTCAGAAATGTATTATAAATAGGGTGGTTCCATTTAAGATTCCAAAGTTGACCCCCCTGGGCCGCCCCTGTTAAGAGTATGAAAAATTAAATCCCCTGAAAAAGTTGCCCCCTCCATATAATGAGACATGTGTTTCAGGGTTTTTTAAAAATTGCTTCCATAGACGAGATATTTTGACTGGCTCCTTTTTTTTCATACACCCTGTATATACATATTTCGACCATCATTTAATAAAATAATATTAGGGATATATTCAGATCATTTTTTTGATACCATGAGCTTTTTGGAACCCGGCCCTAATTTACCCGTATTTTGGGAGGGTCCCCTAGGACTAACTTTTTTAATATTCATACTAAATGGGGTTGTGACATAATTATCACAACCAATGATTTTAATATGCTGATTACGAATTTTACATTGATTTCTAGCTAACTCTTAACGTAGTTTAGCAGTAATACGAGTATATGTATCTAATAAATAATTGATCTGTATCAAAAATTAATATCAGAGTCATTTTAAATAATCATTTGAACATTTATTAACCTTTGATGAATTTCCAAAGCCTTCTATCTCCTCTTTCTCTTTTCTTTCTTCTCTCAATCCCTCTCTCTAGTATGTATCCTTCCTCTTCTCACATATAATTATCTTTATCTCTCTCTCTCTTTCTCCCTCTTCTCTCTGTTTCTACCTACAAGACTCGATCCATAATTTAGTGCCTTCAGCTCTCTCTGTCACGTCTCTTCTAAACAGTAATTTCAGTCCTGTATTTCTCTCCCTCCCAGTCTCCCTTAGCGTCCTCCTTTTTCTACTCCCTATTTCCTGGCTTAACTTTCTCTCGTGCTTTCCTCCTCACAATATTTCCTGTCTTAAGTGAAGTAATTTTATCACGAGTAATATCCGAAATAAATGAAAGCTCAGATTGTATTCCATTTTTTTTCTCTCTCTCTATTCCTTCTTTCTTTCTTTCGTGCATGCTCTCTCTTCTTCTTTTTCCTCTCTATTAATTCCACCCTTCTCTCTTATTCTTTTTTCTGTGGTTTCTTTTATCCTTTCTCTCTTCTGTTCCTTTTCTTTCTTACTTCCTTTCTCTCTCTCTCCATCTTTCTTTCTGCCTTTCTTTACTTTCTCCCTCTCTTTCTTTTTCCCTTTCTTTCTTTCTTTCTCTCTCTCTCTCTCTCTCTCTCTGTTTCTCTCTGTCTCTGTTTCTCTCTGTCTCTCTCTCTCTGTCTCTCTCTCTCTGTTTCTCTGTCTCCTCTCTTTTTTGTACCACGTTTAACCAGTGCCGGATTAAGGCTGCGCGGGGCCCTTGGCATTTTCAAGGCGCGAGGCCCCAAAATTGTACTGAGTTTTTTTCTAAAATACTATTTTTAGAACCTTGAAACCGAAGCCAAGTGTCCTGGGCACTAATCCATAATAGTATCCAAAACGACGTTTTCGAAATGCATTTTGAAAATGCCCAAAGACTTTTTTATATTTAATGGTACACACTAGAATTGAACGTCTTGAAAAACAATCCAAAACATCATGATAAGTAAATTTGACGGCGCCGCAGGCGAAATTTTTGCAATGTTATGGGGTAAAGTACTCGGAAAATAGATACAAAAAGATATCTTGAAAAAAAACATTAAAAGCGTCGCAGGCGACTATAATGAAGATCATTGGTTAAGATGTAGATAAAGCCGATCACTGAGCACTCAGAAGACACTTTATGGGTTTGATGGCAGAGATTATCGAAGGCGATAATCACGTCCGTCAATATTATTCTTTTCAAATACGAGCAATTATATAATATTTATTTATTATATGAAGAGCCGCAGGCAATAGGTATAGAGATTTACCTATTTTTATATATGTGGTCAATTTTAAGGGGGCCCTGTGGTTTTTCTTTTAATATTTTGCTCAACTGGCTATGATTTTATTTACTATTAAAATCCAGAAAAACCGACTTGAAGGCCATTCAAAAACACTCTTATAAATTGGTATAAGCTGCCCGAAACGCGGGGTCCCCAAAACTGCAGGGAACTTGGCATCTACCAAATCCGCAATTTTATTGGAGTAGGTAATCCACTAGTGTCCATGTGGTGAATTCGAGGAAAAGTAGATATAAAGAAAAGTCCCCCCGGGTTTCTTTCAATTTATGTCTTTGTGCTGTCGTGTTGTCTTTTTTTTCCCCTTTTATTTCTTCTTCTTTACTTCTTATCCAAATTTCCTAGTTTTAAGCTTTTAAAAACTCATATACTATGCAAGCTTTTTACAATCTTTATATCTAGTGTAAGTCTGCTCAACGCGGCCCCCTAAAGCCGCCCCTTGGCATCTGCCAATCCTCCTATGGTTTTCCGGCACTGCGTTTAACCATTTGTCAAGCTTCCTCTTTTCCGTTGCCCTCTTTCCCTTGTTTTGTGAAATAGACAAAGACTTATGTGGCCGCAAAAATTCCGATGTCAAATTTGAACTGGGAATACAATATTATGTTTAAATGGGATCCCATTTCTTCACACATTAAAATTATACTTTTTTACAGGTGCACCAAAAAAAACAAGGGAACCCTTCCTGTCACGCAAATGTGGTATTGTGGAATCAGCCAAAATCGAATTCATATGTAACTTCGAGTCAGTTACATATTCCCATTTAAAACGGTACGAAAAAGTTGAAGACTTGAGTCCACAGAGGTATTATACGTATTGTACATTAATTCCACTATTAAAGTTTCGTTTCCATCATTTACTGTAAATAGGTAACCGGAAACTGCTGTAAAACCAATGCTTCATGACTGAGTACCTACAAGATACCCTTATACTTTATCAATAAGACAACCTTTGAGTTGGAAATGCTTGGTTATCTCGTTTTTAAGAGATATTAAATTACAAAGAGTAGCACATTGAATGCTGGGAGAGAACAGGAGTAGAAAACAAGAAACGATCACATTTTGGAGAAGTTATGACATTCGAGTGCGATTGAAATTTGTAAGAATATACATAAAAATCAAATTGAAAGGAATATGAATTCATCTGAATATAAATGTTAGGCATTAATTTTGATTTGAGGTTCCTCTCCCACCTGGGGCCTTTAAACATGCTGCAACACGAGGTATTTAGACCGAGAACGGCCATGCATCGGCTTAAAAGAAGCTGGTACGCTGCCCGGTATCGAAAAACAGCTAGTTTATAATAAAATATATCTACAGGAGAAACACAGAGGTAACAGCACCACCAGTGCAAGCAACAGAGGTAATAGTCTAACACACAGAGGCTACTTACCTAGATATCTAGAGCGTGGGTATTCCAGTGTACAAACAGCAGGAACCATCTTGCCACCACGCACAGAGGTAACAGCACCACCAGTACAAGCAACAGAGGTAGAGACAAGAGCACCAGCACGAGGCGGATCAGGAGCCGACCTAGGATTTCCCAGCAGGGTTCTCATCCAGGGATGTTTCAGACGACGCAGGTGAATCGGGCCGCCCCACGGGGAGTCCTGAATGAAGCGCCTGCATTTCTAGAACAGTGATGAAAAATGGATCCTTATTTTTCTAAAGCTATCATACACAAACCAGCTTTACTTATATTTTGTCATTTTTGGGACTCGAACCATCGATCATTTGGCTCGCATCTGCTGCCTTGTCGGTGCAACAGGAGTTGTTTTATCTATTTAGGTTAAAACCTAATATTTATGTATACATATTATCATGTAAGACTATTGTATTTCAACAGTTTTGAGAAAATCTTCTATATTAATAGGTTTTTTGTTATTCCTGTTCAAACATGAGATTTAGATTTTGAATTTTGAACTTGAACAATAAAAAGAAGAAGAAAAAAAAAATGTTCTGTGCAATTAAAGTTCTTGTCAGAGAAAATATTACTTTTTTATATGATTACACCCATGAAAAATAGCTACTTTCCAACCAAACCGAGGCTGGTGATGATGTGAGGGCAAATGGAGGGTCAAGAACCAATCTCGAATGAACTTCAATGTCAAAAGAGTAGTTAAGTGATTCAAATCTCGAATTCTAGCGATAACAAAAGTTGGCAATTTTAATACCATTCACGAGGAAGTATTGTGTCCATAATTGGCAGTGTATTTTTATAATGAAAACGCTAAACAGCAATATTATTCAAGTCATAAGTTCAAATAGGTAGTTATCGCTTACAAAAGGGTATAATAATTCACGTCAAAAACGATAACCTGAACGATGTATCTCTAGTAAGTTCAATTGACGGTAAAATATGACCCCAAACGCTATGGGAAAGCACAAAAGGTCCTCCATCTTCATTAACTTCTAAAATACCCCAAGCACGTCCAGGGCATGAAAAATCATCCTCAAAGGCATTATCATTCATTTCAAGTTTCTAGACAGTTTTTCAACTCTAAATTGTGTAACAAATATGTATGCAAATAGGTAACTCTATCTGTGTAAACATAGCAACTCAGGGTACAATTTATACATAACAAACCAGCAAGGGTTGGTGGTTAAGGCGCTGAACTTATAATCCGTGGATTAGATCCCAACACCAAATCAATGCATGTATTTCTTCCCATTTATTTGAGTATGTAACCACATTATTGGACTCTGAAGGAAGTTAATTGCTAAATATGAGTGCATTCTTAGCAATTAATGGACGAATCTCGCTTAGTATTAGATAATATGTTTTGCTGATAGTCAGGCTCCACTCTGGCTGAGGTTAATGTGAGTGCCGGGTAGTACCCGCATGTCGTGCTACAGTAATAAAACAATCGAAAGGGATTTGATAAAACGGATAACTTTATCTTTGGTAAGTATTAGCAGTATTGATGTTCAGCTGGTATTACGGTCCGTTCCTCTCTGTTTAAACTTGCGATTAGCTAAAAAAAGTTGACACGGAAATCGAATGTAAAACGGGTAAAAGCTTCAACACCGTTGAAAGCGATTTGAAAAATAAGAAAATGATGCGGGAATATTTTTCTTTAATAGTCTTACTTTAACTTTATCTTTTTGCAAGATGAGTAAAAACCATGATTCGCTCAAAACATAAATGAAGGTAAAGTAATAACGAACAATGTGGTTACAAAACAAAGGGTGCTTACATCTTACTCGTGTAATGTTGCTTCAGAACTTCAGAAGTAGCAGTTACAAGAGAAAAGAGAACAGTTCCCTAGCTCCTTCATTTAGTTCATTTATTTCAAGGGTAATATTTCAGTAGGAGGGTAATAAAAGTATGCAATATGCAGCTCACCGCCAACAGATGTACCTCGACCTGAATCCCTGGGTCCCAGGCTTATGAAACCCCTTCAATCTCAGATAAACCTTTAATTCTGCTCTGTGCAGCACGCTTATTTTCTATTCAGCAGTCAGCACACCATCCTAAAATTAAAAAATACCAATATTACCAGAGGATCGATTTTTTTTTCTTCCTCTAGAATTTCGTCAAAAACACAAACATCATTTTCACATTATTCACATAGTCAGTCCACCCTAGTGGCCGGTTCTATCAATTTACCAAACCTCGATTTCCTTACGAAACCCGGACTAGAAACACTAGTTCCAAAAGTATTCATCAAATTAGAGCTATTGTGCAGGTATTGAGGGACTCCCAGGTTTCAACCGACACGATGCATACAGAGTATTACAGAGGGATATCACTACATTACATAGCTCAACCGAGATGGACCAAGAATCATCTGAAGACACCATTGAGGTCGCATTTAATGGACGAAATCGAGATCACAAGTTCGAGTCAGAACTAACATTTCCCCATTGAAAACAATACGCAAAATCAAGACGTAGGTGAGTCCATAGAGATATAAAAAAGGTCTATTTATTTCGCCCGAAATTCACGTGTTCACTATTTGACAGTTAGAGTAGGAGAGGGTTAAAATTGAAAGCTGGCAAATTGCCAAGACAACATTATTGAAAATACTTCTTCTTCTTCCTCTTTCATTTTCCGTAGGAGCTTTCTCCTAAAAGTTACTTTAAAAATTCTCTCTTTTTCTTACCCTTGATCTTTCTCTCTCATTCTCTCTCGCTTGCTCCACTTTTGTTTCCTTTATCCACTTTCATCACTGTTATATACTTATTTTTATATAGTCATGTATTATATCTATATACAGTAGTTTTCTTTTTTATCAGCCATTCCTCCACAATACATAATAAATAACTTGATCTATCTTTTTATTT
This sequence comes from Bactericera cockerelli, assembly GCA_024516035.1. Classification (NCBI taxonomy): domain Eukaryota; kingdom Metazoa; phylum Arthropoda; class Insecta; order Hemiptera; family Triozidae; genus Bactericera; species Bactericera cockerelli. Next base: position 12,800,077 of record CM044960.1, read on the forward strand.
TCTTTCTGTTCGAGTTCTTCTAAATATTGTTTATCTCTTATCTTTCCTATTCTTCTAGAATACTAGAAGAATACCTTGTTACCTATTATAATTTTATTTTGTGTTATAAAGTTTAACCTCTATGTTTTTCATGCTATTATTATTGACTGGTACAAACTCTTCCAAATGAATACGATAAAAAATTCAGATTTCAGATCTTTGAAGGAGGTCCACTGGTCTTTGTTTCAAGTGTTACCTGTACAGAAGGTTTTGAGATTTTTGGGTTTAACATCGCTTTCAACTGCATGGTCATATCACTGCGAATACCCTCTATTCGCAGGAAACTCACAAACCTGCTACCCACATTAACTTCACCCAACTTGCTTGGTATAGTATTGTCATTATTGATTCAGTTCATCATTTGGTAGAAAAAATAGGAAATAATTTACCTTTAAGTCGAAATAAATTTTCATCTTAGCAGAGGTACAACGAAGAAGAACGTTCTTAAATTCTTGAAAATCTTTCTTTTTTAACTCGAAGTGTTCTATACACGTTTACTCAAAAGGATCACCCAATTAAATTTGATCCTGATTTAACATTTCTGGGGATGACGCGGTTAAAAACGATTGAACAGAATAAAACTTTCAGTTATCAAATTTGAATCTCAGGAAAGATAAAGCAAGACCACTACATCAGTCCGGCCAAGTTTTGAAAGACATACAGAATTACAGAATGCAGAACCTAACATCTACGATAGTATCATTGTTGAAATTGAACAAATTATATGTATGCTTTTGTGTAACCCTTCTAGCTTTTTTCATATCCGGTAGAAAATATTGCTACTCACAGCAGACCCGGTAGATGAAAACTATTTTTTTTTTTCAAAGGGTAAACACAAAAAGACGGAAACATTGAATATGAAATTTAAATGTTTCTGACCTAAATTTCTTCTCTCCAGGTTGTTCAGCGGTTTTCAACATTAGGAAATGTGCAATATTACCTAGTGTACAATATCTCTACTATGAAAGGATGGAACACCAAAACCAGTTAGTTTAGAGGTTTGTGGTGTTAACCATGAAATTTTGATAAGTTGTTTTGAAAACTAATCATGATGTTGGTTTAGTTCAAAACCACATCCTTCCATCTTCTAATCGGTAATCCAGTATGTATAATACGTACTTATCACACATGTACCAATATAACACCATGTTCGTCAAATCAGGAAACTTTCTGTTAATTAATAGTTTTACTCAAAAGATATCATCTTTTTAATGTCCATTGCAAGGCATCTAAATTAATCAAAAATGAAGATATAAAATGAAGAAAACAAGATGATAAAAAAAAACCCAGACTGAGAAACGCTACTTCAACTACTAAACTTCTATCGAAATCCAAACGAGGTAAAAGCTTTCTAGCTCTTTTAACACCGGATGCATACCTACCTTCAAATCTGCTGTATAAAATAATGCAAAATTTATTATGAGCAAGAAATTTCAAAAGTATATGATAACGAATTTTCCACGAACTCTCTCACACATCCTTTGGTAGAGTCTTCCACTTTTTCTCTGTATCCTCCTGATCCTGACACTTCTCTCTTCTATATTTAATGTGCTATATCTTTTTTTCTCCATCTCTTTTTCCTTATCTTTACCCTCCCTTCTATCTTTTTTCGTCATTTATTCTACTTATTTTGTAAATTTTGTACTGTATTTATTCGGTTTGTGTTATTATATCACAACTTTAGTGGGTAGCTCAGTATTAGGAAACTTCTTCAACATCACTTGCCTAGTGACTCACTGCTTGCTCGTAATGCCGCCAACGTTTGTTACTTATACTAGTGACCACTCATTTTTCCTCACAAGGTATCAGTGGACCTAAAACATCTCAGTACAGAGCAGATTTTTTTTTTACTCTGCTGGGGATCGAACCCAGGTCACCGTGTGTGAAAGCCTAGTGAACTACTCCACTCGGCCACAGCCTAGTGAGCTATTCTATCTCTCCATTTTTAATTTCCTTATCTTAATATATAAATGTCAAAGTCACTGACTGACCACTGACTGATCATCGCTCTACAGCCCAAACCGTAAGTCCTAGGAAGCTGAAATTTGGTAGGTAGCTTTGTCTTATAGTCTAGATGTGCAATAAGACGGGATTTTTCGAAAGTCCCACTACAACACCTGCCATTGGCGAAAAAGGTTTTTTTGCTTTCACGGCCATGCCTCGGCCCGCAAAGCGGGCGACAGCCCGCTTGTCCTATAATAAAGAAAGTGTTGTATTCGTAGAAAAATTGACCAACCCAGTTTTTTACAACTTTTACTTTAAAAAAAGTTGTTTTCGCCCGTTCGTCCGTGTGTCTGTCTGTGTGTGAACACGATATCTCGAGAACGGTACGAGTTAGAGATTTGAAATTTGGTATGGAAGTTGACTTTATGTACCACAAGAAAAACGAAACTTTTGGCTGTCACAAAAAAAAGCCACAGGGGCCGTTCTTTGGGATTGGTTGAAGATATTAAAAAGTAGAGAACAACATTTTCTTAGAATAAAAATAATAGGGGTTTACTCCAATTATTTTTTCGATATATTAAACTTTTTGGAACCTGGCCCCAATTTACTGGTATATTTTGGGGGTCTCCCGTTTGGACTAATATTTTTATAATTCATCCTTTATGGGGGTTCAAACCTAACAAATCCAATGATTTTGAGGTGCTGATTACGCATTTGACATTAATTTTAGCTAGCTGTTACCATAGAGTCACCAGTAGTGGAATTCGCCTTCTTTTCGAGTGATAAAGAAAGTCGCATGGTGTCACACCAGCTTATTCATCTATATTTCGTCTCCACATTTACTTCCTCCTCTTCCTCTTCCTGCTCCTCCTCCTCCTTCTCCTCCTTTTCCTCCTCCTTCTCTTCCTTTTCCCTCCGCCTTCCTAAACCCCCTAACCATACTGTCTCTTCTGATTTATGAAGTTCATGCAAAATGTACTACAGGTACCCACCAGTACCTACTGAAAGAATGGAGGAGATAAAATGACATTGAGGTAAAAACTCCATGTGGCAAGAGTAAAAACAAAAGAAGGGAGCTGAGGGGAAAAAAGATATAAAAGGGAATTTATATTGCATACAGGTGGGGGGAGAAATACCGGAGGGAATAAAAATTGTTGATGAGATCTGACTCTAGAAGAGAGATGGTCGAGGGTACTTTCATGTTTAACTGGAAAGAACATATTACTCTTCCAATAAGAATGGTAAATAAATTTATGATACAGGATGTAATGATGCATAGTAAATATACAAGGTCCGCCAAAAAAAGGAGCCACTCGAAATATCTACTAGAGAACGGATTAAAATTTTAAAAAATGCTAAAACACGGAAACTCTACTAGGTTTTGATTTTACTTCCAAGAAATTTCTAATATTAGAAATCGGAAGTATTGTGTTCGTTTTAAAAACGATTTCAATTTTTTTCATATTTCTGGACGTTTCATAACCTACTGAGTAAATTTGGTTTTGTGTCCGTCTGTCGGTCTGTCGGTCCGTCGATCCGTCGGTCTGTTAAAACGATTGCTTGTAACGCGCAAATCTCGGAAACTACTCGACCGATTTTGATGAAATTTTGCACACATCTAGGAGACATTCTGTAAATAGTCCTTTTTTAAATTCATCGAATTCATACCAGCGGTTCTGGGTGAAAGAGACCATGCGCCTGACCACAAACTTTTTACTTAAACGCTTATATCTCGTGAACGGTACACCCGATTTCGATGAAATTTTGTAAGAATATGCTTATTAAATTAATTATAATTTGACTCTGATATTTAAGAAATTCCGAAATTTTGGACAAAAAAGTAAAAAAATAATGACCACGACTTGCCGATACAGAATTTTTTGTGAATTTAGAATGTAGAAAAAACGATATTCTACCATTTAAAACAAATTTGAAGAAAATCGGTTGAGCCGTTTTGGAGATACAAGTAATTTTCTATAAAATCTCAAAATTGGCACGTGTTTACAATGTGAAGCAATCACGAGGAAGTATTGTGTCCATAATTGGCAGTGTTTTTTATCATTACCAGGGGCGGCGGCAGGGAGGGTCAACTTTGGAATCTTAAATGGAACCACCATATTTGTAAAACATTTCCGAAAAGTGGTTGATATTAAAAGTATTAAGTCAAGTTTGAGATTTTTAATCAAAACAGGCCTGTTTCCCCCTCGATGTAATGGTACACTTGTTTTAGTTTTCCTCAAAATTAAAATCCGTTCTCTAGATATTTCGAGTGGCTCCTTTTTTTGTTGGATCCTGTATAGATAAAGAAAGTTAAGTTAACAGTTAAAGTTATCATATAATATTTGTGTTAATCACATTCGTGATGTCACAACTACCCAAACTCGCTTTACTAAATCTTTACTGAACTTGGGACTTGAACAACCGACCTCCAGGTTACAAGTCCGCTACCTTATCGATCAAGCTACCAAGGTCGGTCTGTAGATAAAAAGAGGTAAAGAGACAATGTAGATAAAGATAGAAGGTAATAAATAGTTAAATGTTTATATATATTATGATACAAAAAAAAACTCAAGGTCATAACTGCGGTTATATTTTTAAATAAGGAGAGATAGAGCAGGAGAAGGGACAAAAAGATTTGAAGGAATCACCACAAGTAAAGCTCTGATGTGGTAAAATATACATAGACTGAAAGGGACTTGCAATGGAGTAACTAAGGTATTTTATGGAGAAAAGGGGAAATAAAAGAGAAGTCTAAAGAGGAATATAAATGGAAGGAAAATTTAAAATGTATGGGATCAAGAGAGATTACTGTAGATATGAGAGAAAGGAGAGATGGGATAAAAACTTATGAGAAATACACAGCTCACTCACGCATGGGAAATACACAGCTGAGAAAGAGAGAGAGAGATAGAGAAGTAGATGTTATAGATGTAAATGGTGGGAAGAGAGAGAGAGAGAGAGATGGGGAGGGAGGGGAAGATGGAAAAGGGAAAGAGTATGAATACGTATATAATAATAATATAATAATATGCCCCAATGTCACCCAATTTGGGCAAGGGCGTTTATTTGTAGTAAACTACAAAATGTAAGGGTTATTTATATTGTATTATACAAAATACACAACAAAAACAAAAAATTCAGTTTACTTATGAATACATTATGAACCTACAGAACATGAGCCTACAGAATTATTCAAATTAAATTAATTTCAATGTTTTCCTTTTTTTTAACTTTAAATTAGTATAGATCTTGGTTTTGTATTAATTTCTTATATGATTTTTTTAGAAATCTATTTTCTCAACTAACATTTGAAGATTCTTTTTTTTTTGTTTTTGTTTTTTTTTTTTTTTCTTTTTTCTTTTTTGAACTTTACAAGAGAGAGGAAGCTATTAAATTATTTGCACATTTCTTGGACAATTCTTTTCCACAGCTGCCGATCTCTTGCTAGGGACTGCCATTCTGGACCAACATTCTTTTTCATCTCATCATACCATCTGATCCTTTGTCTGCCTCTTGACCTCTTGTTTGATATTGGGATCCATTCCGTTAACTTTTTGGCCCATCTCTCATTGTTCATTCTTGTCACGTGTCCAGCCCAGCTCCATTTCATCTTTGTTGCTTCTTTGCTTAATTCTCTCATTTGCATTATCTCATTTATTTTCTTATTACTGATTTTGTCATACTTTTTTATCCCTAATATACTTCTAAACATTTGGTATTGTGTCACATCTAGTCTCTTCATTTGTTTTTTCGTTAGTGCCCAGGTTTGACATCCATAGAGAATCGCAGGATATATACACATTTGTAATGCCTTGGTTTTTGTTTTTTCGTTCAATTTCATGCTCTTAAATATTTTTTTCATTGACCAATATTTCTTCCAACCAATCTTGATTCTTCTATGAATACGTAGGGGAATTTAAAATGCGGGACCAAAGGATAGGATGTAGTGGAAGAGTAAAGGTAAATACCTGTGAATTATAGAGAGAGGGAGAAGATGAAAATAGTACAAGATATTTATAAAAATACTTTATAATGTACTATAATGTGGAGATATTTTGATCTGAAAAAAAAAAACTGCTTGTTAACACAGCTCACCTACGAGTGTTAAGATTAGAGTTATAATTTGTACAATAGACGTTATAAAATTCTATAAACTTATAGATCTTAACGAGATTTACTTTTCATGCTACATTTTTTTGAAAGCTTGTAGACTCTAGATTAATATTCAGAAAGAAAAGTTTGCGGATTATCTGCGTTTTTTGTGATAAACCCATTTCCTTTTGGCATTCTTGATACAGAAGATATCGAAATATACTCTCAGATTTGAAAGTTTCTAAACTTAAGTAACATTCAATATTCAGACATCATGGCCAAAGCATGGGTCCCGATCGGACATTTGAGTGAGGAGGCCCAGGAGGTCAGAAACAAGGACTTTAAACGTTTTAGAGAACACAGGGCTCGGACAGTTTCACTGACCAATTTTTGAACCGAGCATCAATCTTAAGATATGCAATTTTTTACACTACACTCTTCGACTGGAAAACACCATGCATGAAGAAGAATAAGAAAGGTTTACTGACTGTTTTTCGTCATCATTTTATTTCAGTTATTTCTCGCCTACTCAGAGTCCTTAATAAAGAAAACACTTCAGTCAGAAGAAATAATAATGCAGCCTAGAAAATAAAATTATTCTACGGCACTGTTAGAAACTCAGTCGACACCACTGGTCTAGTGGGAAAGCTTAGGAATTGGCGTGAGAAAGTTGCAACCAAAAAGTTCTCAGGGACCTTTTCTCTTATCTGAGTTTACCTGCCATCCGATCGCATGATAATAGTTTGACCAATCAGAATCGAGGAAAATTTAGACCTCTCTCGGTTAGCTGGGTCCCTGAAAAGTTCTCCGGAGTCAGTTTGGTTCTGTCTTTCTTGTGTCAATTGTCCATCTCGTCTGTGCGCTCCTCGGCTTTCGAAATATTTTCTTTTTTGAATTTATAAGGGGTTTGAAATATCATACTAGAAAACAGATGTAATTTTTATAAGAAAATGAATCTAATGAACTTTTGTCGAAACCGAGTTTTTCAGTTTAAAATTCTCAGCATGTGAGTTCTGCAGTACCCAGGTAAGACATTACTTTACTTTTCCTACCTTATGAAGATCTTCGCTTTAGCTAATCACTCAAATTACCATGTTTGATATCGTTGTTCATTTTAAATGGCGTTCTGACAATAAGGGCGAGATTAATAGACGTTTTCTTAATAGAATAAAGCTAATGTCCTACCTAAAGGGCGGGGTTATTGCCTGTGGCAATCTCTTCCACCCAACCCTTTACTGTGTAAGACGCTTAGCAACGACTTGTGTTATAGAATTTGTTCATTAATTTCGGCCCTAATCTATAGGTACATATAATGCGAAAGTTAACACTCACTCATTAATTCACTCACTTACTTCCTCATTTATCTCGATTTCTCAGTAATGGTAATATGTCCTAGAAGGCTGAAATGTAGGTCACTTTTAGGTCTTAGGTGTGCACCAAGAAAGGGTTCAGAAATATTCTCACTGGGACGCTAGCCGCAAGGGAAGAGGGGCGCATTTTCATAATAAACGCGCCTTTTCACCTTTTCATCACTGCTTCTCCGTACCGGTAAATTTCTGGTGGCTAAAAATATATGTTTAAGTTGATTTTATATTGTAGATGTGCATTAAGAAAGGATTTTTTTTATATTCCAACCCAATAGCACAGGTAACTCTCAATTGGGGCGCCAGACGCGAGGGAACAGGGGCGCATTTAGATGAAAAACGCACCTTTTCATCACTTTTTCTCTGTCCGATAAACTTCTGGTGGCTAAAAATGTATGTTTAAGTTGATTTTATATTGTAGATGTGCAATAAGAAAGGATTTCATTATATTCCAACTGGGGCGCCAGCCGCGAGGGAAAAAGAGCGAGTCTTAAAAATTGGATGTACGCCGACGGCGACGCTGGATATCAAACTCCTCGGTCTAGGCGTAAAGAAATCCTCATAGAAAGAAATGCTTTCTACCCAATAGCCCAGGTAACTGTCCAGTGAACTACATGAGCCGGAAGCATGCCAAAGTTTCGACGGCAATGCTTGAACAGTCAGGTCACGATCCAGTGAGAAACAAAACGAACAACTTTAGTGCCAAATTGAAATCATAATTGTTTATGAGAAATAGGAACCCAGAGGGAGAGGGAGTAAAGAAACAGGAGGGAGTCAGGAAAATAGAGGAGGAGAGAAAAAAGGGATAGAGAGAGATATAGAAAAGAAAATTAAGAACAACATTAATAAAGTAAGAAAAGAAAAATAGAGAAAAAGCAAATGAAAACTAAACAAGAAAAGTGTCGTGTTGAGAGGACTGAAATAAATAATTTGAAGGAGAATTGTTTGTGGGTCTCGCACAGGGCTAGCACCCAGGGTCCCGGGTTCGAATACCGGCGGTTTTCCAACTTAGAACAATGGACTTCTGCGGTTTCCTCATACCTCGTGAGGATAACTGAGTAGTATGTTGTTTTCTTGGCATAATTAAAATACGAAAACCTATAAAACCTACATTAAGATATTCAATGTATTTATTACTTTCCTTATCCTATAATAAGGAGAATAGGTACTGTATATTTTTTTAAAAACTAGATTAGAACTAAAAGCAACAACGGACGGAAATTCAAATAAGTGATGTAGACGATGCAAGAAAGTAGAGAGATTAGATGAGAGGTGGAGGAACAGAATAACGATGAGCGTGGAGACTAAAGAGGGAGGTAAAGAGAGACACAGAGGAGGTGAAAAAGTGAACAAAACACTAAAAAGTAAGGGAATGAAGAGTATGTAAAAATAGAGAAGGAGAGGTAGAAGTATGAGAAGAAGGATGGAAAGTGAATAATGGACAGAGCTAAACAGTGAAGTCAACGGATCCGACGCAAGTGGGAGTTTAATTTCAAAAACAACTTTGAAAACTTTTAAACGTTTATTTTTCAGAGCATAAAAAAACAGTGTTCAACATCAAAGGTCGTATCTCTTTCGATATAAACAGGAGTGGAGCAAACAGAAGCCACAGGAATCCGTTGCTTCATTTTCACGGAATTTATTTTGAAGCGTTTTTTTTTTAAAGCGTTGCGTCATTTCTGGCTGATGATAAAAAACGAAGCCATATCTATGTATGAGTATATGGCCCATTGATTTTAGGTTGTGTATAAATTGTATATTGGGAATTTTGAGGGATAGACAAAACTGAAAAAAGCGTAATTTTAATTTATTTGAATAAATATTACGTACAGGCCTATGAAAGCAATTGAATTTGTGGTATCAGAGTTGAGTCTGAAGATTTCGGAGATTTAACTTTATTACAAAATAAAATAACGCAAATGCAATGACTATGCCAAAATTTGTTCCTATTTATAAGTAAAAAAATTACACACCTAACGTACCTACATTACCCACCTTAATATGAAGCAACCCCTGTGAAAATAGATACTTTACTGGATAATTGAATTAACAAGGTAATGAACGGTCGGCCGGTTCTCAAAGAATGCCACTCTAATAGAAGTTTTATCATCTTATGTTTGCTGGTTGAAGGTGGAGGCTAAGAGCGAGAATTATCTTGAACAGGTCACACCCGCCAGGATACCACAAGGTCACCTTCCAGGATACCACAAGGTCACCTTTCAGGTCACCCTTTAGGATACGATCACATCAAGCAAACACAAGACCCAACTTACAAAATTTTTGTTGTATACCCTAGTCAAAGACGGCGAAATGCTTACAGGTAGTCTCTGGGGGAACAACTTTTAGGACTTGGGCCAGTCATCAGCCTACCATCTTCTGAGAGCTCTCCTGAGGATGCTCTTCCACTCGACCTTTCGTCCTTTCATCTAAGTTTGTGAACTATAGGCTCCCAACCAACATGTGACCTCACAAGAAACTGACAGGAATAACCCCCCGAAATAGAGAAGGTGGGTTTTTAGTGGACGGAAATCCTACACCCCAGGTTAGGATGGATCTGGGTATCTTTGAAAGTTTTTTCCTGCCTTTCATAAAAAAAAACCCCGAAAATTGTCCCACAAGAGACAACTCACTAATAACATGTAGCATGTACCTCAGGTTGGGCATTGCTGAAAGAGAAAGCTTCAGCGCTGTAATTTATGTAAGCGTAAAGGTTGATACGTTTTGTTTACATGAGGCGAAGTCTGATGAGACGGCAGAACAGGCAGACAGTTTGCACTGCAGGGAAATTGCGGACTGTGACACATTTTCCAGTAGTAAAACAGAAGAGGAGGGGGAGTGGAGGGGGAGTGTGGAGGGGGAGTGTGGAGACGAGGGAGACAGAGGGGGAGATGTTGCTTAAGAAATGGGGGAGGGATTAAGGGGGAGAATTGTCTTTAGTCTTAATGAGAGAAGTGGATGGTAGAGTTTGGAGGGGAAAGGGAAAGAGATGAAGATAGAATAAACGAAGTAGAAGAGAGATTAGGGGGAGAAATGTGTTTAGTCTTCATGAGAGAAGTGTGGATGGTAGAGTTTGGAGGGGAAAGGGAAAGAGTTGGAAATAGAATAAACGAGTAGAAGAGAGATTAGGGGGAGAAATGTGTTTAGTCTTCATGAGAGAAGTGGATGGTAGAATTTGGAGTGGTAAAGGAAAGAGATGGAGATAACTCATCTAAGCTATAGTCACCAAAGACAGTTGTAGCGCACTAGGCTTGCACACACGGTGAGCTGGGTTCGAATCCCATCTGGCTAGACATTTTGACTTCAGCCCACAAAATGTGAAAAGTCTTATCACAATGAAATCATACTACTTGGCGGTGGCCATGTGATCTGTAGGTCGGTGGCTCGAATCCCAAGATAAGCAATGTTCAGTATAGCGGGATTAACATGAGTATAATAAAAAAACACACATAACATTAACTATTATCCTCCATTCGCTGGGAATCGTACCAGCTACCCACATTAACCTCACCCAGTCTGGATAGGGCCGGAAATCCCAGTCTCATGTGTTTGGAGGGAACAGAATTTTTCGAAAAGTTTCATGTTTTTACATTTCCTGAAAGTAAAATATATTATGGTACTTCTTTTGAAAATGAGTTGACTTTGTACCTATATTACACTACAAAATACAACACAGTGTTATTACCTGTTATGAATGTAGCTATTCATACATATACTCATTATTGTCATGGAGTTTCCCACATTTTCATGTACTAAAAATACTAACATTAATATGTTGTAGAACATTAATATTGCTCAGGGCATAGCAGCCATAGCATCATGTACCTGTCTCTAAAGCACAGTCATGTAGCGTGAGTGGGTACCATTCTAATGCACATAATGTTTATCATTGTACATTTCTACACTACATTACACGGTCATACACATAAGTAGGGCATACCTAGGATTTTAAGTCATACGAAACATTACTTGAAACACATAATTTTATTCAGTAAAATAGCAACATATTTTTTTTTTTGTGAAGTCCATTCATCTACATATAATTTATTAATAAAAACATTTTAAACATACATCCTATCACCATCTTCGCAACCCAGTCTTCTTTACTTCTTTCTTATTTATTTAAAGCAACATATTTATTAATTTATGTAACAATTTCAAGAATATTAAATTGAATTTTCAATTTTTTAACATCCAATTTCTACTTGCTCTACATGAATCTCCAAATAGTCAGTGGATGAACAATACAGTGAAGATCAGACAAGAATATGCAGTAATTTTTATACCTATTAGAAAAATTAATAACATAATTTCAAGAAATCTGTGCCTAATCTAGAATTTAATTTAAACCCATTCTACATTATTTTATATTAGGTTTAAGAAGAATATTACCATGAGTGACGAAAGTTCACTGGAAACTCCAGATTTCCAGACCATCAGCAGAGGATAGACCTTTCTCTCCTCTTCTCCTCTTTAATGTTTAAAATGCAGACTTGTCATAGTATTAATATCAAACGTTACGTTACTGTCACTCGCCAAATGAATGTCATGGCGGTTTCATAGCAGAAATATGCAGACATTGCCTCTGGACTATAGTAGGTATACATAGAATCTACGTTTATAGTTATAGTAAAATGTAACCATTACATTTAATTATTATTTTCATTAGAGTATTAAATTTGCGACAGTAAAAATTAATAAATTCAGAACGTTGCTGAAAGCAAAGTGTTGCTTCACAAAGGTTGAATTGGGTGAACAGAATGGCACATGATTTTTGTTTTAAACTTTGTGTTGCTCCAAAATTGAATAACTCAGATTACTCGGCAATCGAAATATCAAACAAACAAGAAAATCATAAACATAAAGTACACTTATCCGTATTCTAAGCACAAGCAAGAACACGAGAGCGGTTAAGTGGCAGAGAGTCTAACTTCGCCCCGGATTACAAGACAATTGTAAATTTAAATATTTTTTTTTCTATATATTTTTTTTAATTTTACGGACTTCGTGTCCATTTATACAAAACGCAATTTTATATGTTAAAAAGAAAACTTATAAATAACATAAAATTTATCTTAAACTCTAAGGGCGGAATTAATAGACGTTTTTGTATGACTTGTGATGTAGACTTAGGGCGGAATTAATAGACAATATCAATATCTTAAGTCGTTGGTAAGTGTCGGTTTTCCCTATCTTACACAGTACGCAATCCGTGACTTAGCGCCACACAGGCATTACAAAAATGTCTATCAATTCCGCCCTTATTAGTCTATAAATTCCGCCCTAAGTTTAACAAATTAGACCTACCTAGAATTTGTAAATATTGTAAAGTTTTTTTTTCTCTGTTAATAATACATTGTTGATGGTTTTGTATAAAAAAAGTGTAAATAAATAATGGATTGAAAAAAGCAGAATTCTTTTAAAAAATTGAATGCTGACACAATACATGGAAGATGATGTCTCATGTGAGATGGGCCAAATGATAAATTAATCCGACTGATAGTCCGACTTGAGAGGCTATTTATAATTTGGTCCTAATAGAAGTGAAAAAATAATACCTTATGTTATACGTCCGTGGGGCTACGACCGTGCCTTATTTTAGTACTCCATCAGTAAAAAATGCTTGTCTTACTATTGCAGTTTGAACAGGTTATTGCCACAGGCAATAACCTCGCCTTTTAGGTAGGACATTAGCTTTATTCTCATTTTTGTTCTTGTTTCTTTGTTCAATCTATTTATTTTTTCTTTGTAATTTTATTGTATTGTACTGTAAATATTGTACTTTGTCTTTACCTAATAAAGAATAATATAATAATAACATCATGTCTGTCAGGTCAGAAAATGGTTTTCAGCTAATTTTGAATAGTCTTCAGCGTATTTGGAAAAGCTGTATTTGACTTTATTTCAATTTTTAATGTCTTTGTATTTTAATGGTTTCACATTGGAGGATTCCATTAGTTCCAATGTCTTTTTTTTTTATTGAATTTCAAAATGTGCCACAGCTCTGGTAAACATTAAACTCTTTCAAAATACCTCGTAAACATTTTCGGAGTACAAATTTAATAGATTTTCAAAAACGATAAAACCACACACGATCACACATGCTATCCTATTTCTCTCTCTCTCTCTCTCTCTGTCTCCTCTCTCTCCTCTCTCTCTCTTTCTCTCTTTTTCTCTTTCTCTCTGTCTCTTTCTCTCTCTCTCTCTCTCTCTCTCTCTCTCTCTCTCTCTCTCTATCCATTCCTCCCTCCCTCCTTCCTTCCTACATTCCCTCTCTCTCTCTCTTTCTTTCATTATCTCTCTCACTCTCTCATACCTACATAGTCATTAAAGAAAAGTAAATAGAGCTCACAATAGTTTTGTCGATAAAAAAAAGAGCGAGAAAAAAATAGGACGCAGATACATAGGAAAGAGAATAAAATCAAGCCCCATTAACTGTAAATTTCAGGCACAATGTCACGGGCGAACTATTTGCCTTCCTAACTGAATAGGAAAATACCACAGCACATACTTTATCTGAAAATTACAGGCAAGATATCAGGGACGAACTATTTGCCTTCCTAACTGAATAGGAAAATACCACAGCACCTACTTTATCTGAAAATTACAGGCAAGATATCAGGGACGAACTATTTGCCTTCCTAACTGAATATGAAAACACCACAGCACATACTTTATACTTTATCTGAAAATTACAGGCAAGATATCACGGACGAACTATTTGCCTTACTAAATGAATATGAAATTACTACAGCACATACTTTATCTGAAATTTTCAGGCAAGATATCAGGGATAAGGATGGAAGTCACAGAAAATAATAATAATACTCTTTAGTGGAGGTAACCACCAGGGGAGGTTGATACTCAATGCATTTTGTAACAACTAACCCTTAGAGTCTTGTTATTATGTATTCATACAGTCATACATCCAAATAAACGAGGATCTAATTCATGCATTAAGTGCGTGATTCGAACCAACGGATCCCTGCGCTAGCTGGATTACTGAGATAATAGTCAATAATCATTTTTATCAGTTTAAATTTTTGAATATTTCCCGGTAACACATTGTTAAATAGGTAATGAAATCTGTTGTGCCATTCTGAACATAACAATAACCTCATAATTATTTCAGTAATAAATTCTCATTAAATAATCACGTTTATGAACATAGCAATTACCAAAGTAGTGCCTTAACCACTTGCCTACTTGACATATTATAGTGAAGTGAGCCACAGTGACCAGGTGGATAAGCGCACTAAGTTTGCATGCTCGGTGACCCAGGTTCGATCCTCGGCAGGTTAATTTTTTTTTAGCAAAATGTGCTCGTGAGGGAAAATGAGTAGGTATTTGTATGGACAGCGACCAGTGGCGGGATTACAAACAAGCAATGAAATACGGGTATTAGTTCATTTGAAAATCCTCTACTGTCTCTGAAATAATTATCCAAACTGCCACAGTAATTACTCATAAATAAAATCAGTATCAAATTAAGTACCTAATGTTGATGAGGGAAATTATAGGAATCCGACAAAGCATTGATTAGTTCAGTGAGTGGGCTGTGGGACGTGGGTGCCCCAAGTGGGGGAGGGATATTTTTAATTTGTCATAGGCGGACTGACCCTCATTATCTGGTGTATGTAGTAGAAAAGTTATGGAGTATGGGAAAAAAATCAAGACAGAGATAAAAATAAAAGTAGAGGGAGAGAAAGAACTAGAGAGGAAAATAATGAAGTTGAAATAATTAAAACAACGGAGGAAGATTAAACAGGAGACCAGATGAGTACACTAAATTAGAAAAAGAGAAGAAGAGGAGGAAGAGAAAGACAGATGGAGAATGGAAAAAATCTAAAAGAGAAAGAAATAAATAAATTAATTTGAACAGTAAAGAATGGAACACTAATTTTATCATATCTTATTATACTGTCAAGTATTGCCTACATTATTTCCGGGGTTCTTTTCTACGAGAAATTTCCTTGTGCTTTTTTTAAAGGTATAGTTGTGCCCTGATTTTTTTGTGCAATAGTTATTTTTAACTAGTGTCCCCTATCAGGGTAAGACTGAAAAGACCCTTTAATCTAGCAGTGAAACAGGTCTTTAGGTACTATACCGTACTAAGTAGCTTGATCGATAAGGTGGCGGACTTATAACCTAGAGGTCGGTGGTTCAAGTCCCAAATTCAGCAAAGATTTAGTAAAGCGAGGGTAGTTGTGACATCACGAAAGTGATAACACAAATTAATATGATAACTAGTCCCCCAAATTATGTAATGTGTCTAGCGGCCAGCCACAGACCATCACTTCTCCAATTATTATTATTATTATACATATTATGCTTTATTAGGTAGAAAAAAAAAATATGTACAGAAAAAGACAATGAAATTATAATGAAAAATTAAATAAATTGAACAAATAAACAAGAACAAAAAAGAGAAAGAGGCTAAAGTCCTACCTAAAGGGCGGGGTTATTGCCTGTGGCAATCTCTTCCACCCAACCCTTAAGTTACCATACCTTAAGGGTTGGGTGCTGGGTCCCAAGTCACACCTACAGACGCGGATGCAAGACCTTCATGTATTTCAGATCAAAATACAAACACAATCAGTTTGATATTTATACAGTTTTGAAAATTATTATCTTCTAATCTCATGCAAACTTCCGAGCAGAAAAAAATCGAGTATGAAAAAGACTGAAACTACCAGAAGAAAGGGAAAATGAGAAAAGGCTGGTGTCATAAATAAGCATTAAAGTCCCAGGTGCTGGCCAGGTGCTGTGGAAGAAGATTATGGTAGTAATACCTGTGCTTAATGAGCAAAAGTATGAGCGTGGTAGAGAAAGTACAGGTGAGAGAGATATACGAGTGTGAAACTAATAAAGGGAGAGGGATAGAAATGGAAACAGTTGGAATAGTGAGGTTTAAAGAAAGAGTTTGAATAAGAAAGAGGTGAAGGGAAAATGAAAAGAAAAATAATATTTTCATTGAGAGCAAGAAAGAGAATGCTTTGAGAAAGAAGCTAATTGCATAATGTACAGAATTATATTATATCTAAAGGTACATCTAAATACATGTTATCAGTCGAACCTGTATAAGGAGCACTTCTCCAAAAAACTTGTGATCTTTATATGTGGAGCTTTCCTGCTTTTAAAGTTGTTTAAACCTCTAAAAGCAGGGAAGATATTGCCTCTTTCCCTTGAGTTTCTGTTTATCCAGGCTTGACTGTAATCCATCTATACTTATAAATGCGAAAGATAACACTCACTCATTCATCTCGTGTGTGTGTGGTGTGTCTGTGTATGTGTGTGTGTCTGCTGGGCTGGCGAAGCAACGCTAGTAATAACTATAAGAGATATTAGGTAAAAACTTTATACAATTACGTAAAGTTATAAGACCAATACAAAATCTACATAGAATAATTATTATAAAGGGATTTGAAAGATATGTATTTACTTATAAAGTTAAAAAAAAAATATTAGTAGTTTAGTTTAGTAAAAAAAAAAAAATCTCGCTTTACTAAATCTACGCTGAAATCGGGACTTGAACAGGTTACAAGTCCGCCGACTTATCGATCAAGCTACTGAGGTTGGTAGAAAATGTTAGTATACAAAGAACATTTAAATGGTAAAAGTAAAAAACAGGCGGGTTTGGATTCATTTTCTCGACCTTAATAATATCAATTTGTACAAACTCCATATTTCCACACATATCTCATGAATGTCATCTAAGTCTTAAATGTGTTCTAGGTACATAAGAAATAAAAATATGAAGAGTTTTCATTTCTCCACAACAAAGTCCATTGTTTTCAATTTCTATCAAGCGTGACAAAAAAAAGTAAATGAATTTTGGACGTCTCTCAAAATCTGGCAAATCTTTGAACTTCCAACGACTTCAAACGCGGGAACAATGCACGCTATATGCACGCGCCAGTGCATAGCTGCAGCTACCGCGGACTGTATACTGGGTGTATCATTTGAAGAGACCGATATCTCGAGAACCAATTCACATTTTTTAAAACACTGTGTTTAGTTAGAGATGAAGAACTTACCCAAAAACTGTGTAAAGACATCTAGAGTCTCTTTCTTCTTTTTCTCCCTCTTATCCACCCTTCATCTGTTTCCCTTCTATACTTCTCTCCCCACCCCTCCTCTCTCTCTTTATATCTCCTTCTCTCTCTTTCTCTGACATTTCTATGCTTTTAAGTTTTAATGTCACTTTCAACTTCAATGAGCATTACACTGCCAGTGCATAGCTGCAGCTCCCGCGGACTGTATACTGGGTGTATCACTTGAAGAGACCGATATCTCGAGAACCAATTCACATTTTTTAAAACACTGTGTTTAGTTTGAGATGAAGAACTTACCCAAAGACTGAGTAAAAGAATCTAGATTCTCTGTAAATTTGAACAAATGACTCGTATTATTATTTTTCATCGACTTCATTGTTCAATGACTTACCAAATGACTCCACTGTTTTATCAGCTATTATTAAGTTATCAGCACTTTTTGTTGAAGATCCACAAGTTAAGAGTGAATGAATTTAAGGGACCACTTTATAGACGTTTCTTTTTTTTTAAATTTTATTATTATTTTTTGAAGTTTTTATCACAATCTCTTTGGTAGTTTTTGCCCGATTAAGACTACTAAAGTCCCATTATTCCAGCAGTAAGTCCAAGACATATTATTATGTGGTAAAAATCCCAAATGGGAGGATAACTTGTCATGTCCCGGTTGGGTTTCAAACCCACGACCTCTGGAAACTTTGGATTCACAGAGTGCCGCCTTTACCACTGAGCTACCGGGACAGACAAAATAGCACTTCGTTTTCAACTTTGACAGCTTGTAGAAGGGAAAGTAAGCATTTTTTAAATTAATTTATGGTTATAAACCCCACTAGATTGTACCCAGGGACATGCTCCTGAATTATCTTGTACAACACCGCTCAATTACACCCTGTATATAATTGGCTAACAAAATACACTATAATATTCCGCAGCAATTAAAATCGACCGCCGCCGTCCTGGTAATTAGATTAATTTGAATTTAAATCGCGTGGATTTATGTCTGTAACGATTGTACAAAGAGTTACAGGTTTTCTTGTAATTTTGTAGTTTTATAAATTTAAATTGGAAATGTATTTTTATTTATTAATTTTTAAGCGGCATAGAAGGATTATAATATGTTGACTTTTTATATGAAAATAAGTCTTAATAAATCATACCCACTCATGGAACCAATAATAATAATAATATCGCCTTATTTATGGGTGTCATATTTGAACACAAGGAAATGTTTT
The DNA here is from genome assembly GCA_024516035.1 of Bactericera cockerelli. Taxonomy (NCBI): domain Eukaryota; kingdom Metazoa; phylum Arthropoda; class Insecta; order Hemiptera; family Triozidae; genus Bactericera; species Bactericera cockerelli. The sequence continues at coordinate 12,818,797 of CM044960.1, forward strand.
TTACTGAAACTTGTCTAAAATTTTTACAGTGACGAAGGTCCAGAATGGAGCATTTATCAAATATAATGTAACTTGGAGGTCGGTGGTTCAAGTCCCGGTTCCAGCGTAGATTTAGTAAAGCGAGTTTGAGTAGTTGTGATATCACGAAAGTGATTAACGCAAATATGATAACTATATTTGTATTAATCATAAGAGTAACGTCACAAGTAAAACTCCATCGCTAATATTCAACCCATCTTGGTTCTCAAACCACAGACCAGAAGGATCACAAGTCCACTGTCGTTACGATAGCCCGAGGTCTCTAGCTTAAGCTAAGCCACGAGTATTATCTCCTACTGAGAAAATGTTATGTATAAAGACCTTTCTTTTCCTTCGGTGAAAATGCTCGGGGTAAAAAACATGTTTATTTGAGTGAACACGGATTTGTGTGGCGCTAAACGAGAAAGCTGTGAGAGGAAGCTCAACATTTTTAACATTTTCTCTTGTTATTTATGAGTTAAACGTGTTTAGCTCCCTATCTCTCTCTCTGTCTATATTGATCCCTCCTTTCATATCTCTCCTTCTCATCCCTTCTCTCTCTTCCTCTGTCTTCCTTTTCTCTATCTCTCCTTCTTTCCCTCCTTTTTCTACCTCTTATCATTCCTTCATCTGTTTCCCTTCCATACTTCTCTCCCCCACCCCTCCTCTCTCTCTTTATATCTACTTCTGTTTCTTTCTCCTTTTTCTCCATCTTATTATTCCTTCATCTGTGTTCCTTCCATACTTCTCTCCCCCAACCCTCCTCTCTCTCTTTATGTCTCCTTCTGTTTCTTTCTCCTTTTTCTCCCTCTTATCATTCCTTCATCTGTTTTCCTTCCATACTTCTCTCCCCCAACCCTCCTCTCTCTCTTTATGTCTCCTTCTGTCTCTTTCTTCAACTCTCTCTCTCTCTCTCTTTCTCTGTCTTCCTTTTCTCTATCTCTCCTTCTTTCCTCCCTTTTCCCCTCCTTTTTCTCCCTCTTATCATCCCTTCATCTGTTTCCCTTCCATACTTCTCTCCCCCACCCCTCGTATCTCTCTTTATATCTCGTTCTGTTTCTTTCTCTGACACTTCTATGCTTTTAAGTTTTAAAGTCACTTTCAACTTCAATGGGCATTACACGCCTTTCTTTCTGGTTAATGGTTTTTTTAACCTGTTATTTATATTTGACATCCTCATGTGAATCTGTTTCCCATATCTCTTTCTCCTTTTTCTCCCTCTTATCATCCCTTCATCTGTTTCCCTTATTTACTTCTCTCCCCCACCCCTCCTCTCTCTCTTTATATCTACTTCTGTCTCTTTCTTCTTTTTCTCGCTCTTATCATCCCTTCATCTGTTTCCCTTCCATACTTCTCTCCCCCACCCCTCCTCTCTCTCTTTATATCTACTTCTGTCTCTTTCTTCTTTTTCTCGCTCTTATCATCCCTTCATCTGTTTCCCTTCCATACTTCTCTCCCCCACCCCTCCTCTCTCTCTTTATATCTACTTCTGTCTCTTTCTTCTTTTTCTCCCTCTTATCATTCCTTCATCTGTTTCCCTTCCATACTTCTCTCCCCCACCCCTCCCTCCTCTTTTTCTTCTCTTCTCTCTCTCTTATATCTCCTTTTTCCTCTTTATGCTCTCTTTCTCTCTCTTTTCTCCTTTTTCTCCCTCTTATCATTCCTTCATCTGTTTCCCTTCCATACTTCTCTCCCCCAACCCTCCTCTCTCTCTTTATATCTACTTCTGTCTCTTTCTTCTTTTTCTCCCTCTTATCATCCCTTCATCTGTTTCCCTTCCATACTTCTCTCCCCCACCCCTCCTCTCTCTCTTTATGTCTCCTTCTCTCTCTTTCTCCTTTTTCTCCCTCTTATCATTCCTTCATCTGTGTTCCTTCCATACTTCTCTCCCCCACCCCTCCTCTCTCTCTTTATATCTACTTCTGTTTCTTTCTCCTTTTTCTCCCTCTTATTATCCCTTCATCTGTTTCCCTTCCATACTTCTCTCCCCCACCCCTCCTCTCTCTCTTTATATCTCCTTCTGTCTCTTTCTTCAACTCTCTCTCTCTCTCTCTTTCTCTGTCTTCCTTTTCTCTATCTCTCCTTCTTTCCTCCCTTTTCCCCTCCTTTTTCTCCCTCTTATCATTCCTTCATCTGTTTCCCTTCCATATTTCTCTTCCCCACCCCTCCTCTCTCTCTTTATATTTCCTTCTATCTCTTTCTCTGACACTTCTATGCTTTTAAGTTTTAATGTCAATTTCAACTTCAGCGGGCATTACACTGCCTTTCTTTCTGGTTAGTGGTTTTTTTTAAACATGTTATTTATATTTGACATCCTCATGTGAATTTATTATTAAAACACTTCTATATGGCTCGGATACGATGGCATTAGCCTCACCCAGCCTGAGTAGACTCTGACAGTGAATTCGCCAGTGGCGAGTACTCGTTTTTTAACACGTTGTTTAGCTTGATGAACCGCAGCGGTGAGAATTAATGTATTGTAATCTGCGTTGGGTGAATATATCCACTATAAACGTATTATTATTTCTGAACAACTATACGGTTATAGACACCCGCGGATAATCTTAGTTGCTAATCCAACTCCGGAGTGATAAGCTGATAACAATTATACATACAGTATATTAATGTATACAACTATACAAATAGCACTTACAGATACCTAATAGGTAATGGATAGAGGTACTGTATTAACACTCTCATAATGACAAAATTATATTTGTATATACTTGTATTGTAATCATTTTCATTTTTAATTAGGTATTCTTACAAACACATTGCTTCAAAGTACAGACATCCCAGGACAGATATTTCAACCTTGTGGGTCTCGTTCTTGAAGCTGTGTATAACTCAAAAAACTAAAGGTGTCCTTCTCTTTCCTCATCTGAAAATAATATATGTAAAACAATCACTGTAGGATTGAATGGTTATGACTACTGCCCGTAGTCCAGAGATCCCAAGTTCGATCAACGGTTAGGGCAGACATTTCGAAGAAAATTCTGTACCATCCAAACCATCCATTTCCGGCCCTGCCCAGACTGGGTGAGAATAATGTGGGTAGCTGGTACGATTCCGCGAATGGACGGTAACATTCCCGTCCCGATTGGGACGTTAAAACCAAATAGAATCGTTGGCGTTAGGAAGGGCATCCAGCCGTAAAAACGTGCTCCATCGTACTTACCTGAACCATGAGGTTGAACAATGCCCACCCCAATAGTAACATAAACTACTACAGGATAAAGGCTAGGGATTTATATAATTACTGTAGGATTGAAGACTACCTATATATACCTTACCCAGCCTATGAAGAACTCCATTATCCATGCTAAGTATCTCCCTGATGTAATAACTAGTAATTAGACAAGCTGAGTTCAGTGTGCATGACCCCATTCATCAAAACAATGGCCAGATAGAAAGCTCATTAGTAAGTTTAAGATTTTGGACAAACTACGAACCTCCTTGAACAACAACAAAGTAAAGTGTGCTCCGTGTTTAATCTTAATAAATTATAGTGTTTTAACCATCCATAAATTTTAAAACTGTGCACAATTCAAAAACTAAACAACCAACTTTGATCACAAATTGCAATCATTCGTAGAATCTCGCGTTAAACCACAAATCCGCGAGTTTAAGTTCGCGAAACAAATAACGAATTTCCAAGGAGGTATCTACGTTCTGGAATAAAAAACCAGCCCCATCGGAGAAGTGCGGCATTATTTACCTTAGCAGATCTTATCTACAGTACTACCACCCGTAATTCAGTTCAATAATCTTCAATCCCACCTTGAAAGAGGAAGAACCAACAAGCGGGCCTTGACGGCAACAAACTCAACCCAGGACGCGCGACGGCAAGGACTGATCTTGATTAATTATCAACATTTCATCAAGCGGCAAATATTCAAAATCCAATTCCATTTGTAAACATCAAGCTCAAAAAAAAAAAAGAGATCACTTTTCTGTGGTTATCACTTTGAGATCATTATCACTTTGATTTGTTTAAGTTTAAGCATTGATTAATGTCATTGGTCTAGAAATTGTCTCACATTTGTGTCACACCATTGAAATATATTGCCTGTATTTTAAGAGATTGTTTCGGCATAGCCAGTGTTGTCTGGATTGTTATAGAGTGTCCCACTGGATCACTCAACTTACACTAATCCAAAGTGTCGATGCTCAGGTATATATTTACATTTAATTTATTACTTTTATACTTATTGCTTCTACATTTATAACAACTAGGTTATTTGACACCTGGTCTTTTTCATATTTTTATACAGTAGCTCACAGCTCCAGACAAAAACCTACCTACTTATTTCCTAAAACTATCTAAATATTGTGACACTTGGATCTACAAATTACTCTGCAGTAAGTTATTTAGATAACTTTACTGGGTGATAACTAGCATAAATACTATATTCTATGTTTTGTTTGACTTAATCATTTTGTTCTTTTATTGACATGTATGTACCTAAACATAAATAAGACATACATATTGACAGATCACACAACATTAAATTAAATTAAACTGGCAACACAACTGTAATTTATCTATTTATTTTTACTAAATCTTTCTGTATTTCTTGACACATACTAACATAGTAAGTACTAAATTTTTTATATAATAAAAATAATACTACTGAAAATGACTGTACAATTCAGGGTTGCGCTGCAGTTTCCAATTTTATCCACCAGATAAATTCAAATTACAATCAATAGTTCAATTAAGTACAGGTTCCACAAATACACATCATGTTGTCCCGAGCAACTAGAGTAAAAAATCAAACAAAGAAATTAAAAATTTCTCTTGAAAATTTTGATGATGAGTCCTACATCATATTAAAACCAGAAATAAAAAAAACTTGAAGAGGAGTACAAAAATGATTTTAAACTAGAAAATTTGCTTTCACAAATTTGTGAAAAGTGGATGGAAAAACACATCAAGTTGAGGGAAATGAATGAACACTGTATGGATATCATGTTGAAATGTGCTGAAATTGAAAAAGAGAAACATGGAATGGAGATAAAGCTGTCAGATTATGATGAAAGGTTCAAACGTTTAATAGCTGAAAATGAAGCTCAACTGAATGAGACAGATCAAAAAATCGAGGAATATAAACAAAATGAGAAGATGCTAGAAAACAAAACGAAAAAACTCAACGCACAAATTCAAAACATTCTGAGCACTAGTGAAAAACAGTGTCTTGACTATACTCAGACAATTGACACACTAAAAGTAGAAGTTCTCCAGAAGAATGAAATTGTAACATACAATGTCAAAAAAGCTGAAGAAAACCAAAACCAAATATCTGAACTGTCTGAGGAAAACAGAAGAATGAGATTGAAAATAGAAGAAATGTCCAAAACAAAAAAACAAAATGAAATCAAGGAGACAGAAAAATTGCAGAATCAAATTATAAATCTAACCAACAAACATGAGTTAGATACAGCTTTATTTCTAGATAAACAAAGCAATGATGAAACTCAATTGAAAAGCGTGATAAAAGAGAAAGAAACTAACGAGGTAAATCTCTCACAGAAAATTAATTCACTAGTATGTGAAAAGGAAGGTTTGTTACTAACCATTGAAGCTCTAAAAAAAACAATAGAAGACTTGGGTAAACATGAAATATATAGCATAGCTCCCTCACTACTTGATAATTCTAACTCTTCAGTTAACACTATCATCAACTGTTCATCCATATTTAATGAATTGAACTTATTTGAAGAAACTAAAATTACTGAAGAACAAAACAAAAACCACTGCTCCACTAACATGAACATAACTTCAAATGTCTCTTTTGAAGAAACTCCTGAAGAAAATTTAGCAGAAAACTCTGAATTAGGAAATATACTAGTAGACTCTACCACTATACAAAATATGAGTTTTAAACAACCAAATTACCTAAAAAAAAATATAAACCCCGGATACCAAAAAACTGACTCTAACAAAAAACAGATTTTCTTGGTGGGTGATAGCCATATAAGAGGGTTAAAGCACTTCCTGAAATCTCAAATTCCTCATAATTGGACTATACAAGAGTCTTTCAAGTCTGGTGCATCTTTTGATGATTTGAAATACCTCGTACCCACACCTGAAACTTCTCAACTTAAAAATGGTGATCATGTAATAATAATGGCTGGTTCTAGTGATTTAAGAAGAACTAAGTATGACTCAATGCTGGATAGTATTCGACACAGCTTGGTCTTCTTCTGGGTGTCTATGTCTCACTCATTATGCTTCCATTGAGATGTGACCATCCACACCTAAATTCAGATATTAAAAATCTTAATTCCAAACTAAATACTGACTTAGGTCAATATGTAAATATTGTAACACCCTCAAATTCCATTAAATTGTTCCACTATGCTATAGATGGACGCCATTTAAATAGACAAGGAAAAATGAAACTATGCTACCTAATTGCCACTTCCATAAAAAGCCAAAAAATAACACCTCTGAAACCAATTCCAGTTCCCATTTCTACTTCAAAACAACAAATTGCACTTGCAACAACAAACGGTAGTACCAAAGAGCTATCTAGCAAAAATATCCACACTAGGAAACAATCAAGACATCCTAATAAAATTAATGCTCTAAATACAGCACAAAATATGATCCAGTCTCAAAATAACTCTGAGACTGGACCTAATGTAAAAATGAATAAAAACATTAGTCGAGACTTACCACCTACATTTAAAAATAATGCTCTAAATACAGCACATAGTATGATCCAGTCTCAAAATAACTCTGAGACTAGACCTAATGTAAGAGGGAAAAAGAATATTAGTAGAAACTTACCACCTAGATTTAAAAATAATGCTCTAAATACAGCAGATAGTATGATCCAGTCTCAAAATAACCCTGAGACTAGACCTAATGTAAGAGGGAAAAATAATATAAGTAGAAACTTACCACCTAGATTTAAAAATACAGAACATTATAATAACACAGACAGGAAGCATGAAAAAACAACTAGTACCAGACAATCCACTAAACCTGACACTATGACTAAGTTCAAAAATCCTCATTGCAATCCAAAAACACTTGATAATCATAGTCCTCCCATCCCACCTCCCTCTCTTGCACATACCCTGCCTCCACCTCATTGCAACCACAACCAAAGTACTAGTTGCCCACCATTTAACCGTTACTTGTCTTCTCAGCCTGTTTCTTGTTCCTGTTTTTCTCCACACTATTTCCACTTATTTTTATCCCCATCAACACTTTGCTCCCTCTCATCCTCACAACTTTATCCCCTTCCACCCCGCTACCCCTCATCACTCCCATACTTCTCATTGCCTACCTACCCCTCACAACTACACTCCCTCTATACCTATTCATCATTTTGCCTCTCAGTTTAGCTTCTCTCCCTCTCTACCTAATCCTCCTTCTGCTTCCCAGTCTAATTATCCCCCTTCTCTTTCTCTAACAAATTATCCCCCTTCACCATCTAAGCATCTTTCTGGCCCTCAGCCTATCTACCCTTCCTCTCTACCTAATAATCATCTGGCCCCTCTGTCTACCCACCCCCCTTCTCCACCTAATAATCACTTTTCCCCTCAGTCTACTCAGCCCCCCTCTCTACCTAATAATCATTCTACCCCTCAGTTTACCTACTCCCCCCTTCTACCTCATAATTTTTCTGCCCCTCCGTCCATCTCCCCCCCCTCTTTACCTAATCATCTTCCTGCCCCTCAGTCTAACTACCCCCCCTCTCCACCTACTCATCATAATAATTTTCAATAGCACCTGACGAATCAGCATCTGATGATATCTCTTCTACCCTCTCTATCAGTTCTATCACTCTTCATCACTCTGATAACAGCTATCATTATCAATGTCCCTATACTACTTCCTCTTCTTTTTCAACCCCCTCAGCAGAAAGCAGGTTTCTGGATCTACAGATTGGTGCTTCTACTAAAGGGGCGTATGAAAATGACAAGAACATTGTGACTGCTGGCGTGACTAATACCACTAATTCTCATGATACATACAATCACTCTAAAATACCCCAACATATTCAAAAATCTGTGAGTACAGATGATGATTATAAAACCAGTTCTAACAGTCTGCCTTCACTCAGACCATGTGGTATTTTTCATGTTAACATAAATGGGCTGAGAACAAAACTATCTGATTTAGAAGATGTTATTGCATTAAATCCAGAAGTACAAATAATCTGTATTAGCGAACATAGAGTACCAGAAGCTGAAGAGTTAAAATATCACAAAGTAAATGGTTTCAAACTTGCAGATTTCTACTGTCGTGGATCAGGCAAGACTAGCGGGGGCGTCTTAATCTATATTAAAAGTTCAGTGACATTTAAAAGGCTCATTATTCCTCCTGATCTCATAGTGGAATCAGAATTTGAGATCTGTGGCATTGGAATACCATCTTTGAATGTTGCGGTTTACTGTATTTATAGAGTCCCGGGAGCAAATATTGAAACTTTCTCAAATAGTTTTGTACCTAGTATAGCTAATGATACCAATAAATATCAATTCACTGTATTAGCAGGAGATTTTAATATTAATATCCTCAATACAGAGGATATAAACACTAGGGAACTTCTGAGCCTCACATCCACATTTCAGCTTATTCCCACTCATTCTGTGTCTACTAGATACGCAGTGGAAGATCGGTGTATTGACAATATCTTTATTAGTGATACTTTAGAGTATATCTCACACACTGTCACTAGAGTTCACTCTGACCACTTGGGTCTCCTTACAATATTAAAATTCCCTCAAGTCCAACAAAAACAAACATATAGATTATGTAGAAAACTAAATAATATAGTAAGCGTACGTAGCATTGCCACCCATCTATGGCATACAAACTGGATACAGGAACTCCAGAAATTTCCAAATGCGGAACTATCCTTTGACTACTTCTGGGATATTTTTCTCAAACTTTTCAACGAAATTTTCCCGCTCAAAAAAACAAAAAATAGACCTCCAAACCACAAAAATGTGCCACTGACAGAAGAAATTATAAAACTTAGGGATGAGTACAGGTTCCTACTTGACCTTAGAAACTCTTCATTAATAGCAGACCCTTGGCTAAAAAATTCACTGAAATTAAACAAAAAGAAATATCAAGAACTCATTAATAAAAACAACATAAAATACAACAGTGAAAAGATTTCCTCCTCATCAAATTATTCAAAAACATGTTGGCAAATTATAAATCCTCACCGGAGTCTTTCTGATACTACAACAAACATAAACATAAACCCTAATATCTTTAACGAAATTTTTGTGGAAAAGCCAAAATCACTAGTTGATAGTCTCAGTGAAAATTTCAACATACAAGATGCTATGAGATATGTAGAAAACTCACCGCAAACACAAAATACCATAGAATTGGAACCTGCGAATGAATTAGAAATATTTAAAACGATTATGAACCTGAAAAATTCTACTGCTTTGGACATATATGGTATGAATGTTCCATTCATAAAATCATTTGCATCAGTCCTATGTGTTCCACTCACAATACTCATAAATCTTAGTTTTAGGGATGGTCACTTTCCCAGACAACTTAAACTTACACGTGTTGTCCCTGTCTTCAAAAAAGGCAGCAGAAGTGACCCTGAAAACTATAGACCTATTTCTATAACACCAATTATCTCTAAAATATATGAAATAACTTACCGCACCAGGCTTCTAAAATTCATCAAAACAAACAACACACTCTCTCCACATCAGTTTGGTTTTCGCGAAGGACTTTGCACATATGATCTCATTGAAAAGCTACTCTCATCTATTTATTCCTCACTTGATAAAGGTCTAGCAGCTCATCTAGCATTGTTAGATCTAAGTCGGGCCTTTGATACAGTTAACCATACACTTCTGCATAAAAAGTTAGAGTATTATGGTGTGAGAGGTGCTGCACTAAGTTTTCTGATAGACTTCCTTTGTTCAAGATCCCAAATTGTAGAGTGGGCGAGCAAATTTTCTGATGTAAGAGGAGTGAACCACGGAGTTTTTCAGGGGTCAATCCTTGGGCCTCTCCTTTTCATCATATATATAAATGACATATATATACTTGTTAAAAAATATTCCACCGTTCCCCCTCAAAATCAAACAAGATATGTTTCTGAAATATGTGTCCCTCATTTTGAAAATGATACAAGTTCTAGTGTCTCTACTACTGATACAGCTAATGCTGATCACAATGTTCATTTTACTGTAGCTTCTGCTGCTCTAAACCAGAATCCCAGTATTGTATATAGTGATGCTGAAATTGTTGCTCTTAATGATTATGATGTAAATGCTGACATCACTTACAATGCCACTGCGGGTGCAAATGTTTTCACTGATGTCACTCCCACTAATAATAGTGCTCTTTCGCTGTATCAGTATGCAGACGATACGTCCATTTTAATTATTGAAGACTCAAAAGAAACAGCAAGTATGAAATCCCGCATGTTACTAAGTGCAATGGAAACATGGTTCAAAGACAATCTACTGCACAATAATGTTGATAAAATGGAAAAAATAGTTTTCAATCTTTCCGAGAAAATATCCAACATAAAATCAGCTCGACTATTAGGGCTGGATATTGACAGCAGACTTAGGTGGCATAACCATATTGAAAAACTCTCGAAAAGACTAGCATCCATTAACTATCTTTTTTATAAGTTAAGAGATCACGTGTCAATCAATATTCTTAAAATGTCTTATCAGTCTCTTTTTGAATCGGTCGCAACATATGCCATACGTTTTTGGGGCATTGCAGGCCATGTACAACTGATAATGAGAAGGCAAAAAAATGCAATTAGAATAATAACCAGAAACTCTTCTAGAGAACATTGTAAACCATTATTCATTAACTTAAAAGTTCTCACTATACCCGCATTATATGTTATGAGCCAATTAAAATTTATTAAGAAAAACATAAATAATTACACCACAGTTAGAGATATACACTCACACAACACAAGGTATGCATCTTCTAGGGCCATCGTACAACAAAAATGTAGAACCTCTAAAGCTATGTGCTCACCTGATTATATTGCCATCAAACTTTTCAACCATTTACCCCCTAAAATAAGAGATCTCTCTATGAGAGAATTTATAAAGTACATGGAAAATTTTCTCATAGAGAATCCAATTTATAGTTATAATGAATTTTATACCCTAACTTTTAGTTAATTTTAATTCACAAGTTTAATTCTACTGATCTATGTTATGTTTACTCTATCATTTTGTATTATTTTGACTTTGTAATTTTGTGTAAACAATTATTTGCAATAAAAACTTTATTTATTTATTTATTTATTTATTTATTTATTTAAGCCGTAACAATGCCGACCCCGCTAGTACAGGCGCTGAAGAAAAGGGGCCTAGTTAACTTGTGTAATTACTGGAATGAAGTTATGAAACCCTTGTGATACTAGCTAATCTGGGCCCTTTCTAGACCGAGAGACGCTAATATGGGAATGGGGTAACTGGTTTAAAAAAATAGAGCTACCTTGTTTTTTACTCCACAATTGGGTCTGAAAATTCGCAGAATCCTTGCAGAAGTTTGTGAATGTCCAACGATTTGAGGGTAAAGTACCTGCTTGAAATAATATTCTTTAATGGAAGGTACCATGAGGCGAGGTTAAATTCTGAAAGCATTTTTTAGTACCTAACCCTGAGAGTCTTATTATTTTGTGGTCACACATGCTCAAATAAATAAGGAAAATTTCAAGCATTTTCCAATCCAGAAATCACAGAATCATGGGCAAGTTTGTTGAAATTATAGACAAATAATCATAAGAGTTAGCATGACCTTACCAAAATTGGCCGTTCTTGGTACTGGAACCACCAACCTCCTTATTACAAGTCCACTGATTTTTCAATCAAACTACCACGGCCGTAGGTTCATTATGTCCATAATCATTTAAACATTCCATAAATTAAAGTAGTGTTTTATGTAGATTTTGAAGTCGTAAGGAGTCTTAACATTGGGCTCTCAGTCAAAAATAATTATACTGATGAAGCTTTACCCGACATAATATGCTCTGAACTCGTTATTAATGACAATAACAGAAGTGAAACACCATTAAATATTAGAGAGGGGGGGGGAACAATATTAGAGGAGGGATATACAGAGGAAACAGTTCCCCGAAGCTAAAAAATTTCGTTGTTTTCATAACACGCACATTTTTTAGTGGTAGAGTATTGATAGTAGGTAGTAGGTACAGTTTGGATGTACAGGCAATGGCACAAAAAAGGACGCAGGTTGTTTTTTCAGCACTATTAAGTTTATTATACATTGTGTTTTGTGACTTATAAGAAGACCTCGATGGAAAAGATGGAGGAGTAGAGAGTCGTTGTTGGGGTATGAAGATGGAATTGATCATTGGAATAGAGAATTTATTGTAACTGTGAAAGAAATATTTCAATTGAATGTTTTAAATATAATATAACTTTCTTATGACTATCAAGAGCCCTCGTATATTGAAAAATACTAAAATTCAGAACATTCTATCAGTCCACTTTTTCTGCACTCGTGTGTATAATAGAAAAATGAGGTAGATTTCTTCCTAGATAATAATATATTATGATAGAGCTGTATGAAACGCATGAAATATACTGAAGCAGAAAGTTGTCCGCAGTGCAGAGAAGGGGTTTATTCTAATCCCTGAAAATGTTAGATTCAGACCATATCCATGCGAAAGAGTCACAGTGAATTTCTAGACTCAAATTTGAAAAGATCTAAAAGTTTCTCAATCAAATCTTGTGGAAGAACAAGGTTACAGATTACCGATTAAAGGTCTATTAACCTTTATTTTTTATGTAAGAGTATATTTTAAAAGTATTAGTTAGGTACCTACTGTTACTGTAGGGAGATATTCTTTTTGAAATACATACCTGATCTACCTAATATAAATTAAGTACCAAATTGGTATAAAATAAAGTTTTCAAATGTGGAATCATGAGAATTGTTGATTAGAGATAAATTCGTTGGGAAAACACAGAAATAGATAAACTCAGGCTGTGTGAGGTAAAGGCTGGTTTTTTATTTATGGAATTCCAGCGCAAATATTTCCTCATTCACCACATACTAACGTTACCTACATACTCATATCGAGGACTAGTGAGTGACTTTTTTAATTACTCAGATACATGGCGGCCATATTTTTAACCCTCATTATTATTTTGCAGTCTACAGAGACATATATTAAACCACCCGCATTATTCATCGAAAGTTCATGTTTGTGTACTAGCTAGGTACATGTAATTAGGTATCTACATACATGTCAATACCGTCTACACCAGGGGTGTGCAAACTGTTTTGCCAGTTTTGCAGGGCCTTCACATTTTAAAAAAACGCTTGCATACGAGTCTGCAACCATTTCGACATTTTCATCTTTACTATTCAAGGTCCAAAACCCAACTGACCAAATTTCGTATTGTGCGCATGACACATACCTTCTCTCTTCACACTTTCCTCTTCTCTTAGGGTTGCAATATCGAAACGAAAATATCGATATTAGGTATATCGATAATATCGAATCCATAATATCGATATCCGATATTAGAAGACTTCTCTCCCTTTACAATTCGATATTTCGTTACATAATATCGTTACGTAATATCGTTACATAATATCGTTACATAATTTCGTCACATAATTTTGGTTATGTGCCAGAGCAAAGACATGAAAATGTCAAAACCCGTTATTACAAATAAAAGATTTATGATTTATTAAAAGCGTGTGGAAGGATATCTATATTCCTATCCTATGAAGGTAGTTATTCTCAAGAACAATACCTACTCCAAAAAGATAACGAAATTATACAGAGCCATCAATGGACTGTTTTAGAATACCTATCAGACCTATTACTAGGTACCTATGTGTATAAATATCATTTTTTGTACAACTTTAGATGCGTGCTAGCTATCTAGGAGTCGTACTGAAGTTTTAACAGAGTTTAACAGTTCATTATTTAGGTTCAAATTCAAAATTCAAGTACCCTTGAGACTTGAAATCATAATACACGTCCTATCTTCCCTTCACTCACTCTCCTCCACCCCACCCCTCTTCTTTCACCGCCATTATTGATCACCTCTCTCTAGATTTTTCCTCTTTATTTTTCACTTTCCTCCTCCGTCTTCCCTGCTTTCCTCCCTTCTCCCTCTCACACTCTCTTTCTACAGTGTGTAGTTTTATTCAAATTCAAATAAAATTAATTGTTACAAGTTATACAATATTCAAAATGCTGAAACACAAGAACAAGAATGTACATTTCTGCTCGCAATTCTCTACAAAAGAAAATTGGAAAATTCAAATCCCTATTTTAAACTAGTTCAAAAAAAAAAAAATCGTTCTTCCAAGATTTAATTATTCTTTAATCTCCTAATACAGGACGTTAAATCAAATAGAATCGGTAAATCAAATTAAAACAAATAGAATAAAGCTGTAATAAATGTGCCAAAACCAAGCAACCTCAATCATGAGGTTGAACAACGTCGATCCTGCTTGAGCGGGATAAGACAAAGTAAAAGAAGAATAAGAAGCTCAACATAATCCATTGCTGAGCTACAATGATTAATTATGAATAAGTAAGTATTAATACGTAGATAATAAAGGGAAAAACCGACCTCAGTAGCTTGATCGATAAGGCAGCGGACTTGTAACCTGGAGGTTGTTGGTTCAAATACCGTTTTTAGCGTGGATTTAGTAAAGCGAGTTTGAGTAGTTGTGACATCACGATAGTGATTAACACAAATATCATAACTTTTTTTTTAACTTAATAAAGCGAAATTTTTGGAAATACCTGGTTTCGAACCCTAACTCTTCTAAATAATGAGTATGTAGTCCGTAATGTCACAAAGTCTGCGTGTACAGGGTTCTATAGATCCCCCTCTTCCCTCATGCTTCCTCCTACATCCCCCCTTATTTACGCATTGCTTCCTCCTACAGCACCCCCTTGTCTCGCACATGGCTCTCTCCCTTATTTCCGCTTATTTTGTTTTCACTGGAAACTTTGTCTGAAATAAAACTTGACTTTTACTGCGTCCTGTGAATAAATAATGGAAAAGAGAGCAAAAATTTGACAGTAGAATTGTTGTGATAACAATAAAATTGCTCTTCGTATCTTTTGTTTTGATAAAACAATCTTTCAAGCGATGTTCGAAAAAAATTGAATTTTAAATTTGAGACTTTCAAACAACAAACCTGCACAAAACAAAACGAAATCCTACATTTTATCTGAATGATGTTTTTTATTCAAAAAGCTTAAATAGAACAATTGAGTAACTCTCTTTGTTTCAGCAGTTTTAGCATACTAGCAGGTAGGTACATGACCTTTAAAATAACATTATGGTTCATTCAATCCCTCAATATAATAATACAATAATTACAAAGGTATGTATTTTTTTTTTTAAATGGAATATAAAAAATAGGTACTGAGATACATGCAAGCTTCAGAGAAAGGGCAAGAACGAATATATAAAATTGTTTCAAGTGCCTTTCCGGTTCTTTAAAAAGGACTTTTAGAATCAGAAATCTTCATGTTCTTTTTTTTTTTAAGTGGGGTTTAACGTCGCTTTCAACTGCCATGGTCATATCACGACGGGGGTTTTACCCTCCATTCGCAGGAAACTCATAAACCTGCTACTCACATTGACCTCACCCAGCCTGAGTGGGCCGGGAAAAGCCAGCGTCACGAGCTTCATGTTCTTCTTAACATATTATTTACATAATAGGAAATTAAGGAATAGGAAGCACGGGAATATAATAGAAATTACCTTGTTTATACTGCCGAGGTAAGAATAAAAAGTCCCTTTATTTCAGGAGTCTAAACAATGTCTTGTTTATTTTCAAATTTTATATAGATATTTTGTACATAGATTTAATATTCTTAAGTTTTTATGTACGTAATAAGACTAAAAAAGTAAAGAAGGGAAGGGAGTTGACAGTAAAAGTAGCTTATTAAAAATTTAAAGGTCCATGCAGGATGCAGGAAATTCGTAAAATATAAATACTATGGGAGGGAGGAAATTAACGTGGGATTTTGTATAGTTTCCACGGGAGGTAGAAACGGGAAATGTAAACAGAATAATTCATGAAATGAGAGGCATTATTATATGTCCTGTTTTGAGGTGATTATTTTTATATTTTGTTTAATGATGCAAGCGCTCTCGAGAAATTTAAAAAAAAAAAAAATAGTAGGTATTCTGGAATTAACAAAATTAGAACATACTGGTGCTTTTTAACACTCCAAATTTACCTAATTCCCTCATTATCAGGGGGCGAAATTAAAAGACAAGATCGAGATCTTAAGTCATGACTAAGCATTGATTTCCCAAACTAAGGGTGAAATTAATAGACAAATTCTATAACTCAAGTCATTGCTAAGCGTTTGTTTTCCCTATCTTACACAGTACGCAATCTGTGACTTTGCACCACAGAGGTATTACAAAATCGTCTATTAATTCCACCCTAAGATAATACGGAAACTCCACAGAGGTATTACAAAAACGTCCATTAATTCCGCGTTTAAACTGTGATTTAATAAACCAGAGTCCCCAAAAATATGTACAATCTTCAAGTTTCAAAATAAATTTCATTTTTAAAGTTGGGGGTTGAATATACCAGTTCTTATTCAGTCACTGAAGTTAAGCAACGACCGGGGCTGCTGGTGAAATGGACCCGTCCAACTTGGAGCTGTCTGTTATAGAAGGGTTGAAACCCTTTAGATTTATCTAATATCTTCTACTGGTGTGTCTAATGGACCAGTTGGTTCTGTGAGCTGGAGCAAGCAAAGTGGGCTTCAATTTTCCGAGTGGGCTTCACCGCTTTGACCTACTCTCAGAAATACACGACTTTTCCTTATTCTCTGATTGAACAGGAGATTGAACATGAACAGGGTTAGCTCCATCAGCTGTAATTATTCTTTTTAATTTGTTCACTATAATTTGGATTATTCCTGGAAAATCTGGAAGTGTTTTTCTCTACATTTATACCCTGATATTTCCACTTCCCTGAACTTCGTTAGTTTTCTCTTGCTCGCTCTCTTTTTTTCTCTCTTTTTCTCTCTTTTCTCTCTCTCTCTCTCTCTCTATCTTTCACTGGCATTTATGTGCAATGGTTCAAACATTATGGAAATAATTAAATTTCACAGAAAGCGTATAGTTTTCTTCCTTCTAATTTTACTTCCATCTCTCTCTATTCTTCGTCCTTTCATTATTTCTCTCTCTCTCTCTCTCTCTCTCTCTCTCTCTCTCTCTTCCCTTTCACCTTCCATCTTTCTCTATCTTTCCTCCTTTCATTATTTTTCTCGCCTTCTTTCTCTATCCTCTCCCTTCGCTCTCTCTCTCTCTCTTCCACCTACGTTACTCTGTAATTCCACTTCACTTATCAAGTTATCATCTACTCCCTTGCGATCTGATTTGGAGCACTTCATAATGATTTTCTAGTACAACGCTAAAGCTCATTCAGTAAACTACCTAGCATAAACTTTTTTTACTCTCGCGGATATCTGAAGAGATCGGAGATATCGTGTTCGATAATTCCTTAAAAAAACATAATTATATAAGTGCCGTCGCATAGGTGTTTCTCGGTAGGATTCGACTGTTTACTAATTTAGTGCCAAATCATGAAATAAGATAAGAACATAGATAAGAGGAGACCACCACTCAAGTCAAATTTCCACCAATCACAGTGAACACTGAATTATTTTTAATAGGACACTCATGCCTTCTCTTTGTTTTGCTATTTTTATTTTATCCTAGACACAGATTACATGCATAATATTTCCTAGCTTTTGCTGTCACAGAGGGTGATCTGTGAGGGGACAGTGTATTATAATGTCATTGGATGTAAGTCAAATTCCATTGTAATTGACATAATATATCTGTTTTGTATTGCACTTAAAAATAAATAAATAAATTAAATATTAAATTAATTAAAAACTACAGCAACTGAGCAACAACAACTTACCTATTTGTACTGCTAAATATTTTAACTACCTCTTGCACCTCATCATAAACATTGTTATTTTTAAAATTGTCAGTTCTAATTGCAACATTTCAACACGCACACCATACACTACACACTGAACACCGAAGGAGCCCAGAACACTGGTCTTCGGCGTCCAAAGGGTTCACCCATATCAATCCTTCCACCACCATGACATCACACATGGACATTGGACACGTAAAGTAAAGTAATTATTATAAACATCCTGGCTAGACTTCTACACAAGAGGTAATTTACCACCTTACTTCACGATTATGAAGCCTTGAACTTTCGGTACAACAACCTATCATCTTGATTCATTACCAGTAGGTACCCAAGAGTCCTCGGAAATTGAATCTGATTCGCAATGGGGATTCAGTCGAACTGAATAGAACCGGTTAAAAGTATTGATGGTCTCATTGGATGACGGCGATTTTCCAAATTTTGAACAGAAAAATATGCTGTGCAAAATTCTATACCAGCGGTTCCCAACCTTTTTAGCTTGGGGGCCCAATAATATTTTTAAAACAATTTTGCTGCCCACCCTGTACTTATTTTGCACTATTTTAATATTATTTCTTGAGTTTCGGCCAGCATCCGCGGCCCAGTAGCGAGCTGCCCGCGGCCCACCGGTTGGGAACCGCTGATCTATACTTAAAGCAGAAATCTGAATTTATGTATCATCTATTTACCTCAAGTACCTACATAGGAGTATGCAGATTGTTTACATGGTAATTGTTTACACATAAGTGTTGAATTGTCTGCCTGTTTCCGTCGCCAAGGTCAAAAGGCACAAGATACCAAAAGCTCATAATTATTTCATATGAATTGACCTGCCAGTCCTGCCGCTGAAACCAAATACCTTACCTGAGAAAAACCTTGAAAATCCCGAATTTGACAGGATGGTCTTTTAAAATATTGTTACATGTTTTATTAATTTTATTAATGTTTTAAAAATAAATGTATTAATTTGAGTTATAACCAAAAAAAAACATATACAATGTTTAAAATTGTTACTGTTTTAAATCAGGTGCGTGTTTGGAAACACCTGATTTGAAGCTGCCCAGTTTGAGAAACACTAGTGCGTCTGAGTGTCTAGCATAATTGCGCGCGTCAGAATGTCTACCATCTTCCTTAATAACAAGAAGTGCTATTTCGATTTGAATGTCACAAATTATACTGGAAGCTTCTAGTGCTACTAGCTATCTATGTTCTCTCCATTCTCGACGTTGCTTCTCTTGTGAGTGATCCATAGGAAATTAACGTAACGATAGCTCGATCGATGAGGCGGCCATTGAGTAACCTAGAGGTCGGTTTTTCGAGTCACAAGAACTGTAAAAATATAATGAGGAGGTTTCAGTGTAACATTTTTTTTTTTACTTTCAAAAGATTTTTATTTATTTAATAAATACGTTTCATCTTCTTAAATAAATATAATTATAAGGAGATAACTAGTAGTCACTGTGGCAGAGCGAGTTAGCGCGCTAGGCATTGCACACATGGTGACCTGGGTTCGATTCCCAGCGGGGGAGGATTTTTTCTGCTCTGTACTTGGATGTTCGGGGTCCACTCATACCTCGTGAGGAAAAATGAGTAGCTGCTTTAATGTGAAGCAGCGACCAGTGGCAGAATCTTAGGCAAAAAAATAATACAAGATATTGTAAATTAAAGTGGTAAAGTCCTATGATTCTGCGCTACCCACTAAAATTGTGACATAATAACACAAAGAAAAAGCATTATTATAAGGAGATAACTTGTTAATCAAATTAAAAATAAAAAAATATGGCAAATTTAAGGGACCCATAATGCAAAGCATGTGTTGGGCCAATTTTTTGTTTCACACAATTTTGATAAACACACACCATGTCCGCTGGAAGGATGTTTCCTCACTGAGATGATTATTACGTTTACGTAGGTACTTGATAAATATGTTTCTCATTAAGGTTCTCTTGGTGTGATGCTGGTTCCTGGTAGTCAGACGTCAATATGAAACATCAGACTGGCAGTTGAGTGGTAAGTGATTTGACTGCCGGCTTATAATCTCACATAGGTGTGAATAGCTAACAATTTGACGCTACTAAAAGTGATTAACAATCACTGAGACTATAATATAACTACGTCTCAGCCTAATGACCAAGTAATGATTTCTGGAAGTTATGTTATGCACTGTTTTAGGGTTTAATGACCCTTTCAACTGCCAAGGTCATACCGAGACAGTTTTGCCGAATTGCCCTCCGTTTATAATTTTAAACATGAAGTGGTCAAGCCCTTTTCGGACCAAAAAAATAGATGGGAATTTTTTAAACGCTTTAAATTTAAACCTTTTGTTCTGACGATATTCAGTTCGTATTATAATGTTTACTAACAAACTATAATACGATTCAAAATACCGCTGTATGGAGGAATTTTCATAATTTAAATATTGGTGTAGAAACTAGTACTATAGACTCCGCTTTTTTTATTATTATTATTATTATTTTTTTTTTTCATTGATCTCTCATGAAAACTAAGTACATGAAATACCTAAATACATAGGCACTCATCTACCGAGCGTGTTTGTTTATGAATCCGATCTATTTTTTGCATTCATTTTTCCACCGGGATTTCACAGTTTTATATTTTCTAGTGGAAAAAATGGAGGTTTTTACACATTTATTATTTAGACATAATGAAATATGGAATAGATTTTTTAAACTCGGTGAGCGCGATGAATTTTACATTTGAAAGTCGATATTCGCTTCTAGGTTATAACTTCACATTTCACTTTACTTGAACGAGTAATTGCCATATTGTGACAACCATTTCTTGCTCTTTCGACCATTTTAAGGGATCTACGTCCGACTACTGGACTATCCAGCTGTTTCAATGTTAACCTCGAACGGGTTTGAACCCAAAAGATGGGCGCCACTCCTTATCCTCTCCATACTTGCCGTTGCTTAGCACCAATAACGAGAACTGGTAGGATCTCTGCTGTCTCTTGAGTCTTAAGTACCAAGCAAAATCCAAGTTCATCTACACCAAAATACGTATCTCTTGAAACTGGAGGCACTGTGGGGTATTACTCTATTAGTCTATTCCTCAGCGGTCGCGCAGTGGCGCACTGGCTAGCACACACAGTGACCCGGGTTCGATCCCCAGCAGCATAGAAATTTTCTGTTGGGTGTCCGGACTGTCCGGGGTCCACTAATAACCTCTTGAGGAAAAATGAGGAACTATTTCTAAGGATTTTATAGCAACCAATGGCGGCATTACGAGAAGGATTATATTCATCATCATAGGGTGGCGTCATCGTGAACGATGGTAGCCAGACAGTGGAGGAGTGACTCAGAACTTCTACCACTGTCTTTACAAGGAGGCTAATAATTGACAAGGGTCCCCAGAATCAAAGTCGGAGGTCTACTCCATGTTTAAAGTCCCCTAGCCAGGATTATATTATGGATATTGAAAATGGAAGAAATTTGGAGTATCGTAGTGCTGAACTAATACCTACTAAAGTTGTGATATAGTAACACCACTTATAATTATGTGCATGTATTAGGTATTCTAACCCTTCAATTTTATAGATAACAATATTCTATTGACATTACGTCCATAGCGATAGATATGAAAGCACTGCAAATGAAATGATATCCTGTGATATTAAACATAGAGGTCAAATTTTAGCCCGCCATCCTATATCATTGATGACATTCAATATCTACATACTCGTACGTAGAGATAACAGATTAAACCTTGTTTTGTGATGTCAAACACACATAATCTGATACAAACCGTTACTAAAAAAAATCTAATAAAAAAACAAAACCTGCTGTTGACCTAAACAAATATACAATTAAGATAACTGAAATCTTTTTAATCTCTGACAAAAGCTCAACATTGCATCGTTTCTTCGTAGCAGTATAGCCTATTGTATGAGAACAATCGATGTGCACTTGTAGACCCTCAGCGATAGTCAAGTGTCAAGGAGTCCCATTACACAGAAAGCCGTACCCAGAAATTAATTTCAGGTTTCTCCAACTTCAAGGGTACTCTCAAGGGTCTCACAAAATATTTCCAAGTAGATTTCAACGAAAAGCTGCAACTCGTATAATATTACCTTCAAACTTCAAAATAATATTGGTGAATTTCAAATTCCCCGAAGGTTTATTGGGATTCAAAATTCGACAAATTAAAATAGTTGCTTTTGAACTTTTGTTCGTGGAATGATTTATAGTTCAATTTTAATAATAATTATACGAGCAACTCGAAGTTTTTTAAATTAATTCCAGAAATTTTCAATGCTGACTTTCAATTTCATATTTTTTAATTTAAAAAATGGATTTTTGAAAGTTAGTATGATATTTATGTACGATTGTACGTAAGTTAGGTACATTACGTACAACAGTATATTTACGGGCAGTATGCAATAATAATACAAGTATAGTACCTACGCGTAATTTTTTCGCCAATCAGAGGACACAAACGAGAATCTTCATGACGTCCCAATAAGCTTTAGAAATTCATTCAATATATATTTTATTTTGTTCACATTCTAGTCAGGTAAAGTCACACAAAGTTTTTGACTTTGGCAATCCAGAGACTTGCTGCGTTACCTCTCTGAATTGCTAGAGACAATCTTTGTGTGAAAAAAATACCCGCTCTAAGTATTTCATTATAATTTTCTGAAAACTACCTATTTAACAGTTCACTAAAAACAGTACAACCTCTTGTGACTGATTTTCCGGGTCGATACTATTTAAGTAAGATTCTCAGTAGGTAGGTATATAATTAACGTCCGTAGTCCGCACAATAACTCAAGAGTAACCTAGGCTGAAATTATTTTAACAGACGCTTTAGTGCCGAGTTATAAAACAGGATTTATTCAAGATAAGCCCAACTGCCTCTGAAGTCGGACTATAGTGCGCTGAGTGTCTGACGTATCTTAAATTGAATCCTGTATTATATATAATTTCGGCCCTTAGTGGAAGGTACCCACTAGGCGAGGTTGATGCTTAAAGCATTTTCTGCTATCTAGAGCACGAAGTGCTATTATGACGTGATAACATACTAAAAAAATGAGGAAAAATACATGCATAGGGTAGGATCCGAACCATGGTTCCATGCGCAAGCTTCATAAGAAATGAATAATCTGACAAGAATAGAAGTTTTGTATACAATTTTATTTAGTAATTTCACCCTGAATCTATGTATACGTCAAAGAACCAATGATATTATGATCTACCAACAACGTCTAGCTTTCTACAACTTAAGACTTATCTTAAAGTGACGAGATTAATGCTCTAACTTCTAGCTATTTTCATTTTGAGGTCTTATTGTATTGTACTTTTACTTTTCCTAAAAGACCAAAACAAAATCTATACAGGTAGTAAAAACAAAGGTACCTAGAGGGGATATCCTAAGAAAGGATAACAAGATAGCTGTAGCTACGATGTGGTTACAACAACATTTTACTCGAATTAATCCATTTCTCATTCTCCATCTCTTTTCACTTCCTCTTTGTCTCTCTTTTCTCCCCTTTTATTTCTCACTTTAAATCTCTCTCCCTACTCCCTCTCCCATCCTTTCCAATGTACTTATTTTCTCTTCCTCTTTCTCATCATCCTTCTCTTTTATTTTTATTTTTCCTCTTTAATCTCTTTTTCCATTATCTCTCTCTCCCTCCATCTCCCTAGTCTCCTCCCACTCTCATTTTCCTTATCTCCTCCTCTCTTTATCTCATCAACATACAAATAAATGGCATATTAATGAAGCTAAAATATGTAGCAGAATGTTCCCGGACACTAATCCTGTAGGAAAGTGGTGACACATTTTGTAATTAGCCATTTCCCAAAGGTCTAATTCATTATTTTCATATGGTAGTAGGGCTACATTCATATTACAGAATATAAAAGCAGTATTAGCCACAACGTCTGCACCATTTGGAAAGAAGGGTGAAATTAATTACTACAGAATTACAGTCTGCCGTTCTTAATAGATTCTTACATTTTTTTCATTTAACACAATAGGCAAAATTTAGATTCACAAGTTTGTCAAATAAGTAAGGAATGAAAATCATGCAGGTAGATGAACATGTTTCTATATCTGCACATGTTTCTTTACAGTCTTAAACATAAAGATTACAATCATACCAATAGTTATAATAGAATACAAGCAAAGTAAGAAAAGATCAATAATAAATTATATTATTAATCTGAATCAAAGATTTATTTCCAAGTTTTCTATTTATTTAACTCAACCTATAGTTTCGAACACAAATAATCATCTTTACAAGAGGCTTGTTTAAATTTTTAATTGGAATTTTTAAATAGCTCCCCAATTAGCTAATTAGTAATGTACTCGTAATGAATGTAATGATAGGTCTTCATTAGAGGTGCCATAAAAAATTGACCTATGACCATTAGACTGACAACTTGACAGGCACTCTTATTTTTAGATGTTTTCTATGCATGCCATCATTCATCATGACGTGTTCCATTCATTGAACTCCAGATTTTTAGACTTGGAAATTAAGGCCTAAGGGGGTGAACTCTGCCTTATGAGAATGATTGAGCAGCTAGATGTTCGAAATGACAACTGGCTTTATTTTTGTAATGTTTCTTTGGGTTCTACGTCAAAATATATGACCTATTATAATTAAGTTATAATGACAACTAAGTAATAATTCTTATTGGAGATGTAGCACTTTATTTTGATTTCTTTTGTAGGAAGAACACAAGATACCACTAATCCTTTTTCTATTTAATTAATTCTCTCTTAAATTTAACATAGTGAGTGATCTTATCATTTATTTTCACATCAAATAAGTTCCTGATACAATGAATCCCAATTTTTGAGAAATATTTTCACTTGTGAATTTCCAAGTTAGTAAACTTTGTAGTGTTTGTTATTGGATCTGAGTAGATCATGCATGGCATTGTACCTAGTGGATTTTCAAATACTGGTTCATACAATTTATATTTTGAATCATTATGAAAGTTATTAGACCCCTAAAGTGCATACTAGCATCTATACCTTGACCTTGCCTATCCCACATTTTCCTGGAGTATTATTTTCGGGTGAAAAAAATACTGAAAAACAGATCTGAAAAAAACAAAAA
The DNA here is from genome assembly GCA_024516035.1 of Bactericera cockerelli. NCBI lineage: Eukaryota > Metazoa > Arthropoda > Insecta > Hemiptera > Triozidae > Bactericera > Bactericera cockerelli. The sequence goes on from CM044960.1 coordinate 12,843,870, forward strand.
CTTCTACGACTAGTTGTCAAATCGCTGAATTCAAATTAAACTATTACACTGCAAGAAATAAAATTTATGCCAAAATTAACAAATATTTTACAAATTTACATATTGCAAGTATCAAAAAAGGTCTTGTTTAACAAATAGTACAAAAAATAATTAAGTTTTGATAGCTTGACCTAATAGTTCATAAGATGGATTTGTATTTTACGTATATGTAGAGATATAAAATGTTGAGAGAAGATGCCAACTTATTTATTACCTAGCATAAAATATAAAGTCAAAGACCTATCTTTAATCAAGATATAGAAATACTATGAAAAGCACTCACCCGCCTTACAATCACTTTCCGCTCCCGTGCACAACACTATCGATGTTTACGCTACGAAAATTCCATGTGCGATAGAAAAATCCTTTCTTCAAACACACTGATCTCGCGAGAGCTTACAACCCGACTGAGGAGCTGAGTGAACTAAAAAACAGCGGAAAACAAAATAGGTAGGTAACTAGCAGGCGAAAAATATATCGCGTATCCGGGATGGGAAGGGGATTTTTTTTTACAGCTGAAATTGAGCGGAGATGGCATAGTGCAGGGAACAATTTGAGGTAGAAGTATCGAGGGAAAAATCGAGGCAAGGAGAGGAAAGGGAAATTCAGCAGCATGTGCGAATATACTGTGACGTCATACTACAGGGAATAAGAGAGAAGAGGGTTGCATCTTGAGGAAATGTTGCAGGGGTATCAGTAGCGTCTTCTCCTTTTGTTTTGGGCTCAAGGGCTGGCGGGAAAAGAGCCGAGACTGGGGTTTGCTCTCTTTTGTATCTTTTCAACTTTTTTCAGACCTCTCTTATTCCACGAGTGGTACACTAATGCTATTACAGGTCGCAAGAGCGGTGGTTGTGTGGACGAGAATGTCACAGGCAGTTAATGTCTCTTTTTTTGTCTTGCTTTTCCTAGGTTTTTTCTATGTTCCTTTCTAATACACATGACTGCATTTCTTCTTTTACAGTACACGTACATAATTATTTCTACCAGAACCTACAAGACTATTGATAGAATACAGCTGAAATAATTATAGCGTTCCACTATTAGTAATATTTTCCAACTTTTTTTTTAAAAAGTTCACAACTGTTCTCGTAAGACTGCCGAAGTCAAGTAACGTCCTGCTTGGTGAAAACTTGTTGAGTGACCCAAAGATTGGAACCAACGTGATGCTGGCTAATCCCAGAGCAATCCAGATTGAGTGAGGTTAATGTGGGTAGCCAGTTTGTAAGTTTCCAGCGAATTGAGGATAATACACCCGTCTTGAGTGACCACGATATTGGTAATGTAAAACTTTTTTAATCAAAGTCTGTGGTCCTATTTGATACTGAGCAATTTTCTGAAGACATCACCATTATATTGCGGCATTAGATTAACGCAGCTGAATTTAAGCAACTTCAAGGAAGATTAGGTGAGTTACCACTAAAATTCTAACCCGGGCTGAGTGAGCTTGTTTTTATTAGTCGAATAATACTTTATAATTCTGTGTATAAAGATGGAAAAAAGATGCCGAGCCAGCTAGTAGTCATCATGCTCAAAGGGAGACTATATTTGTATATGCGCCTGAAAATATTCAGGTATGCAATGTGCGATGTTTGTACAGCAAATTCTACAATAAGTTATTATGATAACAAACTGGAGAAGAGGTCATTACTTTCCTTCAAATTTATGCCATTGGAAAGATTCTTAATTATCTTCTTCTTTTCTATTTTTCAAATCCCAAGTTTTGATCCATAAGATTTTACAGTTCGCTTTTAATATTTTGACAGTAATTTCTGGAGGTTCTGCTCTGAACTTCTATTCTATGTACTCATACCCAAAACTAGACAGGTACTTGATTTTAAACTGAAGTATGATGATATGAGTATACTCATATCATTTTTAGATAATATTGTGTAGGTATGTCCGATACAATCTACATACAATACACCTATATAGATTCTAAGTGACCAACTGTAGTGAAATAAAATAGTTTAATATTGAGAAACTCATGGACTGTAGTGGGAGAGATCTAATGAAAGACAAAGCCAAACGTTGTTGTGTGGATACAGGAATTTGTATTTTATTTCAAATTTCATAACCAATATTTTGGTAAAGGTACTACCGAAAACAGTATATTCATAAATATAGCTACGTAACACAGGATGAAGAGAATGCCCAAGGCATTTATCTCGATCTTCGTATGGAATATTCATTATCTGAATACATATCTACATTATTCTTTATGTATTGTATTGTATTGTATTTTGCTGTTTGCAGATATATCTTATTGTATAAATATGGAATATTCTAATAAATAAATTCAATAATAAATACATATACTTATACAGTGTGTCCAAAACCCACAAAAGAAATAGACCAGGTTGAATATTATGAGAAAATTCATTCTAAACAAAAAAAAAAGGTTTTTTGAGAAAATGATCACTAAGTAGACACATTTGAGGAAATATTTACCAACAAAGTGATATTTACTTTTTAATTATTTTTTTAACTAGCTGTTTCAACGTACATACTTTGTCAGGGCAATAAATTTTAAATCAACCAATTGAAATAGTCCAAAACAATTTTTGACATACTTTACCTTAGTTTTGGACACCTGTTTTATAATTATGTATTTAGTAAAAATTGCAAATCCATACACCAATAAATTAAGTACACAATATAAATTAACAATATAACGATAAAATATATTTATTTTTCATATGAATAGTTATTGAAAAGGTATTTGCAAGTGTAGGTTTTCGAAAACAATATGATAATTTTTGTCTTCATTTCAGGTGATGAGTAAAAACTACGACAGGTGATCGAATTTAAAATGGAAAGTGTTGCGAAGTCAGTGGCATTCCATCTCATTTGATCCTATAGAAAAAGAAGATCATGAAGAGCGTAACTGTTAACAAATAAAACACACATTTTGTAAAAACCTTTTAAAAATATTTCATTAATAAATCACTGTAGGTCAAAATTTTTGTGAGAGAGTACTTGACAGGGGGCCTCAAAAAATGCTACAACATTGCACGCTACTTGTTCTATTTTAGTGATGTTTTGTTCTATTATTCTAATTGGATAATTCATCTAAGAAATAAATAAACCCATCAAATAAACACTAAGCCTTTTGGATACCTAATTCAGAAAATAAAAATGTTTTTCGTCTAGAGAAGATTTCACAATACTTGAAGAGAGAAAAGTGGGATCGATGGAGGGAGAGAGAGAGTAAGTTCAATTGGCAAGAAAATGAAAAATAAAGAATTATAGAGAGAAAAAAATCAATAAAATAAAGGATAGAAAGAAGACGAAGAAAAATAATTAGAGATCAAAAAATTCAAAGTAACATAATAAACAGATATCTGACAAAGTTTACTTTTTACATAATAATAATAAAAAATATTTCTTCGATGAAATTCAGTCGGTTACCTATTACTAATTTTGAAAATGAATTAAGGTTTTTTTTTAAATAATTTTATTTTTATGAAATATGATAGAAAGAACCAGTTCCTATTAAGTAATTTAAATCTAAATTCTTTGGTCGGAACGGGGAATGGAATGCAAACGTTTTCAGCAGAAAATAAAATTTAAATAAAAAACTATAGCTACTATGAATTATGATTTAACTATAGTTACAAAAGAAGTATGTGTTTGACGCAATTTCAAAGTCTCAATCGTTTATGCATAGAAAACTTATCTAATGCCTGTTCTGATGCTTTTATCAAGTAGAAGAAAAATGTAAATAAAAAAGATTTTATTTATACTGTAACGATCGGGCTTTGAAAAATAGTAAACTATGAATACTTGAGTATTGCTTTATGTATCGACTTCCATTACTTCTGAAAAGCCAAACAACAAAATGTCATAAGTTGTGTGTAAACCAGGTTTAAAACCTATTTAAAATTAAATACATAAACATATTTTATACACAAAATAAGGCACTGAAAAGCTCTGGTCGTGTTGAAAATATCTTTTATAAAAATAACATTTTAGAACAATTTTCTTTATTCACCCTCGAAATTAATTTGATTGCTAATTTGTTCATATTTTCGTAAGTTTCAAGCATATCTGCTTGATATGGCACAAATCAAACTCTATGATTAATATTTAGGTGGAGTAAACTACTTATTGTATAATATAATTAAGAGTTATTTTGATCTATGGAATGATGAGAGTAAGAGTTGAGCAGTTTGGTCTTTCTTCTTCCTCACTCGACGTCCAATGTAGAGAGCTCGGTGGTGATGCCTGAAGTAGTAAAAAGCTTACTATTAGATGCGCGAATGAAATGATTTTAAAATGTACAGGGTCTATATTTTCATGATTGTGTGTCAACGCAATGTGTTGTATGCTTATTGTCACTACCCAACTTCAGTCCAAAATGTTCATCGTCCAGGATTTGAACCTAAAAACTTGTAATCAAGATGTATGAATGTTACTGCCTCTAGATTGCTTTGTCAGTGAGCTTGGCAACAGAGAATCACCTCGGAAGTTAACCACGCTGTTATTAGATCATATGGGTTTGATGGCAGAGATTGCCTCAGGCAATAATCACGCCTTTTGTCAATATTATTCTTGTCAATAAAGAGTTATTATTATTATTATTATTATCAACCACTCACATTTCGACTTAAGCTATTCATTTTAGTTATAAATTCCAATTTTGAAGCAATACATGGTTTTCTGGTGTTTCTGTCGTAATATACTCATGCTGTCTACAGAGTAGAAGGCCTTGGAGTTCGGGCTTCCTTGAATTTAGTTATAGTTAAATCTTGAACTTGCAAAGTATGGTTTGTGAATGTATTCATGGGTATTTGCCATTTATGTTTTAACTCCCAATAGCAACAGAAAATCTAAGAAAAAAACTCCTAATAGCAACAGAAAATCTAAGAAAAATTCAAAGATTTTTTTTTATTTACGGTTTTGGAATTTGTCTACCATTCTTTACAATGATGCTACCAGCAGTCACTGTGGCCATGTGAGTTAGAGCGCTAGGTATTGAACGCACGGGGACCTGGATCCCCAGATTTTCTGCTCTGTCCTCGTGAGGAAAAATGATCAGCTGCTTCAATGTAAACAGCGATCAGGGGCGGAATTATAGGCAAAAATAAAGTATTGGGGTATTAATTATACAGAAAAGTCCTGTAAATATATAATTATTATTATTTCATGTAAGATGTATAATTTTTTTATCAAAGTACTTACCACAGACATTGCTTCCTATAGCCAAGTACACATAGCCTTTGTCTCCGAAACCAGTGCCCCAACTATTACGTATGATGTAGTGTGGTACAGCCGCTGTGCCATCGTAGCCGACGATTTGCACGGCATGATTGATGTTCGTCAGACCTCCATCACAGTTGTACTGGAATGGAAAGATTTTCTATGCTATAGATAAAGATACTTTTTTAATGATTTTTTTTTTAATTTAATTACTTCTATTTATTGATTGAATGTCATACATTGTCGAGCGAAACGTTTAAACCTAGAAAAAGAAACATTTTTTTCCTATGTTCATTTTGCTCAAGGATATTTTATTCAGAATTAAATCAAATTATTTTTAGACATTGCCTCCGTACAATCACTTTCCAAAGGAGCAGAACTGTTCATCTCCAGCAATGTTCTGACATACTAATAAACTACTAAAACCTAGCTTTATACTACTACAAATAAAGGGCTATAAATATAAAATAATTAAACAAAATTATACTACTACCTGTATAACACCTCCAAGGTAATACTGCCATGTGAGGGCATTGACAGCAGCTATTACAGGACCATGGTTTGCTAAGTCCGTGAGGATGGAAGATTCACTAGGAATTAAGCTGTGTTGGAAATAAGAAATTAATAAATAATTTTTGAATTCAATCTTTTTAATGTTATATTTTAGGCAATTTTATTAAATGTATCAGTTTTAAAAAAAAAAAAATATATAAATGTTTTAGGAACAAGTTTTTTTTAAATAATTTGAAACTAACTATGTTCAATTTTTAAAAATAAAATAATAATACTTACTTCACTTTTCGTGTCCAGTGTATGTTTAATTATGCAATTAAATTGATAGTAGTAAAAATATTTCTTAAAAATTGGTATTTAAAAATTCAGGGAACTTTCAATATTGATGTTGCCTGCTTGATGGCAACATCAAATAATAATGAATAACAGCTGCTACTGTATGTTGAAATGGAATATACGTTATAAATAACTGATCTCATTATTTTTTGGTGTTTGGTATTAATATTTTTTCTTGGTAAAAATATTACCTGGCAATCCACCCTTTAATGGTTTCTTTATATTCTAGTCTTATTAGTTCTTATAACAAGTAACTGTATCCCTAATGACAAAAGTTTGGGTATTTGAAGTCATGCAATGTTTATCAGTCTAATTATGCAAAACCAGGTAAAGTATCACAAACTTAAGAGTAATATTTAAATTAATTAAATAAAAATATTGATTCACTTACGTATCACATGTGTAACTCTTGATCTTCACACCACCAATAGATCTGAAATAAAAACAATTGATGATTATTATTAATATTATCATTTTTCATATAATTTCAAGTCCCAATGATAGATCACTAAATGATAATTATAATCAATGTTCCATCAAGGACATTGAATTTGAAACCAAAAAGATATTTATTTTATTTTTACTTGAGATTATTGAAGATATTCACAATAATTACACAAATCATAATCAAAGAGCTACCCATAAAAACCTCAAAAAATGTGTGCTGCTGAGAAAAGCTATTATTATTTTTCAAAAATAATTCAAGCAAGATAAGAACTCTCACCCTGTTGTCTTCCTCTTGCAGGCTTGATCTCTGAGTAGCGGAGGATATTCACTCTCTGGCTGCAACACTACCTTGTTCACATCTATCCAGTCCAGCAAGGCACAGAAGTCTCCTCCGCTACATCCCATGTTGCCATTGCCAGCACAATCTATCACCTGAGAAAATAAGGCATTTAATGTTTTGCACACATTATAGTTTTCAACACAATAAATATGTTATCTATTTTGGTGAATTGGAAATTATAAGGCACTTAATATGTAGGTATACAAAATATTTTGCATACATCAAAATTTTCTAATAAGAAAAGCATTACATTTTGGAAAATATTTTATTTTACATATCCTATGCAATATTAATAAAAACATTTAGGTGCTTGTCTTATGGTTGGATCGAGATTTGGCTGCCAGGTATAGGCTCATGTAGATTTAAGGTCATGTGATCAATTCCACCCAATCACAGAGCTCTAAAGAAATCACATCACCTTAAATCTACATGAGCTGGGAGCTGGGACCTGGTAGATGCATCTCGACCCTACCGTTATTTTCTAAATTGTTATTAAAGTTAACCATTAACTTTAATACTTAATGTATGGATTTTTTTGTTGAGAGAAGTACTGAGTAATTGATTTGTTATGGGGTAGGATTTTTCTTCTCTACTAAAAGGTTCTGGTTTTGAAAAGTGATTAAATTGTACACAAAGAAGACAGTAAAAAAATATAACAACTACAGATATATCTAGGTTTCATAAGTAAACAATATTTTAAAACTAACCTCTTGGACACTGAGTAAACTCAGAGTCCCATTGTTCTTGAGAGCATTCATAGATTCTGCAGTTTCCACTGTGCTAAAAGCCCAACAAGCTCCACATGTCTCTTGGTTGCGGACTTTACCAATGATACCAGCTTCTCTCCTGATGAGACAATGAAGAGGAAATCTTATAGGTATTATAAAATGATCCTACACAACACTGCTAGATCTATATCAATAAAAATGGTACCTATATAATATGTTCATTTAAATTGTAGAGTATTCTCCTTGGCTTAGTGGTAATTTACTTAGTATGCAGGAGGGAGGGTAGAAATTTTCTACTTCAACTTTGGCTGTCTAATTTTTCATTAATTCTTTAGTGTTTAACCTGAGTTTTGATAAGACCATTGTAGTTGTAAGGCTTATTTAACCAAAGATGTTGCATAACAAAAAAGTAATATGTTACATAACACTGGCTGATCATTTTAGACTTCATTTGGCTGACTATTTCTGTTCATTAACAAATAATAGATGGTTTTATATTTCTCTTTTGTTTGGCACCTCAGTTTATTTATATAATTTCACAAGTTAAAGTATGATTTCTTTGTGGTGAAGATCAATGCCTCTTCAAAAATTACTCTAAGAGTCTCTATTGCTTCTCTAAACCAATTACACTATTTTCTTTATTCTTTGGTAATGACACCACCAGTCATTACTCATAAAACATAAGTATAACAGATAATTACCAATCCTTCTTAGGAGGGATGCCAGTGGGAAGTGAGAGGACCGATCTCTTTTTCACATGATTGTGATGATGATCATGATCATGGTGGTGATGTGCTATCAGCACATGCTTGTTAACTGAGTGTCTCAAGTGTCTTGATTTGAACTCTTCTTCAGACAGATCAGAGAATTCAGTGATCCCATATTTTGCATCCTCGGGAGAAGTGCGGCCTGCATTCAATTGTTCTATGACATCCAAGGATTTCTGAAATCATGTTAATGTGGAAGTTGGACAATTTTTTACTATTTTTTTCTTTTGATGAATATAATTACAGAAAAAGTATTCCTGTAATATTTTTATGGCTGCTCAAGTGTACCTACATGTCAAAATTCCCTCAGTGATATTTAAATCAACTGATTTAATAAACTTTTGTGCATTAAATCATGTTATATGTAATGGGATCTGGATGGGATTCTTCTTCCTTGAAATAATAATAATCTAAAAAAAAGTATTGGAGAAAATATACAAAATCAAAATTGATAAGTTGATAACTCCCTCAGTGATATTTATATCAACTGATTTAATAAACTTTTGTGCATTAAATCATGTTATATGTAATGGGATCTGGATGGGATTCTTCTTCCTAGAAATAATAATAATTATCTAAAAAAAAGTATTGGAGAAAATATACAAAATCAAAATTGATAAGTTGATAACTCCCTCAGTGATATTTATATCAACTGATTTAATAAACTTTTGTGCATTAAATCATGTTATATGTAATGGGATCTGGATGGGATTCTTCTTCCTAGAAATAATAAATATTATCTAAAAAAGTATTGGAGAAAATATACAAAATCAAAATTGATAAGTTGATAACTTCTAATGAAGCCCTCAGAGTTATGCATTGTGTATACCATTATCAATGGAACATCCTGTTATCTAATCAGAAGCTGCTGCATAACATTTTCTTCACACAATTTAAACAAAACATAAAGAAAGAAAGATTCCCATTTTTCCGATACAAAACAAAGAAGCCCTTTTAACTCTAGAAACACAATATTACCCAAGAAAGAAAGAAGACAACTTACCTCAAAGTTCTTAAATCGTGTCTCATGTTCGGATTTCGAGTAGGACTTTTTGTATCTTTGCTGAAAGGAATTGAAAAGTTCGAGCTTTTGATCAAGAGTAGGTTTGCTGACTCTGATGGGAATGACCAAGAAGCACAAAGCTATCAATAGAACGATGATGAGAACATTTCTAATGTCGAACATGATGATATACAATCGTCCACTAGAAACACAAAAAGTCTTTTAAACCCTGATATATCTAATTAAATTAGTGGTTGATTGGTGAAATGAAAATGAGCGAAGGGACGGAAATATTATGTAATCAACCACCTGTAAAATTTTGAATATTTCGCGCTACACTGGAACATGATAAACTTTGTTGCCAACTCTACTGTTGCCGTCATTTTTCAAACGTTACCGCTCTTCAAACAATAACTGGCCGCAATAACGGACTGTCAAATTTTGAAAGATGGGTCATTTTGAATCCCTTTGTATGTTTGACTAGCGGGCTGTCGCCCGCTTTGCGGGCCGAGGCATGGCCGTGAAAGCAAAAAATCCTTTTTCGCCAATGGCAGGTGCTGTAGTGGGAATTTCGAAAAATCCCGTCTTATTGCACATCTAGACTATAAGACAAAGCTACCTACCAAATTTCAGCTTCCTAGGTAGGTATTACGGTTTGGGCTGTAGAGCGATGATCAGTCAGTCAGTTATTCAGTGACTTTGACATTTATATATTAAGATAGACATTGGTTCAATTTTTAACATTTCATCTAAAATTTACTTAAGCACTCTCTTTTGAGTCATCTGGAAAAACAGATAATTAGCCTCAGAGTGCCCTTTAGGGTCTCAATCGACTTCAAATTATGGTAAGGTACTACTATAATATTATACATAATTATATTCAGTGTTGTAATGTACCCGGGTACTTGTACCCGGGTACTGTACCCGGGTACAGTTTTGAGTACCCGATACCCGTACCGGGTACAGATTGTGAATTGATACCCAATACCCGTACCGGGTACTATTTTTCTGTACCCGGTACCCGAAAAGCGGGTACTTTACGGGTACTTTTTGTTCTTAAGTAGCAAGAATTTGTTCTAAAAAATTGAAACCTTGTTTTTCATTTTGGAACGTTTTTCAAAAAAAAGTTTCACTTTTTTAAAACAAATGACATCATATCCACTACTTCACTACAGAATGACACAATCACATAAGTTAGAAATAGAAAGGTTCTCAGTTCAGTTTTTGCTAGACTTCTTCTTTTAGTTTTTGTCCGATCAATATTTTTTTTTTTTTGCTGCAATAATAATAATTTTGCTTCAGTAATAAAAAAAATACCAACCTAAATATTTAATAAGGTTTCCTTTAATGAAAGGCATCTATTTATTTATTTAGAAACTCTTTATTAGTAGAACATATATACAGACAAATAATGGTAAAAATTAGGTGAATATAAAAGAACACTGCCAATTATGGACACAATACTTCCTCGTGATTACATTGTAAAAACGTGCCAATTTTGAGATTTTATAGAAAATTACTTGTATCTCCAAAACGACTCAACCGATTTTCTTCAAATTTATTTTATATGGTAGAATATCGTTTTTACTACATTCTAAATTCCACAAAAAATTCTGTATCGGCAAGTCGTGGTCCTTATTTTTTTACTTTTTTGTCCAAAATTTTGGATTTTCTTAAATATCAGAATCAAATTATAATTAATTTAAAAATAAATATAAATAACTCAAGAAAAACAGTAATATGCATATTCTTACAAAATTTCATCAAAATCGGGTGTACCGTTCCCGAGATATAAGCCTTTAAGTAAAAAGTTAGTGGTCAGGCGCATGGTCTCTTTCACCCAGAACCGTTGGTATCAATTAGATGAATTTAAAATGGGACCATCTACAGAATGTCTCCTAGATGTGTGCAAAATTTCAACAAAATTGGTCGAGTAGTTTCCGAGATTTGCGCGTTACAAGGAATCGTTTTAACAGACCGACAGACGGACACAAAACCAAATTTACTCAGTAGGTTATGAAACGTCCAGAAATATGAAAAAAATTGAAAAAATCCTCCTCTGCTGGGAATCGAACCCAGGTCACCGTGTGTGCAATGCCTAGCGCGCTAACTCACTCTGCCACGGTGACTACTGACAATATTAATATTATAAACAAGAGAGGAAAAAAAAACAAAATATATTATACATATGTCCTAACTAAAGGGCGGGGTTATTGCCTATGGCAATCTCTTCCACCCAACCTTTACTGACAAATGGTGTAGATACCTACTTCAAATCGCTTTTAGCTGTTGGGCTTACCAAACTTACCGAGGCTTACCAAACCGAACAAAGAGAAATTTTATAAGTAGGTATGTACCCGAAAAGTACCCGTAAAATACCCGGTACATTTTTTCATTACCCGGTACCCGTACCGGGTACTGTTTTTAAAAAGTACCTCTTACCCGTACCGGGTACAAATTGCCCCTGAATACCCGTACCCGTACCGGGTACCAAAAAAAATGTACCCGTTACAACACTGATTATATTATTACAGTTATGCCAGCCTCTGTGGCGTAACGGTTGTGAGTATTGCCCGTAGTCTAGAGATCCTGAGTTCGATCCCCGGTCGGAGCAGATTTTTCACACAGAAAATTCTGTTCCCTCCGAACATGTGAGACTGGCATTTCCGGCCCTACCCAGGCTGGGTGAGGTTAATGTGGGTAGCTAGTACGATTCCCAGCGAATGGAGGGTAAAACCCCCATCCTAATCCAGGACATTAAATCAAATAGAACCGTTGGCGTTAGGAAAGGCATCCAGCCGTAAAAAATGTGCCAAAACCAACCAGCCTCAACCATGAGGTTGAACAAAGTCGACAATGCTCAAGCGGGATTAGACCTCACTAGCATATAAATCATGTAAAATCTACTCTTAATGAAAAAAGAATAAGACGAGAAGAGAAAGAAAAAGATGAAAGTAAAAGGATTATCTCTATGTTGCCTCCAAAAGTCCAGAGATGCATCTCGCGTGTTGTGGAAGTCAATGCAAGTCTATAGGGCACAGTTATACCTATACCTGCTCACAATTTCGATCTTTCACCATCACAGTTCAGAGACGCCTTGTATCTTCGCAATAGAAATGAAATATCAATGCCCGCAATATGTGATGCTTGTGGTGGTGAAATGAATGTTACCCATGCTCTCAACTGTAAGGAGAACTCAGATAACGCGGTAAAATTTTTTGTCTCGTTCATCCATTGAAATTTACAGCTATCCAAACTTTCTTATCAGAGTCACACGCAAGAATAAATCAAAATAAAAGTGGTGTCCTTATCACTAGGACTCTAAAAAAAGAGTTTGAGGTGTCGCCAACTATCCCCAACAAGTTGAATTAATTAGAAAAATCCACAGCGTCCTTCTGGAAGGACGTCAGCCCCATCTGGGTTTTAACCCAGAAAAGACCATGTTTCACTAGGGAGGCCTTGTGAAACATGGTCACGACCGACTTCGAGACTATTGTGCTGCCATGGCAAAGTTGGCATGGGGTAGGGTTGGTATTGAACCTGTGTTGAGATATCTGACAATGAAAACCAGAAAATACATCGCCAGTATAATATTTCTACTTTGTATTTCCTGAAAGTTATAGAAATATAGTTTTCGGTATTTTTTTTTTTTTTTTTTTTAAATTGAGCTGATAACATTTCTGGACGAATTATGTAGGCTCTCTTGATTCCAAGAAAGTGATTTTTATCAATATGGTCTGTTTGTATGTATATGACATGTGTGTGTCTATAAAATATCTCAAGAACGGCCGGTAAATTTGGCATGTAAAATTAAAATGAAAATGCATGATTTGTTGATATAAATAATTTTATTTAAAGTTTAAATATAATATTATATCTACTTCGTATATTAAAAATATTTTACATAATATTCACATAGGTAACTAACTATAAAATGACTACCTAAAGTACGCACGTACCTCTAGAGTACCTACATCATCATCATAGGGTGGCGTCATCGAGAACGATGGTAGCCAGACAGTGGAGCAATGACTCAGCACTTCTACCTTCCAACATACCTATTGAATTTTATTAAAAGGTAAAAACTACAGTAATTTTACTAAGACAGTAGACATAGATAATCAGTAGATTTGTACCTAATATTTACATTTATTTCAGCAAAAGCCCGGAGATTGTGAAAAAAAACTCTTAAAACAAATCTGAAAAAAGAACATAAGAATGACTTTTTTATGATTGTCACTGGACAATGGACATCTATGATAAAAAAATAAATAATAATAATAATTTTGGTCTGGTTCGATCCCAGAAAAGATGTTGAAGTTATTCTACTTTTACCGATCAAATCGATCAATAGCCAGCGTCGATGGCATGTTGAATACACCGGTTCCCTTCAGAACACCGAAGTTAAGCGACATCCAGCGAGGTTAAGACTTGGATGGGTGACCATTCAAATTCTAATTCTCGTGACGCTGGCTTTTCCCGGCCCCACTCAGGCTGGGTGAGGTCAATGTGAGTAGCAGGTTTGTGAGTTTCCTGCGAATGGAGGGTAAAACCCCCGTCGTGATATGACCATGGCAGTTGAAAGCGACGTTAAACCCCACTTAAAAAAAAAAAAAAAAAAAAATCGATCAATGAATAATATATATGATTTTATTGATTCTGAATACAGACATACTGTTGACACAGTTTTTATGGGTAGGTGTTTTCTAATTCATATTTGTAACCGGTTTGGTAACAGACATGAAGTGACATTTATAATTATCAATCAATTTATAATATAAGATTATAAAAAAATAAAGATAACAACTTTGCCAATATTTATCACCACGTGTAGACTTGTACCTATATACTTCCTGTATTTTTTGGAAAACACAGGTAAATTGAAATACTCTTCATTCCAGATTCTTCATTTGGACCTTGATAAAATAAATAAATACGTTTACTTGATTATACTTTGAAATCAATTAATATTATAGAATTATGCAGGTGACTGGTGAAGACAATAAATCCAGATATTCAACAAAAAAACTGGTGACACTTGGCAGCCGATCCAACAAGGAACTAAAGTTGTTTCCATTTCAAATACCAACTTGTGTAGGGGTTTCTTTATGAAATAGAGCGCAAAACAAACAAAATTGGTGGCTTTCCAAGAAAATTATCATCTGTCCTTACTTCAAATTTCTGTAAAGTGGGCTCGCCAGACTGGAAATAGCTCCGCGAAACATAATTTGGATGTACCTAAATTTGAAATGTTTTTCATTATTTTTACCTATATGTTTGAAATTGATTTACGAGCCTCAAAAGACATGACCCATCGAAACCGCCGCCTACATTATCAAGAATAAGTGGCACTTTGTTTTTTTTAGTGGGCCTGTAACTAGGTCCCAAAATTTTCTGTCATGAATATCATGAGTTAACTACTTATCGAGTACAAGTACTCAATAGGGTCAGTCCTAAAGTAACTCAGTCAAGTGAAGACTTCCAATCCAGGGTCAAGGGTGTTCGAGTCTTGTTAGTTGGTTCCCATGAAGAGACGACTCAGGAACCAAAGGAAGAATCCTAGCACAGCATAGAGGACTCCTTTTACTACGAGATGAATCAGGTACAGTCTGAAAGCAAGCAGGATTCAGATAGAGTTTGAAATTTTGAATCAACATGAAATCTACAGGGTGGACCAAAAAAACGTTTACACCCGTTAATGGTAGATTATTGACGACATTTCCAGGGCGGATCTGCAATCCGTTTTTTCGGATTCGCCTTCGTAACTGCACAAAGTTATTTTTTGCAACTTTCCAAAAAAGTCCGACTTTGGCTTATTCTTCAGGTCAGTACTATTTTCCTGTTTAAGATGAGTTGATTCTGAACAATTTTGCAGAAAGCCAACAAAATTTCGATGTTTCTAGCTACACTACTTTGTTTTTTACGATTTGGTTTGTCATATTTTTTTACACCTAAACAGAAAAAAAACACCAAAAAAAACTTTTTTACCAAATAAAACACTCGACATTTGTCCGAACAAATTTTGGCACAGACATGGGCAAGTTTGATAAAAGTTGGCGGCCGCCCCGCGGATGCTAAAAAATAATTTTACGATTTTTTATCACTTGATCTTCTGGGAAAAATTATTAGATGTTTGCCAAAAGCTCTTCAAAAATCCTAAGAGTTTTCTAGCTGTAGACTGTGTAAGGGCGTCTTGTATTGTTTACAAAAATTGTTTACATTGCTTTTTTTGAAAACCGCGGTCTCACATGCCTTCATCAGCCAGTTTAGGAAAGTTCAAATGATAAATTTCGTGCTTCTCAGATTGTCAGTGGTGTTAGCTAGATGTGGTAGTGCTGAGAGTGTTAGTCGCATGAACGAAGTTCAATTCTCGACGGTTAATATTATTTTAATTATCAAAAAAATCTGATGGAATATTTTATTCATACCTGTATCTGACCTGTTGTAACACCAACAACTTATGGTTTTTTTGGGGGTAATACCATCTGTAAATTGAGTTATATCAGATACTATTGGTATCATAATATTCTCGACGGTTAATATTATTTTAATTATCAAAAAAATCTGATAGAACATTTTATTCATACCTGTATCTGACCTGTTGTAACACCAACAACTTATGGTTTTTTGGGGGTAATACCATCTGTAAATTGAGTTATATCAGATACTATTGGTATTACAATACACATAATTATTATTCATGTAAGCCCCTGAAAGACTGCCTTGATAATGTAGGGATGGTTTTTCTTACGCTTCCCTACGAGAGAAAAAAAAAAAACTAGGGAATTTTCCAAACGAAAATAGAGTTTATGAAATAAATCCAGGTAAATATGTAGGTAGGTTCTTCTATCATAAACAATACTAATTAAATAACAAATATTTACCGATTGCCAACTCTTAATAGAAGTCTTGAAAAAAACAAGATAATATTTTGAAAAATGAATAAACTTTTGCAGTCTTTATTATGTTTTATACTATTTTGATATAAACAAAAAGGTATTTAAAAAAACATTATGTGTTAGTATGTTCAATGAGAAACGATTAGACTCGTACGATTAGCTCAGTGGTAAGCTAGTCCACCCGGTCCGAACGCCAGAGCCAGCAAAAAATTCATGACTACAAAATAAAAAAGACTGTTGCCATTTTTTATTTAGCCATAGTACACACTATGGATTCTCCTCACACAAATTTTTGAAACCAATGGTGACTTTAGTACCTTAGTTCTAACTCAGAACTGTCCCTCTACATTCTTGCCTTTCTCTCTCTCTCTCTCTCTCTTTCGCTCTTTGCCTCTCTTTCTCTCTCTCTCTCTCTCTCCCTTCTCAATTCCCTTAGAGGAACTGTTGGAAGTGGCGTCCACCTTCCTGGATGCAAAGGTTGAACCTCTTCATCATGTTCCGTCGAATGTTGCGGAAGATTCCAGGTTTTTCTGTCAGGTCATCGAATGCCAACAGGATTCTTGCTACCAGATTTCGTAAACTATGTGCGTATCTGCCATTATAGCATCCGAATTATAATAATGTAACTTGTACTAAAAAAACTCAAGAAGTTTAAAGATAATATTTCATAGAATGCAGAAAAATATGCTTGAAAACTATCATCGAGAAACAAACAATCATTCATTTGACTGGCCTTTCATTTATTCCAAGGAAAATAATTATCAGACATAAATAGCTAATTACTCTTTGAGTACAAGACGACCCTACACGGTCAACACTTTTAAGATTTTGAACATCATTTTTTGAGACTTACCTGGTTTGTTTACCCAGAAGATCACGTGATAAAAAATCGTAAAATTATTTTTTAGCATCCTTGGGTTGGCCGCCAACTTTTATCAAACTTGCCCATGTCTGTGTCAAAATTTGCTCGGGCAAATCTTGAGTGTTTCAAAGTGTAAAAAATTTACATGAGAATTTTTTTTCTATTCAGGTGTCAAAAAAGATGCCAAACCAAACCGTAAAAAACAAAGTAGTGTAGCTAGAAACATCAAAATTTTGTTGGCTTTCTGCAGAAATGTTCAGAATCAACTCATCTTAAACAGGAAAAAAGTTCTGACCTGAAGAATAAGCCAAAGTCGGACTTTTTCAGAAAGTTGCAAAAAATCACTTTGTGCAGTTATAAAGGCGAATTCGAAAAAACGGATTGCAGATCCGTCCTAGAAATGTCGTCAGTAATCTACCATTAACCGGTGTAAACGTTTTTTTGGTCCACCCTGTATAGAAAATCGCAATATCTTTATTATAATACGTAGGTATATAATATTGCTTCCGTGAAATTTCTAATATTAGAAATCACAAGTATTGTGTTCGTTTTTTTATAAATAAATAAATATTTTTTTTGCTCCGATTTCAATTTTTTTTCTTTTTTTTAATATAGTAATTTACATACATTTCTCAATCTAACTGAAACCATCCTTCCGGTTTAAAATTAAAATAGAAGTAAATTAATCTCGCTCCGACTGAGGTATAATTTTCAATATCTAATGGAGATAGTCATGCTGGCTATAAGAAAGCTATGAGATATAAAAAGTTCTTGCCCACTCTAAGCCAATAGCTCGCATGAGTATTTCGAACCGGCTATGAACGATTTCTAAGCAAGCTTGAAGGAGATAGTCAATATCTAATGGAGATGGTCATGCTGGCTATAAGAAAGCTATGAGATATAAAAAGTTCTTGCCCACTCTAAGCTAATAGCTCGCATGAGTATTTCGAACCGGCTATGAACGATTTCTAAGCAAGCTTGAAGGAGATAGTCAATATCCCCCAAAAAACACTCCGTGTTCAAATAGTCGTCAAGTGTTGGAATGATTAAAAAGAACTGATATCAAAAACGTCAATTTTCTATGTTTGAAGGAATTGTTTTTCACATAATTAGTCTTTTGATAATTCAAGCAAAATAATAGCCTCACAACAACAACACACCTTTGAGCAAACTTCGATTTGGTATTTTGAGAATTTAACCAAAAAATAGCCACACAACAAAACAATGCTCTTGTAAGAACAATGGTTCTGTAATTATGCAACATTGTTCTTACAAAAGCATTGTTTTGTTGTGTGGCTATTTTTTGGTTAAATTCTCAAAATACCAAATCGAAGTTTGCTCAAAGGTGTGTTGTTGTTGTGAGGCTATTATTTTGCTTGAATTATCAAAAGACTAATTATGTGAAAAACAATTCCTTCAAACATAGAAAATTGACGTTTTTGATATCAGTTCTTTTTAATCATTCCAACACTTGACGACTATTTGAACACGGAGTGTTTTTTGGGGGATATCACTACTTTTTGATTTAATTGATTTTCCTTTGATAGATGAAATAAAAACTAATTAACAATCAACAGATAAGAAAAGACTTTTCATTTAAGGATGTTGCGATACGCAGTAATAATATAAGACTATCATATAAAATGTTGGGTAATTTATATTGAAGTACGAGTAGTGAGGTGACACTACCTTGTTTAATGAAAAAAGTTATAATGAGTTGCATGCTCGAAAATTATATTGTGACCCAAGTACTATTCCGTAAATAATTACAATTTGGCAATAATTAGAGATGGGTGATATCGAGTATTTCATAGAACTGGTACTTCAGTAATCGATTACTTAAAAGTACCAAGCATTTATCCAATTACTTTTGTACTTGGTTTTAGAGGTTATGAGAGCGGATGTAAATGGAATAATGGATTTGAGTAATCACTCAAGAACCAAGTACAAAAGCACTGGTTCTTTCATTATTCAGTACACTAACTAAATCTCACAATTTTGCATTCAGAACGTTTACAGGAGATGAATCTCGGTTCACAAAATTTGTTGGGTGTTTTAGTTTCAAGTGTTTCAATAAATTAGAAGCTCCACCTCCTATTTTAAAAACTGAATTACATAATGTACATTTCTCTAAACCGTTCGATTGTTTGACAAAGAAGTTTCAAATAGAAGACTTGTTCCTACGAGACAAAGAGAAAAATATTAGGACACCGACAGCTTAAATATTATTCATAGATAATATCGGAATAATTAAGTACCTCTCTCTGCTGTACCCAGTTCTAGAGATGGGTATTTGGGTAGTATTGTAATTGTAATACCAAGTATTTAATAGAACCGGTACCCAGTACGGTACGCGGATCCAGTGTGTTATACCGTCACCAGTGTCGTGCATGGGTACAATTTTTTTGTACCCGGTACGGGTCCAGGTACCTAGCAAAATTTTGTACCCCGTATGGGTACGGGTAAATAATTTTATTTTGTGCCCGGTACGGGTACTTTTGTAACAGTACCCGGTATTTTTGGTACTTTTCGGGTACGTTATCCTTATCTATAGTAATAAGATTTGTCTAAATTATTTTAACGACCAAACTAAATAAAATACAAAATTAATAGTTAGCCTTTAATGAGGTCTTGAACTCCAAGTTTCAGGTTAAAAGTCTAATAAGCTAGATTTTAGTATTATTTAAAATTACTATTAATGTTAATTTATTATTATTATCACAATTAGGAAATAAAAAAATAGATTTATTAAAAATAAGGCTTACTCCTTTTTAATTTAAGTATGAATTTGTGAACAAAAAATAACTAGAATGTGAAAAAATAGTATTCTACCATATACTCGTATGTAAAACAAATTTGAAGAAAATCGGTTAAGTGGTTTTGGAGATACAAATGATGTAGTCGAAAAAATCAAAATTGCCACGTGTATACAATGTGAAACAATCACGAGGAATAATTGTGTCTATAATTGGCAGTGTTTTTTTTTATTTATATTTATATATATGGTACATTTTTGTAAATTTTGAATGAGATCTGTGTAATTTACGATTCAAAATACAAAAGTATTGATCCAAATAAATGCTTTATTTGGACTGTCAGTGGCCAGCGTAATAGTTGTATCTACTGCCCGTAGTCTAGACATTTCGAATTCGATTCCCGGTTGTTGCAGAAAAACGAACAACTCTGTTTCGTGGTTTTGTTTACAATACAATTTTATTTATATTATGTGCCTGTGTACATGGTAGGTAGATGGAAATTCGATCTTGGTAAAATAAAGAGGGAAATGAAAGTGCCGCGTATTATTGTATGTTCCGAAATTGCCTCTTACTATGGCTCTAAGAAATGTTGACCAGCTAGCGTCGATGGCATGTGGAATACACCGGTTCCCTTCAGAACACCGAAGTTAAGCGACATCCAGCGATGTTAAGACTTGGATGGGTGACCATTCAAATTCTAATTCTCGTGACGCTGGCTTTTGTGAGTAGCAGGTTTGTGAGTTTCCTGCGAATGGAGGGTAAAACCCCCGTCGTGATATGACCATGGCAGTTGAAAGCGACGTTAAACCCCACTTAAAAAAAAAAAAAAAAAATGTTGACCCATATATTTGCCTAACTTCGAGTTACTAAATATGGTGTCAATTCAGCATAATCAGTAGGTAGATATAAACAGAAGTGAGAAATTATACTAGATATAAATTTAATAATTATAAATTAATAAGCAAGCATATATCCATGGAATATACCCTGAAAATTTCGGCTCGATTGGACAAAAAAAGCAACTTATATCATGTTACATACAAAGGTAGATGGATAATTATATTGTGACATGTGACAAATCAATGTTGATCGAGTTAAACCATACTCACTTCGTTCGAAATTAAACGGTCATAGGAGGTTGACTCAAACTACCAACTACTGTTTTTTTTCTCACGAGGAAACCGGACATTCAAAGTACAGAGTAAAAAAAAAAACTACCTAGCCGGGATTCGAACCCAGGTCACCTTGCAAACTTTGTGTTTTACCTACACCAGTCGACGACCACAGAGACTGCTCAATACATAATATTTTATTATAATTTATCATTGTTTTGATCTACATCAATATTTTTCCTGTTACTGGCCAATATTTTATACACTTCTCATAATATAGACCTAGTTTACCTCTTGATGTTGAATTCTTTTAATGAAGTTATAGAACGTTATTTTTCCCAATCTGATAAAACGGTCTGCTGGCAGCTTGGATGAAGCAAAGACGATAATACCCCACCCATATTTTAAGTTATATGTGAGGCGAAGATTTTTTGTTACTCTCATAAATCTAAACTCAGTTTTTTCTTTTTATGTCTCACACTGTCGCTGATTTTTCTCAAATTTTATTTACATCGTAGTATAATTCTGCGTAATTAGATCTTTAGAAAGAACCTTCAGTCATCAACTTGGGATAACTAGGCGTGGCTCCAGGGTTCATTATAGATATTCCTTTAGAGGGCTTTAAAAACTTTTCTACTTGTTTCAACCATCTTAAATTAAGTGATCTCATTCCCTTTGACTAGACCTTTCTAAAAACACCAGAAATACATCTCTAGGATAAAAATAGACGGCTCTGGGCTCCAAAATAAGTATTCCTTTCAAAGGCTATAACTCAAGTTTGGTCCAGTGTAATACTTTGGTTATATTTTTATATTTTTTACTATGATAAGGCCTTTCGAAAAATACCAGAACCACAGCTCCAAGATAACCAGGGGCGGCTCTGTGCAACTTTCCGGTTTTATTTTAGAAGGCTATATCTCCTATCCTATAAAAAATAAATACTTGAAACTATAAAAGGTATGCAGAAATAAAAATTCCCTATCCAAAAATGTAGCTCACGTCTTTCCACGACAAGCACACATTGCTGTACCCTTGACAGAAAATTGGTCTGAAGAAAAAAAAAACCTGTATGAATATTTCCATGAAATTCAAGATTTTCGGCGTGGCCAGAAAACGACTTTAACTGTACGTAGGAACCTCGCGCTTTCGTGAAACACAATCTATTTTCGCGTCTCATTACGAATTTGAAATAAAAATTGATAAAAGTTAGCGGGAAGTGGGCGAAAACAATAAAGCAAAATACATATAAACTCTGTTTCGTGTTAATATAGGCCGGGTGGCTGGCGCTACTTGACGAGCGCTCGCCTCCCGGCGAGCTTGATCTAATGGAGATGGTCATGCTGGCTATAAGAAAGCTATGAGTTATAAAAAGTTCTTGCCCACTCTGAGCTAATAGCTCGCATGAGTATTTCGAACCGGCTATGAACGATCTCTAAGCAATTTCCAATATTCTTTTCTTTTTTTTGTCAAAGTTCTTTTTCCAATATTCTAGCATGAATAAGGACCCAAGAACAATTTTAACGATCATTCGGACTGTCTCTCTTAGACTCAGAGGTACTAGAAAAACTGTAAGGAGTCTACCTTATGAAGATAGAGCTGGATTACCAGTGATCTACTGTTACTATGTATACCATTATTTCTTCTTCATAATGATGTCAGTCAGTTGATTAAACATAAATTATATATTTTCTTATTCAAAATAGGTAAAAGAAAGGGAAATAATGCAACTTTTGAGGGAAAAAGGATTTCTAAGCAAGCTTGAAGGGTTCTCGGCGAAGGAATAATAATAATAATATCGTCTTATTTATACTGCCCGATTAGGACTACTAACGTCCCATTATTCCAGCAGTAAGCCCAAGACATATTATTATGTGGTAAAAATCCCAAATGGGAGGATAACTTGTCATGTCCTGGCTGGGTTTCGAACCCATGACATCTGGAATCTCTGGATTCACAGAGTGCCGCCTTTACCACTGAGCTACCGGGACAGACTACTCCGAAGGCGGCTTCACTTACCGGTAGTATCGCTTCAGCGCTTTCTTCCTGACCTCCGGCTCAAAGCTGTCCTTCAGATGGTGCACTAGGAGACCTCTCATGTAGGCCTCTAGGTACTCTAGCCAGTCCATGTCCGCGATGTTAAACGGAAACCTATACATAGATACACAATCAGACGAATTAGAGTTTGAGACGGAACTTGTAGATAGAATCAGAAAAATATTAGAATTTGAACCGGAACCTTGAGACACAATCAGACGAATTAGAGTTTAAAGCTTAGGGAAAGTGTTGCTTTGTAAACTATATGTATATTGATTCTAAATAAAACAATTTATCTTATATTATAATAATATATCTTTTTATTATTATTATTATTATTATTATTATAGGTATATATTTTATTCAATTTTAATATGAACAGTAAAAAAATAAACAATATATATATTATTATTATTATCTGACCTGGTTGCAGGGTTTTCAGTGAAACCCTTACAATTAACACTGCGACCTAATTAGATCTATTGTGACCAGTTGATTCTATTTGATTTTAACGTCCTGACTGAGATAGTCAGGACGGGGGTTTTACCCTCCATTCGCTGGGAATCGTACCAGCTACCCACATTAACCTCACCCAGCCTGGGTAGGGCCGGAAATGGCAGCCTCACGTGTTTGGATGGAACAGAATTTTCTTCGAAAAGTCTGCCCCAGCCGGGAGTTGAACTCGGGAACTCTGGACTACGGGCAGTAGTCACAACCATTACGCCACGGAGGCTGCAACAATATATATAAGTATGTCCTAACTATAGGGCGGGGATATTGTCTGTGGCAATCTCTTCCACCCAACCGTTTAGAGTTTATAATGAGTGTAGAAACCCGAACAATTAGAGTTAGAGTTTGAACGGGACCTTTCTACTATCAGATAAGTTAGTGCTTGACCAGGAACACAAACACAATCAGAATGATGTAGACAATGAGGTTTGAACATAAACTTATTATTAGTAAAAATGAAACATAAAGTAAACAGGCACGGCCGGTGCTCAGGAACTGCGGTACTGCAGCACCCTCAGACAAAAAAGAAAAAGAGATGATTTTCTCAAGTCCTAGCTCGTACACTATGAAAATTATCACTATCAAAATAATTAATGCATAATTATTATGATTGGCGGAAGAGAATGCCAAAGGCATTATCACCACCCTTGATCAGACTTTGTTTACCTTTAATAAATTAATTATACCTTTTCACTGTACCTGTATATAAAAAATTGTAAATAAAGATTGATCAAAATTGTTGAATAATAGGCATGGTAAACCAACTTCAACTCTTTAGATATTGAAAGAGTGACTCTACAAATTCCATTTAGTCCGATTTATGTGGCAGCACCCCAAAACATTTTCCGACTGGGAGCGCCTGAAAGGAAACAAACAATACCCAGGAGATTCTGTTCTACTGTGAATCTAGGGCTTCTGTTTTCCCTCTATCTCTCATCACTCTCGTCAGTCTCAGCACTCACCTGCTCTGAACATCGGGACACACACAATACCCAGGAGACTCTGTTCTACTGTAAATCTACGGCTTCTGTTTTCTCTCTATCTCTCATCAGTCTCAGCACTCACCTGCTCTGAACATCGGGACTCAACCGACTCCAGGCATCTTTCACGTTTCTGTTGTCAAAGTTGAAATCCCGGGAACTGAACGGCTCCAGAGCGTCTGATGCTTTGTCCAGTCGGCGGTAGATGGGGATCAGTCTGAGGGGAGAGAGGGCGGCGGAGATGTCAATGTGATAGTCCATGGAGAGTCGCGTGGTTCGACGCTTTATTGTTGAGGGAAACATTTCGGACTCGAAATGTTCAAAAATAATAATATCCCCTTATTTTCACTGCCCGATTAGAACTATTAAGTCCCATTATTCCAGCAGAAAGCCCAAGACTTATTAGTATGTGGTAAAAATACCAAATGGGAGGATAACTTCTCATGTCCCTGCTGGATTTTGAACCCAGGACCTCTACCTTTACCAGTGGACAGACGTTTCAAACTTTAGTTCCACAGACATTTATGCTCTTATTTTAGTGACAGTTAACATTAGTAGGATATACTTTTCAGAGCTCATTTTAATTATTAATTATAAACATAGGATTAATTTTACTTCTGAGTATATCTAAAGATATTGAAAGTATCAAGCTCGCCGGGAGGCGAGCGCTCGTCAAGTAGCGCCAGCCCACCGGCCTATATTAACACGAAACAGAGTTTATATGTATTTTGTTTTATTGTTTTAGCCCACTTCCCGCTAACTTTTATCACTTTTTATTTCAAATTCGTAATGAGACGCGAAAATAGATCGTGTTTCACGAAAGCGCGAGGTTCCTACGTACAGTTAAAGTCGTTTTCTGGCCACGCCGAAAATCTTGAGTTTCATGAAAATATTCATACAGGTTTTTTTTTTCTTCAGACCAATTTTCTGTCAAGGGTACAGCAATGTGTGCTTGTCGTGGAAAGACGTGAGCTACGTTTTTGGATAGGGAATTTTTATTTCTGCATACCTTTTATAGTTTCAAGTATTTATTTTTTATAGGATAGGAGATATAGCCTTCTAAAATAAAACCGGAAAGTTGCACAGAGCCGCCCCTGGTTATCTTGGAGCTGCGATTCTGGTATTTTTCGAAAGGCCTTACCATAGGAAAAAATATAAAAATATAACCAAAGTATTACACTGGACTAAACTTGAGTTAGGGCCTTTGAAAGGTATACTTATTTTGGAGCCCAGAGCCGTCTATTGTTATCCTAGAGATGTATTTCTGGTGTTTTTAGAAAGGTCTAGTCAAAGGGAATAAGATCACTTCATTTCAGATGGTTGAAACAAGTAGAAAAGTCTTTAAAGCCCTCTAAAGGAATATCTATAATGAACCCTGGAGCCACGCCTAGTTATCCCAAGTTGATGACTGAAGGTTCTTTCTACAGATCTAATTACGCAGAATTATAATACGATGTAAATAAAATTTTAGAAAAATCAGCGACAGTGTGAGACATAAAAAGAAAAAAACTGAATTTAGATTTATGAGAGTAACAAAAAATCTTCGCCTCACATACAACTTAAAATATGGATGGAATATAATCGTCTTTGCTTCATCCAAGCTGCCAGCAGACTGTTTTATCAGAATAGGAATAATAACGTCCTCTAAATTCGTTCAAAGATTTCTACATCACGATAATATTATCATAACAATCATAATTATATTTCAGAGGTAAAACATTTCTTCAAACTCACTACTGAGAGGAAGCGTGCCTCTGATATTATTAGAAAAGTATAAATATTGGCCAGTAAGAGGCAGAATATTGATTAATGTAGATCAAAATAATGATAACTATAATATTATAATAAAATAATGATAAAATGATATTAGTCGACGATCACAGAGTAGTCTCTGTGATCGTCGACTGGTGCAGGTAAAACACAAACTTTGCAAGGTGACCTGGGTTCGAATCCCGGCTAGGTAGAATTTTTACTCTGTACTTTGGATGGGAAAAGGTGGATTGGGTCCCAAATTCTATTTCATAGGTGTATTGGGTCCCACAAGGAAAAAGGTCATGTATGAATTGGGTCCCTTATATTTTTTTTCTATTCATAGGTTAATTCGGTCCCTTGAATTTCCCTATTCGACACTTGCGGAAATCTTTTGTTTACAACCAATCATTTGCGACAAAGAAAAAAGGTTTCATACAGTGTGAATCAAATTTTAGTTCGTACTGGTAGGTGTATGTTATACCTTTGATTTTGTTTGATTGGAAATTGATGCGTAAGTGAATTTTTTGTTATAGGAATTTTGTAGTTAGGTAGGGTTAGGTAAAGTTAACAAGGTGAGATTTCACGGTAGATCACTGACTTCAGTTTGTCGGGTAGGATGGTTGGGTGAGGGGCTTAGGTTAGGTTGAAATTAGCGCAGGCGGTCTAACCCTATCCTAGCCGGCTAACGAAACACAACATTTGTATGTGTTTTTGTGAATTCTATATAGGGACCGAATTCATACGCCAATGGACCCAATTAATACGTTGGGGGACCCAACGTATCAATTGGGTCCCAAATTATGGGACCCAATTCATACGTGACCCTTTTTTCAAAATTATTCTCGGACCCAATTCATACTCAGCCCTTTGGATGGCCGGTTTTTCTTTTATATCTCGTGAGAAAAAAAACAGTAGTTACTAGTTTGAGTCAACCTCCTATGACGGTTTAACTTCGAATGAAGTGAGTATGGTTTAACTCGATCAACATTGATATGTCACAATCTAACTATCGGTCTACCTATACTATGTATGTAACGTGATATAAGATGCATATTTTGTCCAATCGAGCTGAAATTTTCAGGGTATGTTTCATGGATACATGTTTGCCTATTAATTAATAATAAAATTATTAAATTTATATCTAGCCAGCCTCCGTGGCTTAATGATTGTGACTACTGCCCGAAGTCCAGAGTTCCCGAGTTCAACTCTCGGTTGGGGCAGACTTTTCGACGAAAATTCTGTTTCATCCAAACACGTGAGGCTCGCATTTCCGGCCCTACCCACTCTTAGTGAGGTTAATGTGGGTAGCTGGTACGATTCCCAGCGAATGGAGGGTAAAACCCCCGTCCTGACTATCTCAGTCAGGACGTTAAAACCAAATAGAATCAACTGGTCACAATAAATCTAATTTGGTCGCAGTGTTAATTGTAAGGGTTTCATTGGAAACCCCTAATTTATTGAAACACTAGCGGTTTACACCCACCGCTTCGCCAGCCCATCACACACACACAACACACCACACCACACCACCACACACATCACACATCATACACTCACATCACACAAAAACACACACCACACCACACAATCACACCACACACTCACACCACACACTCACACCACACACTCACACCATACACTCACACCACACACTCACACTCACACCACACACACACACACACACACACACACACCACACCACACCACACCACACCACACCACCACACACAACACACACACACATCATACACTCACATCACACAAAAACACACACGACACATACCACACCACACATACCACACCAAACCACACCACACACACACACACACAACACACACACAACACACACATACCACATTCACACCACACCGCACAGAAAAGTAAAAATGTGAGAAAAAAATTGTGTCACAATCCACTTTTTGTCCTTACCCGGCATAGCTCAAGAAGGGCTCATCAGAATTTTGAGATCGATATGTCAAAAGAAAGCTCAGACCCTTGCCTAAAACTTTCTCACTTTGAGTTGATATGTCACTTCAAATTAAAAAAAAATGTCATTT
Organism: Bactericera cockerelli; assembly: GCA_024516035.1. NCBI lineage: Eukaryota > Metazoa > Arthropoda > Insecta > Hemiptera > Triozidae > Bactericera > Bactericera cockerelli. Next base: position 12,872,204 of record CM044960.1, read on the forward strand.
AGGTCGCAATATTTTACGTGTTACCCATCCATTTTTTTACCTTACCTGGCGTAGCTCAAGAACGGCTCATCAGAAATTCGCGATCGATATGTCAATTGAAAGCTCAAACCCTTGCTTAAAACTTTCTGGCTTTGAATTGATAGGTCGTTGCGACAAATTTCGAGAAAAAATGTCATTTAGGTCTAAAAACGTAAAAAAAAATGTGTCGCCCTTCCAAGTTTTAGGACTCGTAATTACTCGAATCCACTATTCCATTTACATCCGCTCTCAGAATCTCAAAAACCAAGTACAAAAGAACCTGGGTAAATACTCGGTACTTTTATGTAATCGATTACTGAAGTACCGGTTCTATGAAATACTCGGTATTACCCATCTCTAATTATTGCCAACAATACTGAAACGGGGTAAAAATTCTGTTAGTGAATCTAGCAGTGGGTTTCAAAATTTGAAAAGATCCAGAAAATTGCTCAGCGCTATTTAGTGTCACTGAAAGGATCACACTTGTTATCTCAAGATTTCTCCTCTCTTCCGAAAGTACTTTAAATTTTCTCTCAGCATCTTTCTAAAGTTTGTTTTTTGTTTGCGGGGCTTGATGGAAAAAGGGCGTAAGTCGATTTACGCCCTTTTTGCATCACCGATTGAGGAAAATCAATTAAATCAAAAAGTAGTGATATCCCCCAAAAAACACTTCGTGTAAAAATAGTCGTCAAGTGTTGGAATAGTTAAAAAGAACTGATATCAAAAACGTCAATTTTCTATGTTTCAAGGAATTATTTTTCACGTAATTAGTCACACAACAAAATAATACTCTTGAAAGAACCATGTTGTATAGTTACAGAACCACGTCCTTGACTACTGCACACTGTTTTGTTAGCAGATTACTACACATAAATTTCAGAACAAAACAGTGTGCAGTAGTCAAGGACGTGGTTCTGTAACTATACAACATGGTTCTTTCAAGAGTATTATTTTGTTGTGTGACTAATTACGTGAAAAATAATTCCTTGAAACATAGAAAATTGACGTTTTTGATATCAGTTCTTTTTAACTATTCCAACACTTGACGACTATTTTTACACGAAGTGTTTTTTGGGGGATTTACTGTAAATTAAAGAACTAACTCATCAAGAAATATGTGTACTTTAAGTCTGATAAACCAACGAGGTAATGTCTTTAAAAGTAATTTTTCTATCTGCTATCAGTTTATCAATATTAAATCAAAATGATTTTACTTCCCCTTAATTATCAAGATTTTATAATGTCTGTAATAGAACATTGGAGCAATCAAATTCGTTACACTCTGTCCCTTACTTGAAGGTCTGTAACAATGGTACCTTGAAGTAATGACATTTTTCGGTTCCAAGTGCGGTTAGCTTTTAGAGAAGGTGGGTTTTTAGTGGGTGGAAATCCCACACCCCAGAATCTGGGTGTCTTTGAAAGATTTTTTCCTGCCTTCCATTAAAAAAAAACCATACCTCAGGGGCTGCCCAGACATCCAGAAGAAGAAATCGAACACGTAGCCTAGCATGTAGTGCAGGAAGAAGCTAAGGACCGTGTAGAGCGCCTTGGAGCCTGTCATGTAGGAGAAGCAGTACATGAGGGCTCGGGAGGGGGGAAAGTTGATACCCACGAGGAAACAGTTGTTCTGGAAGGTCCCCCACTTGATGGGATTGTCCTTGGAACTCACGTAGTTGTACATAGGTAGGCAGTGGGGGTCGGCAATACGACTGAAAATGGTGTTATATAGATGTAAGGTTAAGGCCCATAGTAATTAAGATGTGAATGGGAAAAAACAAACAAGAAAACACTTGTCTTCGCTTGTTGAACTAAATTTCCGCTGGAAACATTCTAATGTTCATGACAATAATGATTATTATTATAGTACCTATGCTTTATTGGGTAGAACAAAAATATAAATATACAGTAAAATACAATGAAATTATAAAGAATAATTAAACAGATTGAGCAAAGAAATAAGAACAAAATAGAGAAAGAAACTAAAGTCCTACCTAAAGGGCGGGGTTATTGCCTGTGGCAATCTCTTCCACCGAACCCTTTGTTATAAAATGATAGTTTTTATGTATCAAGCAAACTAGTATTAAGTACTTCGAACTTGAAATGTGAAATTAAAACACCAAAAGATAAATAGTAAAATACTTAATGAATATAATAACACCTATAGTGTCCACTACTTAAATCTATCCATTTTATCGTATTCCGAAATACGGCGTTATTATTTTTTATGCGCGCCGTAAATTAAAAGTACTTATGCAATGTACAGTGTTTCAAACAAATTAAATAAAATCTTATCTCCTTTGTCCTGCGACACGAGTCCATATAGACTACTTTCGTAGGTGAAGCAGTGTTAGGCTGGTCAATACAGACATCCTGGATTGTATAACGTGGAGTTATTCTCTTTTTTTATAGGACCAATGAGACGAGTAAAGAACACATCATTTTTAATCCATATTATTAAACACCATTTAATAATATATCCATACAAAAAATTGTATGGATATATTATTATATTTTATTTTAATTATATATTTAAAAAAAAGGTAAGTGTGCCCCGGAACTGCTTTCGCATTACTTCAGGGCACTTTACCTTTACATCCATGCCATTCCGGACACGGAAAATTTTGGTCAGAAATTTCCGCTCCGGCCGGGATTCGAACCCGCAACCTCCGGGTCAGTAACCAATGCTCTTAACCACTGAGCCAGTTGAGCCACGGAGGTCGGCTTTAATTATATTTACAGACATTTAAATTAGCTCCATCGGAAACATGGTTTTTAGGGACTTATGGAGGATTTTGGCGTTTTCTTGGCTAAAACGGATAAGGTATAAAAAAAATGTACGATAGTCGAAACCTAAATCAAAAATAAATTTTGTCATTAAAATAATTGGTTAACCCGTGGTTGGCGGACTTTGACGTAAGCATAGAGATATCGAATTTTGAATTAATAGACTCGACCTCTCTTAATGTATAGGTAAAACTCCTAACGAAAAGAGAAATCATTGGTAAAGCCTGATCTTAAAACAATGAATTTTTTACCAAAATCTTACAGAACTTTCAAGAACCACGTTACATAAAAGAATGTGCTTGGTCTCAAAGGGCTGCACATTTAAAGTAACTTTAAATTTATACCAATTTATTCAATTTCTTGGAGAAGACATGGTTTAAGTGGAGTGAAGCGCGAAAAGTTCAAAATTTTAGAAAATGCACTACAAAAGATGCAGAGAAAAGGCGCTCGTTGGAGGTATTTTACTCCTTCAATCGGTCCGAACAACATAGTACATATATCCAGAAATCATAATTGATCCTGTTTTCATTATTTTGTCTACTGTGTTTCTTAGGTTGTTTATTTTTTTTATTAGAGTTTAACGTCGTTTTTCAAATGCATGGTCATACACGGCGGGGGTTTAACCCTCCATTCGCAGAAAACTTACACACCTGCTACCCACATTGACCTCACCCAGCCTGGGTTGGACCGGAATGCCAGCATCACGAAGTCTTCACCTCACTGGACGTTGTTTAACTTCGATGATCCTACGAGAACTAGTGCATTCAACGCGCCATCGACGCTGGCTATCTTAGGTTGTAATTTCTTTTATACAAAGAATTCTGAGCTAGAACTCTGATTGTTAATGTAAATAATATACGTACAATGTCTATTGTACAATTGTACAAGTTATAATAGTAAATTTGTTTCACCTATTCTTCCTAGCAAAGCATTGAATAATTGAATTATTCAATTAAAAATCTAAGGGGCAAGCAAGGACTCTGAATGTTACAGACCTCTCTTTAAATAAATATTCATTTTAAAAAAAATCTAAATACCAAACAGTGGATATTGTAATTAACATTTTATTCATCCATTATTTGTGTTCGTGTAAATCTATCAACTCAATTAAATGATAATTATCTCGTGACGGTCCACTCACCGATTGTAAGCGTCCGCGGTGCTGCACACCAGAGCGTTCACTGTCAGGTCCACCGGTACCAGGTCTGACGTCACGTCTGGGTTGCAGTAGATGGTCCGCACTACGCCGGCGGCGGCACCGGTGACTAGACCGGTGGGTCCGTACAGGTTGTCTATCCACCCGGGGATCGGGTCCTTGAACGTGGAGATTACTGGGGAGGGAGAAGTAATAATATGAAACAGTTTTCACCGGAAATACATAATATGTGTTGGTACGCTCTTCTTACTTTTTCACTTGGCGGGTGTGATGTCGTATTTCCAACCATTCATTATTTCACCAGGCTTTCGCCTGACTTTGTGCTCTCTCTCCCCCAGTCTCCATTCTATTTTCTGTATTCAAATATAAAATGTATATTTCCTTTTCTTTCCAATTAATTATTTGGTTTTCCTTTGTATTTCTTAAATCGATATAACAGTTTGAAGTCCCTTATATGTCCAAATTAGGCATCAGTCATCATTATGCCTCTATTCACTTAACTAAAAACAAAGATTAACAAAGAAGCCGCTTAGATTAATAGAATACATAGAAAATACATAAACTATGTAAATAACTTTAATGACAAAAAGTACATACCAATAGAGGGTCGGAATATGGACACAGGGCAGTCACCACCCTCTTCTGATAGAAGCTGCTCTGAGGCTGCCTTGGTTGTCGTGTAAGTGTTGGCGTTCTCCAACAATAATCTAGCAAGTGAAATAGTCGAAAATTAAACGTAAAATAAAACCCAATTATTTTATTAAAAGTTAAGTGATGGTACATTATTGCAGGATGCGATTTTACATAAATTATAAAACATAGTCTACGAAAATTAATGTTGCTAACCCGTTAACCAAGCTATTAATACAGATAATAATTATAATAATATCGCATTATTATTTATACCACCTGATTATTGGGACTAATGAGTCCCATTATTTCAGCAGTAAAGCCAAGATATATTATTATGTGGTCAAAATCCCAAATGAAAGGATAACTGGTCATGTCCCGGCTGGGTTTCGAACCCGTGACCTCTGGATTACCAGACCGACAACTTGACCGACAACCGGAACGAGAATGTAAGACTTAAAGAGATGAACTTTTAACTGGCATGGTTAGATCGCCCAAAAATAGATGAGAGAAAGGAGATAAAGTTAGTGGCATTCTCTTCCACTTAATGGTAAGTATGCCTGGGTGTATAATATAAATAGGTAAAAGCATTGCCTTTACCTCAGATTACAAAACAATTAGATACACATACCTAATTCATTTTGACGATTTTTACTATCTTATGTTTTGTCTATGTAAATAAAGGTTTTATAATGTGGTGTTGATTGTTTGAGAAAAAATAAATAAAATAAAAATAAGTAGAACCACCCCAAATCTACTTACTTAGTCTTAGCCTGGCTGAGTTTCGGGTCATCTGGACTGAGACTGAGCAGATGCAGCAGCTCCTTGTAGGACGTTTTGGTCGGGTAGATCTTCTCTTCTATGACTCCCTGCATCTTGGCGTGGCAGAAAGCCGTCGAAACATAGGTGAACATCTGTGGATGAAAAGCATGTGTCGGTAGCTCAGCGGTCAAAGCGTCGCGTCATCGTCATCGGTCGGGTACTCCAGAGGTCGCGAGTTTGAAACCCAGCCGGGTAATTGTTATCCTCATAATAAGGATTTTGACCACATAATAAATTGTCTTGAGCTTACTTCTCATGCGATTCATTAGTCCTAATCAGGCAGTATAAAAAAAGCAATATTATTATTATCATTATTATCATACTTTTTACATCTGCATCCGAATCCTCCTGCAACTGGCGATTCTCTATCTCATTGTGACACTAATCTGTACTTACAGATGTAATGTTTGCTCAAGAATTCACAGCAAGGGGTCTCCTAACAAACCTGACCTATAATCATATCCACTAAGGTTAATAAACTTTTATTCTTGAACTTGAATAAGGTACCTCCGACTTATTGAAACTTTTTTTAAAATATTTTATTTACCACCTACTGCTATTGTCTTGATTTTCAGTTAAATGCCCCTTACCAAATTTTCAACTCATTTTTAATACATTCATTTTTAGGTATGATCTAAAAAAAGCGAAACGCATTTTTTCACTATATTCCATTTCTGTGGAACCATCTTATTTTGATGTAAATTGTAAAATGATGTGTTCCATCTGTTTATAAAAGTTTTAAACATCCTTCTTGGGCATTTGAAAATGTTACTTTTCCCATCTTCAAAAAAATATCCAAATAACGACCTTTTTCTTTTACCTACCTAATACTAACAAAAATAATCGCACCAAATTCTCACTAACCTACTTTCCATAGGCATTGATGTCATAATCATACATAAACATCAATTAGGCAGGTACTTATCATCTTATCATACATTCAAATTCAAAAATTCCAAGAAAAAAAAATTAAACAGTAGGTACTAAAAAAAATAGAACCATATTTACATAATATTAGCGGATTCACGGGTCCCATCTATTTATAAATTCATTATCAAAAACAAGGAAAGTCAGCGTTGATAGCAGTCCACTGAAGTTAAGCAACGTCCAGCCACGCAACGTTAGGATGACCATTCAAAATGCAGGGTAAAACCTCCGTCTTGATATGACCATGCAGTTGAAAGGGACGTTAAACACCAACAAACAAAAAATACTGGGAAGATTGGAGCAGCAATAAGTAGGTGTACAATTGTACATTGTTGTTGATCAACAATAAAAGCTCAAGAACACATCAATCATTATCAAAGAGTGGAAAGTGACAGGTGAACCTGACACAATCGGACCTCGTTAAAATTTAAACATTATACTTTGACAAAATCTCAACTTAATGTATATAAGGCTACTGCGAAGGTCGAGAAATGTAAACACAATATTGTGACTTGAAATTTGCTGAATTTGCATTCCTCATAAACATAAAATAATATGGGTCAAATTTTACGACCTATCGAACATCATCAGTAAGTATGCTCATTGTTTCTTTTTTGGCGTAAGTCGTGTGTTATGAATATTTATGTATGTGATCATCTCCTGTTTTTTTCACTTTCAATTACCACGGTCAGTTGGTCAGTGAGAGCCCTCAGACGCAATGACAATTTCCTGCAGACAGTACCTATTGTGATCGGTTACTCTCAATTTTTTCCCTATTTGACGTTCTCACACGTGTATTCGAGGTCCAACAGTAAAGTTCCGGGACAACCCTCTGTTGAAATGCTTGCACCATTGAAACCCGGCACTACATACTTTAAATAAATAGTAGTCCCATTGGCATTATCACCAGCACCTTGATGAAACTTAATTTTTTCTTTTCTTTGCGAATAGGTACCTACTTTATCTTTCACTGTAAATAAAGTCTTGTCTTCAATGTAAATAAAGTTTGGTTGAATTTTTTTTATTAATATTGGTCGAAGCAGAGGATCAGGTCGTCAAGTGTAACTGCAAAAGTTCTGCCGTTCTTATTTTGACCACTTCAATCGATTCAAAATAAGTTCCTTTGAGCTTTTTAAGAACAGAACGTAGTCGCAGCGTGCTGGGACTGCTTGGTCAGACAAACATAAACCATCATACAGAGAGCCACAAGTGTAATTTATGTGAAGTTCCAGTTGCTGGAATTCCAGAGCTCGGGTCTTTTCTTGTGAATCCTCTCTAGAAGTTTGATAAGCCTTTCTCTATAGAAAGTAATATAGTTGGCTAACAATTGGATAATTTTACCAAATTTTTCAACATTCTCGTCTCGTTTTGAAGTGTTTGGACAGATCATTTATCATCTGCAACGCCTTTCAACATTTCTTAAACCAATCGTAAAATGGTCTTCTATCTATACAGATACACATATCAAATCATAACCAAAACGATTTCAAAACAAAATGATTTCAACCCCTACAAAACTAGTTGAATGTACATCAGAATCTCAGTTATGGGAGTCGTCCGAGAACTTACCATCTGAGATAGTACATTAGGTTAATTAATGTACAACCATTCCTGTTTCATAAGTGTAGATAAATAGCAAAACCATGCAATAAGATCTTTCCTGTCTTATGTCAATCAAAATCATTTGATATCACGTTATGAACCAACTGGGGTGATGTGCAGTGCTAAGCAAATGATTATGACTGTAATCTACATCAACAACCTAGTTTAAGTATTCAATGACTTGTAATTCATACCCAGATACCACACACTTAAGTAACATTAGAAATATTAAATCTATTATTGTGATATTCTAGACAACTTGTATTATGCTCTCAAGGGGTATTATTCAACATTTTCTCTTATTTTAAACAATACCACTACAAAAGAGTCGGTAAGTTCAATTAATATATCTATCGCTCTCTCTCTCTCTTTTCTACATCTACCATGTGAAGTAGTGATAGACTCGAACCCAGATAGGACATTGCTTGGTGGAAGAGATTGCCATAGACAATAACCCCGCCCTTTAGTTAGGACATATGTTTTTATATATTTTCTATTCTTTTTCATTTTTATTGTACATATTGTTTCCATTTTTTTCATTGTTAAAATAATTATTTGTATGTACAATGTACATAATGTCCATTTATATCTAATAAAGCGTTGTATAATAATAATAATAGGACACAACGTTTACTTCATGTTCAAATAAAGCTTTCTTTTGCGTTTATTATTCAAAAAGATGAACTTGCAATAATGCTTGCTTTTTCAACCATCCATCAAGTTCAATTCATGGATGGAATGAATCAAACATAATGCTGGACTTGGGTGTGCACTGTGCATCCAGACTAGATGGAATGTTCATTTTGACAAGACAATTTAATCATGTATGAAATTTGATTTTAGGTAAAAGCGATGTTGAAAAAAAATTACCCAATGGGTGTAACTTTCACAAAGCTGTACGTTACAAGTGAAAACCAGGATTTATTTTTATTTTCATATACTTATCTATAATAATTATTTACAAATTAATCGTTTTTTCTTTTTTTAATATCGTGACTCGTTTCAAACTACTTTTAAAATATAAACGATTTTTAAAGTTTAAAGTTCAAACTACTTTTAAAAACGAATGTCTCCAAAGGTGTATTAAAAAAAACTCAGGATGCCGAGCGCCCGAGCCTTTTTTCCTTCTTCTCTTCTTCTTCTTGGAAGAATAAGGAATGTTGACTTAACAGTATTTTGTTTTTTAATGGTTCCTATCCATTTTGGATTTTATGCACTATGAAAGCTGACAGTAATTCATTTTTGTGATATCATGTTGTGCATTTAAATTTTCAAAAAAGATGCTCTTAACTAGATATGGTTTCCATATCTCCTTTTCTTCGACTGTTGCGTCTAGGGAGTGTATTTTTCCTGAGACACTCTAAACTTGTTTGCATACTGGGTTACTAGGTACATGTTTGTTTTTCTTTTCTGTTTCAGTTTTCCACTTGAACTAGAATGATTGCTATCCTGATATAGGTAAGCTTTTAATATACAGGGTGGTCCAGAAAGTTTGCACCAAAATGATAGGGGTAATAAAAGAGACCATTTCCAACAAAAATATTCCCGGACATTTTCCTTTATTTTTTGTCGTTTTCAAAATGGCGGCCAAAACGTGTGTTTTTCAAATATTCCAACTTTGGTTTGGCTTTTGATTTTTTTAATTTTTTTTGTACCACCTAGAAAAAAAAATTGCATCTTTGAATTGAGAATAAAATTTTAATTAAAATAAGTTAAATTAACCCGTTCAATGTTTTCATGATCATGATCATTTATGCTGTCAAGGTTCTGAACGCACATATTTGAAAAACACACGTTTTGGCCGCCATTTTGAAAACGACAAAAAATAAAGGAAAATGTCCGGGAATATTTTTGTTGGAAATGGTCTCTTTTATTACCCCTATCATTTTGGTGCAAACTTTCTGGACCACCCTGTATATACATATAAACAGTTTAAAAACACGTAAATTTCGAAGAGCAAAGAAAAATAACTTTGGTACACGGCCAGTTCTGTTTGGTGTGGTCAAGAGGGAAGAGGAGATAAGGATATGGGAAAAAGGAGTATAGGACGAGGATCAGGAATTAGTTGCATAGTGACCGTTCTTGACTGTGGGCAGGAGTGAGTGACGGAATGATGAAAAAATTTCAGATTTCAAAGGAGAGTGAATTTCAGAGATTGATCGAGGATAAGACGAATGCAATTTGAGGGCGGAATTAATAGACGTTTTTGTAATACTTCTGTGGCTCTTAGTCACCGATTGCGTACTGTGTAAGATAGGGAAAACCGACACTTACCAACGACTTAAGTTATTGATGTTGTCTATTAATTCCGCCCTGAATTTTTGATAGGAAATGGTGTTACAATGTGAAATTTCAAAAACTTGAGTGGGCTCTACTTATTCTGGAAGAGACAGAAGGTTTGAAGGTGAATTTTGAAAATAAGTAGGGAGGTGACTTGGTGCAAAATAATTTATAATTTCATGTTGACATTTCATGAGTTTCTGGTATTCTGTATTAATCTGATGTGTGTTGTTTTTTCAGCTTAATATTTTTCCTTTTTTTCCTGGATCATTTTAAAGATTGTGAGCAGTTGTATTAAATTTATCATTAATAAAATCATAACAAGCATCACAAATTAAAATAATAATAAATTTCAAGATACGTCATACCGGCTCCATGTTGAAACTTCTTGAATATAAATTATATTTTTTATATAATGAAGAATGTAAAAATTTCTAAGGGACCTCCTATTTTGTATTATTTTTTTATTTTTTAATGTCTTGTGCAGTCTTGTGAGGTTGTGCAGCGCTGTGTCATACTGGGATTGCATAGGATGAAGATAAGATGGGCAAGATCATAAAGAATAGGGTTTTAGTGTTGTCTTGAGAGAACTCTTCTGGTTTATCAAATGATACAGCAAGCCTACTTCAGCTCCTATTTTTGACGGCATATTTGACATGTGTGGACCAAGTACAGTTTTGGTCCAGATAACAGCCCAGGTATTTGATTTCCTTTTGCCATCTTATATTCTTATCCTGGAATGATATACTTTCGATGTGTTTATTGTAATTTAGATTTCTACAGTGTAGCTTGAAGACTATCCCTTCTGTCTTCCGAATCATTTTGATCTTCTTTTTATTATAGAAATCCGCCAGTTTGATGATATGATCATGAAAGAGATCTGTGGGGATCTTCCTGTTTTTACAATTGCCTTTCATGTATGTGGCTGTGTCATCACCATAAAGGACATTCTGACTAAAGGAGATATTAGTATGTCTGTGATGTTAATGTTTAAAAGGACAGGCCCTAGAATCGATCCTTGTGGAACTCCTGCGGCTAATTCAGCTCTTAGGGATCTTGCTTCAACCTCAATCAGCTTGGATTGGGCCGAAGATAGCTAACATACCGAGGGTTTTATTTTGAGTGGTAAACGACCAAATCCTAACCTCGCTGGGTATTGCTTAACTTCAGTGATCAGAAATGAACTGGTTTATTTAACAATAATACGTGGCTAGCTCACTTGCTCTTACACATTTGAAGTAAGTATGTTCTATGGTATCTTTTGTAAGCACAATAATTCAATTAAAAATAAGAGGGATTCAACCTTACTAAATCAAGTTTCCTTAATTTTCACTTTAAAAAGCACAGTTCGAGGTTATTCAGGTTTAGAGTTAGTTGGATTCGAGCAAAGATCGCTGAAAGGTTCCGTGCTGTCTGGGACAAGTCTCTTCTCATCTCAGAATTTTCTCGAATATCTTGAGACGAGAAAAGAGATGTTGTATTTTTGTACAAGAAAAGACTAATTAAGACGAAATCTAAGTCATGTCTCGAGTTCACCGGAAACCATTAACTCACCTTCAAACCATCACACTGCTTGGCCAATCTCAAAACCTGGCTTGTGGCAAACAGATTGGATTTGATTCCCACTTGAAGTTCCTCATCGAACCTCATGGTGGCAGCACAGTGGAAGATAATGTTGACTTCGGCCGCCAGCAGGCGTCGGTGTGTCTCACTAAGGCCGAGTCCCTTACTTTCGTTATCACCTGGTATGACTTTGACCTTGGATCTGAAATCTGGTACCTCGCCGTTTAAGCGGTCGAATACCTGGAATGGAAAGTTGTCGTCCGCACATGAAAAAAAGCTCGTAAACAAAATGAGAAAATCAAAATATGTACATAAAATAATGTTTCATGTTCGCTGGCATTCGTTATGAAACTGCAATTTTTTAATACGCCATTTTCTTTAAATGAACATACATATATAAGAGAGGTCTATAACAATCGAAGTTCTTGACCACCCCAATTTCTTTAAAATTCTATTATGCGATTATCAGACCAACGATAGGGTGGTGAGGAAGAGAATGCCGTTGGCATTAGCACCGCCCTTGATCAAGTTTTGTTTTGTTAATTTTAATTTCTATGTATGTATATATTCTATGTTATTTGTAAATAAAACTTGATCAAATATGTTTAATATTAATAATAACGATTTGACCTCTGAGCTACCGGCACAAACAGGACAAGGTCACGCCTACTCACCACGGTGTTGAAGATCTTCTCCATCCTCTCCTCAGGGCTGGTACCCTTCTTGCTCCTAGCCATCACGTAGATGGTTCCCAGGTCAGGGAAGCCCCTCAGCAGCTTGTCCAGCAGGATCTTGCCCATGAAGCCTGTGCCGCCCGTGACCAGAATGTTGGCGCCCCTGTAGAACTCGTCCACGGAGACTGGCGGGCCTTGTGACGTCATGACGGATGTGGGGGGTGCGCTGAAAAATGGGAAAGAGTAACATGCGGGAGTTATTCTTTGTTAGATAAATTGATTTATGTCAGTTTTTGACGTTTAGGGCGGAATTAATAGACAACATCAATAACTTAAGTCGTTGGTAAGTGTCGATTTTCCCTATCTTACACAGTACGCAATCCGTGACTTAGCGCCACAGAGGTATTACAAAAACGTCTATTAATTCCGCCCTTAATGTCAAATTATTGAGACGAGAGTTTTACCCTCCATTCGTAGGAAACGTACCAAGCAGCTACCAACATTAACAACAGCCTGGGTGAGGCCAGCCTCACGAGGGGCGAGGGTTGGAATTTGAATGGATTTCACATTGAGTTGCACCAGAAATATCAAAAATTCTCGGTTAATTTTTTTAAAATAGGTACCTTTAATTGTTTCACAATAATAATTATCGTTCACCTCGATACGTTACGTGACTTACATGTTAATGATCACGCAGTCGCCTGTTAATGACCATGTAATTAGGAGGATATTTCGTCACTTATGTAGATACTTTTAATACTGACATGCATGATTTTCAAATGTGATTAAAAATGTGTAAAGTTAATAAATTTATGTGGGACAAGTAGCTGCGTTAAGTATATTATGTACTCTTTGAAACAAATTAAACTATTCTACAATCTCTAGATTGTATACAAATGTATATACCTACATTTACCTACTCGCTTTCCTAAGCTGGAAGCAATTTCACAAGATTCACGCTACACGTGCTGATCTTAACTGATCTAAATAATTTCCCAAGCCGTAAGCATTTTTCCAAAATTAAAACAGTTTCAAGGTCAGCCTGACTCATTACTAGGAGTTCGAAGGAATCCCTATTTCCATAAATATGAAAATGTTTTTTTTTTTTTTTCGTACGATTCCACTTGATTTCTATGAATAAATTCATAAGTATAACTAGTTATTGAGTGTTTTCTACAATTGCACATTTTTTTTTTTTTTTTTTGAGTTCAGTACACATAGTGTAATATGTACTATAAAGTACATATAAGTAAATTTATATTTAATCAACAGACTGACATCATTATGAAGAAGATTGATGTAAGATAGAAACTAGTAATGAGGTGCAAATTGACCTGGGGGCCTCTGAAGACACACAGGTGCGACGTGGGTTAAGGTGATTACAAGAAAATGAGATCAGGTGACCATGTTGAAAACCAAACCAATGATTAACTCACAATACATTATACCGACTTTGTGTGAAAACCACTTGTTAAGGTTTCTGGAATTACGTAGTCTCATCTCAATTATAATTATTTATCTGAACCGACCTCAGTAACCTGATCGATAAGCCGGCGGACTTGTAATCTAGAGGTCGGTCGTTCGTTCGAGTCTCAAGTTAAGCAAAAATTTAGTAAATCGAGTTTCGAGTAATTGTGATATCACAGTTTTGATTCACACAAATAATATGATAACTTTATTATTTGTTTACCCGAACTTCGGGCAAACTCGACAGTGACTGTATTAGACTTCACTCGATATTGTGTATTTTTTTTTTTTTATTAAGTTATCATATTTGTGTTGATCACTATCGTGATGTCACAACTACTCAAACTCGCTTTACTAAATTTACGTTGAAACCCGGACTTGAACCACCGACCTCCAGGTTACAAGTCCGCCGCCATATCGATCAAGCTACTGAGGTCGGTGTTTATTTTGTTTTGTTCACACACTGTATCTCGTCACGCTACTCAAAATGTATCTCTTGGCACTTGCAGCATAATTACAAGGGACAAACCAGTTAGTTGTGAATAATTATATTACTGGGTAACGTTCCAAGTTGGACATAGTTGCATAAATAATATCCGGTTCTTCTAAAAAAATCACAAAATGGACCGACCGGTTTGAGGCTTCAAGATTCTAACAAAGATCCAAAAGTGCGTCATTGGAAACGGAGCAACACATTCTTGTGTAGATTCTGGGTTTTACCGTCTCACAGCCGGCCGGACGTAGGTCTTGCTTTCTGCCGGAGAAAAGAAATCAGCCTCCGCGTATCCTATGATTAACACACGTAGGTACCTAGTTGAAAGTTACAGCCATATTCTGGATACTATAATTTGAGGAATCTTTAGACGAATGAACTGTTGGGATTCCCATACCAGTTTTGCGTTGTAAAAGCACATAATATAAAATCTTGTTGTTTTTACGCGGACTCATCGCGAACGGTTCAGATTTTATTACTATATGCAGTATATGTGCTTGTATGAACTTTCAAGGTACTTATTTCAGAGTGTTTGAACTTGTAGGTCGCAGGTTTGGTTTCTACAGGAGAAAGAATATCTGACAAAGAACTTGATCCCGGAGTTGTTGGTTTCTTGTCTGTGTCATTTCAAAATGTTATAATAATAAATAAAATACAGTTACAGGACTGTAGGACATGATTACAGAATTTCTCCAAAACGGTTATCTATAAGCTACTTTTGATTATGATTCCGTACATAAGTGGTAGTCAAGTGGTTAACGCTATAGTCTGGTAATCCAGGTAGCGTAGGGATCCGTTGGTTCGAATCCCACCCAGTGCACGAATTTTTCCTCATTAATTAACCACATAATAATAAGACTCTGATGGTTAGGTGGTAGAGCATTAGCCTCGCCCGGTGGTTACCTTCCACTAAAGAGTGTTATTATTATTATTATTCCGCCACTTCAGAAATCAAAAGAACTGTACTTACAAAATAATAATAAAATAAAGATGAGTGATTTTACAAAAAGATTTTACAGCCTTTGTAATTTCGCAGCCATGAAACAGCAGCCACATTAGACGCTTGTGTTCTGTGTTGTAGTTTGCCCATCCCTTAACGTCCTCTCTGATGGGCGAGGAGTGACACAATACTTCCCATTTAGGTACTGGGTCATCACGAGCGCACCAGAAGGTATCCCTCACATACGGCTGGAACCCAATTTTGCTGAAACTTTTATGACGGCTCTGGGAATCGAATGCGGGACCCTCCGCATGGCAAGCGAGTATCTGACCACTGAGCCACTACTACACTATACTAAATTTTACTTATTTTTCCTCACGTGGTGCGAAAGGACTAAGAGCGGAATTAATAGACAACATCAATAACTTAAGTCGTTGGTAAGTGTCGGTTTTCCCTATCTTACACAATACGCAATCCGTGACTTAGCGCCACAGAGGTATTACAAAAACGTCTATTAATTCCACCCTAAGAGTCGAAAATTTCTGATCCCACCGAAATTCGAACCCAGTTTGAGTGTGTGCAAGTCAAATGTGCCCCCAACTCGTACACGTTCACTATTTCTTTTGCGATGAAAATTTATTTTATCCAACCATATTAATTTCCAACTTTTTCCTACCGAAATACTATATCTATACAGTATTGATTTTAGGAAGTTAAAAATATTTCAAGGGAAACTTTTTTTTAAATGAATACTTATTTAAAGAGAGGTCTGTAACATTCAGAGTCCTTGCCCCTTGATATCATGGGAAACTAATCGACCAAATAGATACCCCATAGAAATATTAAGAGCTGAAAATGTTATAGGTACTTGGTATGCAGAAATCATCAAGTTGTGTTTTCAGTGGAAAAATAAGCTCAGCCCCGCCTTGTAATTATATTTTGTTGTGGCTTAAAAAATTAAATCACGTCATCGCGATAAGGTTGTTAAAACTCTAATTCTACCTTCTGATATTTTTACTATTTTTTTCAGCGCATTGATGATGTTGTTGGTGTTTTTCCACGCACGATTTTCTCGATTTGTTTTGAGATATCCTAGTCTGCTCAGCTATTGAAAATAAAAATGTTTTGGGCGTTTAGTTAGCCCGAATTTTCTAAATCAACATTCTAATTATTGCTTTTATGTGGAGAAACATTTTCTATAATTTTATCTAAAGATACGCCCATCCACCTAATAATAGGTGGTATGTTTCATTTTAAATATTTTTGTTTAATAATAACACTGGTCAACATATATTTTTTTTTTTTTTCATAACCAAACTTGGTGTATTCTGGAGATTTTTGGTTAATCAAAGCATGTATGATTACGTAAAGGTCATTCATTTTTCTTATTTTTTTTTAATGATATTTATTTACAGAGGAGACTTAACAATCAGAGTCCTTGCTCCTAGGTCATTAATTAGTTTGGATCAGTTCGTATCTGACCTCAGTAGCATAATCCTAAAAGAGATGGACTCATAACTTGGAGGTCGGTGGTTCGAGTCCCAAGTTGGCAAAAATTTAGTAATGCTAGTTTGAGTAGTTCTGACATTACGATTGTGATTAACACAAATATGGTAACTTGGTCATTACTTAAAATTATTTAGTTTTCTCTATACTGTTAGAAGATCATATGTCAGACAACATGTCAACATATACACCTATATTTTAAAATAAAACAAAATAATTTTGTTACATTGGTACTTCGCATAAAAATACCGACGACCCATTTGTCCATGTTTGAGAAACGGTTAGAAGTTTTTATGTAGATTCATCTATGTACTTCTCAAAACAAAACAAATATCTCTATATCGTCAGCTTGAAAGTAATTTGGACAATTTTTCAGGAGAGCCGCGCAAATTTTTAGCGTGGCGGGCCTTCCTGAAAAAACCTTCCCGCTAGACTGTTTTGCGCTCACAATTGAATTTTTCTACTTTATTGCATCGATAAAACCTTGATTTCACCAAATGAATCTTAAATGTTGATTCCTTCATCGAAAAATCGGAAAAATGACCAACTCTCACTTGGTCAGTTTTTACCTTCTAGTCGACGATATCATACAGCAAACTTTTAGTATGGACTCAACCAGCTACTCATTCTAACCTCACCCAGCATGAGTGGGGCTGGAAAGAGCATCACAAATGTTCGATTTGAATGGAAACTTGTTTTAAGGACAACTCCTGGTTAAATTATATTTTAGTAGCGTACTCTTATCTACAAATAAACCCATATTCATGAAAATAAATACTGTGTAATTTTCGTTTGGGTGCCATATTTGTCCAACATTTAGTTACAAAACTAAATAAAAAACAAAATTTTGAGAACTAAATCTGATCATAACAAACCACATTTTTTTTTTTTTTTTTTGACCCTCTTGGCTGTATGGAATGGCCTTGCCTACCAATGCAAAAAAAAAAAAAAAAAAAAGTGACCCTCATAAAACATGGATAAAACACGGAAATGAAAGGAATACTGAAGACATAAAAAGGAAATTCAAAATAAGGTTGATATTGCAAGCACTGTTAACGCATACATACAATGATAGGTACTTGTTAAACACAAATTTCAAGGTAGGTAGATAATTATGTTTTTCTTCATATTCATTTTTAGCAAGTAGTATATTGAAGGTAAATTTTAATCCTTACTCGAAACAGGGTTATTCTGTGTCTCAAAAAACCCCAATGAGTAAGTAAATAAGTATAGATAATAGATTAACCATTTCTAAATTTCAATCTCGTAAAAACTTTTGAGTACGTAAAAACCCTAAGGAAACAAATTATATTCTCAACTTTCACGGGAGCCATGTTTCCCCCTTTTACTATCCTTATCCTACTATAATAGGGAAAGTGTTGCATTCATCGAAAATTTGACCTACCCAGTTATTCACATTTCTAGGCGAATAATAGCCTCAGGATACCAAAAAAGTTCTTTTCGGACATTGGTCCATGCGTGCGTCCATAAACACGATATCTCGAGAACGGTAAAAGCTATACATAGAGACTCGGAATTTGTTATGGAAGTTGATACCACACAAACTACGAAACATTTGGTTGAAATGAAAATGAAATGACCGCAAGGGTCGTTCATTTGGATTGGTTAAAGATATAGTAAAAAAATAGAGGTTTTTTTTATAGAACCAAAAAAAATTATATAGAAATCTAGAACTTTTTGGAACGCGGTGCCAATTTACCGGTATTTTTGGGGGACCCGGGTAGACAAACTTTTTTATTATTCATCCTAGATTGGGAATAAGACATCTCAAATCCAATGGTTTTGAGCCGCTGATTACGAATTTGATATTAACATTCAGCAAACTATTACTGTTGAGTCATCAGTGGCGGACTTTTGGTTCTTTTTGAGGTATAAGGAAAGTTGTCTGCAAATAATACCTGTTGAGGGAATATTTGCAAATAATTATTTATTTAATAACATAATAATAACAATTACATCATTATTATATAAATTACTTGATTATTTCTGGTATACCTAGTTATTCCGTACAATATTAGTTAAGTAAGCTAAGTATACCAACCTATTGATTATTTTGTGTATTTTCATAAGACATCACCTTCATTCAGAACATAAATTGTCGGAAAATTCAGTTGGCGGAAAATGTTAAAAACAATTTCCGGCTACTGCAGAAGAAAGAACTTGCGGCTGTATTAAGTATGTAATTAATTAGACTTATTAGAGCAATTATCTAGAGGTCCAACCAAGTGTAAATTACTTCAACTATATTAGTTTGTATCTGTAAAAATAAAAAAAATCTACCAAGACCTGATTGGGCTATATGTATAAAGATTTGAAATTTGTCATGAAGGGACAGGGAAAGGATGTGCCACGAAAGTTTTGGTTGAAATCGATGCCGCCAGTGGCATTATTTTAACCACCCTTTGGCGGCATTTGGCGGTTCCAGCGAAACGGTAAGATATATGAAAAAAAAATACAGTTTTTCTTTGAACTCAAAAGTAACAGGGGTTTACTTCAACAGGGATTTACTTAATTATTTTTTTATAACTTGAACATTTTGGAACCCATCCTTAATTTACTTTTATTTTGGGGGGTCTTTTCCATTTATATCCTTCCTAGGGTTTGTGACATATCAAATTCAGTGATTTTCAGGTGATGAATTCAAATTTGATACTCATTTTTCGCTCACTTTGACCGTTCAGTTACCATTCGCGGAATACAACCGCTTTTTGGAATTTTGGGCGGCCTTGCTTAGCGATATCGACTGCTGTTAACCTCCTATGAAACTCCTGTTAAGAAAATAAAAAAGTTGCAGAACTTGACATATTTTCGAGGGATAAGGAAAGTTGTGTGATGTTTACAACAGTTTATTTATATTAAATACCTACCTCAGTAGCTTGATTGATAAGGCGGCGGACTTGTAACCTGGAGGTCGGTGGTTCAAGTCCCGGTTTCAGCTTAGATTTATTAAAGCGAGTTTTAGTAGTTGTTACATCACGAAAGTGATTAACACAAATATGATAACTATGATAACTCAGTTTATTTATATTTAGTTTATCATTTTTCGACATCCATGCAATTAGAGCCTAATTATTGAACGGTGACCCATTTACAAATGCATTTTGGATTTATAAAATTATGAAATATTTGGAGTTCTCTGTGATAAGACTACATAAAAATGACTACAGACTACTGGTGTACCGGACCCCGCAAAATATCGGTGAATTGGGGACGGGTTGAAAAAAGTTTAAAATATCAAACGGCACTGAAGGGCGGTCGAAAGACCACCACTCGGACGGCATCTATAATATTATACAAGACATAAAAGTATACAAGATATTCGGTATTATTTATAATACTTACATGAGTAAATTCACTGATCTTCACCAGAAGTTCAAACTTTTAAATAATAAAACACCGAGAGACAAATTGATTAAAATATACAATAAATTCAAAAGCTCATTTGAAATTTCGAACAAAAAATATGCAAGTTGGTTATTAAAATATGCTCAGTAGGTAATATCAGCAGCTAAATTCCGTTCAGACTTGCCGAAAATAGTACAAAATAGCTGGAACAATTTATTTTTTTTCTCTCAATACAAGACAGCAAGAAAATGAAAACTGATTCGCGAGTGATCTACTTCACGTTAGCTGGAGTAGTGATGGATTTGCGATTTCTGCGGTCATGTGGTTGCGATCTAAGAGTGCACTGATGTGACTGGTGATCTGATTATTAC
Source organism: Bactericera cockerelli (assembly GCA_024516035.1). Lineage (NCBI taxonomy): Eukaryota > Metazoa > Arthropoda > Insecta > Hemiptera > Triozidae > Bactericera > Bactericera cockerelli. The sequence goes on from CM044960.1 coordinate 12,892,803, forward strand.
TCTGGAGCTGGACAGTGGAACGGGGGGGGGGGGGGGGGGGGGGGGGAAACCCCCCTGCGTACAAGGCTGAAGTTAGGCCTCAGGTCAGAAGGGGGTCATTTCTGGTGCTAATTTTCGGAATTTCCGCCTCTTTACTTATACCACTTTCTCTCTCTCTTTCTCTCTCTCTATCTTTCTCTCTCTCTATCTTTTTCTCTCTCTCTTTCTTTCTTTCTCTTTCTCTTTCACTCTCTCTCTCTCTTTCTCTCTTTCTATCTCTCTCTTTCCCTCTCTCTCTCTCTCTCTCCCTCCCTCTCTTTCTCTCTCTTAGTATGTATTGTCAAGTCCCTAAGGATGTATGTTCCCTTCTACATACATGTACTATGTATGCAGTGATATAGGCAATCCATAGATTATAAAAAGGAGAAACAAGAATATCACATTGTCTGACATACAGTCTCCCATACCTTTTTGAATTTAAAATTAATTTAAAATAGGGAAAAATTAGAATAAATCACGCCTCAGGTCAGGAGGGGGTCATTTCTGGTGCAAATTACGGCTAATTTTTGGAATTTCCGCCTCTTTACTTATACCACTTTCTCTCTCACTCACTCACTCACTCTCTCTCTCTCTCTCTCCCTCTCCCTCTCTCTTTCTCTTTCTTTCTTTCTCTCTCTCTCTCTCTCTCTTTTCTTTTTCTCTCTCTCTTTCTCTTTCTATCTCTCTCTTTCTCTTTCTTAGTATGTATTGCCAAGTCCCTAAGAATATTCCCTTCTACATACATGTACTATGTATGCAATGATACAGGCAATCCATAGATTATAAAAAGTAGAAACAAGAATATCACATTGTGCAACATACTGTCTCCTAAACCTTTTTACTTTCCTTATCCTATAATAAGGAAAGTATTGTATTCGTCGAAAATTTGACCTACCCAGTTTTTCACATTTCTGGACGAATCATAGCCTCAGGATACCAAAAAAGTTGTTTTCAGCCATTGGTCCGTGCGTCTGTCTGTGTGTCTGTATGTCTGTGTGTAAACAGGATATCTCGAGAACGGTAAGAGCTAGAGACTTGAAATTTGGTATACAAATTGATTTTATACACCAGACGAACCACGAAACTTTTGGTTGAAATGGGTCGCAAGATGCGGCCGCAGGGCCGCAAATATTGGCCGCAACCGCCGCTTCTTTGAATTGGTTAAAGATACAAAAATAGTTGGAGAACATCATTTTCTCGGATTAAAAAAATAATAGGGGTTTACTCCGATCATTTTTTTGATATCTTGAACTTTTTGGAACCCGGCCCCAATTTACCGGTATTTTGGGGGGACTCGCTTGGACTAACTTTTTTATTGTTCACCCTAGATGGGGGTTGCGACATATCAAATCCAATGATTTTGAGGTGCTGATTACGAATTAGGCACTGATTTTTAACTATCTGTTGCCGTTTAGTCACCAGTGGCGGAATTCGACTTCTTTTTGGGGGATAAGGAAAGTCGTGTGATGTTTACACCAGATTTTTTAATTTAAAATTAATTTAAAATAGGGAAAAATAAGAATAAATCACGCCTCAGGTCAGGAGGGGGTCATTTCTGATGCAAATTCCGGCTAATTTTTGGAATTTCCGCCTCTTTACTTATACCACTTTCTCTCTCACTCACTCTCTCTCTCTCTCTCTCTCTCCCTCTCTCTTTCTTTTTCTTTCTTTCTCTCTCTCTCTCTCTCTTTCTTTTTCTCTCTCTCTTTCTCTTTCTATCTCTCTCTTAGTATGTATTGCCAAGTCCCTAAGAATATTCCCTTCTACATACATGTACTATGTATGCAATGATATAGGCAATCCATAGATTATAAAAAGTAGAAACAAGAATATCACATTGTGCAACATACTGTCTCCTAAACCTTTTTGAATTTAAAATTAATTTAAATAGGGAAAAATAAGAATAAATCACGGTAAATGGTCCAACAGACAGTCTCCCCAGACCTTTTTGAATTTGAAATTTAAAAAGTTCACTGATCATTGGAGAAAGTGGGCATTAGGTCACTACTGTGGTAGATAATAATAATGTACCAAAGCAAATATATCCATAGATCCCGCCAATTTCTTAATTATTATATTACAATCCATCATGAACATTTATATTAGATTATAGTTGTATGATGGTGGGTATAAGGTATGGGCTGTGAAATTTCTTCGCGCATGTTAGGGAATGGATGATTCCAGATTTTTAATAATCTTCAGTCTGGAGGCCCCAGGCCAATTTATTGAGGCTACACCAAATCTATGTACAAGTTCAAAGTACCAATGTAAAGCTGTACTTTCTTCTTTTTTTCCTTTTTTTTTGCGGTGTCGTTTCTATTGGATCTTACAGAAGTTACAGATAAATAATAATGTGCCTAGGATCGTAATAAGACCCATTATCTAAGAGTTTTAATTATACATATATAACTAGCTAACTTCCGGCACTTTGTTGCTGTTGAGGTTTTTACCCTTGCCTGATTTTTTCTTTTTTCATTTTTCGAAAAATTACGTAAGATTTATTTTAGTTTTAGAATGTCTCCTGGATTTGTTTTTGAAATTTTATCAAAATAAAACTTGGACACCCTGTACAGTGTACATTACATTACATTACATATTACATTATCTACCCAGATAAATTTGTAGTAACCACAGCAGAATAATGTTACGACGACGTTTTTCTTTTACTTGGCGAAAAGCAGTATCACCGTAAATCATAATCTAGGATGCACAAATTGCACAATCATGTGTCATTCAAATTAGAGATGCATTTATTATATTTATTCAGATCAATGTTCTATGGAGAACCTTCACTTTATATGGACAATGGGCATGTAAATCACATAGACCTAGGGCTTTACACTCTTCACAATCAATCTGACTAGGTCAACAACAAAAAAGATGACATTTCTTCTGTCTTGTCCATTAGTACAGAATATTTCTACATAAGTATGTAATTCATTCAGAAGTTCATAACCTCCTGATCAACTTTGGTTTTGTGTCTGTCTGTTAACTACATTCCTTGTAACGCGCAAATATCTGAGAAACTAATGTACGGATTTCGACAAAATTTTGTGTGTGACAAAATATTGGCACACTATGATTAATTTAAAAAAAGCTATAATTTCAATAGAAAAGAAAGAAAAAGCGGATAACCTTAAGGACCAGAATGCTCGTACCAATATCAATGATAGTTGATACATACTCCGTAGCATGGCATTTGATTACTATGCAATACTATATGTACGATCATTGGGGTGAAATGTTAGTACGCCTCCTCGTGGTTCACCCTGGGCAACGCATTGACATGCGGCTAAGGTACTGACAATTTTGGCGATCAGACAATCACTGTCGTCAGATTTCCCGATCAAGTTTATTACATAATTATGTCTTCTCTTTTTGAGATGTGTAATAAAGCCATACGATAAAATAATAAAATAAACTATGCAATGCGAAACATCTCGACTTCCAATCCCAGCTGACACAAAAAAGGTGCTGTGCAAGAGAATCGATAAATTAGAGCACAATATTTACGCGTATGTATGACTATTTATGTAATCTAGATACATGACTTTCTGTAATGGAAATTTTATTTCATTGACACGTCCGCATCGCAATGAATAGACTAAATAAATAATTTACTACGCCTAGTTTTGAGGTTAATTTAAATTTATTCTATACTCTCAATAATTATGGTAACACAGAATTCGCAGGATTTTTGTGTTTTTCCAAATATGTATACATATTTGCGTTATATGCTGAAAGTAGTGTAAACAAATATCAAAATCATTCCAAGCAAGGACAAATTGAATTCGTTAATTTTCTTCATTTTTTAATACCTACGATGTTTACCTTTCAGTTTTTAAAACACTTTTTAAGGCCTAAAAGCTTGAATTTATAAAGATAATAATAATAAATAAAAAATCTAATAAGGACAGTTCCAAGAACTAACTGAGTTTCGAACTTTGAAATATCAGTACCCCGTTCCAGAAACACTCTCCATCTCAAATTCCCTGAACTTCGGTTTCAACCGTCACACAACGCACTCTGATTATTTCCGATAAATTTCTAATATTAGAAATCGGAAGTATTTATTATTGCTTTCGAATCAACCAGAGTGCGTTGTGTGACAGTTGAAAGGGAGATCTGGGGATTTTGAGAGTGAGAGTGCTTTCTGGAACGAGGGCCACATGACCGTTGAACAGCTGATTTGAATGATGATTATTAATTAGGTTCATATTAGTCACCGCATACATAATAATAACATGAAATGTATCAAACAGGACGGTGTAGGAATTGAACGAGGTATTCCGACTTTTCTTATTTTTACAATAAGTTACATAGAATATAGATAATAAAGATACAAGCATCACTGAGATGTCAGTTAAATAAATAAAAAAATAGCATTGAACATAAAGAAAAGACATTGTAAGTACTTTCAAGTTCCAAGGAATAAATAAAATGTAAATATAATTGAAATGACCTCAGAAGCTTGATCCAATAGTCAACGGACTCGCCTGAAGGTCGCTGCTTCGACTCCTTGGCCTCGGAAATATTAATAAATGTTTTTTTTTTTAAGTTATCATATTTGTGTTAATCACTTACGTCATATCACAACTACACAAGCGTGACGTCACGCTTGTGAATAACTCAAATATGATAATCACCACCACACGTATATGAAAATAAAAAATGAATTGTTTGGATATTCATACAAAAGTTGGTTCTATTTCTGGGTATGCTAATCTCGTCCCATTTTTGATAACCTTTAGCTTACCTTTGAGATTTTTCTCATATGATCGTTAAATAATAATAAATTCTTTCAATGTATGGTCAAAATTGTTGGAGCATAAAATTTTAAATTGAATAAATTTGTTGAATTTACAAGGGAATTGTACAAAAGTAAGACATCTAACTTTTTGAGAAAAATACCACCATGTGACACTCCTTTTTTGGGATTTTTCAAAATTCAGCTCGACCACGCCCACTGGGATTTATGTTTTGGCAAGTGGCGTGACAAAATATACGAAATTGTTTTTAGGGCGCTTTCATTTTCATTCCATCTTTAAAACTCGACATATGAACAATTGCACAAAATAATTATTCATTAGTTATTGACCTAATATAAGTTCTTATTAGCGTAAGCCTACATTATCGAGCAAAATATAAAGTAGGTTACGCATATACAGGGTATTTCTCAAACTCTTATAGAAATATTAAAAAAAAAATCTTTGGTGAATTTTGCGAACTACAAGTACCTACATCATTGTGATAATGGAACACACCTTTGTAGCGTAATTTTCAACAATTATTACTGTCAGATTAATTTAAAATCACAATTTCAATTAGTTTGAAAATACTGCTTCTTTTTTTTTTTTTTTTTTTAAGTGGGGTTTAACGTCGCTTTCAACTGCCATGGTCATATCATGACGGGGGTTTTACCCTCCATTCGCAGGAAACTCACAAACCTGCTACTCACATTGACCTCACCCAGCCTGAGTGGGGCCGGGAAAAGCCAGCGTCACGAGAATTAGAATTTGAATGGTCACCCATCCAAGTCTTAACCTCGCTGGATGTCGCTTAACTTCGGTGTTCTGAAGGGAACCGGTGTATTCAACATGCCATCGACGCTGGCTAATATACTGCTTCTACTGCATTGTAAATTGTTTTAAGGTCACAGAACTACCCGGTGCTTTGGTCACCATGCGTCTGAGAGGAAGCTGAAGCTTTGGCCTCGATCCAAAAGCTCTCTCACTTTCATAATTCCAAAAATCTCCCTTTTCACTGTGTAAATGAACGAAATTTCACGGTTGAAAGGGAGATTTGGGGATTCTGACACAGAGAGAGAGAGAAAGAGTACTTTCTGAAAGAGGGCCTTGTCCTTCCTCACCCATGAGAGTGGGGTGTAATGCAAGACTGACAAGCTTTAATAAGTTACCATATTTTTGTTGAACACAATTTATTACTCAAACTAGGTTTAATAATTTTTACCAAAATTGGGACTTGGATCTCCAACCTCCAGGGTACAAGTCCGCCGCCTTATCGATCAAGCTACTGAGGTTCGGTCGGTGGCAAAAATTCATACAAACCACTAAAATAGCCCCTTCAAGGTAACATCATGTAATTTCAAACCACAAATCCGTCGAGACTTGTCTCATCACCACCAAATTTTCTTAAAGCCAACTAGTAAAATACAGTGTTCGCAACACTTAAAACTCTACCTTATTTAGGCTATCGTATAAGGATTGTAACAGTGAAAATTCAAAGTACATAGAAGAAAATAGAATATACCTACGAACTAGGGGATTCAATCCAGAAAAATCTTTAGTTTTTTTAAAGTGCAAAAAAGCTGAAATTATTTTGAAAAGATGAATTCCTAAAAAATGTGGATTCCTTAAAACAGCCTAACCAAAATTGAATACATCCCTAATACAAATCGAGATATCCAAAAATTCCTGAACAACCCTGAAAGTAAAACGAACGCTGTCCTGTAGAAACTAAAAACTTTTAGTAAAAAGCGCCGTTACGTAAAATGCAATGTGCTGGGACGACATCTTCGAAGATTGTCAAGATGAAGTACGAGATGACCCGAAAGATCCAGTCGTGTTCGTGTGTAAGCCGGTCCGTAAGGCCGAGTATGACCGAAGAGAAGCCGAAGTAAAACGAAAGAGACGAGCGAAAATGGATGGGAAGGGGGGTGGGGAGGGTAGTTCAGGGGACTATGTGAAAAGAAAGAGAAGAGAGGAGAGGAAGAGAAAAGGGGATGAGGATGAGGAATATGCCAAGAGAAGACGAAGATAGAAGTAGGAGTAAACAATTGAACTGCAGTAATGTGTTTTAATTTTACAATTTTATGAAAAAGGCGCCCAATAAATAGTTGAATTTACGAGGAAAATGTTCCAAAGTAAGACACCTATCATAGAGTGAACCATGTTGCAATGTGCAAATAAAAATCAGCAAAGACAGCATTGTGAATATGAATAGGTCTCGTCGGATCACTGAAGTTGTGTGGTTATGGAGATGGTTTGGATAATCGCCCGTATTGTGATAATGAAACCCCACCTCTGTGACGATGGCAATCCAACATCTGCTGTTAATCCGGTTCCACTTAGTACTTTTTAATGTTATATTAGTTACTTCCCTTAATGTTTTTCCTATACAGGGTGATTAAAAAAAGTAGGTAAATCCGATAACCTATGGACCATTTTAGGGGGGATCAACTCTATAACAAAAGGTGCGAAAATGCTTTCTAACGGAGTGGCACGCCCCTCAAGTTGAAAAAAAAATACATCGAATATTTTTAGTTACTTTAGTTTAGTCCAAATACCTTTCGTTTAAGGTATTGGGACGGGATAAAAAAAATCACTCTCAATACAAGATGTCAGTTTTCTTTTGACGTGAAAAGCTTTTCCATCACTCTTTCCCGGACTAACACAGGGGGAAAAAGTGAAAGAAATTTGCTAATAACTTTTTGATGGTTGAATAAATTTGAATTTCGTTTTCGTCCAATTAGGACCATAATGTCAAAATTTCTTTATGCACAAAGAAGGTCGGAATATTTTTTTTTTTTCTCTCTAACCAACACAAGTACTAGAAATTTGAAGTAGAAGGTTTTTACTAAGACTTCATTGTGGAACTAATACAAGTTCCATGTAAATTCTGAGACAATTTAGGAAAGTATTTTAATTATGCACGTACGAGAAATAACCAATAAAATTCAAGATTTCCCTTCATAAAGATATCTTGAGGATCAATTTATCATTAATATGTTCAAAATCTATTGACTGTGCCAAAAGTAAGTGTAAATAGGTAGTTTATAATGTATTACCACTTGAATTGCAAATGGTTTACAGATGTGCATCTTTTTGTGTACATAAACAAAAATAGCATATTTATTTAATCAGTATCACATTGAAGGCTAAAGTAAAAAAATTCATCTTCAAATTTCAAGTACTTGTGTTAGTTTGAGAAGAAAAAATATTCTGACCTTTTTTGTGCATAACGACATTGTTTCTATTTGGATGAAAACGAAATTCAAATTTAATCAACTATCAAAAAGTTAAAACCTAATTTCTTTCACTTTTTCCCCCTGTGGTCGCCCCTGAAATATTGATTGACAAGCTTTTCAGGTCAAAAGAAAGCTGATATCTTTTAATGAGAGTGAATTTTTTATCCCGTCCCAATACCTCAAACAGGTAAGGCGTAACTAAAAATATTCGATATATTTTTTCATCTTGAGGGGCGTGCCACTCAAGATGAAAAAATTAGAAAGCATTTTCGCACCTTTTGTTATAGAGTTGACCCCCCCTAAAATGGTCCATAATATATGTGGTTAACGGATCTACCTACTTTTTTATCACCCTGTATATTGAAATATTTTCTGGATAAGGCGTGAAACAGGTTTGATAGATTCATAGTTATAGTAAGTAGAGCCCATTTTATATTTATTTTATCTCCATCAATTTTCTTTTTAAATTGAATACAATGAATAATTCTAAGAAATGAATAAATAAAACACGAGTTAATCAATGCCAATATATTAAGCAGGTAAATAATCAAAGTCTTTCATTTAATAAGTAGTAAGTAAAGACGACTACCACAAATTTAAATAACCATCTTTCTATAAATAAATCTAAGAATTCAACTATTGAGCATCTTAATGAAATGCAAAATACAAACGTCAATAAAATATCTAGGAAATGCGTAAAAATAATGGATAGGAGTTTGGTGATAAAATTGAAATATACACCAATATTAAATAAACTATTTATATAAATAAAGATTTTATTACGAACTCAATTTATCTTCTTGGTCATATTGGACAATTATGAATCAATGCATACTAAAACAAATTCATCATGGATATCTTTGATTACTGTAACGTTGATTATTTTAATGTTGTTCTATACAGGGTTTCTTATTCTAGTTGTTCCTTAGCAGGTCTTGAATAATGTGCTAGTTTTTTTTCTCAAGCAATCAAGATATCTTGTGCGGGTAATTTTGAACTGCATATAAAATGGTAATATTCTTTGGTTAAGTAAAGAAAAAAAAATATCAAGTTATTTCATAGATAATATTGTGTTCTATTACATTGAATGAGATTTGATCATTTTCGTAGTCTTTGGTGGCTACCATTTGTTCAGTGTTGTGTAGTATCAGCTTGTGTTCAGCTGCTGTATGAAATGTTGTGTACTATCAGCTTGTGTTCAGCTGCTGTATAAAGTGTTGTGTAGTATCAGCTTGTGTTCAGCTGCTGTATAAAGTGTTGGGTAGTATCAGCAAGTGTTCAGCTGCTGTATGAAGTGTTGGGTAGTATCAGCTTGTGTTCAGTTGCTGTATGAAGTGTTGTGTAGTATCAGCTGCTGTATGAAGTGTTGTGTAGTATCAGCTGCTGTATGAAGTGTTGTGTAGTATCAGCTTGTGTTCAGTTGCTGTATGAAGTGTTGTGTAGTATCAGCTTGTGTTCAGCTGCTGTATGAAGTGTTGTGTAGTATCAGCTAGTGTTCAGTTGCTGTATGAAGTGTTGTGTAGTATCAGCTGCTGTATGAAGTGTTGTGTAGTATCAGCTTGTGTTCAGTTGCTGTATGGAGTGTTGTGTAGTATCAGCTTGTGTTCAGCTGCTGTATGAAGTGTTGTGTAGTATCAGCTAGTGTTCAGCTGCTCTCTGAAGTTTTGTATAGGTATCAGCTTGTGTTCAGCTGCTGTATGAAGTGTTGGGTAGTATCAGCTAGTGTTCAGCTGCTCTCTGAAGTTTTGTATAGGTATCAGCTTGTGTTCATCTACTGTATGAAGTGTTGTGTAGTATAAGCTTGTGTTCAGTTGCTGTATGAAGTGTTGTGTAGTATCAGCTGCTGTATGAAGTGTTTTGTAGTATCAGCTTGTGTTCAGCTGCTGCATGATACATGTGTTTAGATTATTTTGTTCAGCTCCTTTATGAAAGCCAAGGTGTTCTGTAGTATCAGCTTGTGTTCAGCTGCTGCATGATACATGTTTTTATATTATTTTGTTCAGCTCCTTTATGAAAGCCAAGGTGTTCTGTAGTATCAGCTTGTGTTCAGCTGCTGCATGATACATGTGTTTAGATTATTTTGTTCAGCTCCTTTATGAAAGCCAAGGTGTTCTGTAGTATCAGCTTGTGTTCAGCTGCTGCATGATACATGTTTTTATATTATTTTGTTCAGCTCCTTTATGAAAGCTAAGGTGTTCTGTAGTATCAGCTTCTCAGAGAGGCAGAGTTGCACTGCCATGGCCGCATAGGGGGACAAGTTCGAGTCTTTCAGTCTTTCCTGGTCACTCTGAAAGAAAGAGAATTGTCACGTTCATTTCTAGAGAACTTGGTTTAGATAATTTGCTCTACATGATAAGTGTAAACGAATTTTACTTGTTAATCAATTTTAATAATTATAAAGTTATCATATTTGTGTTAATCAGTCTTACTGCTTAAGAGTTATCATTTGTGGTAATCACTTTCGCGATATCACAACTACTTATTATTATTATTAAACATGTTGGATCAAGTTTTATTTACAATAAAGTAGGTACATAGAATATTTACATAGAAATTTAAATAAAACAAAACTTGATCAAGGGCGGTGTTAATGCCAACGGCATTCTCTTCCACACCACCCTTCAAACTCGCTTTACTAAATCTACGCTGAAACCGGGACTTGAACCACCGACCTAAAGGTTACAAGTCCGCTGCCTTATCGATCAAGCCACTGAGTATTGTTTGTTATAGTAGTCACCGTGGCCGAGTATCACTAGGCTCGCACTCACGGTGACCTGGCTTAGAATACGAGGTGGGTAGAAATTTTTCAACTCTGTATTTTGGATGTCCCGGGTCCCACTCATACTCCGTGAGTAAAAATGAACGGTTACTCGTATGAGTATCCTACTCGTACATGAACTAATCTTAATTATGAACTGGCCTCAGTGCTGAGCACATTGCCTCGGGAAGATATCCTTGGAGAAGTGTTTTATATATTGTAAAAATATAACTATTGATATACTATTATTCCTCATAAAAAAACTTAATTAATCATTGTTCATCGTCGATCAGAATTGACGTCATGTTTCTTGCACATTGCATAATTAGACAATTCACGGCGCCTATACAAACAGGACAAGCTTTACAGTTTACGCAGTAAAAAAATAAAGTATTTAAAAAATACAAATAATAATAGGGATTTACTTTCTTTTCTTAATATGCTGAACTTTTCGGAACCCGGCCCCAATTTACTGGTATTTTGGGGGGGTTCCCGCTTTGGCTACCTTTTCTATCAGTCTCTCACCTCCACAGTGGTGGGGTAGGCGCTGAGCAGCAGCTTGATCCGGGTAGCCAGGTACTCTCTGGTCTTGGTCTCGTTGTAGTCATCCACCCGCCCGGGGAACTCCAGCAGACTCTGTAGCTCCTCCTCCCTCCTCTCCAGGTGAGAAGCCACTTGTTCTGGGGAGACAAATGTGATCGGATGAATATGACAAGAAGCTACTTGTTCTGGGGAGACAATAATAATAATATCACCTTATTTATACTGCCCGAATAGGACAGTTAAAGTCCCAATATTCCAGCAGTAAGCTCAAGACACATTATTATGTGGTAAAAATCCCAAATGGGGGAATAACTTGTCATGTCCCGGCTAGGTTTCGAACCCACGACTTCTGGAATCTCTGGATTCACAGAGTGCCGCCTTTACCACTGAGCTACCGGAACAGACAATTCATCCGATCACAATAATGTGATCGGATGAATATGACAGGAAGCCACTTGTTCTGGGGAGACAAATGTGATCGGATGAATATGACAAGAAGCCACTTGTTCTGGGGAGACAATAATGTGATCGGATGAATATGACAAGAAGCCACTTGTTCTGGGGAGACAAATGTTATCGGATGAATATGACAAGAAGCCACTTGTTCTGGGGAGACAAATGTGATCGGATGAATATGACAAGAAGCCACTTGATCTGGGGAGACAACTGTGATCGGATGAATATGACAAGAAGCCACTTGTTCTGGGGAGACAAATGTGATCGCATGAATATGACAAGAAGCCACTTGTTCTGGGGAGACAAATGTGATCGGATGAATATGACAAGAAGCCACTTGTTCTGGGGAGACAAATGTGATCGGATGAATATGACAGGAAGCCACTTGTTCTGGAGAGACAACTGTGATCGGATGAATATGACAAGAAGCCACTTGTTCTGGGGAGACAAATGTGATCGCATGAATATGACAAGAAGCCACTTGATCTGGGGAGACAACTGTGATCGGATGAATATGACAGGAAGCCACTTGATCTGGGGAGACAACTGTGATCGGATGAATATGACAAGAAACCACTTGTTCTGGGGAGACAAGTGTGATCGGATGAGTATGACAAGAAGCCACTTGTTCTGGGGAGACAAATGTGATCGGATGAGTATGACAAGAAACCACTTGTTCTGGGGAGACAAATGTGATCGGATGAATATGACAAGAAGCCACTTGTTTTGGGAAGACAATAATGTGATCGGATGAATATGACAAGAAGCCACTTGTTCTGAGGAGACAATAATGTGATCGGATGAATATAATTTTTTCATTTTCATTTCTTCTCAAATAATTTGAGAAGAAATGAAAATGAAAAATTATTGATCGTTGTAAAGTAATTTTGTTTTCTTCGATTTCCAACCATTTCCCTAACATTTTTCTCAATAGTTTGACATCTAATATTTTCCTCAACTCTCAAATCCGCAATAACTTACGAGTACAAGTAGTCTAATTTTTACTTTTAGGGTGAAAATTAATAAAAATCGGACACTAAAGATAGACAGAGTTCATAGTTAAGCCTTGAGAAACACACATGTATTACGTATTACATTACATCAATTAATTCTACCCCTGCTTTTATACTAACGTCTATTTGTTTGTTTATTCACTTATTAGTACCTTTCTCTAGGCAGGAATCTTTTTATTAGCATGCATTCTTTGTAATTAGCTTCCACGTGTGGATGAACTATTATTAATGGAAGAAATTAGAGTTAATTATTTCCTACTATTATCAACTTCATTAGAAAGGAACCAAGTCTGCAGATCCGTGTTAACTAGCAATTTTCTGGACAAAATCCAGAACCTTCGTACTTACAGACCTCCAACCAGGAATATCTCTCACAATTAGATAATAGAGAACAACTATATTCCAGGTAGTTGAGAGTTCATTCATTCTGAAGATTTGCATAAAAAATTCAATTCAGGATAAGAGAAGATTATCTAGATGTAATTTTATAGATACATTCACAATAGTGTACATGTAGTAATTGTAGTACACTATACATTCAAACCCAAGTTGTGGGCACAAATCCATTAAAAAGATTTAGTAAATAATTAGAAACTCAAGAATGAAGAATCAAGACAATGAATTTTAACGGAACTTGATCAAATTTTCTTCCAGCCTCTAGTCTGCCAAAAATATTGCACTTCCTTTTTTAGTTCGCGGGTCCAATTCCCGCCCAGAGTAACATTTTGGTCCTTTTTAACCATTCGAGATGATATAACCTCAAAAGTTTAATGTTCTTCTACCCAACCAAAAATTGTTACGTTCCTTCCAATCATAATTTAAGTATTCAGCATTCGCCCTTTCTGTTACCGGTATTTAGAGGATCCCATATTACCTGAAGAATCGGAATACGATTGTACCTGATACATTTATGTTTGGGAACATAACAATCGCATACAGTAATTATTACGAGAGAAACAATGCACTGGTTCTCACACATGTAACATACTTCCTTAATATCCTCGTTACGAAGATCATATCCTGATTGATGTTATGTATTGTTCATGTATGCACTCATGTAATTGCTACAAATGTAAGTATTCTATGCTTAAAATAATTAGGATAAAAATATATAGGTACGTTATAAATTGTACGAATAAGCCTGATTTAGTGTCCCGATATTTTTTGTAAACTTCCGTTTTTATATTTCCCCGTTATTTTTTCTTTTGTTATCTAATAGAAGGTAAAGTCATGTATTTTTTCGATACTCTTACAGATAATCTTTTACACTCAAACCCTGTATTAATACATCCATACTCAAACAAACGGTGAGCAAACACATAACGCAAACTGTAGTAGAGGTTCCTATGATAATCGTTATAGGACTAATCTCTATAGGGCCTTGGTATGTGGTGATGTGGAACAACATTCAAAAGCTTTAAGTCCGAGTGTACCTTTCGATAAAAATCACAGGCTAGTCACTTACCCCTCGTCATGTTGAACACCCTCAGGCTAGTCACTTACCCCTCGTCATGTTGAACACCCTCAGGCTAGCCACTTACCCCTCGTCATGTTAGTCACTTACCCCTCGTCATGTTGAACACCCTCAGGCTAGCCACTTACCCCTCGTCATGTTAGTCACTTACCCCTCGTCATGTTGAACACCCTCAGGCTAGTCACTTACCCTCGTCATGTTGAACACCCTCAGACTAGTCATCCACCCCTCGTCATGTTGAACACCCTCAGGCTAGCCACTTACCCCTCGTCATGTTAGTCACTTACCCCTCGTCATGTTGAACACCCTCAGGCTAGCCACTTACCCCTCGTCATGTTGAACACCCTCAGGCTAGTCACTTACCCCTCGTCATGTTGAACACCCTCAGGCTAGTCACTTACCCCTCGTCATGTTGAACACCCTCAGGCTAGTCACTTACCCCTCGTCATGTTGAACACCCTCAGGCTAGTCACTTACCCCTCGTCATGTTGAACACCCTCAGGCTAGTCACTTACCCCTCGTCATGTTGAACACCCTCAGGCTAGTCACTTACCCCTCGTCATGTTGAACACCCTCAGGCTAGTCACTTACCCCTCGTCATGTTGAACACCCTCAGGCTAGTCACTTACCCCTCGTCATGTTGAACACCCTCAGGCTAGTCACTTACCCCTCGTCATGTTGAACACCCTCAGGAACGCCAGCAAGGGCCCCTCGACGCCGCAGTCCGGCGCGCGGCTCAGAATGAAATCGGCGGTGGCCGAAATCCGGAGTCTATTCAGAAGCCGGATGCGAGACTCATAGGCTGGATCGGATTTGGAGATCCCCAGCAGGATCTTGACCCCGTCGTTCCCGTTGTCCGGATAGTAGAACCCGGAGTGGACCAGAAAGTCGGCGTTACGCCGGACCCCGTAGAAGATGAACACCTGTGAGCCGGCGGAGAAGTGCCGGTGAGAGAAACACTCGGAGACGTGGTGGACTGGGTTGTAGTAGGTGAACACCTGGTGGGAGTAATGCAGGGCGGAGTGCGCATGACAAATAGTTTCACTTGCAAGATTGACAGTTGAAAAAAGTTTTTTTTTAGTAGGTTTGTCGAACTTGAGTTACTGCTTCAGCACTATTCCATGAAGAGCACACTCTCAAAAACTTGTAGAACACAGAGGACTTGAAAAAAATGTCCAATGATCCGAATATGGTAATGATGTCAGTAAATTCGTTAAGAAAAAAAAATCCTTTCTTTCTTCTATCTCTTACATTAATTTTAGTTAGGCTTTCAAAAGGGTTGGGTGGAAGAGATTGCCACAGGCAATAACCCCGCCCTTAAGGTAGGACATTAGTGTTATTTTCTTTTTTACTTATTTATTTTGTCATTTGTTTGTTTTTTCTTAATTTTATACTGTTAACATTGTACTTTTTTCTCCTAATAAAGCATAATATAATAATAATAATGTAAATTATTATATTTTCACAAAGAAATACTCGTACTGTGGTAGTTGTGGTACACACAGCTTGATCAATGGTGGTGATGATAATCTCCAAGTTATTCCCTTATTCACTCTCGTTCCAGTCAAACTAAGGACTTTCCGAGTAATTAGATTTGTCGGGACGTTAAAGTACGAGTTATTCACATTTGAAAAATTGATAATTGCATTACAAGTTCCTTTCATAAAGATATTATATTAGAAGGTGCGTTGAAATAGCTTCCTCATATTGCAAAAGATGATAACGCAAACTATCTTTAACTGAAAAATAATGGAATGCATATTTATCGACCTCAGTAACTTGTAATCTGGAGGTCGGTGGTTTCGAGTTCCAAGTTAGGCAAAAAAAATTGTAAAGCGAGATTGAGTAACTATGATATTACGATTGTGACTAACACAAATATGATAACTATGTTTATCTAAAAAGTTCCTGAAATGACAAAACAAGAAGAGAGGATAAAGTAGAATATGAGGACTCCCAAACCACGTTAAGAAATACAATAAGTAACTACCTATGCCTTCCATCTCAAGTGGCTTTAAAAAACCATTCTACAAAGACCTAGATTCTAGGTGCTTGAACAAACATGACTATAGTAATTATGAAACAATATTCAGAGATAGTCATTTCAGACATCATTACAGTAATTACACACAATTTATTTGGTTTTAATTTGTTGACCTCAGAAGACTCTTGTAATTAGTATGCACTGCAAAATTATTTATGGGCTACCTGTTCAACTTTTAAGAGTGTTCTTGTCTATCTTTAAAGTAATAAATAAATCTGCACATATGAATTAGAGTTAATAAGGAAATAAAAGAGAGTATAATCAATTATTAAATTACTTGTATGTCATCGTATCCCACCTAATAATTCTCGTAATTTATTAATTGGTCATTGGTCACAATAGATCTACTAAAGGTCGCTGTGAAAATTAGGCCTGCTTCTCTTGTAAAACTCCATAATAAAAACAAAACCAGATCTTATTTTATTAATTAAGAACTTGCATTAAATAAAGACAATAAAACCAAGAAATAAATTAAATTAACTGGAGATCTGCGAGTTGAAACTATACATCATACGATTTATATTGATGTTATAGTCTAAATAAAAGATTATAACAACTTGGTAGGTATATCAAAATAATGAGTCTTGTGTCAAATTATGTTCTATCGCCAACTTCCGTAGTCTGAACATTACACCGCGAGTTCCAGAGGTCGTGAGTTCGATTCCAGCATGGACAGAGTTTTCACGAGAAAATTCCTGTTGTTATCTGTTACCATATGTGAATTTAACATGTGAAGTTGGTGTTTTCGGTCTCACCTAGACTGGGCGAGATTAATGCACGCTGGTAAGATTTACAGGTAAGATATCACGAGTTTGACTCTCTACAGGGAGTAGTGTCAAAACTTGCACTTTCGTGCAAATAATGAATAATTAGACATGAATGATCTATTGGTCCCAATCCTTCAATTCAGTTACCACTATTAGATACTAGAGTTAATAATTTGTCCCTCTCTCTTGGGCACCGAATTTTTTTCAACTATCTGGTTACTTACTTCCCGAGTCCATGTGTGATGTCATAGTGGTGGAAGGATTGATATGGGTGAACCCTTTGAACGCCCAGAACCATTGTTCTGGGCTCCTTTAGCGTCCAGTGTGTAGTGTATCCCCCAAAAAACACTACGTGTAAAAATAGTCGTCAAGTGTTGGAATGATTAAAAAGAACTGATATCAGAAACGTCAATTTTCTATGTGTTGAAGGAATTATTTTTCACGTAATAAGTCTCTTGATAATTCAACCAAAATAATAGCCTCACAACAACAATACACCTTTGAGCAAACTTCGATTTGGTAATTTGAGAATTTAACCAAAAAATAGCCACACAACAAAACAATGCTCTTGTAAGAACAATGGTTCTGTAATTATGCAACATTGTTCTTACAAGAGCATTGTTTTGTTGTGTAGCTATTTTTTGGTTAAATTCTCAAATTACCAAATCGAAGTTTGCTCAAAGGTGTATTGTTGTTGTGAGGCTATTATTTTGGTTGAATTATCAAGAGACTTATTACGTGAAAAATAATTCCTTCAACACATAGAAAATTGACGTTTTTGATATCAGTTCTTTTTAATCATTCCAACACTTGACGACTATTTTTACACGTAGTGTTTTTTGGGGGATATCACTACTTTTTGATTTAGATGAAATCCTCTGATAGATGAAATAAAAAGTAATCAACAGATAAAAGAAAAAAGACTTTTATTTTAAGGTTGTTGTGATACGCAGTAATATTATAAGACTATCATATAAAATGTTGGGTAATTTATATTGAACTAGTGCCGTTCTTGAGATACAGGGTCGGACGTCCTGCCTAATATCCATATATTTTGACGTATAACTCGTTAACCGTAAATTCCAGAAAAATGAAGTCTGTTGATAATAACTCCTTGTGGTAAAACCTTACGAACAAGTTAAAACTTGATTTGTTTTTTCGATAATTTTTTTTTTGTTCGTCCGGCTGGCTGACGAAACCGACCAGAAACTAACATCAAGAGTGTATGTCGAGTTATAACTTGTTCGACAGGTCTTGCCATAAGGAGTTCTTATCGACAAATTTCATTTTTCTATAATTTACGGTTAACAAGTTATACGTCAAAATATATGGATACGCAGGACGTCTGACCCTGTATCTCAAGAACGGCAAGTCGTGACTCACTGAAATTTGTTGTAATGAAATTCTCTCAATGACACCTTTAGACAATATTCCACAAGACACACCATTCTATTTAAGATTTTGAAGTTGGTCCATTTCCAGCCTGACTGGGGCTGTGTAGATATACAGGTTTTAGCGTTTTTTGATATTTTGAGTCGTTTTCGAGAAACCCAGGCTTGGGCGAGACTTTATGGATGCCCTGTATTTGTAGGTAGTTATTTGTAAATTTTGAATGAGATCTACGTAATTTACGATTCAAAATACAAAAGTATTGATCCAAATAAATGCTTTATTTAGACTGTCAGTGGCCAGCCTCCGTGGAGTAATGGTTGTAACTACTGCCCGTAGTCCAGACATTTCGAGTTCCATTACCGGTTGTTGCAGACTTTTCTAATATTTTTTTCCCCTCTAAACACGTGAGTCTGGAATCACAGCTCTCCAGGCTGGGTGAGGTAAATGTAGGTAGCTGGAACGATTCCCAGCGAATGGAGGGTAAAACCCCCCGTCCTGACTAGTTCAAATCAGGACGTTAAAACCAAAATACAATCAACTGGTCACAATCGTTTTAAAATGAGGTTGGTGTGATAATTGGTGCTTCTTTTGTGGGACTTAAACCAATTTATAATAATGAAGAAAAAAATATACCTATTTAATCTTAAAATCCATTAACAATAATTCATTAATAATCAACTATTGTTTTAACCTTGTATTGAAAAATTAGTAATGAACTCGTTAAAAAATGGACAATTCTGTTTCGTGGTTTTGTTTACAATATAACAATACAATTTTAATTATATTATGTACCTACGTACATGACCAATTCGATCTTGGTAAAATAAAGAGAGAAATGAAAGTGCCGAGTATTATTATGTGTTCAGAAATGTTGACCCATATATTTGCCTAACTTCGAGTTGCTAAACATGGTGTCATTTCAGCATAATCGGTAGATATAAACAGAAGAAGTGAGAAATTGTACTATAGATATACATTTAATAATTATGAATTAATAGGCAAGCATATATCCATGGAATATATCCTGAAAATTTCGGCTCGATTGGACAAAAATGCAACTTATATCACGTTTCATACATAGGTAGATGGATAATTAGATTGTGACAAATAAATGTTGATCGAGTTAAACCATACTCACTTCGTTCGAAATTAAACGGTCATAGGAGGTTGACCCAAACTAGCAACTACTGTTTTTTTTTCTCACGAGAATACCGGACATCCAAAGTACAGTTTAAAAAAAATCTACCTAGCCGGGATTCGAACCCAGGTCAACTTGCAAACTTTGTAATTTACCTACACCAGTCGACGACCACCACAGAGACTGCTCAATACATAATATTTTATTATATTTATCATTTAATCTGCAAATCAATATTTTTGCTTCTTACTGGCCAATATTTTATACACTGCTCATAATAATAATATAGACCTAGTTTACCTCTTGATGTAGAAACCTTTTAATGAATTTATAGAACGTTATTATTCCCACTCTAACTAAGTGGTCTGTTGGCAGCTTGGATGTAGCAAAGACGGTTGGGTCCCACCCATATTTTAAGTTCTATGTGAGGCGAAGATTTTTTTGTTACTCTCATTAATCTTAATTCAGTTTTTGACATTTTCATGTCTTTGCTCTGGCACATAACCAAAATTATGTAACGAAATTATGTGACGAAATTATGTAACGAAATTATGTGACGAAATTATGTAACGAAATTATGTAACGAAATATTAAATTATAAAAAGAGAGAAGAGAAAAAGTATTTGTCATGCGCACAATAACGAAATATTAAATTATAAAAAGAGAGAAGAGAAAAAGTATGTGTCATGCGCACAATACGAAATTTGGTCAGTTAAGTTTTAGACCTTGAATAGTAAAGATGAAAATGTCCCAATGGTTGCAGACTCGTATGCAAGCGTTTTTTTTTGCTCCGATTTCAATTTTTGACATTTTCATGTCTTTGCTCTGGCACATAACCAAAATTATGTAACGAAATTATGTAACGAAATATTAAATTATAAAAAGAGAGAAGAGAAAAAGTATGTGTCATGCGCACAATACGAAATTTGGTCAGTTAAGTTTTAGACCTTGAATAGTAAAGATCATGAAAATGTCCCAATGGTTGCAGACTCGTATGCAAGCGTTTTTTTTCTCTCGCATCCACCCCCCCCCCCCCCCCTCTACCCAACTCCCTCCACGTCTAGTACAATCTAGTACATAATTTCGTACTTTTTTTTTTTCTTTTTGTGTCTCACACTGTCGTTGATTTTTCTAAAATTTTATTTACATCATATTATAATTTTACGTAATTAGACCTTTAGAAAGAACCTTCAGTCATGCACGTGGGATAACTAGGCGTGGCTCCAGGGTTCATTATAGATATTCCTTTAGAGGACTTTAAATACTTTTCTACTTCTGTCAACCATCTGAAATTAAGTGATCTCATTCCCTTTGACTAAACCTTTCTAAAAACACTAGAAATACATCTCTAGGATAACAATAGACGGCTCTGGGCTCCATAATAAGTATTCCTTTCAAAGGCTATAACTCAAGTTCGGTCCAGTGTAATATTTTAGTTATATTTTTATATTTTTTCCTATGGTAAGACCTTTCGAAAAATACCACAATCGCAGCTCCAAGATAACCAGGGGCGGCTCTGTGCAACTTTCCGGTTTTATTTTAGAAGGCTATATCTCCTATCCTATAAAAAATAAATACTTGAACCTATAAAAGGTATGCAGAGATAAAAATTCCCTATTCAAAAACCTAGCTCACGTCTTTCCACGATAAGCACACGTTGCTGTACCCTTGACAGAAAATTGGTCTGAAAAAAAAAAAACCCGTATGAAAAATTTCATGAAATTCAAGATTTTCGGCGTGGCTAGAAAACGACTTTAACTATACGTAGGAACCTCGCGCTTTCGTGAAACACAATCTATTTTCGCGTCTCAGTACGAATTTGAAATAAAAATTGATAAAAGTTAGCGGGAAGTGTGCGAAAACAATAAAACAAAATACATATAAACTCTGTTTCGTGTTAATATAGGCCGGTAGGCTGGCGCTGCTTGACGAGCGCTCGCCTCCCGGCGAGCTTGATGGTGTATATGTAGTTTGTTGAAATAATGCATTTAAAACTGACAATTTTAGAATTATTTCTATCTAGTAAATACTAGAGAGTTATCTGAATCTAAATCAAATAAGAACTAGTAGTTAGACTTTGAGAGATATGAGTGTGTTGTCTAGAAACTAAATGAGATTCCACAATGAGTGACCAGACGCGAGTTTCTACTTCTGTAAATATTATGGTTTTGAACTCTTTGGATTAATTTGTAATGTGCAGGTAATTTGACGTGAACTATGCTATGAAAGTGTATTACAAATTGCTGTAATCTATCCTGAGATTCCGAGTCACATTTTTACTCATAATTCTTGGCTGCTGACAGTTAAGTGAGCAACTGAGCACGTACCAGATTGAATTTATTATCCGCAAGCCAGGTAAACGTACTTACTAACTTACGGATCCACGCACGATATGTGTAACTATCTAGTTGGGATTGATTGGTCCAATAACATAGCCCATTCTTGGGGAAGAAAAAAAGATGAGCCTAGATTTCCTAGAAAAAATATTCAAAACTAATAATTATCAAATTTAGCTACTAAAATGTTACTAATTTTGATATATCTACAATTTGTTAAAATTAAAGCTCTATAGCTAGTTAAAACTCTATCTGTTTGCCAATGTCTAAGACTATGGTCATATAAACAAATATAGCATTGCCAATGCCTAAGTCTCTTGCCAGGTGAACTAATGAAGCTACTCCCAGCTCATCCTCGTCTACAAAATCATTTTTTGGAACTATCAGTCGCCTCGCCAGCATGTGCCATGAGGACGTAAAGCTTATTATTGTTATAAATTGGACGTCTTTTTTTTCTTTTCTTTTGTAAGGTGCTTTAACAACAGCTGGTCCTTCGTACCGTTTCCGTTTCAAACTAAATTTTTCTATAGCATTTTATTCGTTTCAGGTATATTATCAGGGCGTCAATTTCAGTTGTGTCGTCACGTAACGATGGTATAGCGGACAAATTGGTACGGGCAGGAGCTAGGATAGAGCATTCAAGGAGGTGTGCAACCGTAAGGACAACACCACATTGACGAAGGGGAGGGGGTTCCTTTTTGAACAGGTGGCCATGGGTAGTAAAAGTATGGTCGATTCTCATTCTGGAGGACGTCTTTTAACTTCAGTAATCTGACGAGACGTGATGGAACTAGCCACACCAATTTGACGTGATGACTAGCTTGCGTCTACAACAGCGCGACAACTCGATTAATTTTTTTAATATAATAAATTCTATTGCGAATTCATACTGTTCAATAGCCTCCTCAATGAGTCGTGTACTTAACTTGGTGTTTGCAATAGCGGTAGGACAGGATTTACTTTCTTGACTAGGTATGAAAAGGAAAGTTGTGACTCGTACAATTAATAATATAATAACTATTAATAAATTATGAGCGAGCAATAATTAAATATCAAGTCATTCGTTATGCTAATCGTCTACACTTTTCATTACAAGTTAACCCTTGCATGAACGAGTGTCTACACGAGAAAGACAATTTTCCGTCCAAGGGATATCAGAGGTTATTCGAGACACGGGTTTTACCTTCCATTCACATTTAGCGACATTAACATAAGACAGCCTAGATTATTAGCATCACGATGGTTTGAATCTGGGTGGTTATCCATCAAGTTCTAACATCGCAGTACTTAGCTTATTTGAACATGTACCATTTCGAAAACTTACCCTTCCATTCTCGTGATTGCACATGTCCCATATTGGGATCAAGGCGTGTACTTCCGAAGCTTCGTTTTCGGAAGGAACTGCGTTCAGTCGGGTCATTACGGTGGAGACCGCCCATCTGAAATGAGATACAAAGTGTTGCTTGATTAGTTAGTTGCCCTTATTATAAATTAGTCCTGTCCAGCAGTCTGGCTGAGGGACTAACGTGGAAAAGGAGCTGGAGGCCTATAAAGAATGAGTTGTTAAGCAAGACTTTTTCTAAGGTGTCTTTCACATCTAGATGGTGAGTTATTTGTTATAAGATTCATATTAGAAATGCAAAGTACGTTTATACAAATGTAATATTTTATAAAACTAGGACTCTTCAAAGCCTAGTTTTATAAAATTAAGTCTATGAGCCTAGGCGAAACTCGAGTCGGTGAGTGAAAATTTAGAGAATCCTTATTTTATAAAATATTACATATAACATTTCACATCAAGGTTATTCGGGGGTTTTAACCTAAATTCGCTGGAAACTCAAAAACCAGTTAACCGCATGAATATCATCCAGCCTTGGTTTGACCGGGAATAACCAGCGTCACGAGGTTTGGAATCAGAGTAATAGTTACCCACCAAGTCCTGACTTTCCTAGAGGTTACTTAACTGCAGTGATCTAATGAGAATTGGTGTATTCAACGTCTCATCGGCGCTAGGTCAAGTAGGTAATACTATAAAAATGCACATGGAAAAGTATCTACCGAAAACAAAAATATCAGCCTGTGAACGATCACATAATCTACTTGGACAGACTATTGAAAATTTTCGAATAAAAACGAAAAAAAGTAAAGAGAATTTTCCTTCCGAAGATAAATTTAACCCCCAAAAAACACTACGTGTAAAAATAGTCGTCAAGTGTTGGAATGATTAAAAAGAACTGATATCAAAAACGTCAATTTTCTATGTGCTGAAGGAATTATTTTTCACGTAATAAGTCTCTTGATAATTCAACCAAAATAATAGCCTCACAACAACAATACACCTTTGAGCAAACTTCGATTTGGTAATTTGAGAATTTAACCAAAAAATAGCCACACAACAAAACAATGCTCTTGTAAGAACAATGTTGCATAATTACAGAACCATTGTTCTTACAAGAGCATTGTTTTGTTGTGTGGCTATTTTTTGGTTAAATTCTCAAATTACCAAATCGAAGTTTGCTCAAAGGTGTATTGTTGTTGTGAGGCTATTATTTTGGTTGAATTATCAAGAGACTTATTACGTGAAAAATAATTCCTTCAGCACATAGAAAATTGACGTTTTTGATATCAGTTCTTTTTAATCATTCCAACACTTGACGACTATTTTTACACGTAGTGTTTTTTGGGGGATATCACTACTTTTTGATTTAGATGAAATCCTTTGATAGATGAAATAAAAAGTAATCAACAGATAAAAGAAAAAAGACTTTTATTTTAAGGTTGTTGTGATACGCAGTAATATTATAAGACTATCATATAAAATGTTGGGTAATTTATATTGAACTAGTGCCGTTCTTGAGATACAGGGTCGGACGTCCTGCCTAATATCCATATATTTTGACGTATAACTTGTTAACCGTAAATTCCAGATAAATGAAGTCTGTTGATAATAACTCCTTGTGGTAAAACCTTTCGAACAAGTTAAAACTTGATTTGTTTTTTCGATACTTTTTTTTTTTGTTCGTCCGGCTGCCTGACGAAACCGACCAGAAACTAACATCAAGAGTGTATGTCGAGTTATAAATTTTGTTCGACAGGTCTTGCCATAAGGAGTTCTTATCGACAAATTTCATTTTTCTATAATTTACGGTTAACAAGTTATACGTCAAAATATATGGATACGCAGGACGTCCGACCCTGTATCTCAAGAACGGCACTAGTTCAATGTAAATTACCCAACATTTTATATGATAGTCTTATAATATTACTGCGTATCACAACAACCTTAAAATAAAACGGCAAGTCGTAACTCACTGAAATTTGTTGTAATGAAATTCTCTCAATGACACCTTTAGACAATATTCCACAAGACACACCATTCTATTTAAGATTTTGAAGTTTTTCCATTTCCAGCCTGACTGGGGCTGTGTAGATATACGGGTTTTAGCGTTTTTTGATATTTTGAGTCGTTTTCGAGCAACCCAGGCTTGAGCGAGACTTTATGTATGCCCTGTATTTGTAGGTAGTTATTTGTAAGTTTTGAATGAGATCTACGTAATTTACGATTGAAAATACAAAAGTATTGATCCAAATAAATGCTTTATTTAGACTGTCAGTGGCCAGCCTCCGTGGCGTAATGGTTGTAACTACTGCCCGTAGTCCAGACATTTCGAGTTCCATTACCGGTTGTTGCAGACTTTTCTAATATTTTTTTCCCCTCTAAACACGTGAGTCTGGAATCACAGTCCTCCAGGCTGGGTGAGGTAAATGTAGGTAGCTGGAACGATTCCCAGCGAATGGAGGGTAAAACCCTCCCCTGACTAGTTCAAATCAGGACGTTAAAACCAAAATACAATCAACTGGTCACAATCGTTTTAAAATGAGGTTGGTGTGATAAATGGTGCTTCTTTTGTGGGACTTAAATCAGTTAATAATAATGAAGAAAAAAACATACCTATTTAATCTTAAAATCCATTAACAATAATTCATTAATAATCAACTAGTGTTTTAACCATGTATTGAAAAATTAGTAATGAACTCGTTAAAAAACGGACAATTCTGTTTCGTGGTTTTGTTTACAATACAATTTTAATTATATTATGTACCTACGTACATGACCAATTCGATCTTGGTAAAATAAAGAGAGAAAATGAAAGTGCCGAGTATTATTATGTGTTCAGAAATGTTGACCCATATATTTGCCTTACTTCGAGTTGCTAAACATGGTGTCATTTCAGCATAATTGGTAGATATAAACAGAAGAAGTGAGAAATTGTACTAGATATACATTTAATAATTATGAATTAATAGGCTAGCATATATCCATGGAATATACCCTGAAAATTTCAGCTCGATCGGACAAAAATGCAACTTATATCACGTTTCATACATAGGTAGATGGATAGTTAGATTGTGACAAATAAATTAATGTTGATCGAGTTAAACCATACTCACTTCGTTCGAAATTAAACGGTCATAGGAGGTTGACTCAAACTAGCAACTACTGTTTTTTTTTTTCTCACGAGAATACCGGACATCAAAAGTACAGAGTAAAAAAAATTCTACCTAGCCGGGATTCGAACCCAGGTCACCTTGCAAACTTTGTAATTTACCTACCCCAGTCGACGACCACCACAGAGACTGCTCAATACATAATATTTTATTATATTAAATTTATCATTTGATCTGCAAATCAATATTTTTGCTTCCTACTGGCCAATATTTTATACACTGCTCATAATAATAATATAGATCTAGTTTACCTCTTGATGTAGAAACCTTTTAATGAATTTATAAAACGTTATTATTCCCACTTTAATAAAGCAGTCTGTTGGCAGCTTGGATGAAGCAAAGACGATTGTGGCCCACCCATATTTTAAGTTCTATGTGCGGCGAAGATTTTTTTGTTACTCTCATTAATCTTAATTCAGTTTTTTCTTTTTGTGTCTCACACTGTCGTTGATTTTTCTAAAATTTTATTTACATCATATTATAATTTTCCGTAATTAGACCTTTAGAAAGAACCTTCAGTCATGCACGTGGGATAACTAGGCGTGACTCCAGGGTTAATTATAGATATTCCTTTAGAGGACTTTAAATACTTTTCTACTTGTTTCAACCATCTGAAATTAAGTGATCTCATTCCCTTTGACTACACCTTTCTAAAAACACCAGAAATACATCTCTAGGATAACAATAGACGGCTCTGGGCTCCATAATAAGTATTCCTTTCAAAGGCTATAACTCAAGTTCGGTCCAGTGTAATACTTTAATTATATTTTTATATTTTTTCCTATGGTAAGACCTTTCGAAATATACCACAATCTCAGCTCCAAGATAACCAGGGGCGGCTCTGTGCAACTTTCCGGTTTTATTTTAGAAGGCTATATCTCCTATCCTATAAAAAATAAATACTTGAAACTATAAAAGGTATGCAGAGATAAAAATTCCCTATTCAAAAACCTAGCTCACGTCTTTCCACGATAAGCACACGTTGCTGTACCCTTGACAGAAAATTGGTCTGAAAAAAAAAAAAAAAAAAAAAACCCGTATGAAAAATTTCATGAAATTCAAGATTTTCGGCGTGGCTAGAAAACGACTTTAACTGTACGTAGGAACCTCGCGCTTTCGTGAAACACAATCTATTTTCGCGTCTCATTACGAATTTGAAATAAAAATTGATAAAAGTTTGCGGGAAGTGTGCGAAAACAATAAAACAAAATACATATAAACTCTGTTTCGTGTTAATATAGGCCGGTAGGCTGGCGCTGCTTGACGAGCGCTCGCCTCCCGGCGAGCTTGATCAAAAATCGCTCTGACGATGATACACTCTCCTAGATTAACCCTTTCGCTACAAATTTGTAGCACTTTGGCCATTGAACAAAAGATCAAATACTTAACTAAGAGCAGTTCAGAAATATCTAAAGGCCAGGTCGAGATTCTCTTGGTAGCTACTATTAGCTTACAGCAGGCATGGACTTTCCACCAATTTCAGTGTCTTTTCAAATCCTATGATTGGTGGAATGTTTTTGTTTGCTTTGAGTAACTATAGCCGGCATTAGTATATCTACTGGACCATTACTATTATTGAACTATGCAATTTAGATATATTATTCATGTTCTTATGAAAATTTCAAAATAATATTCATAGAACTTTACCTACCTATTTCGAAAATATTTCAAAATATTTTGTACTACCAACCTTTTACCTATCCACCTACTTTACAGTATCTACAATGCGGAAATCTGTATTTAAAGTTGGTCTCCAAGCATCATTAGCATCAAGCAACTGTCATTTACCAACATTATCATAATTAAACATTAAATAAAGAAGCCAACGAACTAGGTGAGTACTCGATCGCGTAATTACCCACCAACACAAACCGCTGAGTGTATATTCAATTACCAAGCTGCTCATTTTGAACCTGCGCCGGTGTGGTGTGGCGAACCTGGTAAAAGTAAAAGTAATTATTCACCACGTAGGTAAATTATTTTTCAGCCAGGTACTATAAATATTCAGATGTGTTGCATTTAATTCTGCTGGCTATAATGTGTGTGTAACGTGAGAGAGGGGCGTCACATGAGATGTTGAGGGTGACTCGTGAGTCGCGAATGATATCAGTTCTAACCCTCGAGATGCTGGCTATTTCTGACCCAACCTAGGGTGGGTTACGTTAATATGGGTAACTGGTTAGTGAGTTTCCACCAATTGGAGGGTTATATCCCCGATTTGAATTACCTCTGCTGTTATGAAGTTGTTGAGAAAAAACATCAGAAGGGACAGTGATTATCCTGGACTAGTTAATCACTTTTGAAATTCAGTGATTGAACAGTAAAAATATGCCTAAAATCCTCTCTTACTCTGGTACCTAGTCTAAAATCTAAATAAAAAACCACGTATACATTTCCAAGGGGAAAAAAGATAAAAATATTGTATATGTATTAAAAAATACCGCTTGCCATTTCGCTTGTGGCGCTTAACGGTCCAGTCACCGGCAGTTACTCGCTTATTATAAGGTACATTACAGCGATTACGGCTAAACTCTGCCACATGTCTGCTAGGTACTCACTACATAGATATTAGATGATATACCCTGGACCAGAATAGTACGGGTAGAGCTGACACTGAAAATAAGACCAATTTAAATCACGTTTGGCCAAGCCATGGTCGAAAATTGAATCGGTAAAAACTGTCAAAACATGCCTCTCCCCAAAGTTGGGATTATCTTTCCCCCCTTAGTTTATTAAATTTGTTCGTGTGCAACTTGGACAAAAAAAATATTTTGATCTTCTGGACAACTTCTATTTATTTTATAAACATTCCTTATGCAAAATTGATAAATAAAAGTTATAATTTTATAATTTAATTAATTTATCTTTACCGATAATTATTTTTCACGACAGCAAGCCTTTAGATGCCGGACTAGTCCGATGAGATAACCCAGCATGCTGGTCCAAGACAAATCTAATGTTTACAATAACCAGTACACTAACCGGCGGTCAGTTTGTTTTCTTCTCCAAGCTGTTTCTAAGTGATATCTTCGCACAGAAACCAGTCTTTTTACTTTCCTTTCTGCTAATTGCAACCGGATAACCGGTGGAAGGGTTTCCAAGACTTGGACACTTTTATGATCGATTTCTTTTGACAACTTGATTCTCGGGGCTCTGTGATGTAGTAAGAAGAGTGTTGCGTTTTATAGCCCTAGTCAATATATTACGTGCGATTGGTTCGATATTATAATTGCCAATGTTATGTGAGCGATGAGGTAAAAAAACTGGAGGAATAAAATTTGCAAAGTTATATCTGATTGGGACAACTTTACCAGAAATAAAATGAGTAAAAAAAAGACATTTTTTATGTCTTGATGTGAAGTAACTATATGAGTGGCTGCAGTACACTTTCCATTTTAAATTAAGTAATAAATCCCTGAACAAAAAGTTGGCCTGGGTTCGATTTGCACTAGGGACAAATATTTCGCACATAATTTACACCCGGATTTGTAAGGTGAACGTGAGTGTAAAGGGCACTGACTCGTAAAAACAAATGGCAAAACCAAGTGCCAATCTCTGAACTGATCAAAAACGGCTGATTTTGGGGAGGCGAATGATGAAAACAAGACCGATTCCCTTTGCTTGAAAAAGGGAAGAAAACAATAAGTATAAATACTGAGTTCTGATGTTTAGATAATGCATTTTGTTTTTGACACAAATACTAACAACAACAATTTTTTTTGACCAAACTTGAATTCAAACTTTGATTGAACTTTTTATATCTAGGTTCACAGCCTGGGCTTCCTACTTCCTGTCCTTAACCAGCACATCCTTAAATCAACTCGATACAATCTCTACTTGGCACTCTAAATAAAGGAATGCCCATTGCCCATGCATAACACCGGCCTGGGACAGGTTGATAGTCTATTGTTACCAAAGATTAATTAAATAATTATAAAGTGTTACACTACAATGCTAATGCTCTCAGGTGTGATACGACTGATACATACGGACATACCTCTCCTGAAAAGAAGCGACCATAATAAAATCAGATTACAAAAGTTTAAAAGTTATCATATTTGTGTCAATCACTTTCGTGATATCATAACATGACTTTACTAAATCTACGCTGAAACCGGGACTTGAACCACCGACCTCCAGGTTACAAGTCCGCCGCCTCATCGATCTAGTACTGAGGTCGGTCACAAATAGTTTAAATACGTAATATTGAAAATTGCGGGACAAAGTATTTGAATTTCTTAAGGTCGATCGAATTCGAGGCATTTCATATTAGTTAGTTTGATTACTCTAGAAACCACTTAGGTATATGTCGCATTATGGCTTCTTTTGAATCACCAATATTATACGAGTACTTTGGCCTAAGAGAAAAGATCGTAATCAGATAGAGAAATTTTTAGCTTTTATCAATGGTGGAGCAGGGAGCTTATTTAGTAAGTATGTATGAAAAGTCCTAATTATATAATTATATATATATAAAAAATATACTATTTTATGTACTATGTGGATTTAAAAAGCATTATTACATTACTCTGTGGGCAAGGAATGGGAGAACTTAGGATAGTAATAATATCATGAACCGGTTATACGGCGAGACATGTTATCTCCTGGTGATAGCGCATCAGTTCAGTTCTACCTCGAGTGGTGCTAGCGTCGCGAGTGATAACAGGTGTGCCGATGATAAGAAACCACGCGTAAAGATAGTTTTAACACGTGGGTTTTGATAAATTTAACAAATATTCATTATTTTGGATTTTTCAAATTTAATATAAAAATTTATTTATTTAATTTACTCTTGTTGTAAGGAAAGAACCAAGTATTAAAAATCTTATTTTTTTTTAACAAAAAAAAATTCTGGTAAATACGGATGATTTGCGATACACACACAGATTTTAAGGGGTAATATAAAATTATTTGAAATACTAGTTCAACCAAAAAGACATAAGTTATAAGTGGAACAACAATAAATTGATTACTAACAGAAAATATGTGATAAAAACTAAGAATTTTAATTTATGACCTTTCCTGGATTTCATATTTATATTTTGGAATTATTTGTGATGGAAACTTGCAGATGAATCAATTTAGAAAATAGGTAAGCCTGACTACCTCTAACATTAAGGGTGAAATTAATAGACTAAGTCGAGATCCTAAGTCATGACTTACTTAGCATTGGTTTTCTCAATGTAAGACAGTACGCAACATCTAAACTTAGCTCCACAGAGGTATTACAAAAACGTCTATTAATTCCGCCCCTAGACACAAGTCCCCAGAGGTATTACAAAAATATGTATTAATTCCGCCCTAAATGTAACTGTACTTAGAATAAGATAATGTAAATGATCTTTTGTTTTGAAGGAGAGAGAGCTTTTTTCCTTCCAAGTTTTAGTCACTGTTGAAAGTTTTATGCAGATATGAATATTGATGACAGTGAGAAAGAAGTCAGTAGTGGTCCTACAGAATGCTTTTTTTGGCACTCACAAATCAGCTACCCACCTACATTAACCTTATCCAGCTTGGGTGGGGCCCATAAAAGCCAGAATTGCGAGGGTTTGAATTGGAATGGTCATGGTCACCCTTCCATGTTCTAACTTTTTTTTAACTTAGCATACGAAGGACCCCGGAACTGTCACATGACATTACTTCAGGGTCTTTAGTCCATGTTTTAACCTAGCTGGACTTTACTTAACTTCAATGACACAACGAGAACTGATGTATTTAACGTGCCATCATCGCTGACTACTGCTTTCTTATTTTTGAAATAACTAGTCGCGTTGTGGCTAGGCCTGCGGCGGCACGGTGCGGCTTTTGGCTTTTTGAAAATTTGCCTGGAATCGTACGTAAATTGCATGGGGGTCATCTCCAATTTAATTTAATATATTTATAATAATAATAATAATTCCGTGTCCGTGAGATATGTATTGATACCTAAATCACGGTGGTGAGAGGATTATATGGATGCCGAGATCCAATGTCTAGGCTAGTTTCATATCCATTGATTCTATTTGGATTTAACGTCCTGGCTACAGGTAGACAGGACGGGTTTTTACCTCCATTCGCTGGGAATCGTACCAGCTACCCACATTAACCTCATCCAACCTATGTAGGGCCGAAATTGCCAGACTCACATGTTCGGAGGGAACAGAATTTTCTGTGCGAAAAGTCTGGTCCAACCGGGAATCGAACTCAGGATCTCTGGACTACGGGCAGTAGTCACAACCGTTACGCCACAGATTTTCGCTATCTTTACCGTTTCGATATAAACAATTCGGACACACAAAAAAAGAAACTAATCCGTCCATATTTCTCTTTTATATATAGAGTTAACAAAAAGTTTACATATTTGTGTTAATAACAAGAGTATAATGTATCAGTTACTCAAACCCACAATTTCTGTGCTTGGGACTCAAACCCCCGACCTCCAAGTTACGAGCCCCTAACACTTGAGCTGACGAACTCCTGAGCTTGGAAGTCATAGAGGAGTAAATTTAAAGGAAATCAAACTTGGGAGGAACAAATGCAGATAGGAGTGCAGAGAGAGCGAGGGAGTAAAGGTGTTCTCATTTTAGCCTTATTAGTCATTTTTTGGCGTTCTTCCTTTTGTAACCACGAAGTGGTTTTTTGGGGGATAAAGGTTACTATCAAATCAATAGCTAAAAGTTAATTACAGGCGTTACAGCTCCCGGATGCGAGTGAATTAGCCCAAGTCAGGTCTCGACTATCTGCATGACCTATCAACCTTCAGGATTCCACTTAATCTGAACTGCCTATGAACTACCTGATGGACGACTAGGATAAGGTACACTGAATAGAATTGAATAGGTGACCTCTGTCCAGGCACATCCTGGCTTCTAGGTCTCATGGCAGCTTGAAATGCTCGTATTAGATAAAACAGTGAGGAAGAAATCAAAAATGATCAATCTAGGCTAGATAGCGCAACAATTAAAAATCAGTAGAATAATAATAATATCGCCTTATTTATTCTGCCCAATTAGGACTATTAAGTCATCCCATTATTCCAGCAGTAAGCCCAAGACAAATTATTATGTGGTAAAAATCCCAAATGGGAGGATAACTTGTCATGTCCCGGCTGGGTGTCGAACTCGCGACACCTGGAATCTCTATAAATCTACAGAGCGTCGCCTTTACCACTGATATAGAATCTGTTTGTACTGAAAACTTTCAGTTTGTACTAGAAACTCTGGAAAAGTCGTACTTATTAAAGTAGGTATTATAGTATACAAATAAATCAACACGTAATGAAATAAATCACCTAACAATGAGGCTAAATGAGCAACTAGCTAACTCTGAGAAGATCACGCGAGTTCGGAGAGTTAGAGATGTATTTATCATGTACGGGATATACATATTAGGTAAGAGATGTATACTATTGTAGGTGTACGGTAATCGGTAATAGATCGGTGAATGATCTAAGAAACAAGAATAGCAGAGACAAATGGTCTGTCCCGGTAGCTCAGTGTTAAAGCGGCACTCTGTGAATCTAGAGACTCCAGAGGTCGTGGGTTCGAAACCCGGCCGGGACATGACATGTTATCCTCCCATTTGGGATTTTTACTACATAGTAATATGTCTTGGGCTTACTGCTTTAATAATGGGACTTTAATAGTCATAATCAGGCAGTATAAATAAGGCGATATTATTATTATTGATATGTTGGTAACATGGTAAATTGCTGGAACAGACAGTAAGAAGCACCCTTGGGTTTTCACTTTTTCAATGGCTTAAGAAGAATAAGAAGTCTTTCGACCTATGCTTACCAAAGCAACCTTAGGACCCATTTAAAAAAGCCATTGTAGCCAAAAAATGTTTCGTATGTGAACGTTTGTTACTCAAACCATGTTGAGTCAAACCAACGACCTAAAGATCACAAGTCTTCTTCTACCTTAACAATGATGTTCCGTGAAGTTCGTATTGTTTTTCCAGTGACATTGATTTAGCAATTTTTTGTAAACTCAGCCCCTGCAAATGACAAGTGACTCAAATATGTACGAGTAACTCTAATTGTAATTTTGTTCAAATAATCTTTTTTTAATTTTCAAACTATTTTATTTTGTAAATATTGTATATATCCTTTTAATAAAGCATGATATAATAATAATAGTAATATGTTGCCCGAATAACACTAACACCTCCCTTGGAACGACCTGTTGGTTTGGTGACATTTTATTGTGATTTTTGTAAACACAATCTCAAATAACTCAGGAAAAATCTATGCATTGGGTGCGATTTGAACTCGGAAATTCCGCGCAAACAAGATCGCCAGCATCACGATCTAACCACTTGACTATCAAGGCGATCAGGCGATCACTATCAATGCATAGATTGCATAGCCGTGTCGAGCAGATATAGATGGTTGTGTCTTGTGTCTGTGTTCCCGATGGTATCAATGAGAGATTCGTGCATGAATCTTTCGACTGACATTCATTGTTAGACCTACATACAAGTGGATTCTCACCATTTGAACAGCGTGGATACCTTTAAGCCATTGTAAGACCTACATACATAAAAAAAAATATTGTGTTTGTACCGGTGGACCCTATGGTCACAGTTAATGTACAACACGAGTTTGTAATCTGATCATGCAAGATCTAGTGTATTTCAATTATTTAAATTTCAACGGCACAAATAGGGAGCCATTGTAGTAACATCCATACATAAAGATGAGTTGGTATTTGTAGGTTATGTCATATTTGAGTCTACCCTTAGAGCGTCACAATGTTACTCAAGCCTTTGCTAAAATTTGTCATGCTAGGGTCTTGAACCAACGCGACCTCCAATGCACCAGTCCATGCTGGGACTTGACGCTCAAGCTATATTGAAGACAGTCACATAATGATTATACTTAGGTATTTATGAGTACAGTAATCTCTACACAAAGCGATATTCACACACTGACTCATTGACTGACTGATCTATTGATAAGGGAGGCTGGAATTTTAAAGTTAAGTTAGTTATCATATTTGTGTAAATTACTATCGTGATATCACAACTACTCCAACTCGCTTTACTAAATCTATGCTGAAACCGGGACTTGACCCACCGACCTCCAGGTTACAAGTCCGTCGCCTTATCGATCAAGCTACTGAGGTCGGTGGGAGGCTGGAATTTTCCCCCCTAGCTGTCAAGATGTGGGATACCTATAAAATTATTTGTTTATACCAAAGGAGATACCAGCCACGGAGGACATTACATCAGTAAATTTTGTGACAAAGTGAGACAGGTCAGTGTTTTGATCATATTATACCACTATACAACGACAGTTATATAATATAATTATTTATAAGTATGTGTACTTGTGTAGTGTTAGGTATTTTGATCATCTAAACAGCGAAGTCATTCTAGACTATTACCGAAGGAGATTAAGAGAACACTCTCAGTTTTGAATGACCCAACTGTTGGAATTGTCTGCTGGATTGATAGACAGGAGAAAGAAAAGAGAAAAATTGCAGTCATTTGTACAATAGATTCAAATCAAAGCTATAGAACAGCAAATTAGTACTATGTGTGTACGAGTGTACGTACCTATGGATGTACAAATAGCCGTTGAAACGTTCGGTCCATTCTGCAAGGATATGAAAGATTTTTCAACCAAATTGGTGATCTTTTGGTTGAGGCCCCTCGAGCCAAAAACTAATTTTTTCAACGTTTGTCCATGCTATACATAAAGAGGCAATGCGGCCTGTATAAGTATAGAGGGTACATTGCCTTTCTTCTGATCATCTGATTGAAATTTTTCATTTGTAAGAGTGTAATCATAATCATGTTTAATATAATACACCGTCTATCGATTTAGGTATTACATACGTAATGTATGAATCAGAATTTTCTTCTGTTACCAGTCGGTGTTACCAGTCACCGAAATCAAACCTAGAGGTAGCGAAAACTTCACTATAGGAATAACAAATACGACTTGGAAAGTTTGATATTGGGAGAAAATCGAAGTATAGGACTTCAACTTCAACTAAGATTTAACAATTGTGAAACTTTTGGTTGAGAAACTTTGTACAGTTATAAGATCAAAGCATTAAACCAAGTTGAAATTTGAAATAGAGGTAGAATATGTATATGTAGTACTAGTAGCTAAAATATGTGTGTACTTGTACAATGTGTACAATTTGTACACTCAAGAAAATTGTGTAGAAGTGGTCAGTCGAGCACGAAACCGCGAGCTAAAATAAAAATCGACCAATTGACCACCACAACTTAGCCTCATAGAGCTCACTGTGGTATTTAAGCTAAACCACAAGTGCAAATAATTTACCTATGCAGGTACATGTAGTAAGCACAACTCAGAGATACGTGCAATTCTCGTTGAATGCCATTGAGTTCAGTTGAAAGAATGATAATTGGATATGACATTTATAGAGAACCAGCTCAAACCCCGCACTTTGGTGCAATGCTTTCACGCCCGTAGCTCATGACTATTGTTGTGTTTAGAAATAAATCTGATGGAAAGAACAATACTATTTTGTGCTAAAGATTCAGCTTCCTAAGGTTCAGCTTAAGGCTTAACAAAAGATAAAATACTTTGTTTATCCTGCAAGAAAGAGAGCAAAGACTCGAAAGAGCCCGTTTACTTTCACAATTTCACAGTCTAAACAAAGTCTCATCAATTGGTGTTAAATACAATTCTATTTGTTTAAGACCTAAAAAAAGAAAAATCGGAATCAACGATTGAGTGAGTAAGTGAACCAGTGTTTCTACAGGAGAAACAGCTGGGCATAAAGTTCACTTTTCAATCCTTCTTTTATTAATAAAAAATAATTATAATTGGTCCTTTAATAGGGTAAGCACTAAAATGGTATATTATGATTTTAAGACACTTTATAATTTGTTCACTACTAGATTTCTACATTCACTCTCATAATAATCTTTCATAATCTTATGAGATGGTACAGCCACTGCATTCATCCTAAAGGAGATCAAACAACTAAAAACCCTTCATTTATAATCTATCATTTCGTCCGGAGATAGTCAACTTCGGACATGTGATTAATAGTGATGGATTATTTTGTTTCTTGCAATTCATTCCCTTACAATGGAGGCACTTGTAACTTATTCGAAAAGATATTTTATTTTAATAGTACACACAGATAATTACACACTACCTATTACTCATTCATAAGCCTTAGGTATACTATGAATTTCGGCGAGATGCTTAGTCCTATCAGTTTAAATTTAACATTTTTATCTTTACTAAAAAGGTGGTGAACCAAAAATGGGCGGACTTCATTCAGGAGAATGATCCTAACTAAGTTATTATATTAATGATAATGACCAATTAACCATTTGACATAATGATTATTATTTCATATTTTAATACGAGTATAAACGGGAGATACAATTTTATATTTAACGGATAATTAATTACATTTTTGAATTATTCAGATGTTTGACGCATGGTTATCAAAATGTGTAAGAGATATTTGATATCTCTATCTAATGATATCTCTAATCATCATCCATCGTCGTCTACATCTATCTCTATTGTACTGCTCTTTACATACTCAAATCTTATATTTAATATGATGAACTTTCTTAGCTCAATTAACGTCTTGTGAATGCTGCATTGAGATATCTACCATTACGAGCCATGGCTTTGTTGATATTAGAATTTAGTACTGAAATGCGGACGAACAGCTAGTTCAGGATATTTTCCGATGACACGGAGATTTAGACCAAGGAATCAGAGGTGTCTCGGGCAGTGAACGATATAACGTAATACTGTTATGTCATGGCTCTGACAATGCAGCTGTGAGATCCTGACTGGTCCAGAGAGGAATGATCGTAATTGTTCTTCATTTTAACTCATTGTTTGTTCTGGTATCCTACTTAATTCTGGTAAATCCAGAGTCTGGTATGGTAATCCAGAGGTAGCGCGTTTGAAACCAGCCGGACCATAACAAATAATCCCATTTGGAATTTTGACCACATAATAATACGTCTTGGGTTTGCTGTTGGAATATTCGGATTCATTAGTCCAAATCGGACAGAATAAATAAGGTAAAATTATTATTATTATTATTCCTTGAAAGAGAAATAATGACAAATAAAACAGAATTGGGCATTTGCAATTGGTTACAGCTTTTATTTTGGCTCAAGCTTTCACAATATTGGTAACAGCTTTCATGTGTATGTAGATTCAAATAGACGTCCGACCAACGTTGCTGAGAAATATGGTAGATCCTGTTTCGGATAAATCAACACTAAGATCAGCCAACCCCACTACTGACACGGCCTGCTTAATGCAAAATGTCAGTCGCAAAATCACCTGCGCACAATCAAAGTTTAGCCTTTGAATTATTCAAATTTCTGATGAGGAAGATCGCGGAAATGTTGAATTGACATCTTGTGAAGAGTACAAATTAACACATTGAGTGTCATGTCACTGACATTACGGCACCAGGGTGTTTTTAACCATTTCATGCTTGGCACTCAATGCGTTAAAGGAGGAGAAGTAGCTCTTCTCCTTTCCTTTGATTTAGATGTAAGAGAAGTACACTAGTTACGCTAACATTTGGTAAATACAATAATTGGTGTAAATAAATACTTGTTTACACGGTATTTACCTAATTACCACCTAATTACTCCTACATACTTGCCACCTGATAGCCACCTAAATACCTAACTACTTCAGCTACCAGTGACTCAAGACATGAAAGAGCAGTTACCGTGATCAATCAGATTCAGAATAGACAGATCTCACAAGGATTACTTGGTTCCTCGATGCCAATGCGTTACGGTCCACTTCAGAGAACACATGTAGACAGTTGTATAGATGTTCTGATGTCGGATGCACCGTCAAACGGCCAATCCCAATGAATGCCTCTGACGGATAAAGCACTTGGTTTCGAATCCAATCGTAGTAAAGATGGCGAACTTAAGTTCTGCACATATCCGGCCCAACTCAGGCTGGGTTATGCTAATGTTAATAAATAGGTGGGTAGTTTGTCCAGAAAATAATTTGTAACGTTTGTAGCAGAATGTTCTGTAGAAAAAAAATACAATCAACCAAATCCAGGGGCATGATGAACTTGTGTAGTTTAGATGTTTAAATCGATCGTCGCAGCGTCGATGGCATGTTGAATACACGGTTCCCTTCAGAACACCGAAGTTAAGCGACATCCACGAGGTTAAGACTTGGAATGGGTGACCATTCAAATCTAATTCTCGTGCTGGCTTTTCCCGGCCCCACTCAGCTGGGTGGGTCAATTGAGTAGCAGGTTTGTGAGTTTCTGGAATGGAGGTAAAACCCGTCGGATATACCATGGCAGTGAAAGCGACGTTAAACCCCACAAAAAAAAAAAAATGATCGTCGAGTGTTAACTATTTAGAAATAAATGAATTATTTATTGTAATTATACAAGTTGTATGTTTACAAGGCACAAGACAATTATAAAAAATAAGTTGAAAAATCCAGAGAAAAAAAAAGATGAAAAAAATAAATAAAAAATAAATGTATCCTTTAAGTATCCTTTCAACTGTGAAAGAAATACTCTCTGTAAGAAATACTCTGTAAAAAATACTAGTTGAACTTTTTAATCAAATGGCCATATTGCTCATACATATGTAAAAATATCTCGGTCTCTTTCTATGACTTTGCACAATAAACCATCGCTGATTGTCTAGAACCACAGATGAAATAGCCCAGACTAAATCATAACAGGTGGATAACAGAAAGTTGCCAGAGAGATTGAGAGTGGTAATAGAGGATATGGATGAATCAGCGAGGCTGAGAATACTAAAGCTGTCAACATACGAGATAGTGGTATGTATGGAAATCAAATCGGGATCAACAAATCACAACATTCCAACACACTTAGGCAGTAAATAAATCAAGAAAACTATATCCACAAACCATCTTTAGACAAGATAAGAATGTTTATAAGTACGTATAAAGACAAGGAAAGTAGATAGTATACGCATTACAATATGAAGGAATTGTAATATTCTGGTCACAAAAGTGTGAAATCTATTATTTATTATGAAGGAATGTAAAGAATCTGGATTGAAAAAGAGCAATGAGAAAATTCATTGTTAAGAAGGAGACTAGTGGGTGGTGTGGAAGAAATACATACGGCGTTTTCTTAGCACTAATACCCTTGATCAAGTTTTGATTCGAAGGCCTTGCTGGAAAAACCATCTATCTGCATATCTGCAATTTTTTTTGAAATCGCGTTTTCGACGGTTTCGGGGTCACAAAAATATGCTGCTTGATTGGTGAAGAGCCGCTGGCTCTCCAATAGTTACATAAGTGTACAGAAACGGACCATATGACAGATAGCTTGACAACGTCTCCCCTACAATTTTGAAAATTTTGATAATAATAAAGAACGCTGGATTTTAAGCAGTAAGACGCGAGTTCCAAGTTCCAGCCTGAATGGATCTCAGAAACTTGAGAAATTTTTCTGCTATCCGTTAATCCATGAAATGTTTTCCCTTTCATTTAACCAAGACAAAATTTCTTTTGTAATTTTATCCATGAAATAATTTTGCTATCCGTTAACCAAATTAATAAGTAAGATACCATCCGTTTCATTGATCCTTTTACCCACGATATCCGATTATCCATGCAATTGCTATGGCGGAAGTTGTGCAAACAGAAGTGGGTACGGAGATAATTCGTCTTGTAAATAAATGGATGGAAACCCTGTAGAGATGACACTAGCAATAGCAGACGAATTAATAACTAATAAAATAAAACTACGAGCTGTCGTTTTTTTATTTACATTTGATCTGAAGTAACTGAGCGACTTTCACTCTCGTCTGAGTTGCTTCCCCGAGTCCTGCGGGACACTAGAAGAGACATGGACTGTATCATTAGTAGCTAAACTACCAGTTATTATTGACGAGACTTAACATGAACTATGGATATTACTTTCTATTTATAATAGGAAAGTATTGTATTCGTCGAAATTACCATCCATTTTCAATTTCTGCGAACTTCAGATCGTGTTCAGATTTTTTTTTGCTTTTAAAAAGGATCTTATAACATCAGAAGAACCCCATTCAAGGGCAACGGAACACCGCAAAGCAAAACCATCTAGAAAATGTTCATCTTTGATATTACTTGAACTTTGAATACACTTTGGATATATTGATGATCTGACAATTGGCATGTAGTTATCATTCAGGGGTACCATAAAATTAATTTTAGATATATCTCGCAGAAAATATTACAAATAACTAAAATTTTGAAGTTGTGTAACGGTAAAAAATTTTAACGAGAGCATTTAACATTGTTGGATAAAAGATTCTGCATTGTTTTTTCACCTTTCTATCTGAACTAATTGCAGAATTTCTTTAGTCAGAATTTCTTTAGTCTGTTTCTCTAAATGGTTAGAATCCACTAAGATATTCGAAAAATTTTGCTGATGCCGTGGCTCCATGAGAGCGTCAAATATCAAATGAGATTTCAATTCATTCTCAGATGTCCAATGATAATGCCCATGCTAACTGACACACAACTGATTTTTCTTGTGACGAACCATGCAATGTATCCGATATGATACAATATTGAATTTCTCTCGGAACTTGGTCCGATTATTCTTATAAAACAAAAAAATACATATAAACTCTGTTTCGAGTTAATATAGGCCGGCTGGCGGTGCTACTTGAGACTGCTCGCCTCTCGCAAGCTTGATGAGGAGACTAATTATTACTGTAGAAGGTAGTGCTTTTCACAGCTTCTGATCAAAAGCATTGGTCCCTTAAAAGGCTATTTTACTGAGACTAGTAATTTACCTTCTGTATCTGTAAATGAGTTAACTAAATCAGTGTAAAAGAATACCAAGTTTTACGAGAGAGCACTCCGCTATTCCTCGACACATGACTTGCACTAATTCCTACTCAATGGAAGCTTGGAGTGTGATAGTAATTAGAATGTTATAGACACATGAAGATTCAAGATGTTGTACATATGCTAGAGATACATACTCGTAAAGATGTTAAAACATATTTCATAGTAACAATGATGTTTATTCGTATGTTATAGAAATGTCCGGTGACATATGGAGTTATGTTGATATTTTCTGATTAAACAGAGAGCTGCCGGAACAATTAGTTGTGGATATTTGTATCGGATTAGCGATTGATTGCATTCTTTCGGAGGAAGAGTTTCTCCTGAAGCAGTTCTTAAGGATGAAGAGGGAATTTAATATTATTTTATTGTGTACACATATTATATACTCGTACATAATGTGTAGGTACTTCATATTTTACTATGTTGTACTGTACATATAAAATATACATTTAACATTATGTGCTTGATTTTCTTATGAGTCGGTGCATTGTATTCCGTCCACAATTTGCAAAATCAAAACAGCTGAATACTTTACATTGCTACATGCCATAAAACGTATTCGGTCATTTTTATACCTTCAAAATTATTGGCAATTATCAAAACTTAAGTTCGACGGATAATATTACAGAAAAATAAATATGATAACGACTTGTTATATGGACTGATTGAACATAAGTTGACACATTAAAAAATAAATCGTCGATGGTTAATGCTATCGATCGAATCGTGTCTGATCAGATTAAAAGTCTCTATAGTCCTAAGAAAATAGTCCTACAGATATTTTCACAGCCATGTTTACTATTAAAATTTTTGTATTAAACTATTAACGCTATTAAACTATTTCGCTATTAAGTACAGTCCCTGAAATGAAAACATTAAAATCTGTGGTTGGAAATAACTTCCAAGCAGATATTTTATTCATAAACAAGGATAAGCAGGCTTAGTTTGGATAATATGTCTGTGGTTTTGAGGATAAATAAACCGAGCGGATTTTACGAGCTGGGCACCAAACAAATTATAACTGTCCTTCTCCTTACGTAACATGAGATTGGCATGAAGAAAGTTCACAACATGCATGCTTAGTTATTTGATGACTTCATATTACTTTGTGAGATTGAGCAAAGCAGAATATAGCTATTGAAACCAAGCTGTATATAGAGACTTTAACTATTCCGTTCTAATTAATGTCTCAGGGGGCAATTAAATCGGCACAGACTATTTTTCATCTGCATACCTAGTCACAGCAAAGCAGCGTGTCATTAAAGAAATATTAGACGGATTAGCCCTGGGTAATGGCTTATATCCGGCTTTCAAACTTGGGAGAATCACAATCCACTTTGAATAAATTTTATGTAAATAAGATGTGTAATATTTAGTAAGTAGACTGAATGTGGTATGTTTAACCACATAGCATCTGTATCTAATGA
Organism: Bactericera cockerelli; assembly: GCA_024516035.1. Lineage (NCBI taxonomy): Eukaryota > Metazoa > Arthropoda > Insecta > Hemiptera > Triozidae > Bactericera > Bactericera cockerelli. The sequence goes on from CM044960.1 coordinate 12,936,485, forward strand.
GCGTATTAGAGCACTTTATATTTGAGTGAGGAATCTGAAGATTTATTATACTCGATGAAAGGAGTAAGCACTCTTATCTTTCTTCCATTTCCAAATTAACTAATTCAGCAATAATGGAGACTTCCTTATTTGATCCACAGGTTGTTCAATTTTAAAGCATGCCGAACTTTCAATATGGATGGTTTCAGATTGGATGGATTATTTTTTATTTATTATTATTAAATATCTAACCCTAACAAAGAGTGCTAGTTTACCTTGTAAAAAGTACTTTCTATACCTTACAAGTAATAGGGTAATAGAAAGTAATAATAATGAAAAGATTGAATCATTACATCAAAAGTAGCGAATATGCTATTAATCAGAACAATAATGAGGTGGAGTGCTATGGCTACTTTTGTTAATAGCTTCGAGTAAATGAACCAGGCTTACAAGACGTTTCTATCTTTTGGTTAAAAATATAATTAATTGTACGGTCGAATCAGACAGAGATCACGAAAGAAACAAAGTTGTCGCATGTGTTTTATTGATGTTTTTATTTTGGTGCACGAGTATTCCATAATATTCTGATATTCCATAATTCAATGGTTCGATCTATATCTTCATTCAAAATCTTTATATTTCATGTTCAATAAGAACCCTAGGCTTTATAAATCTCGTTCACTTTCTCTCTTGGTGGTGCCTTTTCTAAATAGCAGAAGGTGCGCCTCCACAAACAAAAACCTTTGCGGCAACGGAACGACGGACTTGATCTAGAGCAGGGGTGCCCAACCTTTACAGAAGAAGATCTACTATAAAGTCTCAGAAAATTAACGCGATCGACTGGTTGGGCAGCCCTGATCTAGAGTGTATAAAAATAAAAAATATATAAAGCCGAGATCCCACTGAGTGCAACATTTTGTCTCGCAACGTTGCTAAGTGTTTCGCATCGTTGCTTAGCGTTTCGCATTGTTGCTAAGCGTTTCGCATCGTTGCTAAGCATTTCGCATCGTTTCTGAGCGTTTCGCATCGTTGCTAAGCATTTCGCATCGTTTCTGAGCGTTTCACATTGTTGCTAAGCTTTTCGCAACGTTTCATGCTCCGTTCTTCCTTTAGAATCAAATGAGTTTAATAATATTGATTGACTGAAACATTGCGTCCCAGCACTTTGCAACACTTCCCATTTAAAATTCGACACAAAATGTTGAACTTAGTAGGTCTATTCAATCTCATTGCATAACGAAACGCTCTCAAACCACAGGAGCTGAAAAACCTGACATTAAGCACTATCTGACGTAACCATGGTAAACTTGGCGACCTGTCCTACTAAACTGGTGAAGAGACTTGAGAAATTTCAGCAGAGCAGAACTGCCTCATGCATAAAGATGGGAATCATCAGATGACAAAATGTCCTAACATAGGCGTGCTCACTCCTGTATCCAAAATCTTGTTTCAAAGCTCCGAATATTCTGGTCATTCATAAATTAAGATGACAACCTGATATGTCACGGTTCTGAAAACAGCAAATAATCTAATGGTAGAACAGGTGATTAACTGATTACATAATTAACATTGAAGCTTCACTTCAGGACTTGAAGACTTGCCTCAGAAAATATTTTCAAAAATTCTAGTCCTGATGAATTTGAGGAGCTGATAGATCATCTGTGAAACCAGAAACTGGAGAAATAGTGAAAAGTTGTGGATTGCAGAGGACCTAACGGAGAACCAGTTACATAAAAGCTTTAGCACCAGGCTCAGTTCACCTGTGTCCAAAATCAGTATAAAAATTAAATACTGGATTTTTCGGCAGCACATATAAAACTATGAATTCTGACATCATAAAATTCAAATGTGAATTCGGAATGCGCTTGATAACATATTGGTAGAACAGGATGTTTCTGAGTTGGTGATTTAAATTGATAGCAAGAAAGTGGTTTTTGCTACATTAAAAGACTTCAAAGCCTGAAGGTAGGAGTTACTAGTTAAACGACTCAATTTGGTCTAAAAATACACAAAATTTAATAGAAATTACCAGCATCATTTAAAAAGAAAATAAAGTTTAAGAACCGGAAAAGATAATTCAGTAAGATAAGTCTGTTCTATTTCAAAACTTAAGTTTGTGTTATAACAGAAAGATTTGCTAAAGTAAGAAGGTCGATTTTACTTCCGAGAAATTTCTAAGATTAGAAATCGGAAGTATTGTGTTCGTTTTTGTAAAAAAAAATATTTTTTTGCTCCGATTTCAATTTTTTTCATATTTCTGGACGTTTCATAACCTACTGAGTAAATTTGGTTTTGTGTCCGTCTGTCAGTCTGTCGGTCCGTCGATCCGTCTGTCTGTTAAAAATATTCCTTGTAACGCGCAAATCTCGGAAACTGCCCAATGGATTTTGCTGAAATTTTGCACACATATAGGAGACGTTTTGTAGATGGTCCCATTTTAAATTAATCGAATTCGTACTAGCGGTTCTGGGTGAAAGAGACCATGCGTCTGACCACTAACTTTTTACTTAAATGCTTATATCTCGTGAACGGTACACCCGATTTTGATGAAATTTTGTATGTATATGCATATTATTGTTTTACTCAGGCTTTTTATATTTTCTTTTTAATTAATTATAATTTGACTCCGATATTTAAGAAAATCCGAAATTTTTGACAATAAAGTCAAAAAATAAGAACCACGACTTGCCGTTACAGAATTTTTTGTAGAATCTAGAATGTATAAAAAACGGTTTTATACCATATAAAACAAATTTGAAGAAAATCGGTTCAGCCGTTTTGGAGATACAAGTAATTTAGTATAAAAACTCAAAATTCGCACGTGTTTACAATGTGAAGCAATCACGAGGAAGTATCGTGTCCATAATTGGCAGTGTTTTTTTCTTTGTTGTGAGCAGAAACTGGTATTCAGTAACAGATTCCAATACATGATGATATTTATAAGCCAAAATTACCATGAGGAAGGACCGAAGGGATACAAAAACCTCAACCATGAGGAAGAGGGTTGAATAATGCCGACCCCGAGTAGGTAGAGGAAGAGGGTTGAACAATGCCGACCCCGAGTAGGTAGAGGAATAGGTTGAACAATGCCGGCCTCAAGTAGGTAGAGGAAGAGGTTGAACAATGCCGACCCCGAGTAGGTAGAGGAAGAGGTTGAACAGTGCCGACCTCAAGTAGGTAGAGGAAGAGGTTGAACAATGCCGACCTCAAGTAGGTAGAGGAAGAGGTTGAACAATGACGACCCCGAGTAGATGGAGGAAGAGGTTGAACAATACCAACCTCAAGTAGGTAGAGGAAGATGTTCAACAATGCCGACCTCAAGTAGGTAGAGGAAGAGGGTTGAACAATGCCGACCCCGAGTATGTTTGGAAAAGGCAAAGTGAAAGGAGACTATACAATGTTGTTGTTGTTGTTGTCAAACTCAAGAGAAAAGTTGGCTCGTTCTGAACCACATATTTCTATGTGCGATCAACTATCGAGAGAACTTGGGCTTTTTCTTTATAAGCCATTAAACCCTTGAGAAACTGCAAGCTAGCCTGGTTTGTGAGGGTTGGGTAGTCCATTATTTTTTTTTAGTCCTCTAGCGAGACAATGTACTTCTCCCTATTTATGGACAATAGACAACACAAGTTTCATAGATAACGTGGCGCTGGGCCGACTTGTAATCGGAGGTCGGTGGTTCAAGTCCCAAGTTAAGCAAATACTTAGTAAAGCTAGTTTGAGTAGATGTAATATTACGATTGTGATCAACATCACAAATATGATAACATTTTCTTAACTTTTACAACAGACAACAGGAGATGAGCGTGATGACGTCATTATGATGAAGAAAACTTTGTTGATGACGAATATGCTGGAGTTACGGATCACTATGCTGCTGCTTGTGATAATGATAATGGAGGATTATTATTCTGATGATGTTGATGAACAGTTAGAACTAGAAGTGATTCAGAACTTTCGCCGTGGACCGCCTGAGCTGTCACGATGACATAACAGAGGCTGAGGCGTGTGAGATTCGACTGCCATTGTTATCCCGAGAGGTACCCATGTATAGCCTGGTTTAATGACCAGAGATAGGAACACTTATCTAGTACATACTTTGATATGAAGCTGTGCTTCAAAATATTTAAACACTTGTAGAATACATAATTATATCATAGTATATGAGATTATCATGTAGTCTCGTCTCACGGGGGGGCGTTAAACAGATATGGTACCAGATTTTCCTTGCCTAAAAACAATAACTCAAATCATTGGTGTCCTTGGCTTCAGGAAGGGCATCCAGCCGTAAAATGTGGAAGTAAAGTGCTAGAACCAACCAACCTCAACCATGAGGCAGATGTTGAACAATGCCTAAGTTTGGGAAGAGGTAAAGTTGAAGAAGAAGACACTTATTATGTAGTCAAGCTAAAAAAAACTATATTCATGTAATAATACGGTGGACAGTGTGTATTCAAAATGAAATCCATGCCGGAAAAAGTTAATCAACTCATTAACTCATTGATTGTGTGTTTGATCCCTGTATATCTCAATGCCAATATACAGGGTGGACCAAAAAAACGTTTACACCCGTTAATGGTAGATTACTGGCGACATTTCCAGGCCGGATCTGCAATCCGTTTTTTCGGATTCGCCTTTATAACTGCACAAAGTGATTTTTTGCAATTTTCTGAAAAAGTCCGACTTTGGCTTATTCTTCAGGTCAGAACTTTTTTCCTGTTTAAGATGAGTTGATTCTGAACAATTCTGCAGAAAGCCAACAAAATTTCGATGTTTCTAGCTACACTACTTTGTTTTTTACGGTTTGGTTTGGCATCTTTTTTGACACCTGAACAGAAAAAAACACACAAAAAAACTTTTTTACTAAATAAAACACTCGACATTTGCTCGAGCAAATTTTGGCACAGACATAGGCAAGTTTGATAAAAGTTGGCGGCCGCCCCGAGGATGCTACAAAATAATTTTACGATTTTTTTTCACGTGATCTTCTTGGAAAAATTATTAGATGTTTGCCAAAAACTCTTCAAAAATCCCAAGAGTTTTCTAGCTGTAGACTGTGTAAGGGCGTCTTGCATTGTTTACAAAAATTGTTTACATTGCTTTTTTTGAATACCGCGGTCTCACATGCCTTCATCAGCCAGTTTAGGCAAATTCAAATGATAATTTTCGTGCTTCTCAGATTGTCAGTGGTGATAGCTAGATGTGGTAGTGCTAAGAGTGTTAGTCGCATGACCGAGGTTCAATTCTCGACGATTCATATTATTTTAATTATCAAAAAAATCTGATGGAATATTTTATTCATACCTGAATCTGACCTGTTGTAACACCAACAACTTATGGTTTTTTTGGGGGTAATACCATCTGTAAATTGAGTTATATCAGATACTATTGGTATCACAATACACATAATTATTATTCATGTAAGCCCCTGAGAGACTGCCTTGATAATGTAAGGATTGTTTTTCTTATGCTTCCCTACGAGAGAAAAAAAAACTAGCGAATTTTTCAAACGAAAATAGAGTTTATGAAATAAATCCAGGTAAATATGTAGGTAGGTTCTTCTATCATAAACAATACTAATTAATAACAAATATTTACCGATTGTCAACTCTTAATAGAAGTCTTGAAAAAAAAAACAATATAATATTTTGTAAAATTAATAAACTTTTGCAGTCTTTATTATGTTTTTATACTATTTTGATATAAACAAAAAGGTATTTAAAAGAACATTTTGTGTTAGTATGTTCAATGAGAAACGATTAGAAGCGCACGATTATTAGCTCAGTGGTAAGCTAGTCCACCCGGTCCGAACGCCAGAGCCAGCAAAAAATTCATGACTCTAAAATAAAAGAGACTGTTGCCATTTTTTATTTAGCCATAGTACACACTATGGATTCTCCACACAAATTTTTGAAACCGATGGTGACTTTAGTACCTTAGTTCTAACTCAGAACTGTCCCTGTACCTTCTTGCCTTTCTCTCTCTCTCTTTCGCTCTCTCTCTCTCTCTCTCTCTCTCTCTCTCTCTCTCTCTCTCTCTCCCCCTTAGAGGAACTGTTGGAAGTTGCGTCCACCTTCCTGGATGCAAACTCTTCATCATGTTCCGTCGAATGTTGCGGAAGATTCCAGGTTTTTCTGTCAGGTCATCGGATGCCAACAGGATTCTTGCTACCAGATTCTGCTACTCTTGCGTCTCCACTGGTATTTCGTAAACTATGTTTTTCACGTGATCCCAAATGTTCCTGTTGGCAACTCCATATGCTAAATGCGTATCTGCCATTTCAGCATCCGAATTATAATAATGTAACTTGTACTAAAAAAAACTCAAGAAGTTTAAAGATAATATTTCATAGAATGCAGAAAAATATGCTTGAAAACTATCAATGAAAAACAAACAATCATTCATTTGACTGGCCTTTAATTAATTCCAAGGAAAATAATTATCAGACATAAATAGCTAATTACTCTTTGAGTACAAGACGACCCTACACAGTCAACACTTTTAAGATTTTGAACATCATTTTTTGAGACTTACCTGGTTTGTTTACCCAGAAGATCACGTGATAAAAAATCGTAAAATTATTTTTTACCATCCTTGGGTTGGCCGCCAACTTTTATCAAACTTGCCCATGTCTGTGCCAAAATTTGCTCGGGCAAATCTTGAGTGTTTCAAATTGTAAAAAAATTACATGAGAATTTTTTTTCTATTCAGGTGTCAAAAAAGATGCCAAACCAAACCCTAGAAAACAAAGTAGTGTAGCTAGAAACATCGAAATTTTGTTGACTTTCTGCAGAATTGTTCAGAATCAACTCATATTAAACAGGAAAAAAGTTCTGACCTGAAGAATAAACCAAAGTCGGACTTTTTCAGAAAGTTGCAAAAAATCGCTTTGTGCAGTTATAAAGGCGAATCCAAAAAAACGGATTGCAGATCCGTCCTAGAAATGTCGTCAGTAATCTACCATTAACGGGTGTAAACGTTTTTTTGGTCCACCCTGTATAGGAGGATTAGGATGCCGATATTGTGTACCAAGGTTTTGTCTTTCACCGGTTTTACTGAAAAGGAAAATTCCGGCTCCTACTTAGCCCTCAGAATCTGAGTTCATGGGATTAACGATATTCTAATCATGAGCTAGTACGCTAGTTCATGATTAGAAGATTGTAAATCTTTTTAGAAGATCGTTAAAGGCTTAGGGCGTTAGGGTATTAACTTAGTCAGACAACTAGTCGAATTTTTGTTTAAAATTCCCCAACAGCCAGATTAGGAATGTAATATTTAACAGTATATTTAAAATACTATATTATATGGATAATGCTCCACTAAATTACGTAGTTTATGTAATGTTAATCGCCCACAAGGATCAATGCTGATGTGCTTCTATTGTAAACTTTTTGTCTACATAATAATATGACTATTATTCTCTGTGTGTGAGTGATGTTATACCTTTAGGTCTACTCGTAATATGAAATATTGTTTTAGGTTTATGAGAATAAATAATTATGGACCTTCTATGATTTGAGAGCGTAAAATGGTATGTTAGATTGCATCTTTATAGCATAATATGAGATTTCTTGAAAAAAATCCGGATGTTTGAGGTTCCTCACAATATTAGGTCAAATTTTGAATTAATGAATTTCTTGTTTCAATTGCACATCCACTAAAATAATGCCTTAGCCCACTTCATTTTATTTTATTTGTTAGTGACTCAAGTCAATACTCAAGCTCAAAGGTCAATACATAAATACGGGAAACAATGTATGTGACGGAGAAGGAAAAATGAAAGCCAATGAAATCCAGGTGCTAATTCTAATGAATTCACTTTGATTTCAGATGAAAAATGAAACACCCCCGTCCCCTGGCTGGCGCCATATTGCTGACCTTCCTCCTAGTCACACACTCAGGTCACTGTCAAGATGACCAGAGCTTTCCTGACCTCACCAAGGTCACTGCTGACCCCACAAGTCACAACTTTCCTGATCCTACCATCCAGAACACAGCTGACCTCACTAAAGTCACATCTGACCTTAGCAATGAGAACACTGACCTCAGTGTAGCTGAGACACTACAGGAGACCCCTCTCAATGCTCACTCGCAGGTAATGGTAAGGTCTGTCCTAAGGTCAGACGTTTCAGGGAAGCTTTACTAGAAAGGGGTAGAATAACAGAATTTAAGACAAAAGATGAACAAAATAATTCGTATTTGAAATGTTATCCGTCAGGATAAATTTACACCAAGGGAACAACATACAGTATGCAACTGATACGGGTTAACTACTTACTACCAACTATGGGTTGTTGTGAAGGTATTTGCGACACACACAACATGCAAACTAATAGCCAGAAGGATCGACGAATCTTACATGGTCGGGTAAGACAAAGCGGAGAAAAGTCAGTAAATACTTTGTTAGATACAGAACTAGAACATGTTATTAATAGAAAAAACAATAGTATATCAAATTGATAACAATTCTCATGTCCATAGTTATTTTTCTATCCACACCCCTTTATGCTCATTATAAAACCCCTTCAATTCTGCGCCGATCTCCCCTTTATGCTCATAATAAAACCCCTTCAATTCTGCGCCGACCTCCTCTACAGGCTCACTATAAAACCCCTTCAATTCTCCGCAGATCTCCCCACTGGGCGTCGAAATTGCCGGCGCAGATGAGTACGAAGATGATCCCGATGACCTAGAAATTCAGGCGTCGGAGCATGAGATCGAAGCCGTGTACTCCGGCTCAGGAGCCTCTCGACCCGATCCTGCTGGCGAGGAGAAACCGAAGAAACCCAAGCGACGTCGCAGGTTATACATTTTTCCCAAAAAAAAAAATTCATGAAGCTTTTTTAGAAAATAATGGTACATTATTTAAAATAAAATAAATCTGGATAAATAACAGTGAAAATAGCCAAGGCAATCTCTTCCTACGAAATAATGAATTTGAATTAAACAAAATGTGATAAGACTCACAGCCGTATTATGAAACAGGATTAGTAGGTTGAACTTAAGTAGACATTATCCCCGAACACGACCTCTAGTGGCAATTTTCAACCAATCCCAGCGCCTTATAGCCTGAGTCAGCTAATAGTGTCCACTACTTTTAAATCTAATCCTGTTTCATAATTTGGCCCTAAATCTAGTATTCAAAAGAACCGCAATATTTTAAGAAGGTTAATACTTTCACTAAATCAACTTTAGGAAGTATTTATTGAATCCATTCTCTTTGTGTTCCCATTGCAGACGCAGGAGGAGAAGGAAGCGTATCCGAACTTCCACGAGTGGTTACGAAGATATCGGAGAGAAGAATTCGGATCTAGGAGATCTCCCAGTAGAGCCGCAAGATGTAGCGCCTCCACCGGAAGTGCCAGACTACCCAGTCCGACGACCCAACAAGAGGAGAAGGAAACCCACCACACCTATACCAATTGAGGAGGAATACTTGCTCACAGCGAAGACGAGCGGTAGAAGAACCACGGCTACCCCTTCGATTGCACCGAGTTATGTCCCTTCAGAAGCACCAAGCTATGTTCTTCCAGTACTACCGAGTCGCAAACCTCTACTAACAGCAAACCGTTTGCCTGCAAACATAGAAGAAATAATTGAACGGGAAACGCCGCAAGACAGCTTAAAAATCAAACAGAAGATCAATTCTGTTCCACCAGTCGTGGTGTTGACCACCAAGTCTGACGCACTGCCTTCCCCTGTTCCAACGGCTATCACACCGACAAAAAACGCCGCCAAATCGGAGGAGAGGCCAGTGGATGAGAATCCTTTAGCAGGAATGAGCCCAGAACTTATGACACCTCATGGTAAACAAAACAAAATAAATGTCCGTCTCAGTGAGCCAATCCTGTTTGTAACGGCACCTCAAGATAATATGGACTATTCAGAGCCACGCGTAACACAAGCGGTGAAACAAGGTTCTAGTAAACTTACGACCACAGCCAGACCAGCGGAAGTAACGCAGGCTACAACGTCAAAGCCAACGTTACCTCCGTCAACGCATCAACCTACCGCTGAGACACAGAGGAGTATATCACACAAGAAGTTCGGTGGGGTTCACCCAAGTAGGGATACTGCAAGTAAAGAAAATAGTAAAGAAAATTCCAGCCGAGAAGTTTCTCGTAATGCCGCTACAGTCAGTACAAGCACAACTGAAAAGACCGTAGGCGAACGGAAACCCATTCGCAGACTTCCACCCGTAGGAACACTCTTCCGCAAACGTCCCTCAACACCACAATCAACAACTGAGACCTCTAAATTCTTAGAGGACACAACAGTGAGCAAAGAGAACGAGCTGACAGAATTGAATCTGTACAAGGAGACACCGCTGGAGCTGCAGAAAGTGGGACCTGTCAAACTCAATGAAATACCCCCGACCAGCAAAGTCAACACGTTCAAACCCCTCAAAGATAACAGCGCTCACGAGAAAGAGTTAAACGACAATAGTCTTTACAGGAGAGAAGAGTTCAAACTGAAGTACACGTCAACAACAACTCCACTACCAGTGAAATATGCATCTTCAACTCAACAACCAGCAAAACATGCCACAGCTCCACCAATCCCAGTCAAGTATGCAACATATACAGGAGAAGAGAGAATCACAGCTGTTCATAACCAAGTGAAATATCCTCCATCTAACTCACACCTAGCAAAACATGCCCCAAGTGGCACCAAAACAGCCTACACACCCAACATCGATCTCATCATTGACTACACATCGAGTACTAAGAAACCGACTACCACCAGTACAGAGCAGTCCATACAGGTAAACTATGGATCATTTTTATTAATTCCTCATATCTTTGATGTGCTTGGTTTTTGAAAATTTACTGTGACTTGTGTATCGACAATTAAACCATTTTGATTTTTTTTTCAGAAGACACCTCAAATTGGTTGTCTTTGAATTTCATAAATCTTACTTGAGAAAAAGGATTTTCAAGGATGTACTCGTATGAAAATACGCTTTTTAGTGCTTTTACAAAGCACTCCATGAATACATTCAAAACGAATGCATTTGAAATCGACTTCAGACATTTTTATTAGAATACAAAAGTGTAAGACCACATCTAAATAATGTGTTCCACTAATCTCTGATTTCCCCTTCCAGATCTCTACCGCGGACGAATCTCTCAACACTATCAGTCACAGCGGAGAGTTTAAACCATTGAGCGAAGATGAGGCAACGAGGATCAACCTGGAAATCCCACGGGTCAAAGAAGACACCCCTCAAGTGAAAGACGACATTCTCATCTTCCTCAAATCGAAAGCAGAATCCAACAAACTGTCCCGAATCCTCCAGTCCCGAAATATGACGTTGAATGAGTTGATAGAGCATCGAGAGAGGGGATCAAGTCAACTTCATCTGGCCGAGATTTTCAAGAGTTCCCCCAAAGCCATTCCGGAGGCGGACTTTGAACTGTCGCCTTTCTTAACTGAGGTTCCCTCGACAGAACAACCAACACTTCTAGGATCTTTCCCCAACTCAATTTCTCAAGAGGTAATGATGTTTTTTGTCTTAGATGTACATTGTACAACTTTATATGTAAGACTAACTATTTGAATTTTTTATCCTAAATAAAGTATTATTCTTCTTTATCTACTTTTTTCTCAAACTTGATCGTACAGTCAGATAATAATAAAATAAGATCGGCATTGTTTCATGGTCTAGTTTTCCACTTGTTTTTATAAATAACAAGAACCTACAACCTTATTTTCTCCCCAAAAGGAGATGAAACACATGTAATTATGACATAATTCGAGAGCCAATATTTGATTCAGTTCAATCCTTCATTCGTCAGGTTATCCACCAAAACTCCCCGGATCACCGCCACCCCAAGCTCCTGTTCGACAGTCTCCCCCAGTTTCCTCCTATGGAGGCGGAAGCCTCCCAGACCGTCTACACCACCCAGCGGTTTGGCCCTGAACTACACTACACCCGCTCCCGTCCACTCTTGCCCAACGCGAAAATAACGCCTTTCTACGGTTCTAGCGAAGAACTGATACTGTCCTATACATCAAGCACAGGGCGACCTCTGGTGGGAAATTACGGAAATGACATCGTGAATTTTCGAGAATTTCGAGAGCATGATTCGATTTCTCACGGAAACAAACGAATCCCGTCCGAACTCAAGTCTGTGATTACGATCAGCGGGGCAATCATTGCGTTTGCTGTGCTTGGATTCTTTGTTCTTCTCATCTCATGCAAGGTAAATATAATTTTTAGCTATTAAATAGTTTTATTTATTTGTTGATGATAGTGATGAGACTTTATGTATATCACCGAATTTCACATTGGTTGCTGATGATCTCTGGCTCAGTAGAATAATGGCAGAATGTTCCGGTATATCTTACCCCAGAGGATGACCTCTTTATGCGGATCTTCCGTAAGAACATGAAGCTTTAGATATTTCTGTTAAATGTTGAAAATTTATGCTTTTAACCATCTACCAGAGCTCTCTACGATAGTTACAATTTTGTGGGTCTAGTCCAAGTTTCTCTGGTATAAGTATAATTTTCATAATACAGACGAACCTGGATATAAAAGAAACCTCAATATATGAGAATTCTTTCCAGATAAAATTTACCTCTTTTTAGAGGAAAATAACCTCTCTATAAAGAAACCTGGATATAAGAGAAACTTCAATATATGAGAAAATTTTCCAGGTCCAATTTACCTCTTTTTAGAGGAAAATAACCTCTCTAGAAGAGAAACCTGGATATAATTCCGGTCCCTTAAGTTCTTTACATCCAGGATTGACTGTACTTTTTTTTTACAAATAGAATAACTCTTCCATTGGCTCAGTGGAAGGTAAAGAGCCTAATACACTCGCACTGTTTCCTCGCTGAATGGCTAAGGATAACCTTTCAACCAGGAAACAACGCGAGCGTGTTGTGAGAAGTGAGACGTTTTGTTGTGAGAAGTGAGACACACTATGTTACATTTTCTCTTCTTCCCACATCAGGTGCGGCACCGCAAATCGCAGAAGTTCATCAAGGCGGGCATGCTGCGGGAGCACCTGCGGGAAGCGAACCTGCGGTCCAGCACCCGCAGCGACACCCCGGTGGTGAAGAGTGGCTACTACGCGGGCTGCGACCACACCTCGGACACCTCATCCACCGCGCGGCAAACCTACCTGTGGAAGACCATCCGGAAGACGTTCCGCTACGAGTAGTGAGACGTTCTGTTGTGAGAAGTGAGACACTCTGTTGTGAGTAGTGAGACGTTTTGTTGTGAGTAGTGAGACGTTCTGTTGTGAGTAGTGAGATATTCTGCTATTGGTAGTGAGGCATTCCGCTCTCTGTAGTTTGATATTCAAGAAAAAAACTCTACAATTACACCAATCATAAGATTGCATTAATGCATCCACAAACACTTGCATTTATCATTCTCAAAACATAAGGTCTCTCATCATATTGAGTTACTCTTAAACTTGTTTAATTTCTGACGTGTGGAAACTATGTTGTAAGTTCATGAGAAATTCCAAGTTATGATTGATAGAGACCATAACAGGTGTATGCGGTTGAATAAGGACTCAACCTTAGAGACTCCCGCGAGTCAGAATTGAATTGAATATAATAGTGGGTAACTTGGTAGAATTCCACTCTATCTTGTTATTGTTGCCGATGATTTCTAACTTTACAAAGATAGCAGTTATAATCATAAAATAAATAAATTGTATAAGTTAACAGCAATAATGATGATCATACTTTAAAGAAGATATAAGTGCGGTTGGTGGGTGATTCGAAGATCGAGGGAAGGTCAAAGAAGCATTGAGCTGGTCAAGTAGGTTCCCATGGAGTTGTGATTGATCTTGAGAGAGCATTGGGCAAATAATGCTAATGGAAATTGTTTGATTTAAAACAGAGACAGGGTGTTGAAATGATTATTAAGAGTGGATATAATAAGAGTGCTTTATTGCACTTGCTCAACTGAGACTCCTAGGAACTCCCATTAAATCTAAATAGCACAGATTTTATGTATACTGGACGAGTGGACACACTAGTCACCAATGATTATAGAATACAATACGAGTATACATCAACTTTTTAAAACAGGGGTACTTTGTCAAGAAACATTTGAAATAAAATAAGCACAGAAACACTAATATGTTTTAACCCAAGTCAACTTAGAACATAGTGTTTTTGTAATTATTTCATTTAGAATATATTTTGTTAATTTATTTATATTTTCAACAGTAGAGCGTGGAAGCTGACAGTGTTCAAAGGCACTAGAGTCTTGTTAGGGTGTTTGCTAGTTTGAATTCTAGGTAGGTCAAATTTTTCAGACCTAAATATAATATAAGTAGTGCTTTATTTAGACTGTCAGCGCAAGACAGGTAGTCCCATTATGCCAACAGTTTCTTATATGGTTCAAATATGGTTCAAAACGAACTAACTTCCACTGGAAAAATTAACTATTTAAACCAAAAATGAAAATTTTAAATAATTTGTAAATACATAGTGTTTTAACTGTTTTAGATGATTTGTACATATAGAATAAAATAATAAAATAAAAATGTTTATAAATATTGAACTGGTCTTTTTACTGTCTTAAATATTAACCGCCGATCCTGATTTTATTGTCACTTGTCAAAAAAAAACATTTTGTTTTAGATATTTACTAACTTCGTGTCAAGAAACCATGACTGTTGTGTTTATGTCGTGGTGGTGTGAGGATTGATGGGGTTATTCAATTATTCATACTGTAAACGCCCACAGGAAATGATCTGAGCTCATCATTTTGATGTGTCATTTAGTATTTATTTGTTTTCTTCCATATTGCATCCCAAAAAATTATTATTTTTTTTATAGTTTTTTTTTACATTTATTAAAAAAAATATGGAGGAAAATGCTAAGAAACTTACCTGTACTCCTCATATGTGAATTTGGCTCGGAATAGTTTGCTGACCTCGTCATCTCCATTCTGAAATACAAGGAAGCAACAAATAACACTTGAAACACATAATATGCCGAGTTTAATACTCACAACAAACAAAATAATTTGAATAGATATACGAGATACCACTGGACATATTGTTGTTGTAACTGTGCGCGGTGTTTAAAGTGCGCGGACACAACAGAGCCCTAGACCCTAGGGTAGCCCCTGTACCACGCATAATAATCAAACCATGTTTTTAAAATAAATGTAAGTAGCCTCAACGCAGTCCTGAAAATCGTCTAGATCTAGGTGTAGGGGCCCCGGTACCACGCATAATAATCTAACCATGCTTTTAAAATAAATGTAAGTAGCATCAACGCAGTCCTGAAAATCGTCTAGATCTAGGTGTAGGGACTAGGCTCCAGGGTCCTCGTTGTGGCAGCCTACTAACACTGCGAAAGATGGGATCTTACTGGCTAGTGCTAACTTCTAGAACAAACTGGTACACGAGACCAACATTAGGACATGGGATTTGTAATTTAAACTGTTATAAAACCTTGAAAATGCCAGCTAAATGGGTTGCTTAGAGTATGTATGTTCAACTCCCTGTTTGTAGTACCTTAGCCAGACTCACAACTACTAACAGTGTTGGTTTAAAACTACATAAAAAAGAATCTGTCAAACATTGGGTCAGCCGCAACCTCCTTAACTTACATAAAAAAATGAGAAAAAAACTTATATAAAAAAAATCGCGGCTCCAGGTTAAGGACGCCAGTTTAATTGACTGAAACGATGGATTTTCGAGATCAAGTATTCTGTTATTAAAAACAAGACTTACTTGGAACAACCTCTTGAAGTGGGCATATTGGCGGAAAATGTTTCTGCACTGCTTCATGGCAGACTCTGTGGATCAAATTAATACATTTACATTGAAATATCTTGTTGGATGATATTTTGTTTCATAAAAATTCTATGTTAAATTATTATAAAAGTGAAATCCACTCACTCTAAACTGAAATTTTACATAAGAGTTTTTCCTGTTATCTTTTCTTCTTTTTGTGCTCTATTCGCTAGCATTACAATTATGTGACCTCTTCTACCCAACCATTTCCTACCAACTAGGGGTCGACAACAAGTTGAAATAGAAGGAAATATTTAGATGAGAAATAAGATGGGATTTCTTAAACCCTTAAAGTAATATTCCCCCTACGCATCGCACAGTTGCGTCTGACGGTGCAACTAAGTGCGCAAACACAACGGAGGCCTATACCCTAGACCCTGGGGTAGAGCCAGTAGCATGTAAAATAATGTAAACATGTTATTAAATGTAAGCGACCACAACGGAGTCCCGAAAATCGTCTATATCAAGCTGTAGGTACCAAGGTCTGGGGTGTAGGGTATAGCCCGGGGTCCTTGTTGTGGCCGCCTACTAAGCGAGGAAGCACGGCTTGAGTCTTGCAACCCATTGGGGAAAGTCACCCCATCGAAAATACATTAAAATGTCCGTGAGACGCGTTCGGCGGAATAGTACCACATATAACATTAAACAACAGACCATCTACGCTTAAGCTTGTAGAATTATAACCAAGGTATCTACTATGAAAAATTCGCTGGAAACTCACAAACAAGCTTCTCAAATTAATCTCGTCCAGCCTGAGTTGGTCCGATTTTTTTTTTTTTTTTTTTTTGCTTTAAAGTGGCAGGGTTCTCACATGTGAGCTCTTCCATTCAACCACCCAATAATCAAGATCTAGTGTATTCAAAGAGTCATTGACCCGGACTTGATCCATATTTCTTACCAAAAGTGGGTGAGCCTTTCATATGCAGCAGATCCTGGGACTTGAAGTAGAGGACAGTGGAGTAGTGGGGAGGCAGGAAGTTAATGTATGGTCGCCAGAACGATTCATCGCCCCTGAACTTCTCGTGAAGAATGAAGAGAGCTAGGGCCACGTTGGGCATGAGACGTATGATGGGGTTGCTTTGGTACAGGTTCTCTGTAGAAAGAACATTATTATTTTCATCGAATTATTAAAACTTTTCAAACAATAAAAAATAAATCAATTGTCCTAGATTTTTCTAGATCCCATGAACTATTAATGTACTTTCTACAATACTCTTTCATCTGAGTGAGGTATTAATATTATAAGCGATGTAGACCATTCTATGATTATTATTTTTGAAGATATAATGGCATAGAATTTTATTGGTTATTAGTGTTATTACAAATAATTGTCCTAGCTCACAATACCAATTATTCTATGGATTAAACCATTTCTTTTATTAAAAACAAAATTTAAAAAACCATTAGGCCCTCAAATGCAAGAGAGAAAAATAGAAGTAGCAGAAACGAAAATGTTATGATGGATGTGTGGTATTACAAGGCCAGATACAGTAAGAAATAAGAGTACCTTGGAAATTTGAAGGTTGGGGCTTTAGGAAAAAAAATGCAAGTAAGTAGACCGAGATGGTTTAGACACACTGAGAGAAGAGAAGAAAACTATGTGAACAGGAAAATTGAGAAACTTGAAGTGTGGGGAAGGAGAAAAAGAGGGAAGCACAAGCTTGAATGGAGAAAAGTAGAGGATGATTTGAGAGAAGG
This sequence comes from Bactericera cockerelli, assembly GCA_024516035.1. NCBI lineage: Eukaryota > Metazoa > Arthropoda > Insecta > Hemiptera > Triozidae > Bactericera > Bactericera cockerelli. Next base: position 12,953,941 of record CM044960.1, read on the forward strand.
GGTGGAAGAGGGAGTTTGCCCTTGACAGAAACAAGTGGAGAACAAGACTTCAACAAACCAACACCAACCCCAAGTAGGTTTGGGAAAGGGTGGAGTGAAAGAAGAAGACTTAGGGACAAATTATGAAACAGAATTAAAGTTAAGTTAAGCCAGACATGCCCTCAAGTTGTTTCAACCAAGTTGGGGTACAGTCTGGCTTAACTTAAAACCTGTTTTATAATTCTGCCCTTAACCCCTCAACCAGACACCATCAGTGGTTGTGGAAACTTACTCAAAGGAGAGTCCATGATGGTGTCAGAAGTGATCATCAGCTTCCTGGGAACTTTCACAATAGGGTCTCCTTCCTCAATATCCTGCTCAGCACTCACACCATACCCATAGCCCTCAAACTCCTTGATCCCAATGGTGTCCATCTCAACCCCATGCTCCTTAGCCCATGCTATGAGATCTGTCAGGGTCTGCTCTGTCCTCTCCAGCCTCTCAGAGGGAAAATATTCTAGAGAAAAATATCAAAAAATGAATCATTGAAATATACATGGAATTAGAGTGGAATAGAGAAATGTGTCAAAAAATAATCTAGCTTTGAATTAAGTAGGGAAAAATTAACTAATTTTAATTAAGCAAGTTTACAATATGGAAAAGTAAATAACATTTAATACCTAATATATGCTCTTTATTATCTTTGCTCAAATTGCAATAAAGCTTTTATTACACCATTCAGTGTATTTTCACATTTTAATTTTGTACCTTTGCCTCTACCAAAATTTCAATATTGAACTAGTTTATATTTACCTGACTCAATGGCTGTGATGGAAGCTAAAATTTTCTCTATTTCTTGGAACAACTCCCATTCTTTGTTCACATTGGACGTTGTATTGATGACACTTGCCACTGGAAAAAAGACAATAAAAGCAATATAATTAGAAAACATATTACTTCCAAGACATTTCTAATATTAGAAATTGGAAGTATTGTGTTTGTTTTTGTAAAAAAAAAATATTTTTTTGCTTCAATTTCAATTTCTTCATATTTTTAAGTTTCTTCAGTGTAGTACATAAATATATATTATTATGGATTATTAACTAATGAAAAAAAGGTATTTAAAACTGAAAAAAAATTCATGTCGATCCTCTGTTTTAATCAATTCAATTAAAAAGTTATATCTAACCTTTTTTAAAAATATTAATAAAAAAAAACCATGTTTTTGCTCACCATTGAATAAAGTAGCAACCAGTTCATTTAGCTCCTTGGATATGTGAAAGGGAATCTTAGGTTTTTGTTCATCTTTGTTCTTGATTGGGTTGTCATTTGATTTGAGAACAGATTTGTGTTTGTTCCTCTTGCCCATCTTCACTACTAACAAGATATCTGAGAATCACAAGAAAATCCATGGTTTTTTATCACAAAAAGGACTTAGAATTCTTGCAAAACAAATAGCATGTATTGTACTTGAGATACATTCTAAGTTCAAGTTCTCACAAGTAAGGACACACAGCTGGGTTAAAAGTATGTGGTTATAGCAGCATTTCTAAATTTGATGGTCTCTCACCATATTGACTGCAGAAAATCTTGGCTGTTCCATACCCACTATTATGTGGACATGCCCAAAAATCTGTTTGGCATCCATTCAATTACCAGCTAACTAAAGTGATTAGGGTATAAATATGAATGAAGATTAACAAAGGGAATTAAATCTCTTTTTTCTGTATAGAGCATTCTTCACACCTTGGTCAATGTGTTTGATAGGCATACAAACATATTCATGAGTTCATACAGAATGATACCTCCCAGCTTCCGTGGTGTAACAGTTATGACTACTGCCCATAGTCGAGAGGTCTCAAGTTTGACTTCCAGTTGGTGAAGACTTTTTGAAGAAAATTCTGTCCCCTCCAAACATGTGAGGCTGGCATTTCCAGCCCTACCCAGGCTGGGTGAGGTTAATGTGGGTAGCTGGTACAATTCCCAGCGAATGGAGGGTAAAACCCCTGTCCTAACTATTTATCTCAAATCAGGACATTAAAACCGAACAGAATCAACTGGTCACAATAGATCCAATTAGGTTGCAGTGTTAATTGTAAGGGTTTTACTGAAAACCTTGCAACCAGGTCAGATGATAATAATATAGACAGTGTACCTCAGTAAATCAGACCTAAATAGAGTGGTTATAATTTGTGTGCTAGATAGAACAGTATTAAATTTAAGTACCTGGTAAATGAGCTAAGAAGCAAAGTATAAGTAGGTAAGTACCTACCTACATTAGGTACCTATGTGTTTGAATTAGCTTTCTTCTTTACAATAAGTGTGATATTATAGATTCCTTACCTGGGTACACTGAAATTCAAAGCCTTGGTTGGAAACTTCAGTTATACCATTGCTTATTTGAAGCAAGAAGTAACTGTGAAAAGTGAATTTAACAAAAATCACCAAATATGGGAAAAAATTCTTGAAACTTGAACATCAAAATACTTTTCACGGCAACAAAATATTTAAATTTTGACGCGGCGAAAATTATCAGATACGCCAATTACAGTGTTGCCGGATGACACTTTCAAGGAGTATACAAGTCAGTGGATAGAGATTCATGCACTATTGGCCAGGAAGCATCCCATGATGAAAATCAAAATGTAAACAAAAAAATGAAAACAAGAATGCCAAAATTTCAAAATTTGTATTTTGCAAATTAAAAAAATCTTGAATCAATCTATTGCCCAATTAATCCCATTATTCTTTACTTTAATATATGTTCATACTAACCACTAGAAAATGAAGCTTTTATTACTTCTACCATTGATCTCATTCGTTTCAAAATGTAAGTACCTATCTCCTTTATTATTGTGTGAATCATAGCAAGGGGTGTGGTAAATTGTGTTTTTCAATGGAAACACCAGTTGAATTGATGATAACTTATTTTTTTTTAATTTGGGTTTCACGTCGCTTTCAACTGTGGTCATATCACGACAGTGGTGACCTTCCATTTCCAGGAAACTCACCCAAATTTCCAACATTAAGCTCACCCAGCCTGAGTTGGGCTAGGATGCCAGCATTACAACGTATTCACTTTGCTGGATGTTGCTTTACTTTAGTGATCCTACAAAAACTGGTGCAGTAAATGTAGCATCAGCACTGGCTACTTCAGTTAATATATTATGTTGAAAGTTGTTATCATATAGTCCTTACACAACAATTTTATCAATGGTATACTATTTGGAAAAATATTCAAACTGTCAGTTTTAATCATATTCACATTGTGAGCAATGATGTAGCAGTTAAAATACACTTACTGCTAGGGGTATTATAAAGAAAGAAAAAAGTTAGATGGTTCCTATTAATTTTCTCTGCTTTGCTTCACAGGCAATGGACTGATGAAATCTTATGTCCAATTTTGAAAATACCAGTTGATAGCTATTGATAACTGTTATATAGAAATAAATAGCTTAGTTCATGAGTAACATGCGAGCACATATGGAGTAATTTTATCCGAGGACCTGTCTCAGTGGTTAAGAGCATTGGTTGCTGACCCAAAAGTTGCGAGTTCAAATCCTTGCTGGAGTGAAAAATTCTGACCATTTCCAGAATTACAAAAGTGGTTCTGGGGCACAACGATCTTTTGAAAAAAGTTGAAAGATATTGATCCAGCCCTAGGAAACCAAACCTTTTATTGAGGAAATGGAAGTACTTATATTGAGTCTTTCCAAGAGGACTCCAAAATCCCAACCAGCTTGTGTCAAGTACAGAAAGTATTCACTTTTTAAACAATCTACTAGAACATGATGTGTCTGCACCTGTTTTAGGAGGCAGGTCTAACATATTTTTGAAAAGATATAATAAAAAAAGTTGTTTTTAAATAATCTTAACATATTAAAAGATTCATTATTATTTTCTTTATTTCTCCAGGTTCTGCACTTCTATGCTATCAGTGTGTCTCCACTCAGCCCGGCTGTGGTACTCCATTCAAGTGGCTCTGGTTCCCAAGTATTTCATGTCCCGAAGAAGATGATATTTGTGTTAAGATCATTGAACGGAAAGGAGGTAATATCTCATTCTACAAGCATGGAAATATTTTTTATAGCTTAAGCATTTTAACACATTGCGTCCGGCGTGCATCTCTAGAGCTGCACGGCAACATTTCCCTGGGGCCGGCGTGAATCTCTAGAGTGTGACAGCAAGTTTATCGTAAATTCACTGTCAGTCTCTCACAATGCACACTACTATGTGTTTTCCTATGTCATTTGAAAGAGGCTCTGCTGAACATTCAGTATTTACAGGACTTGAATATCTTGAAGTATAAGACTTGAATATCGGCCCAGGGGAACCAATTTTTCAACACAGTAGTTTCCGCAGGGCTGGCGTGCATCGCTAGAGAGTGACCAGAGTGTTCCATGCAAATCTCAGCCGGCCCAAGTGTAAATCGACGAAAACTGCTCCCGTACGCAATGTGTTAATGATGGTGATATTTACTTGCTTTATGATAAGAAAAAAGGATATGTCTTGGATATGGCTTTATGATAAGAAAAAAAGGATATGTCTTGATATTAATAATTCCAGTTTCCAAATTTATTGTTATAAGCATTTTTTATGCTTTTTGTGTAGCCTTGAAAGTGTGAAGTTACAGAGGTACTGAAAGGATTGTGTTTTTTTTATCAATGAAGAAAGGTATATTTATAAAACTTGATTTATGGATTTTTTTGTCAATATAGCCCATATACATAATTTACTCTTTTATATATTTTTGTGTGATATCAGTTAACAGTTTTTAACATTATTGATAGCAATTTGTTCCCTTGCCCTCTAACCTAGTATTTAATATTGAATAATACTATTCAAATTAACAAAGTTTTTTAATTCCTGTACAAAATACACAAAAGAAGTTAATCTTTGAAGTTAATATGGCTTTTTATTTTCATTTCTAGCTGAAGAGATCATCACAAGAGACTGTTTGAGCACAGTAAAAACATTCCGCACAGATCTCCCTGCTGACAAATATGAAGGTTGTAGAGCTGCTGCTACAGATCCCAAATTGGCCAACTATGTGAATCATTCCATCCCAGAGCTGGATGTACAAAGGTACTTGATTTGGGTCCCTTTTATGTTGCATAATATATTTTTTAAGCAGGGGAAATGACATAGGATCTGGAGTACTGTCCATTGTTTTTTATTAAATTTTATATTTTGTGTGCAAAAAGATAGAACTTTTAGAAATTTTAAGATTAATTTTGTATTAACTCATCTCTCTCCCTTCATTAACACAAATTTTAAGGTAACAGGACCAATAAAAAAAATTCTTGTTTCAGGAACTACTATGATTCTGTCACCTGGTGTTTCTGCTATTTTGATCACTGGTGCAATGCTGCCTCTTCTCAGAGCATCTCCATGCTTACTCTAGTTTCCAGCACACTTCTGTTTCTCTACACGTGGATAAAGTAGTAATGTGCCACCTAGTGAGTTGGGAGAAGCCAAAGTACAAGAGAATAGGATTGTCTAACAAAAGTTGACTCATCATACTATGTCCCTTATGAATTGATTTTGAAATTTTTAACCCAAATTATATTGGTAAACTGAAGAGGGAGATTTTTTTGATGAATTCTTCTCCATTCTCAAAAAAAATTGGATCTCGAATATTTGGGATTCAGCGCCTTTATTTTTTTAATAAAGGTGCTGAAGTTAACATGATTAGTGTAAACATAATTATTCGTACATGCACTAATATTATGTGTTTGTGTTGTTTGCAAAAGTAATTTGACTAACAGGGGACCATTTCAGAAACAAATTTATCACAAAGTTTGTACTTTAGGATGAGCCAAAATAGAAATTGACTTATGTGAAATGGCCCCTAGGGTCGCTTTTCCAACAGAAATTCAAAGGCCTAAATTATCTCAATGCTTGAAACTTTTATGTATTACAAAAAGTAACATAAAAAATTAGTTTTAAGAATTGACTTCAGTTCAATTTATCTGATTTTGTTATTGACTAATTTTATCAATCATCATCCGTCCATAGTATTATCTATTTATAGTATTTTCTATTTTTTCTTCCCAATGGGTCCCTCAAGCTTTAGTTTTAATATTTGTGTAAATAATTTTTAAGACTTGAAATGTTTGCTGACAATTTGAGGGTTAGGTTGCAAGCTATGAACCTTTGGTACTTGCAGCTAGAATACATTTTGAAAGGTTGTTGTCTGTGTAACCATTATATAGGGCGTTCTTCAGATCTCGGCTGAGGTGTTTGATGAGGGGAAAAAAAGTTATTAATGTATACCTAAAGTATGCACCTCATTTGGAACCTATGGCTTTGTAACAACCATCAACTTAATAGTTCAATAGTGCCTTGTGAGAAAAACTACCAGTTTTTATGCTAATAATTTTAGTGAAATAATGTAAATGTGGATTGTAATAACCCATTGAAATAATATTTAGAAATAACCTATTGAAATTTCTCACACTTATTCTTATTTTATAGTTTACCACTCAATATATCAATGTCAAAAATAGCAATTAACATACAAAGATTCCGTCCATCTTTGTTTAGCATATAAGGTTTTTATAATACCTGTATATTTTGTTGTAAAATCTTTATTGTTTTTTATGACACTATTCTTAAGAGAAAATATAAGTATTAAAAAAGTTCTTTAAATTTGTACTCAATAAATTGTATTTTTAATTTCTTTTTGTTTAAATTAGGTATAATAATGATGTATTTGATGTCTAGAAGTATGGGCCAATTCTGAATATCATACCTTTCCATTGAGAAAGATTTTTTTTATGGATGAGGAAAAATCAGAAAATCTTGTTTACAATTATTTAATACTAAAACGCATTATTAATCAATGTTTTACAGAATAACTATTTTAAGAACAAAGATTATATTTGAACTTTAATTCAAATGATACAAATGAAAATTTATTAATCAAACAAATTGTAAATCTTCGGGGCGTTAAATGCACGGCCATTTTTACTTCAATTCAAAGAAATAATTAATAGAAGCAACAAAGAGATCAGAACTTTAAGAATAAAAAATAATAATTTAATTTAAAAATCAACATTAAACAGTAAAAAAACAAACAGCATTTCGTTGTGGATAGATGATGTTAGAGATCTTTCTTAATACTTCAAAAGATTAGTATGAAATTGTAAAAATTAAAAACAATCTATCAACAATAACCTATATACCATTATACCTATTATGCATACTATCATTTTTTTGTGCTTGATAAAAAAAAAGCATGGACTTATTCTTATATTGCTTACACTAAAAAAAAAACTTCATGGATGGTTAGTAAATACAAAATAGTATTAAAGAGGGCATTATTAGCATGTAATTATCATTAGTTAATTATTTAAGTACATGAAAGTAATACCAAGGAAGATATATAAATAACAAAACACATGATGCTGGTCAGCAACTAGAAGTTTCACAGTTGAAAAACCCTAAAAAGTAATTTATAACATTGCTGCCAAACTAATCTTGATTGCATTTTTACTCTCTTCTAAGTATACTCAAAATTCATATGAACATACAACAATAATTCATATGAACATCAAGTATAACATTTTGCGACTATGTAATGCTACTCAAATCACCTCATGAAGTATAACATCTTCAAATATGATAAACAATATAAACATGCCACATCATCTACCTAAGTATTTTTCAAGTAACCACTGGAAACATTTCGTAGCGAACAAATAACTCATAAGATACTGTGTGATGGTAAATTTACTCAGCATGAATATTGAATAGCTTTGCAACTTCGTTTAGGTCTTCGTATTTACGCTCGCTTTTCAAAACCTGGAATCATAAATGTGAAAAATATGAAATGATAGTTATAGAACAAAATTATTTATTGTGTCTTATTATTGCTGTCCATATCAATCCAAAGAGGGAAAAAACGACCAGTCCGAAGAAAACTGGCAAACCCAGGAATAATAATAATAATATCACCTTATTTAAACTGTCTGACTAGGACTAATAGGTCCCATTATTCCAGCAGTAAGCTTAAGACGTATTAATAAGTGTTTAAGTGCCAAATGGAAGTGAATAGTCATGTCCCAGCCAAGTTTCGAACCCACAACCTCTGGATTACCAGACTGACGCCTTGACCACTGAGCTATTGAGACTGACATATTAGGAATGATTATTTTGATAGGGGTTATAGTTGGGAATCAAGGCGTTATCTGTCTTCAAACAATATTTTGTTAAGAAATCGAGGAGAATGTATCGGAAGAATTGAAGGGATTATATATGGTGAAATCCTAAATGGGAAGATAACTTGGTCCCGGCTGGGTTTCGAGCTCGCGATTGCTAGACTGACATATTTTCAGCAACCGGGGCTGATATACAGGGTGGGCCATGAATTAGTTAACATTTGAAAAAATCGAATAAAAAAAACCATTTAACATATTTTAGAAATCGTTTATTTACGAGAAAGCTAATTAGTTGTAATTTATTTTTTTTAAATTATTTCGTCTAAATGACCACCGTTTCGGTTTTTGCACTCATCTAAGCGAGTCCTGAAGTTTTCAAATACTCTTCTGCAAAGAGACCGCGAGATCGCCGACATCTCTTCGATGATTTTTTCTTTAAGTTGACGCAGTGTATTCGGTTTATCAATGTAGACACGACTCTTTAAATAACCCCATAAAAAGAAGTCTGCTGGGGATAGATCTGGACTTCTGGGTGGCCATGGGATGTCACCACGTCTGGATATCAGCTTTTCCGGAAACATGTCTTTGACCACCGGCAAGGACTCGTTCGATGTGTGACACGTGGCTCCATCTTGTTGAAACCATGTGTTACGATTATAGCCAGCAAATTCCAGTAGCATCGATGCTAAGAACTCCCGTAACATTTTCACATACTCGTTTACATTTAAATGTTAACGAATTCTTGGCCCACCCTGTACATAAATATTAGGAATGTATAGTTACCTGTCGGGCGATGGCCATTCTGTTGAACACATTCCAGAGTACTATTCCAACCACAATGTCGTCTCTCAAGTAGAAGATAACTCCTTTGCCGTAGTCAGAGCTCTGTTTAGATGAAGATTTACCTTTGGAGGCAACAGCTGACTCTGGTTTTGAATTCTATAATAAATTAAGAATAATAATAATTTTAAATTTACAACTCGAATAAATTGACTACTTTTTATTGGTGTTATGACAACATGAACAGAGAAGGCATGATACATATGAGAGAAAGAGAATATAATTTACAGAACCAAAAATGATTTTCTTGTCCGACAAAGGTACTTAAACCTAGTACATTTCTAAACGAAGTTGATTGAAATCGAGATAAAGACTATCCTCACGATAATTGGTCCCTAACAAATCATTCATGTCAGGACGAGGGATAATGCGAAAATATACCAAACAGTAAGAAAACGATACTCAACACACTGAAACTTCTCCTTACTTTAAACTCTGTTTCTTGAGAAAAAAAATAATAAAGTAAAGGGAACATTGAAAAATTAACGTTGCTTGGACCGCAACAATAAGAACTGCACAAATAACTATCAAAATTATAACTATCAAAATTAAACATAGGTAAAGCACGTTAATTTGTAACAAATCAAAACGAAAAAAGTCTCACCTTAAAGTCAGGACTAGGGAGGGCGTCGGTGCCACTCACTTGGGCGGCGTCCACTGCCGTATTTTCCTCATCAGCCTTGGCGTACACCCCCACCGTGGGCAGTGTCGAATCCACCAGGCCGATAGCTTCGTAGCCCACTTCCGGCCCGAGGTCTGACCAGAACATGGACTGATGAACGTAATGCTTGTCTGAAAGACGAATGGAACACATTTATATAAAATGAAACTTGAATAAAAAATTACAAGATCAAAAGTCAAAGTTCTTGACCGAAGACAAGCATCGGAATCGTTAAGGAAATTTTCTGAAGGGGTTTTGTTAAAAGTTGTTTTAGGCATCGGAAGGAATTGAAGAATTGAAGGGGTTTTATAAAGACGTTCAGACGAATTTATCGGTCGAAAGGAATTGAAGGGGTTTTATTAAGTAGTAAATAAAATAAATGAAGTTTTCTCGTGAACTTTACGCATGTATCAAAAATTGAAGATAGAGTGATTTATTTACGATGATAATAATTATTATGTGCATAAGGGGGAGCGAAGTTGGCAACTAATCGTAGAATTCCCACACACTCTTGTCATTGTGTTTATAGCTAATGTCAGCCCGACTTAGGCTGAGTGAGGATAACAAAGGTGGGTAAATTTCCAGTGCAAGGAAGTTGAAATCCTTGTCTCCAGTTACGTCAAAAAAAAACAGAGACGTTGAGAAAAGCTTTAGAAGGGTTTTATTGAGGTCAAGAAGAATGTATCAGAGGGAATTGAAGGGGCTTTAATAAGACGGTGGGAAGAGTAAATCGGTGGAAAGGAATTGAAGGGGTTTTATTAAGAGGTCAAAATATTTGGACTTATGAAAGGGTTAGGTGACAATTGCCTAAACTTCGCCCGGATTTCAAATCAATTGTAAGTAATTGTGCAATAAAGTACAGTACATATTATAATGATAATATTCTCAACAGTTTTCTTTTTTTTTTTCAACTCATTTTTTTTTAACTTTGAGAAAGGGTACCATTAAATCATTATAAAATCTGTAACAATTGTAACATATTATAATTGTAATAAAAAAACACTTAATGAATAAAAAAATACTCACTAGCGCCGGTCATATTCTCCCCTGCCAGACGTCCGCTCTGCACGGCATGATCGTGGTGTTCCACACGCCTCCTACCCAGACTCGGGTCGTAGAAGCAAGCACAGTCTCCAGCCGCGTATATGTTGCTGCGAGCTGCTAGCTCCGAGTTCACGAGGTAGCCTCCTAGCAACGGGTCAGTTTCCAGACCTGCCACCTGGGGATGGAGAAGTTAAAATAATTATACATAAATGCGAAACATATTCATAGAGATTCCATTTGGGTGCAATAGTTATAAATAGGGGTGAAATGTTAGTACGCCTCCTCGTGGTTCACCTGAGCAACGTATTGACATGCGGCTAAAGTACTGACAATTTTGGCGATCAGACAATCACTGCCATCAGATTTCCTGATCAAGTTTATTACGTAATGTCTTTTCATTTGAGATGTGTAATAAAGCTACAACACAAATAAAAATAATAAAGGAACTTCTTTTAAAAAATACCGAAGGCCCCGAGAAATAATGTAATGTAATATTCCATTCATGGGATTGCGTCAGACGAAACTGAGCTTTCTCCTCATCTGCAGGAGCTGGATCGAACCCGGTGTATTGTGAATAAAATTTCCCTTATATGCATCGAGTAATAAAAAAAAGATGATTGAGTAGTACCAATAGTATTTTCTTCACCAAGACCTTGCGTTTAACATTATCACAAAACCCTTGATCTTACTTTATTTTCTTCTTTTGTATACAATTGTATTGTATTGAATTTATATATTATAAATTTTCGATGAATTTTTTTAATAATAATTTTAAATGTACAACCAGCAGCCTTGAAAACAATGTTTAAAGTCCATTTATTAAGAAGACGAGTAAAATACATGGTGATAAATTGAAGGGATTTTATTACTACGTTGTATTAATTGAAGGGGTTTTATTACTAAGTTGAATTAATTGAAGGGGTTTTATTACTAGTTTGTATTAATTGAAGGGGTTTTATTACTACGTTGTTTTAATTGAAGGGGTATTATTACGAAATTGAATTAATTGAAGGGGTTTTCTAATCGGCCTTTTTTCCCTCACTCTTACCTTAGCTAGTTGGGTGTTGGGCTCCACCCCCACAGCCACCACCACATGATCCACACTCAACTTCTGACCATCACTCAGATTCAACTCAACCTGAGTGCCACTCGACTCTGCCCGCTGTATGGTGACGTCAGGGAGGGTGTGCACACCTTCCTCCTGCACCTTGTTGGTAGTCCAGGCACTCAGGTACTCGGGCAGTACCCGCGCCATGTTGCCCTTCTCGCGGAATATCTGGTACACGCGAGTGTTGGAGTTAGCTGAGGAGAGGATCAAAGTATTTAACATAGTAAAAAAAAATGTTTTTAATTTTCAATGAGAAAGGGGGTTAGTGTCATAGTACAGTAATGGGAATATATTGTAATCTAAGGACGGCAAAAATTCCAGGGTACTCTAGCTAGACAATCAGAATACAAAAATTCTGTGTAAGTTCAACAGCATGAGTTCAATTTAAGCATGGCCATTGAGAGGGGGAATGCAGCCATCATTGCGGGCTCATTCCCTCTCACAAATTCTTTGAAAGAAGTGTTTGTCCTATAGTTCATGTTGAAAAAAGGGGGAAAAGAGGCTCAACAGCATAAACCATTAAACTTGAGAAACACCGGAAACAAGGATCTTCACAATGAAAATAACTAGGAAGACAGGTTTCTGTAAAGGTAACACCGGCCATACTTACAATTCCATTCGGTACTTCTGTATAATTATTATTATTTTCCTTTTTTTATACATATATGTAAGAATTCTAAACTATAAATAAAAGTAACTACCAAGCGGACTCACCCCCTCTCTTAGCCAGAGCACAAGAGAGCTCTGATCCCAGGAATCCTCCCCCCACCACTGCCACCTTCTTGCCTCCTCCCCCCGACTCTATCACAGATTCCAGACGCTGGAAATCTTCAACCCCTCGGTAAAGTGTCACTCGAGGCGCTAGCTGAGGGTCGCTGAATACGGGTAGGTTACGCGGAGCAGCGCCCGTCGCTAGGAGACATTTGTCGAAGCGGATCTGATGACCGTCTTCCAGGGTCGCTACTTTTTGAGTAGCGTCCAGTCCGGTGACCTAGGAGGGGAACAAATGAATAAGTATATTATGTAATGATTTATTTGGTCTCTTAATCCAAGAAATAAAAGCTAAAATGTCCAAATTTTTGTGATTAATAATTAAAAATGATAATTTTGTAGACTGGTAATTCCTTCTTAGATACAGAAAGAAAAGCTCTAGCACAATGTATTTGTGTTGGTATAAAGTATAGGTAAAGAGATGTAGCATGTCAAATGGCCTTCAGATTTGCAGTGCACAGTTTTATTAAACTACCCCTTCAGATTATAATGTCCATAGCTGTGGCCAAATGGGTAGCGCGCTAGGATTGCACGCACGGTGAACTGGGTTCTAATCCCAGCGGAATCGGAATTTTTCGGCTCTGTACTTTGGATGTTTCGGGGTCAACTCATACCTCGTGCGGAAAAATGAGTAGTGGTAGAATTATAGACAAAAATAAGATATTGGGATATTCAAGGAAAAGGGAAAAGTCCTATAATTCTGCACTACCCATTAATATGGTGATATAATAACATAAAAAGAAACACATTTATTTATTTATTATAATGTGGATATTAAGCTCAGTACTTTGGAGTTTTAGAAAACCAGTTCATAATAAATCCTAGAAAATATGCACTCACTTTTCCCCAGGTAAAGAAATGGTGGACATTATAGTTTATATTCTGGTATAGTGGACAAATGTCTGGTATTGAAGGATCCTTCAATAAAAAGTAATGGAACTAACCTTCCAGCCTCGAACTACAGAGATTCCACCATTGCCGTTGTTAGCCACCACAGCTTTCTCTGACTTGGCCTCCACTGCACCACTTTCTGTGGCTTTATCAGTATTGTTTTCTTTTTCTACAGCTTTGGGCTCGTCCTTGATGTTATCTTTAGCCTCAAGAGGAAACAGGGTCTCAACAGGGGTATAGAAGTCTTCAGGCTCATAGAATAAACTGAGAGGAAAAGAACAAATGGATGTTAGAATATGATAGAGAAGAAATGTAAAAGTTATAGGTGGTTGATTTTAATTATTATTTTAATGACACATTTTTTATTTATTTTATTGTTGCTATCCGACAGATGCAAAAAGAAGAAGGCATTTTCTTCCAGTAGTAGAATACCACTGATTTTTCTTGTGTCTAACTTTCTTACAGACCAAGTTTCTTCACTCAAATCAACGATGGTCTTATTTTCTTCAAACATCAAGACCATGAAGATTTAGGGTGGAATTCATAAGCTCTTCTGAAGTCTATGACCATATTCCATGGGTCTTCTCTTAGTGTGGGATGACAACAGATAAAAGATAACTAGCATAATTCAAGTTAAAATAGTATGAAATATGTAAACTGTTATTGTTTTAATTATAATGAATGAACCAATTCATTGTCTTGTAAAAAATATAAATAAATTATTGAAATTTAAATCTTGCATATGGTCCAGTCCTAATTTAAAAATGTTAAAGTTTGTCAGTACTGTGTCTCACAGCAAGCATCACAGTGATGTCAGTCTGTAGTGAATATATTTACTACAAGCGGGCTGTCGCCCGCTTTGCGGGCCGAGGCATGGCCGTGAAAGCAAAAAATCCTTTTTCGCCACTGGCAGGTGTTGTAGTCGGAATTTCGAAAAATCCCGTCTTATTGCACATCTAGACTATAAGACAAAGCTACCTACCAAATTTCAGCTTCCTAGGACTTACGGTTTGGGCTGTAGAGCGATGATCAGTCAGTGGTCAGTCAGTGACTTTGACATTTATATATTAAGATTTCTCTCTCATTAGAGTTCTTGAGATAAATGTAATGATACTTTAATTGAATCTATATTGTACCTCCTTTCGCTAGCATTCCACTGCTTGAACTTCAAATTCTTGGCAAGACTCCTGTCTTCATTGTAGAACAGCTCCTTGGACAAGGGTGGTCTCATGTACGGGTTGTAAGGTTCATTCCCTATGATTAGCACTCTAGCTGTGGGGTCAGCTGACTTGATGGCACGGAACGCAGAGAATGAAGCCGTTCCACCCCCAATGAGAAGATAAGGAACATAGTCTGGGATGTGACTTGAGTCTTTTGGGTATTTGAACACCTTGGCTGGGCGTTTGGGCTCTGTGATTGATGAAGGATAAAAAAACTCAATAAGCAAACAAGCTTAGATATATTTTTTTCAGTGTCTAAGGTAAAATCTTGTACATTATTCCTCCAATGAATTTTTTTTTTTAGTACTTCTTGTGAAATTATTTATTAGTTTAAAGTAAAATAAGTGACATATCACCAGAAGTACCTAAACTCTATTACTATGTGCAGTTATCTGTTGGGATTATTAGTGCTTACATATTATCTGTAGAATTTTTCCTACATTTAAGAAATACTTTGAACAAGATACTTACTCTTCTTGCTATCAGGATCTTTGTCTTCATTTCCAAAGTTGGGTATCACATCAAACTGGTACGCCTGGAAGAAAAGCCAGTTGGAGTACAATGTATGTGAATCGGTACATGCAAAAACGACATCAATCACATTTTTTTGGAAATTGGGGTTTTCATAGATTTTGGATCTCGGAAGGTGAACGCACAATTCTATATCAAAACCACATCATTCTGCTACTCCCTTTCTATATAAACACGTTTCTATAATTTTTGTTCCATGCAAGAACGACATAGATCCGGGTCTGTCTGTATGTATAGAACAGGATATCTCAAGAACGGTAAGAGCTAGAGACTTGAAATCTGGTATGAAAATTCATTTTATACACCAGACAAACCACGAAACTTTTGGTCAAAATCGGCCGCAAAATGCAGCCGCAGGGCCGCAAGCGCCGCTTCTTTAAATTGGTTAAAAATACAAAAAAAGTTAGAGAACAACATTTTCTTAGATTAAAAAAAATAATAGGGGTCTCTTCTGATCATTTTTTTGATATCTTGAACTCTTTGGACCTCGGCCCGAATTTACCGGTATCTTGGGGGGGACCTGCTTTGACTAACTTTTTTATTATTCATCCTACATCCTAGATGGGGATTGTGACATATCAAATCCAATGATTTTGAGGTGCTGATTACGAAATTGGCATTGATTTGCAGCTGTTCCCATTGAGTCACCAGTGGCGGAGTTCGACTTCTTTTCGGGGATATGGAAAGTTGTGTGATGTTTACACCAGAATTTTTTTTATATATATAATTTTTTTGTTTTTGTTTGAAATAACAATAAAATTCGAAGTGTACGTGTGTTATTATTTATAATATTTTCGATATTTGCAAAAACAGCATCATTCCACGACCTTTGAAGGGCTATTTCTTTGAAATGGCACTACATATCTGACCAAAATTATATAGAATGGTTTCTTTTGGCAAGTCTTTGCGATTACATATTTTTTCTTTTTTTTCTTATGGACAAAGAACGAATAGGAAAGTTTTTTTTGATTTTCCAAAAGTTTACTCTTTTGGAATGATGTCGTTTTTGCATGTACCGATTCATGTATAATAAATATTATTTATTTATTTGGAATAATAGGTACATTGGTACATACAAAGTATTCATCAGAATGATTGATTCCAATTCAGCTTGTTTGTAGTTTACAATGTATATAGTTAGTTAAAATAAAATTTCAACTTATTGAGACTTCATCAATAAATAAACTTAATAGATAAAGCTGATTGAATTTCTTCTTCCTTTTGTTTTCTTAACAATTTTATGGGGTTTACCTATGTTCTTACTTCATACATTGAAAAATATATTATTATTCCCAAAGGACTGTCTATTAAACAAGTTTGTTACACACAATAATAATGTAATATAGTATTTTTACATACTGCAAAAAGAGCTCCAAAAGCTGCTAAGAGTCCAATACCATACTTTGCAAAAGAACCATTGGTGTTGCTTTTATCATCTTGAGATGAGTAATGACGGGATGTTACACATTGAAATCCTGATGAAAGAAAGCAATTTTAATGTTAGTTAGTATCAATTTAATACTATAGATTATTTATGATAATACTTCAATACTCAAATAGTAAACTGAGAGTATGGAAAATAGATTCTCTTCATTTTCTCTTTCTAGAGTACTTCACAGCCAAATTGTGTAACCAAAACAAAGCAGTAGCTACCATAAGCTACTCAAGGTTTGTCTGTATGGCAGATTCTTATCAATATGGAAGTATATTATGGGTGCTCAAATGCAAAAAGTATTGTTCTTTTCCTTCACGTGTAACAACAACAAATCTTACACAAGAGAACAATATCTTTACTGGAAAGGCTTTAAGAAAAATGGGTTTGGTGCAACTGTAGCCTGTTCCAGAAACACTCTCAAGATAGGTACCACAATCTCTGTTTCAACCCTAACACAACACACTCTGATTGGTTATTGTGTTCAAATTAATCTATCAGATTCCATTGTGTGATGGTTGAAGGGGAGATTTGGATATTATGAGAGTGAGAGTGCTTTCTGGAATGAGGGCCTGGATCTTTTTCCAGAAATTTTCTCGGTCTCATAATCCTCAAATCTCCACTTCAACAGCTTAACAACATACTCTGATTATTTATTTTAATGAAATTTGACAGTTGGAATGGAGATTTAAAGAGTGAGATTGATTTCAGGAATGAGGTCCTGCAACCCCCTTTAGGTAGGTACTAAGTCTAAAGAATCATGCTTTGACAATGCATTGGCTACCAGCAAGTCTGTGTTGGGCCAAACAGCTTTATTACAGTTGTCACTATGCTAAATGAACCCCACAAATGAAAAATATCACAACGTAATTGTGTTAAGACTGTTCAGAGTGAATCCCAAAAGTTTGCACATAGAACCTTCTGTCAAGTAGTTCTAACTGTAAGACTTACCCCAACCAGAACTTGGATACAGACATCTCTTGTGCGTAGATCTATACAGAATCTTCTGGACAGACTTCACAGCTCTCAGATTTCCAGACATTTTCTTATGGAACAGTTTTCCACCGGCTCATGTCTTTTCGCAAGGTTTTTTAATAAATTTAAAATATTTTTTCCAGAATCCTCGAAATTTCCTTTTTCGAAAATGCGATGTTGCCGCCTCGTTTGTAGACTAGCAGGGAGTTAAGTAGACGTGGAAAGAGCGTCGGAAGCGATGCCAAAGTACACCCTTTTTCGGTATGCGTTCGTTCAACACAAGTTCAATCAGCATAATAATCGAAATCGATTATGCTGTGTGACCGTTATGCTGGGTGAATTTGTGTTGAAAGAACTTTATGCCCTGTGAAGTGTGAAATTGTGTTGTACGAACATTTGAAATGGTTAAAATCCATGAAACTCCTTCCATTTCCCCACTCAGAGCTCCATTGTGAGACAGCAAGCCTGTCTAGTTAAAAGTTTGTTCTATCCCAAAAAATATCAGTTCCCTTCTTTGCCACTACCCAATGAGAAATCGACTGAGCACTGAAAGGGGTAATAACAAAAGTGATACAATTTTTTTTTTTTTTTTTAATGAATATTTATTTAAAGAGAGGTCTGTAACATTCAGAGTCCTTGCCCCTCTACCTTCTAGCTTTATCGAAATGGATAATTTAGTGTGATTTATGCAAAAGGTTGACTGCAAGGAGTACTTAGAAATCACAAGAGTCAGATAGTATGGAAATTATAAAAAGATTAACAAATAAATAAATTTAGAGAGATAAATTAGGTAAATTACAAGATGCCATGAATATACAACGGAAAAAATAAATGATAATAACAATAACGACAGTAATAAAATAGAATAGATTAAAATAAAATATTATACAAAATTTTAATAGTTAGAATAAAGGGGAAAAAGAGTGTGAAGATCCTTGGATTTTAGCTCGTTGTTCAGCTCCATTTTTAATCAACTTATTTACTAAAAAAAAAGAACTCGTTTCCAGGCCACCCAAGAGGTAGAGTTCCAGCCCGTTTTTCTAACTTCCTAAGTGGTATCCCCAACAAAATGTATCTCAACTTAGAAAAGAAGGATACACTTTGCAAGGCCTAATCCACTTCGTAATAAACTATTTCCTAAAAATAAATATAAAAAAAAAAACTTGTGGCGCCAACAAGTGAAAAAAAAAGAAAACATGAAAATGCAAAAAATAAAACATCATGCAAAAAAATACATCCGTCCAAAAACCTCTACTGCAATATTATCAAAATATTCTTAATACAAAACATAATACTAATGCTGTTTAATACTCGTGGTTCTGTGAACTGTAAACCTCACACAGATTCAACTATCGCATTATAAATGTTCAATCAAGCATGAGGACAATCGAGACCTTTCATTCAATACCCAACTCAATAGGTTTCGATTAAAAACTATCAACCGGCCCTTTTTTTTTTTGGCTTTTTTTGATTTTTTAGCACAGTGCGGCTTCCTTTCATAGCTTTCACGATCACAAAATTTCACAACTGCCAAAATATATTTTTTCAACGACTCTACAAAATTTCAAGACCCTAGCTTGTTTCAATAAAAGTAGAAAAATCGTTTTCAATTTTCACCAAAACGGCCCCCATCTGTTCGGCCCAAAAACTATAGGTAAAATTCTAGGACCTAAAAAAAACATGAATAAAAAATTTCATCAATTTTAAAGAATACGTTCAAGAATTATCGCGGAACAGACATACATTCATACAGACAAACGAAAGCTAAATCGTCCAGTATGCAATTTCAAATAGAACCTCACTGTGTTCGGTTAAAAATTCTAGGACTCCAAGGAATACTTATACAAAATTTCATCAATTTTGAAGAATCCGTTCGAGAGTTATCGCGTAACAGACATACACACACACAGAAACACATAGATACACAGACAGACAAACGAAAGCCAAATAGGCCACTTTGAAAGTTAAAACAGAATCTTATGTGTTCGGTTGGTTAAATAATTTTACATTTATTAGGGCATATACTGGCGTTTAGGTCATATACTGTAACTGTCCAATCTCTCCTCCTCATATTCTATAATACTTATGCTGTTATATTAAGTGGCAATATATTTGAGTAGCGATTAGGGCAGATGTTTCATCCAAAGAAAAAAATATACATGTTATACCATCATAAAAAAAAATACAAGAGAGCATAAAGTAAAAATGAACATGCAAAAAATAAGAAACTTAACACTAGCAGTTATCCTGACAGGTCAGGGTTATCGATGTGGACGAGGTGGTCTGGGTGGACGAGGTGGTCTGGGAGGACGAAGTGGTCTGGGTGGACGGTGGTCTGGGTGCCAGTTGGATGTGTGGATTGAAATTAGTTCTGAAACACACAAAACAAAAAGCCAAGAATACAACAGTACAATGTCATGGAAAAAGAAAATCTACATAAAATAAAAGTATAAAAAATAAGTACTATTTTGAAGAGAAAACCGAGGCATTCAACAAAGTGAAATAAAAAAAAGCAGCAAGCGATAATACGCGAGGTAACTAGTATAATCTCGTACTATCGCTTGTAAGATAGGTGTTGGGTTGTAGCCTAACACTACAAACCAACCATCTGCGTTAAAAAAAAAATATCCTTTATTAGCATGCAAAAAAAAAACAAGACCAATATAACATCGAACACCAACAAAATATTGAAAAATAATACTTAAACTTATCAGAGGACTTAGTGGTCAGGATTGTCTGCCTGGTCTATTCGCGTGGACTGGGTGCTCGGGGTGGTCAGGGTGCCAGTTGGATGTGTTAATTGAAATTAGTTCTGAAAAATAAAACAAAAAAAAAACCAAGAATGCAACAGTACGAAATCATGGAAAATAAAAATCTACATATATTATAGTATAGTACAATAAGGTAAGTAAAAAAATAGGTACCATTTTGAAGAGAAAACACAGAAGCATGCAACAAAGTGAAATAAAAGAAAATACGACAAGCGATAGTACGGGATGTAACTAGTATTATTTCGTACTATCGCTTGTAAAATGGGTGTTGGGTTGCAGCCTAACACTACAAACCAAAACCCTCTGCGTTAAAAAAAAATATCATTTCTTAGCATGCAAAAAAAAACAAGACCAATATAACATCGAACACCAACAAAGTATTATAACATAATATTTATACTTAACAGAGGTCCTGGTGGTCATGGTGGACGAGGTTGTCTGGATGGACGAGGTGGTCTTTGTGGACGAGGTGGTCTGGGTGGACGAGGTGGTCTGGGTGCCAGTTGGATGTGTTAATTGAAAATAGTTCTGAAACAAACAAAAAACCAAGAATGCAACAGTACGAAATTATGGAAAAAGAAAATCTATATAAAATAAAAGTGTAATAAGGAAAGTAAAACAAGGGACTATTTTGAAAAAAAAAACACACATTTTTTGTTCTATCTAATAAAGCTAAAAAAAAAAAAAAAAAAAAAAAAAAAAAAAACAGTACAATGTCATGGAAAAAGAAAATCTACATAAAATGAAAGTTTAAAAAATAGGTACTATATTGAAGAAAAAACCGAAGCATGCAACAAAGTGAAATAAAAAATATGCGACAAGTGATAATACGGGATGTAACTAGTATTATCTCGTACTATCGCTTGTAAACTGAGTGATCGTTTGTAGTCTAACACTACAAAAAAACACTCTCTGCGTTTAAAAAAATACTTTTAATAGCATGCAAAAAAAAACAAGGCAGAAAATATGAAAACATAATACTTAAACTTGGTGGTCAGGGTTGTCTTGATGGTCGACGTGTTCTGGTTGGGCTGGCTTGATTGGGTGGGCTGGGTGTTCGGGTGAGCTTCGTCATCGGGTGGGCTGGGTAGGTCGAACGGGCTGGATGCCAGTTGGCGGGGTAGATTGAAATTATTCCTGAAACAAACAAACAAAAACTAAGAATGCAACAGTACAAAATCATAAAAAAAAATCTACAAAAAACAATAAATATAAATAAAAAAATAGTTACAATTTTGAATAGAAAACACAGAAGCATGCAATAAAAAGCGATAATACGCGATGTAACTAGTATTATCTCGTACTATCGCTTGTAAGATGAGTGTTCGTTTGTAGCCTAACACGACAAACCAACACCTTCTTCGATAAAAAATAAAATAAAATAAACTTTTAATAGCATGCAAAAAAAACAAATAAAAAATTGAACACGCACAAAGTATTAAATCATAATACTTATACTTAACAGAGGACTTGGTGGTCTGGGTGGTCTGGGTGGACGAGGTTGTCTGGATGGACGAGGTGGTCTGGGTGGACGAGGTGGTCTGGGAGGACGAGGTGGTCTGGGTGCCAGTTGGATGTGTGGATTGAAAATAGTTCTGAAACAATAATAAAAACAAAAAACAAGAATGCAACAGTACGTAATTATGGAAAAAGAAAATCCACATAAAATAAAATTATAATAAGGAAAGTAAAAAAGGGACTGTTTTGAAGAGAAAACACAGAAGCATGCAACAAAGTGAAATTAAAAAAATGCGACAAGCGATAATACGGGATGTAACTAGTATTATCTCGTACTATCGCCTGTAAACTGAGTGTTTGTTTGTCGCCTAACACTACAAACCAACACTCTCTGCGTAAAAAAAAAAAAATACTTTTAATAGAATGCAAAAAAAAACAAGGCAGAAAATATAAAAACATAAAACTTAACAGAGCACTTGGTGGTCAGGGTTGTCTTGATGATCGAGGTGTTCTGGTTGGGCTGGCTTGATTGGGTGGGCTGGGTGTTCAGGTGAGCTTCGTCATCATGTGGACTGGGTAGATCGAACGGGCTGGATGCCAGTTGGCGGGGTAGATTGAAATTATTCCTGAAACAAGCAAACAAAAACTAAGCATGCAACCGTACAAAATCATAAATAAAAAAAATCTACAAAAAACAATAAATACAAAAAAAATAGTTACAATTTTGAATAGAAAACACAGAAGCATGCAAAAAAAAAAGCAATCCAATTTTTAATCAAACGATAAAAAGCGATAATACGCGATGTAACTAGTATCATCTCGTACTATCGCTTGTAAGATGGGTGTTGGGTTGTAGCCTAACACTACAAAACAACACCTTCTTCGTTAAAAAATATACTTTTAATAGCATGCAAAAAAAGACAAATAAAACATTGAACACGCACAAAGTATTAAAACATAATCCTTATACTTAACAGAGAACTTGGTGGTCTGGGTGGACGAGGTGGTGTGGATGGACGAGGTGGTCTGGGTGGACGAGGTGGTCTGGGTGGACGAGGTGGTCTGGGTGCCAGTTGGATGTGTGGATTGAAATTAGTTCTGAAACAAACAAACAAAAAGCCGAGAATACAACAGTACAATGTCATGGAAAAAAGAAAATCTACATAAAATATAAGTATAAAAAATAGGTACTATTTTGAAGAGAAAACCGAAGCATGCAACAAAGTGACATAAAAAAAAGCAGCAAGCGATAATACGCGATGTAACTAGTATAATCTCGTACTATCGCTTGTAAGATGGGTGTATGGTTGTAGCCTAGCACTACAAACCAAAACCCTTTGCGTTAAAAAAAATATACTTTTAATAGCATGCAAAAAAAACAGACAAATAATATAACATTGAACACGCACAAAGTATTAAAACATAATACTTATACTTAACAGAGGACTTGGTGGTCTGGTGTGGACGAGGTGGACGAGGTGTTAAACTTAACAGAGGACATAGTGGTCAGGATTGTCTGCCTGGTCTATTCGCGTGGACTGGTTGGAAGAGGTGGTCTGGGTGGACGAGGTGGTCTGGGTGGTCGAGGAGGTCTGGGTGGACGAGGTGGTCTGGGTGGACGAGGTGGTCTGGCTGGACGAGGTGGTCTGGGTGGACGAGGTGGTCAGGGTGGACGAGGTGGTCTGGGTGGACGAGGTGGTCTGGGTGGACGAGATGGTCTGGCTGGACGAGGTGGTCAGGGTGGACGAGGTGGTCAGGGTGGACGAGGTGGTCAGGGTGGACGAAGTGGTCTGGGTGGACGAGGTGGTCTGGGTGCCTTCGTCATCGTTTGGGCTGGGTAGGTCGAACGGGCTGGATGCCAGTTGGCTGGGTAGATTGAAATTATTCCTGAAACAAGCAAACAAAAACTAAGAATGCAACATCGCAACAGTAACAAATCATAAAATAAAAAAAATCAAAAAAAAAAATAAATAAATAAAAAACAATAAATATGTACTATTTTGAACAAAAAACACAGAAGCATGCAACAAAATTAAATTAAAAAATGCATCTAACAATAAAAAGCGATAATACGCAATGTAACTAGTATCATCTCGTACTATCGCTTGTAAAATGGGTTTTGGGTTGTAGCCTAACACTACAAACCAACACCTTCCTCGTTAAAAAATATACTAAAAAAAAAACAAGACATATAAAACATTGAACACGCACAAAGTATTAAAACATAATTCTTATACTTAACAGAGGACTTGGTGGTCTTTGGACGAGGTGGTCTGGGTGGACGAGGTGGTCTGGGTGGACGAGGTGGTCTGGGTGGACGAGGTGGTCAGGGTGGACGAGGTAGTCTGGGTGGACGAGGTGGTCTGGGTGGACGAGGTTGTCTGGATGGACGAGGTGGTCTGGGTGGACGAGGTGGTCTGGATGGACGAGGTAGTCTGGGTGGACGAGGTTGTCTGGATGGATGATGTGGTCTGGGTGCCAGTTGGATGTGTGGATTGAAATTAGTTCTGAAACAAACAAACAAAAAGCCAAGAATACAACAGAACAATGTCATGGAAAAAGAAAATCTACATAAAAATAAAAGTATAAAAAATAGGTACGATTTTGAAGAGAAAACAGAAGCATACAACAAAGGAAAATCAAAAAAAGCAGCAAGCGATAACACGCGATGTAACTAGTATAATCTCGTAATATCGCTTGTAAGATGGGTGTTGGGTTGTAGCCTAACACTACAAACCAAAACCTTCTGCGTTAAAAAAAATTATACTTTTAATAGCATGCAAAAAAAAAAAAAACAAGACAAACACGCACAAAGTATAAAAACATAATACTTAAACTTAACAGAGCACTTGGTGGTCAGGGTTGTCTGCCTGGTTGATTGGTGTGGTCTGGGTGCTTGGGTTGGATTGTGTGCTCTGGGTGATCGGGTGGACTGGGTGCTTGGTTGGACTAGTTGCTCGGGGTGGGTGCTCATGGTGGACTGGGTAAATTGGACGGGATGGGTAGATTTAAATTATTCCTGAAACAAACAAACAAAAAACTAAGAATGCAACAGTACAAAATCATGGAAAAAGAAAATCTACAAAAAAACATTGAATATAAAAAATTGGTAGTATTTTGAAGAGAAAACACAGAAGCAAGCAACAATGTAAAATTA
The DNA here is from genome assembly GCA_024516035.1 of Bactericera cockerelli. Classification (NCBI taxonomy): domain Eukaryota; kingdom Metazoa; phylum Arthropoda; class Insecta; order Hemiptera; family Triozidae; genus Bactericera; species Bactericera cockerelli. The sequence continues at coordinate 12,978,941 of CM044960.1, forward strand.
AAAAAATGCAACAAGCAATAACAAGCGATAGTATGCGATGTAACTAGTATGATCTCGTACTATCGCTTGTAAGATGGATGTTGGGTTGTAGCCTAACACTACAAAACAACACTCTCTCCGTTAAAAAAAATATACTTTTAATATCATGCAAAAAAAAAACAAGACAAAAATAACATGGAACACTCAGAAAATATGAAAACATAATACTTAAACTTAACAGAGGACTTGGTGGCCCGGGTTGTCTGCCTGTTCGAGGTGTTCTGGTTCGGCTCGTTTGATTGGGTGGGCTGGTCGGTTGGCGAGGGCTGAGTGCTCAGGGTGGACTGGGTGGTCTGGGTGGGCTAGTCGAGGTGGGCTGGGTGATCGGTATGGCCTGGTTCCTCGCGATGGGCTGGGTATGTTGGACGGACTGGGTACCAGTTGGCTGGGTGGATTGAAATTAGTTCTGAAAAAAAAAACAATAATAAAAGAGTACAAAATCATTATGAAAGCAAAACCACAAAATAAAACAATTTAAAGAAGTTAGGAACCGGTACTCTCAAAACGCCATTGAAGCTGGCTTTGTAATAAATTACTCCAATAGAAAGGAGCACTGTTCAAAAAAATGGGACATTTTTTTTACCGAATCTAAGACACGCCTTGAAGTCCATAGCTGAACCTAAGCTAAGAAATGCCCTTCAACCAAACACAGCACACTATAGCCCGTTCAAGTTTTTTGTTTTTTAAAGCCAGCGTATTTCGCGCGTTGAATGCACAGCTTCTCGTAGGATCACCGAAGTTAACCAACGTTCAGCGAGTTGAAGACTTCGTGATGATGGCATTCCGGCCCAACTCAGGCTGGGTGAGGTCAATGTGGGTGGCAGGTCTGTTAGTTTCCTACGAATGGAGGGTAAAACCCCCGTCGTGTTTGACCGTGCAGTAATGCAGTTGAAAAACGACGTTACTCAAAAAAAAATCCTGTTTATAATTTGGCCCATACTGTCAGTGCAAGACATAGTCCCATTATACCAGCTGACCTCCATGGCTCAGTGATTAAGAGCATTTGTTTTTGACCCGGAGGTTGCGGGTTCGAATCCCGTAAAACACCAAAAGTTAAATGTTTAGCAACGTCCAGCGAGGTGAAGACTTCGTGATGCTGGCATTCCGGTCGAACCCAGGCTGGGTGAGCTTAATGTATGTAGCAGGTTTGTGTGTTTCCTTTGAATGGAAGGTAACACCCCCGTCATGATATGACCATGGAATTGAAAGCGATGTTAAACACAAATTACACAAAAAATTGTTACAGAGACGTTAAAATAATATCTACCAATTAAAAATCTATGAGTATGTACCAGGTGGTATTTGAACTCGGGGTTAACCGAATTTTCGATGAATTGCTTAGGGTAAATCACCTGTCGTGATATGACCATGCATTTAAAAACGAAGTTTAAAAAAATTAACATAGAACATTTGAGACGTGCTTTTTACCCTCTTTCCCTTGAAACTCAGAAATACCCACGACCTCAACCAGTTTCGGTTGGGCCACGAATAGGTGCCTCGATATTATTTCAGCATCTCGAAGGTTGGAATTAGTGTGGTCACCTAGTCCTGGCTTTCTAAACTTCAGTGACCTTGACTAGAACCGGGCCTGGCTTCCTAAACTTCAGTGACCTTGACTAGAACTGGGCCTGGCTTCCTAAACTTTAGTGACTTTGACTAGAACTGGGCCTGGCTTCCTAAATTTCAGTGACCTTGACTAGAACTGGGCCTGGCTTCCTAAACTTTAGTGACTTTGACTAGAACTGGGCCTGGCTTCCTAAATTTCAGTGACCTTGAATAGAAATGGGCCTCATTTCAAAACGCTTTCTTACCCTCATAATCCACAAATATCCCTTTCAACTACCAAACAACACTCTAATACTCTGATTGATTTATTCGAATGATATTTGACGGTTTAAAGGGAGAATTAGGGATTTGAGAGTGAAAATGTTTTCTGGAAGTTTTAACGTGCCCCATTTCTTTAACAAATCTTAGCGTTCTTCACAGTACAGATGTCTTTAGATCAATAAAGGCAATGTCGAGCGACATCAAAACTTAGTGCGCGACCACCCGAATTCGAATGCTGACAACTTCGTGACCACTCAAATTTAAAACCTTCTTCGTAATACTGGCCTTTTCCAACCCAAATAAGGCTGGGTGAGGTTCATTAGGGCTGCTTATTTTTAAGATTCCAAGGAATAAAAGGTAAACCTCGTCTCGAATGACTTTATTATACAAATAGATGTTAAAGAAACATTAACCAAATAAAGTAAATCTCAAGGGAATAAGAATTGGTATAAATCATAAGCTCAAGGTGATCTAATTAGGCAACATAAAACCTTTCAATATGTAGACCAACCAATTGTTACTTGAGTAAAAATAGATTCATAGGTGTGCTTCTTTATAGCAAGGTTTCTCACTCTCAAAATCTCCAAATCTCTCTTTCAACTGCTAAACAACCACTCTAATTGGTTCTTTGAACGAAAGTTGATGGATGAGAGAGAGAAGAGGGAATTTTAAAACTGAGAGTGTTTCCTGAAAGGGCGCCTTTCTGGTCACTTTGCACTAATAAAAAATTAATTACCTACCTAGAAATCTAGACATGGCCATTATTTTATTTGGTCCTCAATTGAGTTTTGAGTGTAACCTTCCAAATAGCACAATATAATTATGTTCCCAGCACTAAAAAGAAGAAAAAGTTAAAAGAATGCGGTTGGAGGAAAAAAGCAAAAAAAATTAGGATTGAGGTGTTGTAGCCCGTTCCAGAAAAACTCTCCACTCTCAAAATCCCCGAATCTCCGTTTCAACTGTCAAACAACACTCTCTGATTGGTTTATTGGAACACAATTACCTATCAGAATGTGCTGTGTGACGGTTGAAACGAAGATTCGGGGATTTTGAGAGTGGATCTGGCTAGTGTTTCTGGAACGGACTAATGATCACTTTATACTTTAAAAAAATACCTATCCAGAAATCTATGATAGAAAGAAATGCCAAATTTTCACATGTTCTACAATCTAGTTTGAATGTGACCTTCCAACTAGTACAATACAAGTTCCGAGCAATAAAAAGAAGAAAAAGTTAAAAGAATCTGGTTGAGGGAGAAAAGCAAAAAAGAATCCTACTGTAATATTACTAATAATTATGTTGTATGGAACTTACCTTCTTCTGTAGAAACGCAGTAGCAAAGAATTATGAAAGTTGAAGTAATCGGTCTTGCCGAAAACTGAAGCACGTTGAAAAATCGTCAGAAGGTGACGCTCTGAAACACGGTGTTGAACGTAGGAGAATCGGAGCACAACTGATTTCGAATAAAATTTTCCAGCAGAGACCCTAAAAGCTCAAACTCAATTCTCGATTCTGATTGGTTGGACTAAAATAACTATTTTCTACCTTATCTAACCCCAGTGGCGTCGCTCCGGGTATTTTTTCTGAACTTTTCAGTAGGTCTAATGAATTTCTGCATACTATTAATTTATGACGAAATCTGTAGAAGATAGGTACCTACTATGAGACACTTGGTTACTTTTTGTATTTCATATTGCATAACTACAAAGTATAGGCATTCATACAATTTAATGTTCAAGCAAATAAATTCTTACTTTGTGCCTACTTAATCAGGTAATCTACTTATTAGATACATTTATATATAATTTGCTTATTAGGTTCATACTTAGGCGTACTTAGTTTCATTATACAGTGCAGAGTACACTTGTTCTACACCATATCTAAATTCCTCTCTTTTGTCCAGCATTTTACCTAAGTCAGTAACTCAAACAATAATACTTAACTGCAGCTTAAGAGAAACATTGTAAAAAATAAAGAACCGAACAAAAATAATATAAAATTATTTTCCTTAGAAAATTGAAATTCAACCCGGTTACATTTTGCAGATACGGCACTGCGAAAATTTTGGCAGAACTTTTCTCTACGACGTAATTAATGCAGTGGTGTATCCACACAGCACGCCGGGTGTAAAATAAGTAAAATTAATAAGCATAAGCTGCTGAGTTCAATGAACCTCGATACTTTTTTTTTTTAGCATAATGATATTTGTGAATCGTAATGAATAGAAGACTGATGCATCATTGGTGATTGATTCAACTTAGAATTTCAACTTCATGGTCATATCACGACGGGGGTGCTACCCTCCATTTGCAGGAAACTCACAAACCTGCTACACACATTAACCTCACCCAGCCTGGGTTGGGCCGGAATGCCACCATCACGAAGTCTTCATCTCGCTGGACGTTACTTAACTTCGGTGATCCTACGAGAACCGGTGCATTCAACGAGCCATCAATGCTGGCTATGTAACAAATTACCTACTCAAATAAAAAGGTGCTTTGTTCAACTTTTGGTATTCCAGAAACGTAAGTTTTTCGCTCTGGCCGGGATTCGAGCCCGCAACCTCCGGATCCAAAACCAATGATCTTAATCACTGAGCCACGGAGGTCGGCTGGTATAATGGAACTATCTGTATTGCACTGATAAAAAAGACAACTATAAATGGGTAGGGAAAAATAATAATATTTTCAATTCAAAATGCTCTCTTAAATTCATTCTTAGTAATCTTAATTAATAAATTACCATCCTACATAGCAACATGGCTGGGTGAAAGAGCTCACTTTAGTGAGAAACCTGGCATGTAACAAGAAAGCCTAAAAAAATGTATAATACAATATGTTCGAAGAAGTACCTAATAATAATTTAGTTTGTCGATAAAATAAAATTCATGCTCCGACACTGGTCTATAAGGAAAATTTTAAATTTTAGCTTGGGAAAGTTCATTATGTTAAAAAAAAAAAAAAAAAGGATCGAGCCCCCTGTTCATTGAACTCAGCAACTTGTGCTTATTATTTTTACACCCTGCGTGCTGTGTGGATACACCACTGCATTAAATACGTCGTAGAGAAAGTTCTGCCAAAATTTTCGCAGTGCCGTATCTGCAAAATCTAACCGGGGTGAATTTCAATTTTCTAAGGAAAATTGAATTATTATTGTTTGAGTTACTGACTTAGGTAAAATGCTGGACAAAAGAGAGGAATTTGGATATGGTGTAGAACAAGTGTTGCAGAAAAAGCACGAAGAAAATAAGTATTCTAGACTGGACGGTAAAATCCACATTATTTTCATTACGCAATATGAAATACAAAAAGTAACCAAGTGTCTCATTGTAGGTAACTTCTCTTACAGATTTCTTCATAAATTAATAGTATGCAAAAAATTCATTAGACCTACTGAAAAGTTCAGAAAAAATACCCGGAGCGACGCCACTAGGGTTAGATAAGGTAGAAAATAGTTATTTTAGTCCAACCAATCAGAATCGAGAATTGAGTTTGAGCTTTTAGGGTCTCTGCTGGAAAATTTTATTCGAAATCAGTTGTGCTCCGATTCTCCTACGTTCAACACCTTGTTTCAGAGTGTCACCTTCTGACGATTTTTCTACGTGCTTCAGTTTTCGGCAAAACTGATTACTTCAACTTTCATAATTCTTTGCTACTGCGTTTCTACAGAAGAAGGTAAGTTCCATACAACATAATTATTAGTAATATTACAGTAGGATTCTTTTTTGCTTTTTTCCCTCAACCAGATTCTTTTAACTTTTTCTTCTTTTTAGTGCACGGAACTTGTATTGTACTAGTTGGAAGGTCACATTCAAACTAGATTGTGGAGCATGTGAAAATTTGCCATTTCTTTCTATCATAGATTACTGGATAGTTATTTTTTTAAGTGTAAAGTGATCAGTAGTCCGTTCCAGAAACACTAGCCAGATCCACTCTCAAAACCCCCGAATCTTCGTTTCAACCGTCACACAGCGCATTCTGATAGGTAATTGTGTTCCAATTAACCAATCAGAGAGTGTTGTTTGACAGTTGAAACGGAGATTCGGGGATTTTGAGAGTGGAGAGTTTTTCTGGAACGGGCTACAACACCTCAATCCTAATTTTTTTTTTTTTTCCTCCAACCGCATTTTTTTAACTTTTTCTTCTTTTTAGTCCTGGGAACATAATTATATTGTGCTATTTGGAAGTTTACACTCTAAACTCAATTGAGGACCAAATAAAATATGGCCATGTCTAGATTTCTAGGTAGGTAATTCATTTTTTTTAGTGCAAAGTGACCGGAAAGGCGCCCTTTCAGGAAACACTCTCAGTTTTAAAATTCCCTCTTCTCTCTCTCATCCATCAACTTTCGTTCAAAAAACCAATTAGAGTGGGTTGTTTAGCAGTTGAAAGAGAGATTTGGAGATTTTGAGAGTGAGAAACCTTGCTATAAAGAAGCACACCTATGAATCTATTTTTACTCAAGTAACAATTGGTTGGTCTTCATATTGAAAGGTTTTATGTTGCCTAATTAGATTACCTTGAGCTTGTGATTTATACCAATTCTTATTCCCTTGAGATTTACTTTATTTGGTTAATGTTTCTTTAACATCTATTTGTATAATAAAGTCATTCGAGACGAGGTTTACCTTTTATTCCTTGGAATCTTACAAATAAGCAACCCTAATGAACCTCACCCAGCCTTGTTTGGGTCGAAAAAAACCAGTATCAAGAAGAAGGTTTTAAATTTGAGTGGTCACGAAGTTGTCAGGATTCGAATTCGGGTGGTCGCGTACCAAGTTTTGATATCGCTGGACATTGCCTTTATTGATCTAAAGACATCTGTACTGTGAATAACGCTAAGATATGTTAAAGAAATGGGGCACGTTAAGACTTCCAGAAAACATTTTCACTCTCAAATCCCTAAATCTCCGTCAAATATCATTCAAATAAATCAATCAAAGTATTAGAAATAAATCGTTCTGAAATGAGGCCCATTTCTAGTCAAGGTCACTGAAGTTTAGGAAGCTAGGCCCAGTTCTAGTCAAAGTCACTAAAGTTTAGGCAGCCAGGCTCAGTTCTAATGAAGGTCACTGAAGTTTAGCAAGCCAGGCCCGGTTCTAGTCAAGGTCACTGAAGTTTAGAAAGCCAGGACTAGGTGACCACACTAATTCCAACCTTCGAGATGCTGAAATAATATCGAGGCACCTATTCGTGGCGCAACCGAAACTGGTTGAGGTCGTGGGTATTTCTGAGTTTCAAGGGAAAGAGGGTAAAAAGCACGTCTCAAATGTTCTATGTTAATTTTTTTAAACTTCGTTTTCAACTGCACGGTCAAACACGACGGGGGTTTTACCCTCCATTCTTAGGAAACTAACAGACCTGCCACCCACATTGACCTCACCCAGCCTGAGTTGGGCCGGAATGCCAGCATCACGAAGTCTTCACCTCGCTGAACGTTGGTTAACTTCGGTGATCCTACGAGAACCTGTGCATTAAAAAAAAAAAAAAAAAAAACTTGCACGGGTTATAGTGTGCTGTTTTTGGTTGAAGGGCATTTCTTAGCTTTGGTTCAGCTATGGACTTCAAGGCGTGTCTTAGATTCGGTAAAAAAATGTCCCATTTTTTTGAACAGTGCTCCTTTCTATTGCAGTAATTTATAACAAAGCCAGCTTCAATGGCGTGTTAAGAGCACCGGTTCCTAACTTCTTTAAATTGTTTTATTTTGTGGTATTGCTTTCATAATGATTTTGTACTCTTTCATTATTGGTTTTTTTGTTTTTTTGTTTCAGAACTAATTTCAATCCACCCAGCCCGTCCAACATACCAAGACCATCGAGAGCAACCAGGCCATACCGATCACCCAGCCCACTCCTATTAGCCCACCCAATCAAGCCAGCTCAACCAATCGAGCCAGCCCACCCAGACCACCTCGTCCACCAAGACCACCCAGTCCACCCCGAGCACCCAGCCCTCACCAACCGACCAGCCCACCCAATCAAAAGAGCCGAACCAGAACAACTCGAATAGGCAGACAACCCAGACCACCAAGTCTTCTGTTAAGTTTAAGTATTATGTTTTCATATTTTCTGAGTGTTCCATGTTACATTTGTCTTGTTTTTATTTTGCATGATATTAAAAGTATATTTTTTTAACGCAGAGAGTATTGGTTTGTAGTGTTAGGCTACAACCCAACATCCATCTTACAAGCGATAGTACGAGATAATACTAGTTACATTGCATACTATCGCTTGTTATCGCATTTTTTTAATTTTACATTGTTGCTTTCTTCTGTGTTTTCTCTTCAAAATACTACCTATTTTTTATATTCAATGTTTTTTTGTAGAATTTCTTTTTCCATGATTTTGTACTGTTGCATTCTTAGTTTCTTGTTTTGTTTGTTTCAGGAATAATTTAAATCTACCCATCCCGTCCAATTTACCCAGTCCACCATGACCACCCACCCCGAGCATCTAGTCCAAACAAGCACCCAGTCCACCCGTGAACCCAGAGCACACAATCCACCCCAAGCACCCAGCCCAATCCAACCCAAGCACCCAACCCACGCCAATCGACCAGGCAGACAACCCTGACCACCAAGTCCTCTGTTAAGTTTAAGTATTATGTTTTTATACTTTGTGCGTGTTCAAGGTTATATTTGTCTTGTTTTTTTTGCATGCTATAAAAAGAATATTTTTTTTTTTAACGCAGAAGGTTCTGGTTTGTAGTGTTAGGCTACAACCCAACACTCATCTTACAAGCAATAGTACGAGATGATACTAGTTACATCGCGTATTATCGCTTTTTATTGTTAGATGCATTTTTTAATTTCATTTTGTTGCATGCTTCTGTGTTTTCTGTTCAAAATAGTACATATTTTTTTTTTGTTTTTTTTTTATCTTTGTAGTGTTAGGCTACAACCCAACATCCATCTTACAAGCGATAGTACGAGATGTTACTAGTTACATCGCGTATTATCGCTTCTTATTGTTAGATGCATTTTTTAATTTCATTTTGTTGCATGCTTCTGTGTTTTCTGTTCAAAATAGTACATATTTTTTTTTATTTTTTTTTTTATTTTTGTAGTGTTAGGCTACAACCCAACATCCATCTTACAAGCGATAGTACGAGATGTTACTAGTTACATCGCGTATTATCGCTTCTTATTGTTAGATGCATTTTTTAATTTCATTTTGTTGCATGCTTCTGTGTTTTCTGTCCAAAATAGTTATTTTGGACAGAAAACATGATATTCTGTTCAAAATAAAATAGTACATATTTTTTTTTTTTGTATTTTTTTTATGATTACTTGTTACTGTTGCATTCTTAGTTTTTGTTTGCTTGTTGCAGGAATACTTTTACTCTACCCGGCCAACTAGCATCCAGCCCGTTCGACCTACCCAGCCCACCCGATGACGAAGCCCACCCCGAACACCCAGCCCACACAATCGAGCCAGCCCAACCAGAACACCTCGACCATCAAGACAACCCTGACCACCAAGTCCTCTGTTAAGTTTAAGTATTATGCTTTCATATTTTGTTGGTGTTCCATGTTATATTTGTCTTGTTTTATTTGCATGATATTAAAAGTATATATTTTTAACCCAGAGAGTGTTGGTTTGTAGTGTTAGACTACAACCCTACATCCATCTTACAAGCGATAGTACGAGATAATACTAGTTACATCATTTACTATTGCTTGTTGCATTTTTTAATTTTACATTGTTGCTTGCTTCTGTGTTTTCTCTTCAAAATACTACATATTTTTTTATATTCAATGTTTTTTTTTTTGTTGTAAATTTTCTTTTTTCATGATTTTGTACTGTTGCATTCTTAGTTTTTTGTTTGTTTGTTTCAGGAATAATTTAAATCGACCCATCCCGTCCAATTTACCCAGTCCACCATGAGCACCCACCCCGAGCACCTAGTCCAACCAAGCACCCAGTCCACCCCGAGCACCCAGAGCACACAATCCACCCCGAGCACCCAGAGCACACAATCCACCCCGAGCACCCAGCCCAATCCAACCCAAGCACCCAACACACGCCAATCGACCAGGCAGTATAAGTATAAGTATTATGTTTTTATACTTTCTGCGTGTTCAAGGTTATATTTGTCTTGTTTTTTTGCATGCTATTAAAAGTATATTTTTTTTAACTCAGAAGGTTTTGGTTTCTAGTGTTAAGCTACAACGCAACACCCATCTTACAAGCGATAGTACGAGATTATACTAGTTATATCGCGTATTATCGCTTGCTGCTTTTCTTGATTTCACTTTGTTGCATGCTTCTCTTCAAAATCGTACCTATTTTTTATACTTTTATTTTAGGTAGATTTTCTTTTTCCATGACATTGTACTGTTGTATTCTTAATTTTTTTTGTTTGTTTCAGTACTAATTTCAAGCCACACATCCAACTGGCACCCAGACCACCTCGTCCACCCAGACCACCTCGTCCACCCAGACCACCTCGTCCACCCAGACCGCCTCGTCCACCCAGACCACCTCGTCCACCCAGACCACCTCGTCCACCCAGACCACCTCGTCCACCCAGACCACCTCGTCCACCCAGACCACCTCGTCCACCCAGACCACCTCGTCCACCCAGACCACCTCGTCCACCAAGACCACCTCGTCCACCCAGACCACCTCGTCCACCCAGACCACCTCGTCCATTCAAACCATCTCGTCCATCCAGACCACCAAGTCCTCTGTTAAGTATAAGGATTATGTTTTAATATTTTGTGCGTGTTCAATGTTTTACTGTTTTTTTTTTGCATGCTATTAAAAGTATATTTTTTAACGAAGAAGGTGTTGGTTTGTAGTGTTAGGCTACAACCCAACACCCATCTTACAAGCGATAGTGCGAGATTATACTAGTTACATCGCGTATTATCGCTTTTTATCGTTTGATAAAAAATTTGATTGCTTTTTTTTGTGTTTCTGTGTTTTCTATACAAAATTGTACCTATTTTTATATTTATTGTATTTTGTAGATTTCTTTTTTATGATTTTGTACTGTTGCATTCTTAGTTTTTGTTTGCTTGTTTCAGGAATAATTTCAATCTACCCAGCCAACTGGCATCCAGCCCGTTCGACCTACCCAGCCCTCCCGATGACGAAGACCACCCGAACACCCAGCCCACCCAATCCAGCCAGCCCAACCAGAACACCTCGACCATCAAGACAACCCTGACCACAAGGTCCTCTGTTAAGGTTAAGTATTATGCTTTCATATTTTGTTGGTGTTTAATGTTATATTTCTCTTGTTTTTTTTTTTGCATGATATTAAGAGTATTTTTTTAACGCAGAGAGTGTTGGTTTGTAGTGTTTTTTTTCATGCTATTAAGAGTATATTTTTTTTTAACGCAGAGGGTTTTGGTTTGTAGTGTTGGGCTACAACCCAACACCCATCTTACAAGCGATAGTACAATATGATACTAGTTACATCGCATACTATCGCTTGTTATTGCTTGTTGCATTTTTAATTTTACATTGTTGCTTGCTTCTGTGTTTTCTCTTCAAAATACTACCTACCTATTTTTTATATTCAATGTTTTTTTAGATGTTCTTTTTCCAAGATTTTGTACTGTTGCATTCTTAGTTTTTTGTTTGTTTGTTTCAGGGATAATTTAAATCTATCCATCCCGTCCAATTTACCCAGTCCACAATGAGCACCCACCTCGAGCAACTAGTCCAACCAAGCAGCCAAAGCACACAATCCACCCCGAGCACCCAGCCCAGTCCAACCCAAGCACCCAACCCACGCCAATCGACCAGGCAGACAACCCTGACCACAAACTCCTCTGTTAAATTTAAGTATTATGTTTTTATACTTTGTGCGTGTTCAAGGTTATCTTTGTCTTGTTTTTTTTTGCATGCTATTAAAAGAATATTTTTTTTTACCGCAGAAGGTTTTGGTTTGTAGTGTTAGGGTACAACCCAACACCCATCTTACAAGCGATAGTACGAGATGATACTAGTTGCATCGCGTACTATCGCTTTTTATTGTTAGATGCATTTTTTAATTTCATTTTGTTGCATGCTTCTGTGTTTTCTTTTCAAAATAGTACATATATATATTTTTTTTTTTTTTTTGTAGATTTATTTTTTTTATGATTTGTTACTGTTGCATTCTTAGTTTTTGTTTGCTTGTTTCAGGAATAATTTCAATCTGCCCAGCCAACTGGCATCCAGCCTGTTCGAACTACCCAGCCCACCCGATGACGAAGCCCACCCCGAACACCCAGCCCACCCAATCAAGCCAGCCCAACCAGGACACCTCTACCATCAAGACAACCCTGACCACCAAGTCCTCTGTTAAGTTTAAGTATTATGTTTTTATACTTTCTGCGTGTTCAAGGTTATATTTGTCTTGTTTTTTTTTGCAAGCTATTAAAAGTATATTTTTTTTTAACGCAGAAGGTTTTGGTTTGTAGTGTTAGGCTACAACCCAACACCCATCTTACAAGCGATAGTACGAGATTATACTAGTTACATCCCGTATTATCGCTTGCTGCTATTTTTGATTTCACTTTAATGAATGCTTCGGTTTTCTCTTCAAAATAGTACTTATTTTTTATACTTTCATTTTATGTAGATTTTCTTTTTCCATAACATTGTACTGCTGTATTCTTGGCTTTTTGTTTGTTTGTTTCAGAACTAATTTCAATCCACACATCCAACTGGCACCCAGACCACCTCGTCCATCCAGACCACCTCGTCCACCCAGACCACCTCGTCCACCCAGACCACCTCGTCCACCCAGAACACCTCGTCCACCCAGACACCTCGTCCACCCAGACCACCAAGTCCTCTGTTAAGTATTATGTATTAATACTTTGTGCGTGTTCAATGTTTTATTTGTCTTGTTTTTTTTTGCATGCTATTAAAAGTATATTTTTTTAACGAAGAAGGTGTTGGTTTATAGTGTTAGGCTACAACAAACACCCATCTTACAAGCGATAGTACGAGATAATACTAGTTACATCTCATACTATCGCTTGTTATTGCTTGTTGCATTTTTTTATTTTACATTGTTGCTTGCTTCTGTGTTTTCTCTTCAAAATACTACCTATTTTTTATATTCAATGTTTTTTTGTAGATTTTCTTTTTCCATGATTTTGACTGTTGCATTCTTAGTTTTTTGTTTTTTTGTTTCAGGAATAATTTAAATCTACCCATCCCGTCCAATTTACCTAGTCCTTCATGAGCACCCACCCCGAGCAACTAGTCCAACCAAGCACCCAGTCCTCCCGATCACCCAGAGCACCCAACCCACGTCAATCGCCAGGCAGACAACCCTGACCATGTTAAGTTATGTTTTATTATTTTGTATTATGTTTATTATTTTTTTCGTGTTCGATATTATATTTGTCTTTTTTTTGCATGATATTAAGAGTATTTTTTTTAACGCAGAGAGTGTTGATTTGTAGTGTTAGGCTACAACCCAACACCCATCTTACAAGCGATAGATTTATACTTTCATATTTTGTTGGTGTTCAATGTTATATTTGTCTTGTTTTTTTTTTGCATGATATTAAGAGTATTTTTTGACGCAGAGAGTGTTGGTTTGTAGTGTTAGGCTACAAACGAACACTCAGTTTACAAGCGATAGTACGAGATTATACTAGTTAAATCGCGTATTATCGCTTTTTATCGTTTGATAAAAAATTTGATTGCTTTTTTTTGTGTTTACTGTGTTTTCTATTCTAAATTATACCTATTTTTAATATTTATTTTTTTTGTAGATTTCTTTTTTTTATGATTTTGTAATGTTGCATTCTTAGTTTTTGTTTGCTTGTTTCAGGAATAATTTCAATCTACCCAGCCAACTGGCATCCAGCCCGTTCGACCTACCCAGCCTACCCGAACACCCAATCAAGCAAGCCCAACCAGAACAGCTCGACCATCAAGACAACCCTGACCACCAAGTCCTCTGTAAAGTTTAAGTATTATGTTTTCATATTTTCTGCCTTGTTTTTTTTTGCATGCTATTAAAAGTATTTTTTTTTTTTTTTAACGCAGAGAGTGTTGGTTTGTAGTGTTAGGCTACAAACGAACACTCAGTTTACAAGCGATAGTTAGAGATAATACTAGTTACATCCCGTATTATCGCTTGTCGCATTTTTTTAATTTTACTTTGTTGCATGCTTCTGTGTTTTCTCTTCAAAATAGTCCCTTTTTTACTTTCCTTATTATACTTTTATTTTATGTAGATTTTCTTTTTCCATAATAACGTATTTTTGCACTCTTGGTTTTTTTATTATTTCAGAACTAATTTTAATCCACACATCCAACTGGCACCCAGACCACCTCGCCCACCCAGACCATCTCGTCCACCCAGACCACCTCGTCCACCCAGACCACCTCGTCCACCCAGACCACCTCGCCCACCCAGACCACCTCGTCCACCCAGACCACCTCGTCCACCCAGACCACCTCGTCCACCCAGACCACCTCGTCCACCCAGACCACCTCGTCCACCCAGACCACCTCTTCCACCCAGGCCACCAAGTCATCTGTTAAGTATAAGTATTATGTTTTAATACTTTGTGCGTGTTCAATGTTTTATTGTCTTTTTTTGCATGCTATTAAAAGTATGTTTTTTTAACGAAGAAGGTTTTGGTTTGTAGTGTTAGGCTACAACCCAACACCCATCTTACAAGCGATAGTACGAGATTATACTAGTTAAATCGCGTATTATCGCTTTTTATCGTTTGATAAAAAATTTGATTGCTTTTTTTTGTGTTACTGTGTTTTCTATTCTAAATTATACCTATTTTTAATATTTATTGTTTTTTGTAGATTTCTTTTTTTTATGATTTTGTAATGTTGCATTCTTAGTTTTTGTTTGCTTGTTTCAGGAATAATTCCAATCTACCCAGCCAACTGGCATCCAGCAGCCCGTTCGACCTACCCAGCCCACCCGATGACGAAGCCCACCCGAACACCCAGCCCACCCAATCATGCAAGCCCAACCAGAACACCTCTACCATCAAGACAACCCTCTGTTAAGTTTAAGTATTATGCTTTCATATTTTGTTGGTGTTCAATGTTATATTTGTCTTGTTTTTTTTTTGCATGATATTAAGAGTATTTTTTGACGCAGAGAGTGTTGGTTTGTAGTGTTAGGCTACAAACGAACACTCAGTTTACAAGCGATAGTACGAGATAATACTAGTTACATCCCGTATTATCGCTTGTCGCATTTTTTTAATTTCACTTTGTTGCATGCTTCTGTGTTTTCTCTTCAAAACAGTTCCTTTTTTTACTTTCTTTTATAATACTTTTATTTTATGTAGATTTTATTTTTCCATAATTTCGTGATGTTGCTTTCTTGGTTTTTTTTATTGTATTGAACTAATTTCAATCCACACATCCAACTGGCACCCAGACCACCTCGTCCATCCAGACCACCTCGTCCACCCAGACCACCAAGTCCTCTGTTAAGTATAAGGATTATGTTTTAATACTTTGTGCGTGTTCAATGTTTTATTTGTCTTTTTTTTTAAGTATATTTATTAAACGAAGAAGGTGTTGGTTTGTAGTGTTAGGCTACAACCCAACACCCATCTTACAAGCGATAGTACGAGATGATACTAGTTACATCGCGTATTATCGCTTTTATTGTTAGATGCATTTTTTAATTTCATTTTGTTGCGTGCTTCTGTGTTTTCTGTTCAATATAGTACATATTTATTGTTTTTTTTCCGATATCTTTTTTTTATGATTTGTTACTGTTGCATTCTTAGTTTTTGTTTGCATGTTTCAGGAATAATTTCAATCTACCCAGCTAACTGGCATCCAGTCCGTTCGACCTACCCAGCCTACCCGATGACGAAGCCCACCCGAACACCCAGCCCACCCAATCAAGCCAGCCTAACCAGAACACCTCGACCATCAAGACAACCCTGATCACCAAGTCCTCTGTTAAGTTTAAGTATTATGTTTTCATATTTTCTGCCATGTTTTTTTTGCATGCTATTAAAAGTGTTTTTTTTTTACGCAGAGAGTGTTGGTTTGTATTGTTAGGCTACAAACGAACACTCAGTTTACAAGCGATAGTACGAGATAATACTAGTTACCTCCCGTATTATCGCCTGTCGCATTTTTTTTAATTTCACTTTGTTGCATGCTTCTGTGTTTTTTCTTCAAAACAGTTCCTTTTTTACTTTCCTTATTATACTTTTATTTTATGTAGATTTTCTTTTTCCATAATTTCGTAATGTTGCTTTCTTGGTTTTTTTTTTATTGTTTCAGAACTAATTTCAATCCACACATCCAACTGGCACCCAGACCACCTCTGACCTCGTCCACCCAGACCACCTCGTCCACCCAGACCACCAAGTCCTCTGTTAAGTATTAGGATTATGTTTTAATCCTTTGTGCGTGTTCAATGTTTATTTGTCTTTTTTTTTTTAAGTATATTTTTTAAACGAAGAAGGTGTTGGTTTGTAGTGTTAGGCTACAACCCAACACCCATCTTACAAGCAATAGTACGAGATGATACTAGTTACATCGCGTATTATCGCTTTTATTATGTTACATTGCATTTTTTTAATTTCATTTGTGCATGCTTCTTTTTTCTGTTCAATAGTACATTTTTTGTTTTTGTTTTTTTTTTTTTTTTTTTTTTTTTTTTTTGATATCTTTTTATTATGATTTGTTACTGTTGCATTCTTAGTTTTTGTTTGCTTGTTTCAGGAATAATTTCAATCTACCCAGCGAACTGGCATCCAGTCCGTTTGACCTACCCAGCCCACCCGATGAGGAAGCCCATCCCCAACACCCAGCCCACCCAATCAAGCCAGCCCAACCAGAACACCTCGACCATCAAGACAACCCTGATCACCAAGTCCTCTGTTAAGTTTAAGTATTATGTTTTCATATTTTGTTGATGTTCAATGTCTTTTTATTTGCATGATATTAAGAGTATTTTTTTTAAATACAGAGATTGTTGGTTTGTTTAATACAGAGAGTGTTGGTTCTGTTTAAACTTGTATACTAGACGATTTGCCTTTCGTTTGTCTGTCTGTCTGTGTTTCTATGTTTCTGTGCATCTGACTGTCTGTTCCGCGATCACTCTCAAACGGATTCTTCAATATTGATGAATTTTTGTATACAAGTTCATTGGAGTCCTAGAATTTTTAACCGAACACAGTAAGGGAGCGAAGCGCCCTCACTAAGTGAGTTTCTCTTGCATACTCGTGCATACTGGACGATTTGGCTTTCTTTTGTCTGTTTGTGCGTGTTTCTGTGAGTCTTTAACCGAACACAGTGAGGTTCTATTTTAACTTGCATACTGGACGATTTAGCTTTCGTTTGTCTGTATGTATGTATGGCTGTTCCGCGATAATTCTTGAACGTATTCTTTAAAATTGATGAAACTTTGTATTAATGGATTTGGGGTCCTAGAATTTTACCTATAGTTTTTGGGCCGAACAGATGGGGGCCGTTTTGGTGAAAATTGAAAACGATTTTTCTACTTTTATTGAAACAAGCTAGGGTCTTGAATATTTGTAGTAATTGAAAAAATATATTTTGTCAGTTGTCAAATTTGGTGATCGTGAAAGCTATGAAAGGAAGCCGCACTGTGCTAAAAAATCAAAAAAAAGCCAAAAAAAAAAAAAAAAAAAAAAAAGGGCCGGTTGATATGTTTTAATCGAAACCTATTGAGTTGGATATTGAATGAAAGGTCTCGACTGTCCTCATGCTTGATTGAACATTTATAAGGCTATAGTTGAATCTGTGTGAGGTTTACAGTTCACAGAACCACTAGTATTAAACAGCATTAGTATTAAGTTTTGTATTAAGAATATTTTGATAATATTCCAGTAGAGGTTTTTGGACAGATGTATTTTTTTGCATGATGTTTTATTTTTTGTATTTTCATATTTTCTTTTTTTGTTTCACTTGTTGGCGCCACAAGTTTTTTTTCATATTTATTTTTAGGAAATAGTTTATTACGAAGTGGATTAGGCCTTGCAAAGTGTATCCTTCTTTTCTAAGTTGAGATACATTTTGTTGGGGATACCACTTAGGAAGTTAGAAAAACGGGCTGGAACTCTACCTCTTGGGTGGCCTGGAAACGAGTTCTTTTTTTTTTTTTTTTTAGTAAATAAGGTTTGTGAGTTACCTGCGAATGGAGGGTAAAACCCCCGTCGTCGTGTATGACCATGTAGTTGAAAAAGGACGTTAAACTCTAATAAAACAAAGAAAACCAAACATTGTCTAACCTGGATATAAGAGAACTTGAGGGACCGGAAATTGTTTATCTCATATCCTGGTTTCTCTCATAAGGAGGTTATTTTCCTCTATGGAGGTAAATTTGACATGGAAATTGTTTGCTTGTATCCAGGTTTGACCGTATAACCACAAACTACCCAGATCTGCCAAAATGCAGTTACATTTCCGCCTACGGAAGTTAACTATCAACAAAAGTTTGCAGTCGTATTTTCTCTGTAGAAAGGGCTTACAGAACTTTTCATACATACCAAACTTGACGTCATCTCGGGGATAAAATCTCAAGAAGAGATAGGTGCCATAGTTTATTTTCGACGCGGGATGAAAGTATCCCAATAAATATCAGTACACTACCTAGGAAAAAAAAAAAAATCTCTGTATTCGTTAATTCGGTTTCTCGGAGTTAACATTGTCGCTCTGCTCTTCGGTCCGGTTTTTTTCCTTGTATAAAAAATAATCTCACTCGGTTATAAGTTATTAGATTTTTGACATTTTCATGTCTTTGCTCTGGCACATAACCAAAATTATGTGACGAAATTATGTAACGAAATATTGAATTGTAAAGGGAGAGAAGAGGGAAAGTGTGTGTCATGCGCACAATGGCGAAGTATTGAATTGTAGAGGGAGAGAAGAGAGAAGGTATGTGTCATGCGCACAATACGAAATTTGGTCAGTTGGGTTTTGGACCTTGAATAGTAAAGATGAAAATGTCCCAATGGTTGCAGACTCGTATGCAAGCGTTTTTTTAAACAAAAATTTAACATCGCTTTCAACTGCAAGGTCATAGTAGTCACCGTGGCAGAGTGAGTTAGCGCGCTAGGCATTGTACGCATGGTGACCTGGGTTCGATTCCCAGCGGGGCAGGAATTTTTTTTTGGTTGCTCTTTCTTCTGGTATTCTTTGTACTTCTTTTATTGATTTTTCAACTGTAATATTTATCTTAATATTTCCTTTCTGCGTAATTTCTGGTGTGTATGAGTGAGTGTATTATGTATGTGTGTGATGGTCTGGCGAAGGGGCTGCAGCACGCTTGTAAACTTTTTTGTGGGTTTAACGTCGCTTGCATGGTCATATCACTACGGGGATGTTACTCTCCATTCGCAGGAAACTCACAAACCTGCTACCCACATAAACCTCACCCAGCCTGGGTTGGGCCGGAATGCCAGCATCACGAAGTCTTCACCTCGCTGGACGTTGCTTAACTTCGGTGATCCTAAGAGAACCGGTGCAATCAACGCGCCATTGACGCTGGATACAGTATTTGAAAACAGGCTCAAAATAACATGAGCCTTTGAAGATTGGCTATAAACTGTTTTCTTCATTTGAAGAGTTATGCTATTACTATAACCCAGCAACAATTGTGATACAGATATTCTCTTTTCTTTTTTTAATGTTGAAATAACATAAAGGAGGTTGATAAAACATAATAACACTTATAAAAAATATCTACCACCTGGTTTAATTAATGTATTTTTATAAATTTTAAATTTTCATTCATTTATAGCATGTACCTATTTATATCATATAGCATACATACAAGAGAGTACATATTGAAAAGCTAAAAAAATAAAAATAAAATAACACCATGTTTATTGTATTCAAATAAAATATTGTTTTTATCAATAGTAATAATTTATTTATCATCTAATGTAAGGGAAAAATACAACAGAGGGAGGGGGGTGATTACTGCCTAAAACAGTAAATCGAAAAAAGTAAAAAGGGACAAGAACGAAAAACATGGGACGAGAAACTTAAAACTTATAACACAGAAGTTACATGGGTTAATAATATAAATTAAATAAATTAATAAAATCCACTGGGCTCCTAATAGAAGTACCGTGATGCTAGTAGCAGTGCAATGGGGCCCAGAGGAAACCATACTTTATTATATGTTACATATCTACTGTACTAATTTTAACAGGATAAAAAATATTGTGTTAGAGGTAATTATAAAAATATCAATGCTAGCTAAGAATCGAACTGGCTTTTACTACAAACAAGACAGTAGGACATTATTATTTTTACTAGTGTCCTGTGATGTAAAAAATGAAGAAAAATACTAATTGTTCGTCATCTTTCTAGAGAAAAGGTATTGTAGGGTTATAAAAAATTACCAAATAAACAAAATCGTATGACTGACGTGATAAAGTTCCAAGTATTGATTCATTACCTCACTTAATTGACCAAATATTGTCGAAGTATGGAAACAAATTTGGTTTTTTTTTCGTTTTGATGGAAACAAATTTCATTTTCTACGTTTTCCCAAACATACTTTCTTCTTTTTTAATAAAATTATGTAACCTCGAACCGTGTTAGTATTACGTCCAGTAGAAAATCTTACATTCGTGCGATTTCGACAAAAATTTCTGTCTGATAAGTCCGCTCCGGCCAGGACTCAAACCCACAGTCATTGATTCAATCGGCAGTGGTTTTTACCATTTCAGCACATAGAGGTCAGAAATATGTATGAACAAGTGCTTCATATTGTGTAAAACTTAATAAATTCAAGATGAAACAATATGCAACGTCTAGCATTTCATCTTTTAAAACGCTGCGCTGATTTGAAGCTTAACCCAATTTTACTTCAACAAGCTGAGCATATCAAGCTATTATTATCTGATCAGATTGTATCAAGCTAAGACCATTTTTAGCTTCCTTATCTATGATAGCTCTGTGTGAGTCAAGTTGGATGTGGCTGAAGTCTGAACCGTCTTGTTTCCTCATAAGTTCAGGTAACTGGTCTAATATTTATTTTTCAATAATTTGAAATATAAGCTTTCATCAAGCTGCGCGTAGCTTAATACTAAAAGTGCTTCTGTTAAGTAAGGCTGCTATTTGTTTAGAAGTGTTTGAAATAGGAAAGTGGTTGTCTTTCACGAAGCTGCGCGTAGCTTAACTATCAAGTGCTTCAGCTTTGTCAGGTAGCTAGGTGTTTAATAGTGTTTGGAATAGGAAAGAGAGTGACTTTCACAAAGCTGCGCGTAACTACATAGGTGTTTATGATAGTTTGGAATAAGAGGGCGGGGAGAATTTCTTCCTCAGGAATTTGATGACGTAGAGAGGGAAACAGCTGATGAGAGTGATGAGGAGAACTTTCCAGAAGAAGTCTCGAGTCTGAATGAACGTGGCGTCTGTAACAAAATGGAAATCAAGTATCACACACTGATTCCTCAGTAAGATATTGTTTTTTTGACATGCGAGCTTTTGTGTTGTGTAAAGTCCTCGAAGTACTTCAAGTTACAATTTATTTATTTATTTAGTAAATTGACTAGAGCTACAAATTATACAATTGAGACCCTAATTTAACCTATCAAAAATACAATTTAAAAGAATCAATATAAAAAAAAAACTAAAAAAAAATCTAACGTTAAATGTACTTCATACTTCAAGACAAGGGACGTTGAAGCAATGAAGTTTGTTGGTAAATCGAAGATCTTCTAAAAAGTACCTTTAAAATATACTTAACTTTAATTTACAACAATAAATTCAAAAAACAATTTACAGGTAACTTATTCATACTGTCTGCTTATTCATTTACAGGTAACTTGTGCGTAGGACTACAGAGTCCCTTTTTGGCAGCAGTTGAAGTCTCATATATATTCGCCAGATTATTGAAGAGATTTATTTACCTGTCTTTTTTTCATCTACCTTATAAAACGGGAAAGACCGACTATTCTGATCTCTCTATGATAGAAGGGGTTCAAAAGAATTGCCTTCAGTGTGATAGTCTAATCAGCCAATATTAGATCGGTAGTCTGTAGTTTTTTTAAAGAAATTGTTTTATAACACTAAAAAGAATAGATGAAAGTAGCTATTGCTATAAATAAAGTAAGAGAGAGAGAGAGAGAGCATTTTATTACGCACAATATTAGAAGAGGCAAGTACTGCCTGTGGTATTTTGCGCATAGCAAAGTCGACAAAGATAAAAAAAAAAAACAACATAGATAACTTCGAAAAGAATCTAATTTAATTGAAGGGGTTTTATTGAGATTTTGAATTAATTGAACGAGTTTTTTATCGGGAATTGGTAAAGTGAAGGGGTTTCATGCCAAGTTGATAATTGAAGGGGTTTTATGAAAAGTTGAATTAATTGAAGGGGTTTTATAATAGAGATGAATTAATTGAAAGCAGTTTTCTCGTAATCCTTCCATAAATCTACATCCTCTATCTATTGCATACTCACCGAACTGATCCTTGAGCAGGATCAAGGAGAGCACGTACATGCCCAGAGAGAACAGCTCAGCCAGGAGGATCAGGTAGTGCCAGGTCCGCACTGTGAGCGCCACCATGATGAGCTCCGTCAAGATGAGAGCGGTGAAGCTGATGGTCACGATGTGGATGAACTCGTCCTCAAACAGGGCCAGGGCTCCGTACATGATGACGCCGCCTTGGAGAGAGAATAAGGGCAAATTATAAAACAGGATTGATAATAATTATATCGCCTATTAAAGTATATTTTATTAAAATTTACAGATAGAATATGGATGTCAGTTCTTCTGATGGCAATGCTCCCAACACGCTGGCAGTATAAATATCGCCTTATATATACTGCCCGATTAGGACTATTAAGTCCCATTATTTCAGCAGTAATCCCAAGACGTATTATTATTCGGTAAAAATCCCAAATGGGAGGATAACTTGTCTTGTCCCGGCTGGGTTTCGAACCCAAGACCTCTGGAATCTCTGGATTCACACATTGCCGCCTTTACCACTGAGCTACCGGGATTAAATTCTAGATAAGCCAGAATTTACCTCAAGTCTGACTTTCATTCAATCAGAGCGCACTGTAGCTTGACTTAGAGACATTCTTACCTTAAATTTAATCCTGTTCAAATAACCGGTTAAGTCCTTTGAGCTCAAATTGGGTTTAACAACTTACCTTGATAGATACTAATCAGGAACCCAAGACCTCTGGAATCTCTGGATTCACACATTGCCGCCTTTACCATTGAGCTACCGGGACAGAGTATCGGGATTAAATTCAAGATAAGCCAGAATTTACCTCAGGTCTGACTTTCATCCAATCAGAGCGCACTGTAGTCCGACGAGACATTCTGGCTTACCTTAAATTTAATCCTGTTCAAATAACCGGTTAAGTCCTTTGAGCTCAAATTGGGTGTAACAACTTACCTTGATCGATCTTACATCTTATTAAAATTTACAGATAGAACATGGAAGTCAATTCTTCTGATGGCAATGCTCCCAACACGCTGGCAGCATTACCTTTCTGGATTACCTCATTACTTACCTTGATAGATACTGATCAGGACCCAGATGAAGAAGGTCTTGAAGGATAGAGAGCGTCCCTTGCTGAGGTCCTTGTACAGTTCAGGATAGGTGAGAGCTATGTTAGCCGAGACATCCTTGTCTAGCACGAGAGAGAATACTGGGAACATGGTGTACACGGTGGCATACCTGTGAATATATCATATTCAATTATATTTCAATATAGAGCGCACGATTAGATCAGTGGTTAAGCACTCGCTTACCATGCGGAAGGTCCCGGGTTCGATCCCCCGTGCCGACAAAAATTTGTATTCTTAATTTGGTTACAGTTGTTTGTAAAGGATACCTTCCGGTGCGCTCGTGTTGATCCAGCACCTAATTGGGAAAAATTGTGTCACTTCTCGCCCATCAGAGGGGAGGCATACTACGGGATGGGCAGGCTGCAACACAGACCACAAGCGTCTACAGTGGCTCCTGTTTCATGGCTACGAAATAAAAAAGGCTGTGAAACACTCATCTTTAAAAATAAAATTATCATAGTATAATTAATATAATACTATGGATTCTTTAAAAAAATCGCTCACCGACTCGAAGTGGGCTTATCTCGTAGGCCTGATCACAATAATTAACTCATTCTAGTAAAGTTGTGAAGATATCGGTTCCATAAGATGTTTCTTTTAAACTCAAATTTTGGAAACGGTCATTTGATCAATATTTTGTGAGTGCTGTATTAACGAAGCACTGACAAAATCATGACCAATATACAAAGGCATTAAGAAGAATATAGCCAAGATAGTGAATAACTTGATAAGACAAGTAATCTTAATATATAAATTTCAAAGTCACTGAACACTGACTGATCATCGCTCTACAGCCCAAACCGTAAGTCCTAGGAAGCTGAAATTTGGTAAGTAGCTTTGTCTTATAGTCTAGATGTGCAATAAGACGGGATTTTTCGAAACTCCCACTACAACACCTGTTATTGGCGAAAAAGGATTTTTTGCTTTCACGGCCATGCCTCGGCCCGCAAAGCGGGCGACAGCCCGCTAGTAAAGTATCTAAACGTTGAAAAGTTATCATAAATATTTTATTTTTTTGACCATGGAAATCAATTTCAAACTTTTTATTAATATTTAACACACTCATTCATCATAAAATGAAAATATTAGTGTTCATCACAACCTTGATATCAGAACTACTTAAACTCTCTTTACTTGATAAACTTGCCTTATCATTCAGGCTCCTGAGGTCGGTATAAACGGTTAATAGTAATTCAGACCATAATGTATTACTCACCCAATCATTAGCAATCCCTGATACAAGGGCACTGATGAGAAGTAGAACACGGCGGAGAATATAGCCTGCATGGTGGATATGATAAGTCCACGGTGAATCACAAACTGGGAGAGGGACGCGGACCGCTTGTACGAGTTGCGGCCATGCACCAGTAAAAGGCGGGACAGGTGGGAGAACTGCGGCACGGAGAAGTCTGCGGCCAGCGAGGCTTGCTTGCCCTCCACCCCCGCTATGCCTATACCTGTGTCGGCTGCTTGGATCATGCTCACGTCATTGCCTAGAAAGGGAGGGATAAGTTGAAATTTCAGTGAAGGGGTTTTATTAAATGAGAAAAATAAAAAATGAAGGGGTTTTCTTTTTTTCCTTAGAGATTATCTTTGAACCAACAAAACTTTGTCAAACTCTGTGGATAAAGGGATTTTATATTTAAAAAAGAAAGATAAAAAATAATGGAAGGAAATAGTTTGAAAAGATGCACCCAAATATGACTCGTTAGGCCCTTTCTGATAAATTAATGGAGTGACTCTGCTCCTCCATGAATCAGGATAATTTTTACAAGCTCTGAGTATAGAGGGGGTATAATTTTTATCATTTTTATTTTAAAAAAATAATGGTCCTTCCACTATACGGCTAATATCTTAAAATACACCCAAACTCGTAAGACTACTGAAGATAGGAAACGTCGAAGAGTCTAGATATTGAGACCACTCAAATACATGCACAAAGAAAACTGTTGTTAAAGGTAGTATTCGGTGGAATTTATGACAATTTAAGGTGTAGCCCTCAGTCAAGTCTCGCGTACCTTTAAATATTAAAGAGACGTTAAGGAAAAATGATTGGAGGGGCTTCATATTGAAGTTGCGAAGAATGTAATGTATAGAATTGAAGGGGTTTTATAAAAATGATATCAAACTAATTGAAGGGGTTTTTTACCCCCGATCCTTCCACCTTTTCTAAGAACAGGGACGATTGACTTTTTATACAGAGAGTTGATTGAAAACTATTTGAAGGAGTTTCAATTTTCAATTGACAAATCAATCAAAAGGCTTTTCTTGCATTTTTTTTTGGCATTGGTAGGCAAGGCCATTCCATACAGCTAATTTTCTCACTAAACCAGGATGTTATCCTGAACTCGAAATGCCACTGACTGAAGGGGTTTTATTCAAACTCGTGAGAATCTTTTTTTTTTTTTAAGTGGGGTTTAACGTCGCTTTCAACTACCATGGTCATATCACGACGGGGGTTTTACCCTCCATTCGCAGGAAACTCACAAACCTGCTACTCACATTGACCTCACCCAGCCTGAGTGGGGCCGGGAAAAGCCAGCGTCACGAGAATTAGAATTTGAATGGTCACCCATCCAAGTCTTAACCTCGCTGGATGTCGCTTAACTTCGGTGTTCTGAAGGAAACCGGTGTATTCAACATGCCATCGACGCTGGCTGAGAATCTTTGATGGGAAAATATTCAAATAAAAATTGTTATGAAGTTACTAACCGCCCTGAGTTGCTCAATCGATAAGGTGGCAGTTCGTCGATGGAGTGAATTCGAGTAATTTGTGATATCACATCATGATTAACGAAATAAGATAAATTTATATAAATATAAGTTACCCGTCTCGAATTGAAGCTCCATTTTAAAGAGAAAGATTTGATCGAGAAAAAAGAACTCACCCCCATCTCCTACAGCCGCTGCCCGTTTCCCAGTGTGTTCCTTGATCAGCGTGACTACCTGAGCTTTCTGCGTGGGGGAGCATCGACAGCACACGACGGCCGGAGCGTGACACACCAGGTCCAGGAGCTCTGTCCGGTAGTACTGAAGAGTAGAGAGAAAGGTGAACACACATGAAAATTTAAATAATAGAATTTTATTGAAGGGGTTTTATTTCGTGTTCGAAATAATTGAAGGGGTTTTTTTTCCTGAGCTTTCTGCGTAGGAGAGCATCGACAGCACACGACGGCCGGAGCGTGACACACCAGGTCCAGGAGCTCTGTCCGGTAGTACTGAAGAGTAGAGAGAAAGGTGAACACACATGTAAATTTAAATAATAGAATTATCCGTGTGGTAACCGGTGTAAGAATAGTCCACGGGTTAGTTACCACCCTGTCGTAAGAGGCGACATAAAACGGGACACCCGGGGAGAATCCCCTGTAGCGTCTGATCCCAGAATGGGCGGCTACACCTCTCTTTCCTAGCGTCTGTACTCCAGAGGAGCGGCTATGAGAGAGAGAGTAAGGAGAATCCCCAATACCGTGGCGTCTGCTTTCCAGAGGAACGGCCACAAACAGCGTCTGTTCCCATGTAAGGGGCGGCTGAGTTAAAACTCTGGAGCTTACAACCTCAGTTTTAAAATCGAAATGATATGAAATATCATTTCCCCCCTGAATTTCAAACAACTTATACATGATGGAAAGTTCACCCACGGAAAAAAACTACTCCAGGAGGTAACCAATCCTCCGTCGCTACACGCGGCGCCCTCAGGCCATCGGATTCTGGAGAGCCTGAAACACCATGTCGTTCAAGAAATTCAAAACCAATTAAAACAAAGAAGAAATCAATTCAGTACTTTGGAACCCTGAATGTAAACTCCCTTTTAAAAGCTGGTAAATTAAAACAACTGACCAAAGTACTGAAAGAGTACAACTTGTTGATCTGTGCCCTACAGGAAACTAGATTCACTGATGAAGATATTATGGATTATGAAGGATACAGGATATTTAAAGGGAAAAAAGGATGGAATCCATGCGGACGAGGAATGCCCCATCTTGGAACTGGTTTCATTGTACACTCAAAAATTGTCCATTCAATAATTGATTTCAAATCACCAAATGAACGACTTGCTCTCCTAACCCTCAGAAGTCTCAACAAAACCTACACTCTCATAAACTGCCATGCACCAATTAATAATGACAACAAAAAGAACCCACAAAAAGTTGATACCTACTGGGAATCTTTAGAATATGAAATGTCTCAAGTTCCAACATCTAATGTCAAGATACTTATGGGAGATTTTAATGCTCAAATTCCCCTACGAAGGGTATTCCATTGAGGACCAGTTGTTGAGTCTCTTCGCTAGTTGAGCTCTCAAAGGACCAATATGGAATGCCTAGCAAGTGGCTCTGGTATCCGATGAGATGACACATCATACCAAAGTAATATGCATGCTTACTTGTTCATGATGGGTCATCGTATGTCTTTTACCAGGGCCAGGAGCACTCCGGAGCGACCTTTATGTGAGGTGGGTCTTACTATTGCTGTGTATGATGGTCAGGTACATCAATTGTCTTTGTTGGACCTTCCCGGAATACAGAGCAGGTGAGTCAAACCTTGCTTAAATACTACCTCAAAGATGGGGTAGGGGTGGACACTGTGTCACGGACATGCATGAACTGTGGCACAGGCTAACGTCGCACGGAGGACGCCAGAGCCCTTCCTCTTCACTCTGCTCTGGTTCTTTTAAACTAGATGACACTATTTCCTTTCCGTGCCATTTTTTCTACTTCTTTCTAGACCCTCTGGTCAAACACTTCTACTTTCCAACCATTTCTAATGCCTCACAAATATCTGGCAACAGATATACGGGAATTGGCGATCCCGGGGTCCTTAGAGCAAGCAACTGATGCAACTGGCTGGTCTTATTTTAAGACGTCCCAGCAAGTAGTGTACATGTCGAGAAGTACATGAAGCATCAGTTGCGGCCTGGCCGTAGGTTAAAAAGGCTAGGGGATGAAAACCCCGAACAATAAATCACTTGTGAGAAATGGACACTATTAAAAACATAGTACCCCAGACGGGTAGCAAGGAAGTCCTTGAATCCCGTGGCGCGGAACAGGTGGAGGTTGGAGTTTCCGCGTCCTTGTCCCTGGATTCTGGGGGGGACAAAATCAGTGTTTCTCAGGCAGTTCTTAAAACTGCAGATCCAGAGGGAGAGGCACCCACACTAGTGGGAAACTCACCACTGGATCAAGATCTAGATATGCAGATTGACTCAGTTCTGGCCAGTACAGAAGAGTCATCTGTCATTCTTGTACCTTCTGGCAAACCTTCGGTGGACACAGATGGAGACGAGAAGGCGCGTGAGGAGAGGCTACTGAGTGAATCGGGGGCCTCACACACGGAGTCCATCTCTGACCCTCTGTCAAAGCTGAAGATTGGCGCCAAGAAGAAGAAAAAGAAGATGTCGGGAGCGCAACGTCTCAAAAAGAGACGTCAGAGTGCCCTGGCCCTAACGGAGGCTCTCAACACAGGAGGACCATCGAGTGTAGGGGGAAATGTACAGGCGGGTCCTCTAGACCTTGCTAGTACATTGGCCACTGCGGTCGGTGGACTGACTCCCAAGAGACCACCTCTCGTTAAAAGGGTTACTGGGGCACAGCTGAAAAAGCGCCAAAAGCTCAAGCTTGCCGCCCTTCAGAACGCCGAGGCTGGGACGCCCAAATCTACACCCGTTAAAAGGAGTAGAAATGAGCTGACTCCCAACTCGGAAGAATTAGAAGAAAACCCTCAAAAGAAGCGACATCGCTTAAATGAGGTAAAGCCGTCTTACAGTGGTTCTTCAACCTCAGTAAAGATGGCCATTGTCCATCAGGACTATCCAGAAGTGGAGGTAACGGATGAGCAGTTCAGGCTAATCCAAGCTTCCATTATGGATAAGATAGATGGACAAAATACCATCAATCCCAGCTTCAACGGTATTCGTTTAAATGGTGGTGCAGTCATGCTGTACTGCTGTGACGATGCTACAGCAGGCTGGGTCAACAGTGTCTGTGCTGACATGGTGCCTTGGCAGGGAGCCTTGCTGAAATCAGTTCCAGCAAGTGAACTCGCTAAAGGCGTTCGAGCCATGTTTGTGGCACCGGAAATTTTGAGGGACAAAACCCCTGAGACCATCCTCCAAAAGGTGGACGGTCAAAATGGTGGTTTCAGCACTTCAAAATGGAGGGTGCTTCACACAGAAAAAACTCCTCAAGGCAAGAGGGTTGTTGTTCGGATGGATCAAGACTCGTGGTCAACTATCCAAGCTAAAGGTTTTATAAACCTGGGCTTTGGTAGGGTGACTGTGACGAGTCTCGAAAAGAAGTCCGAAACAAGGACATAATAACTCCAAAATGATAGACGTGGTTCAAATAAACCTTCACCACGCTAAAGCACCCAGTGCTCATTTCAACAAAATCATTTTGGAAAAAAACATACAGCTCGCACTCATCCAAGAACCATATCTGGTTAATGGTAGAGTAGCAGGGCTTGGAGAAAGTAGAGGTACTGTCATTTATGACCATACCTCGGCAAATCCTCGGTCTTGTATCTTTGTAAAGGAAGGGATTATATGCTTACCCATGTGGACCTACATTACTAGAGACATGACCGCAGTCAAAATCAACGTTCAAGAGGGAAGGGAAAGCAAAAGCTACATATTTGCTTCTTGCTACCTACCTTTTGAAAATGCTGACCCCATAAGCCCGGAGCTCCAGGACTTCGTCAATCACATGAGGGAGGAAGACCAGGACTACCTGATTGGCACGGATGCTAATTCACATCATTCCACTTGGGGATCATCAGATGTCAACGATAGAGGTGAGTTACTACTTAACTTTATAAATAATTATAACCTATTGATTTTTAATGTTGGTAATGAACCAACGTTTGTCACTAGAGCTAGAACTGAGGTAATAGATATCACTATAGGAACTCAGAGAATGGCGAGAGTCATAGACAACTGGAGGGTATTAGATGAGATAATTTCATTATCTGATCACCAATACATTTTCTTCAGGTTATCAACCGATAAAGGTCCATCCGCTACATATCGTAATCCCAGGAAAGCCAACTGGCAACTCTTCCGAACATCTCTTGGAAGAGAACTGGTAGAAGTGGATGTAAAGGACAGCAGGACTCTAGATGAAGCTGCTCTCTCTTTGGAGGATGCACTTCTGAAATCTTTTGACAATTGCTGTCCGATTACACATAAAAATCACACCAAACAACCAGTCTGGTGGAGTAAAAACCTAGAAAACCTTCGAAAGAAAACTAGGAAACTGTGGAATAAAGCTAAGAGGGATGGTAATAGGGAAGCCTATCACAGGTCACTCACAGTTTATAACACAGAAATAAGAAAGGCCAAAAGGAGCTCATGGAGGACGTTCTGTGGTAGTATCGAAAATTTCGACTCAGCCGCGCGTCTCCAAAAGCTAATGGCAAGGGACCCTTTCTTTGGAATAGGTACACTAGTCAAACCTGATGGCTCACACACTAGCGATAGTAAAGAAACCCTTGAAGTGCTACTTGACGCACATTTTCCCGGACATATCTGTGCCACAACTGGGCTGAATCCCTCACATCCTGAAGAAGGCTCCCACCAGGTGCCAACTCAACAGGATTGGGAGGAGGCTAAGGCTGCGGTCACTAATCGAAGGGTAAAAGCGGCAGTATCCACATTCAAACCTTTTAAATCCCCAGGACCAGACGGAATCTATCCAGTTCTATTGCAAGAAGGATTGGACCTCATAGGTCCAGTACTGTGCAAGCTGTTCAGGTCTAGTCTGGCCCTGGGTTACATTCCCAAGTGTTGGAGAAGAGCAAAAGTCGTCTTTTTGGCTAAGCCAGGCCGGAGAAATCTGAGCCAGGCTAAGTCTTTTCGACCAATTAGCCTCTCATCCTTTCTTTTGAAAACACTTGAAAGATTAGTCGATTGGCGTCTGGAAGAGGACTTCATATATAGGATTCCTCACAACCCCAATCAGCATGCTTATCAGCGAGGCAAATCTACTGAAACAGCGCTGAACGAACTTGTTAGCAAGATTGAATTAGCGCTGAATAATCAAGAGATTGCCATGGCTGTCTTTCTAGACATAGAGGGTGCCTTTGATAACACCTCTTTGGACTCCATAATTAAATCCATCTCGGGAGCAGGTAAAACTATTTCCGAATGGGTTACACAGCTCCTCAAATCGAGGACAATTATCGCCGAACTCTTAGAGTCGAAAAAAGAAATCAATGCAACCAGGGGCTGTCCTCAGGGGGGAGTCATCTCTCCAAGGTTATGGAATCTTGTTGCGGATGAGCTTCTTAACGAACTAGATAAGGCTGGTTTCTTTGCCCTCGGGTATGCGGACGACTTTGTCATCCTAGTCCGAGGAAAATACAAAACAACTTTGTCAGAACTACTTCAGTATGCTCTCTCAATAGTTGAAAAGTGGTGCTTGAGTAGGGGGGTTAAAGTCAACCCTCTGAAAACCACTTTAGTACCTTTCACTAGAAAACATAAGCTAGGCGCCGTCCAGGCACCCAAAATTTTTGGTGAAAGAATTGAAATTGCTGAAGAAGTCAAGTTTCTCGGAGTTTATCTCGACAAGAAATTGACCTGGAATCAGCACATTAAGAAAACCACAGACAAGGCTAAGGCCACACTTCATATTGCACGAAGGTCTGTTGGCAAAACTTGGGGTCTGACACCAGCAGTAACTCGCTGGATATACACTGCTATAGTCAGACCTCGAATCACATATGCATCCTGCATATGGTGGAAGAAAGCTGAGCAGCTAACTGCTCAGAGGGAGCTGGAATCAACACAGAGGTCAGCTTTATTGATGATCTCTGGTTGCTTCAGAACAGCACCCACATTAGCTTTGGAAGTCATTCTAGGGCTTCACCCTTATATTTATTTATCAAGGGGGAGGCCATCATGGGTGCTTTCAGGCAATCAATCAGTCGCTCTGGCAGGCTACCCGCCCGATACAGGGAACTGATTGAGAAATCTCATGTGACATACAAGCAGAATATGCCGGTTGACTACATGATTCCCAAAAACAACCTTGACCTTTCCTACGAAGTACTAGTCAGACCTAGGTCAGACTGGGAAAAGGAATCAAGCCAAGAAATATTATCTCATGCGGGTATCAAATACTATACAGATGGATCTCGCATGAGTGGAAGCAGTGGGGCGGGCCTTTGCGGGCCAGGCTTCTGTAGAAAATCTGAAAGCTTAGGTACACTGGCAACAGTGTACCAGGCCGAGATTTTCGCCATTATAATGGGAGCCAGGCACGCACTGGAAATAGGCTGGAAAGGGAAGAATATTACTTTTTTCTCCGATAGCCAAGCCGCCCTCAAAGCTTTAGAAACATACCAAGTGAAGTCAAAATTGGTATGGGAGTGTGTTGGAACACTTAATGAACTAGCCACCCATAACAAGGTAAACTTGGAATGGATTCCAGGCATAGTGGTCTCCAAGGCAACGAGGCTGCAGATCTCCTAGCAAGAGAGGCTGCAGAAAAAAGCTTCACTGGCCCTGAACCGGTGCTGGCCATACCCAAATGCCTGGTCCGTTTTAGTGCCAGGAAATGGGTCATGGAGGAAGCAAATAAAGCTTGGAGAAAACTCCAGTGGCATGCGACACTCTAAGCTGACGCTAACAGGATACTCCAAGAAACTCACTCAGGAATCTCTGTCACTCAACAGAAATAAACTAAGATTAATAGTGAGCCTACTCACTGGCCACGGACCACTTAGGAAACACTTACACAGATTAGGACTCTCTAGAGGAGAACCAATCGATTGTAGGCTATGTGGTCTGGAAGAAGAAACAGCAACACACATTCTCTTCGAATGTGAGGCGCTGGATAACAGGAGATTTAGGATTTTCGAATCCAATAATCTCGAAGATCTCCATAACCAAGAACACCTCGTCCAGAGACTGACACTTCTCATGAAGGGAACAGGTTTCTGGACTTAGGGCGTTAAGCAATGGACAACCACTCTCAACTAAGCCCAGTTGGGCCGCCATAGGCACAGAACTGGGAAATAGGATGAGAGATTTTCTCCCTGGTCACAATAGATCTTACTAGGTCGCAGTGTTAATTGTATGGTGTTTCAGACGAAACCCTGCAACCAGGTTTTATAATAATAAATAAAATAATGCTCAAATTGGAAAAGAAAAGAAATACCAAAAGACAGTTGGAGATTTCCCGGCTCATAAAAGAACCAATAGAAATGGGGAGAGGTTGATTGAGCTATGCAAAGGATTCAACCTTAAACTAATGTCTACCAATTTCAAGAAGCTCCCAAGAAAACAAAAAACCTGGAAATCACCCAATAAAAGCCTAGGAGAGTTTCAAATAGACCATGTAGCCATTACTCACTGCAATCAAAAGGAATTGTTAAACGTCAAAGTAAGAAAAGGAGCTAACATCGAGTCTGACCACTATCTATCAACAATAAAACTTAATCTTCTACCACAAAGAAATAGGACGAATGTATTACAGAAGACTCGAAAGATAGATGTTAACATTCTGAAAGAAAATAAAATAGAATACCGTCAACACCTAGAAATTAGCTCGGATGATTGGACAGACATTAAGGAGGGTATGTTGAGATCAGCTTTTCATGTTGCAGAAATGAAGAAAAGGAAGAAGCATGATTGGTGGGATGAAAACTGTGAAGAAGCAATAGAGAAAAGACTTGCAGCGTGGAAGAAATGGCATTCATCAAAGAAAGACTCAGATTATGAAATTTTTCGCAAAGAAAGAACTTTGGCTTCAAAAACGATTAGATCAACTAAAAGAACTTTTGAAAAGAAGCAACTAGAACAGATGGACGAAGACTTTAGAAAAAAATAAGACAAGATCATTTTATGGAACGTTTAAGAAAAAACTGCAGAAATACGAAGCACCCAACCTTTGTTTCAAGGACACTAATGGTAAGCTGGCAATGAACAATGAAGAGAATTGTAATATTCTAGCAAAATATTTTGAAAAACTACTCAACTGTGAAGAGCCTAAAGAAAAATTTCCTCAAACAACATCAAAATTTACTAACGAAGACTCAGAAGCTCCATCAATATCAGAAATCAAGGAAATTATTAAAGACCTTAAAAATAACAAAGCCCCAGGTGAAGACATGGTTGTTGCAGAAATGTGGAAAAACGCAGATGATTTAACCCATGAAAAGTTATGTAGAATGATAAAGGAAATCTGGAATCATGAACAAATACCGGAAGAGTGGAAAACTGCCCTCATACATCCTATATTTAAAAAAGGTGACAAAAGTGATGCTAATAATTATAGAGGTATCTCCCTACTGCCGGTTACATATAAAATTCTATCTAAAGCCCTTCAAAACAGACTGGAAACCCAACTCGACAAGGAAATAGGAGAATACCAAGGCGGCTTCAGGAAAGGAAGATCTTGTGTAGAGCAAATTTTAAATTTAAAACTAATTATAAGATATAGGAAACTTAGAGGAAAAAACATATATGTAACATTCGTTGATTTTAAGAAGGCATATGATTCCGTAGACAGAGACAGCCTATTTAATACCCTAGAAGAGTTTGGGACTGATAAAAAGACACTTGCAATAATTAAGGACACTTTGACAGAATCATACTCAAAAGTAAAGTTTCAGGGAGAACTGTCAGATCCTTTCAAGATCAAAACAGGATTAAGGCAAGGAGATGGATTATCACCCTTATTATTTAACTGCATGCTAGAGAAAGTGATACGAGAGTGGAGAAAGAAAATGGAAGAGGATGGAATCAGAAAAGTAAGACTTGGCAGAAATAAAGACGAATTAGAGATTGATTGTCTTGCTTTTGCGGATGATTTGGCAATACTAGCGGAAAGCATAGAAGATGCCATTAGACAAATTGATGCACTAAAGGAAGTAGCAGAAAAAGCTGGTCTACAAATATCATTCGAAAAAACAGAATTTTTAACAGATGCTAAAGAATGTCCGAATCATTTAGACTTGAAGTATGGAAAGATCAAGAAAGTGAACAAATTTAAATATCTGGGTGAAATCATAGAACCAAATGCCCTGGATAAAGAAGCAAATAAAGCAAGGATTAGAAAAATGGAAATGGCATTCCAACTCACTAAAAATGTATACAATAAGAAGTGTATCTCAATCAACGCTAAAGTTAGACACTACAACACTGTTATCAAGCCAGAGTGCCTATATGCCTCGGAATGTTTGGCAATGAACACTAATAAAGAAATGGAATATATAGCCAAAAGAGAAAGAAAAATAATTAGAAGAGTCATTGGTCCAAGATTTGACAATGGGATATGGAAACTAAGGAGTAACAAAGAGGTTTACGAAAAAGTTGAGAAAATAGGAGATACCATGAGAAAAAGAAGAGTGAGTTTTTATGCACATTTGAAAAGGATGAAGGAAGATCGATTGACCAAGAAAATCTTTACGTTCTTTGACAATAACCCCAAAACTCAAATAACTTGGTTTAAGGAAGTGAAAGCGGACATGCTTGAAATGAACATCAGCAGTGAAGACATCAACAATAGAGACACAATGAGAGATAAAATAGAACAATTTCAAGGTTTTGTGGAGAAGAAGAGGAGAACTGGAGGCGCAGTGTGGACGAAAGAGCGAAAGGAGCAGCATAGTGAAAGAATGAAGATCTATTGGTATAAAAGAAAAGAAGAAGATCATCAACGAAGTAGGATTGGCAGAAGAAAGTAGTACTCTTTGAAATATGTACAGGCACATTTTTTTTTTTTTTTTTTTTTTTTTTTTTTCATTCCTCATGCTATTATGTTGTTTAACGCGGTCCTTGAAGGCCAAATTCGAAAAGAAAAAAAAAAAGAATTGAAGGGGTTTTATTTCTTGTTCGAAATAATTGAAGGGGTTTTTTCCTGAGCTCTCTGCGTAGGGGAGCTTCGACAGCACACGACGGCCGGAGCGTGACACACCAGGTCCAGTAGCTCTGTCCGGTAGTACTGAAGAGTAGAGAGAAAGGTGAACACACATGTAAATTTAAATAATAGAATTGAAGGGGTTTTATTTCGTGTTCGAAATAATTGAAGGGATTTTTTTCCAGTTAATAGAATTGAAGGGGTTTTATTTCGTGTTCGAAATAATTGAAGGGTTGGTTTTTTTCCAGATAGCCTTCCGCATTCTCATAAATAAATAATTTACACATACTCGGACTGCAATGGTTGAGGGTTGATTCTATTTGGTTTAAACGTCCTGATTTAATATAAGTCGGGACGGGGGTTTTACCCTCCATTCGCTCGGAATCGTACCAGCTACCTACATTAATCTCACCCAGCCTGGGTTTGACCAGAAATGTCAGCCTCGCGTATTCGGAGGAACAGAATTTACTGTTATAAAATTCTCCACCGCGACCGGGAATCGAACTCAGGATCTCTGGACTACAGGCAGTAGTCACAACCGTTACGCCGTTAGGGTCGTTACTCATTCTATTTTTTCCTGACAAGGTAAGAGTGGATCCCCGACATCCAAAGTAATAATAATAAAATGTCGCATTATTAAGGACTATTAAAGTCCCATTATTCTAGCAGTAAGCCCAAGACGTATTAGTTTGTGGTAAAAATCCCAAATGGGAGGATAACATGTCATGTCTCGGCTGGGTTTCGAACCCGCAAGCTCTGGAGTCCCTGAATTCACAGAGTGCGGCCTTTACCACTGAGCTACCGAGACTGAAGTACTGAGTGTAGAAAATATTATTAAAAAATATTTAAAACTTTTGGTTTGCTATTCTAATTTTTGAGTGTTGAGGTGAAGGGTCTTAAATTTAACATACCTGAAGACACACTTCTAGAGAATCTCCACTGATGATAAGTGCAGAGTCTGGTTTTTTACGGAATGCATTAAGTGCTAGATGTGCATCTTGCCTGGTAGCCACTGATCCAAACACGTGCAGCTCTTGAGACCTGATAAGAAACAAATTCATTAATAAATACTGAGGTAGGTCAATAAATAAGGCCGTGAAAAACTTGGCGATCAATGTTCGGCTAATACCCCGGGGAGTTTATTGTTATCAATTATTTGATACAGATGTCTCTGCTCGTATCAAAGCAGCTACTCATTTTTCAGAAAAAGCAAAAAAATTCCAGCCCCGCTGGAGATCGAACTTAAGTCATTATGCGTGCAACGCCCAGTGCGCTAACTCACTCGACCAAAGTGACTACTCTAGCACCATGTTACCTGGACACAAGCCGCGAGCTCTTGGCAATGCAGGTGGCAGTCTCCAGCTTGTCTCACTGTGGCAGAGTGAGTTAGCGCACTAGGCATTGCACACATGGTGACCTGGGTTCGATTCCCAGCTAGGCAGGATTTTTTCTGCTCTGTACTTGGATGTTCGGGGTCCACTCATACCTCGTGAGGAAAAATGAGTAGCTGCTTTAATGTGAAGCAGCGACCAGTGGCAGAATCTTAGGCAAAAAAATAATACAAGATATTGTAAATGAAAGTGGTAAAGTCCTATGATTCTGCGCTACCCACTAAAATTGTGACATAATAGCACAAAGAAAAAGCATTATTATTATTATTATTATGTTACCTGGACACAAGGCGCGAGCTCTTGGCAATGCAGGTGGCAGTCTCCAGCTTGTCTCCCGTGAGCATCCACACCTTGATGCCCGCGTTCCTGATGAGCTCCAGCGTGGGCCGCACGTTCTCCTGCAGCTTGTCCTCCACCCCCGTCACCGCCACCAGCTCCATCTGCCGCTCCAGAGCCTCCATGACTGCGGCCACGCGGCTGCCGCGCTCCGCCACGCTCATGCGCGCTGCCTTGTACTTGTTCTGACCGCACATATAGAGAATAGACTAATTAGTAATGAATTCACCAAAAAGGTCCGAATTATGAAACAGGAGGCTAATTAGTAATGAATTCACCAAAAAGGTCCGAATTATGAAACAGAAGGCTAATTAGTAATGAATTCACCAAAAAGATCCGAATTATGAAACAGGATTACATTAATCTAGGTGGACACCATCACTTAACTTAGGCTTTAACGCGGGGTTAACTCTGGCTATATCCACGTTGACCGTTGCGTAACTTTAGTGATCTTTATAAAACTACTGTATCCTTCCATTAATATTGTTTAAATATTTTTCATAAAATCCTTTCATTGACAGGTAGTTTGGATCAGTAAGTTTTCCTGGTCCCTTTATGAAAACTTCTAGGGGAAGAAACCCTTCAATTAAGGTATTGCTTAACTTTGAACGGTCGTATTATAACTGGTCTTTTCAACATTTCAAATTATCTATTCTGGAACGGCACCAAATATCTATCATTCATTTTATTGTTCTCTACTTTTTAATAAAAACCATTTCATTCACGGGGAGTTTTAATCAGTTGTCCCCGTACCATTATGAGCTATTCAAGGAGTCAGTTAGTTGTTCCGATTCCATGATGAACTAATCTAGTGGTTAAAAAAAAACCTTCATTTGAGACATCATTTAATTTAAAACCTTACAATCACATCAACCTCTGGACAGCAACCAATCAAACTTAATTGATTTTACTATAAATGGTGTATTGAAAATAGCAACTTCATTTCCAATAATGATTCTCCACTTTTTAATAAATTTGTCGTAAGTTGTCGCGATCCAACGATGAAGTAGTCTCGTGGAAAAAACAACTTTCAATGATATGTCAATTATTTAAAAGCCCTACAGTGACATCCTGATATCTTCGCTGAGCGTTGCTTAACTTCAGTGATCTTATTTATAACTGATGAATTTCAACTTCTCTTTCATAAATTGATCTCTACTTTTAAATAAAAACCCCTTCATTTTAAGGGAACTGGTTTTAGAGAAAACCCTCTTCAAATATCTTGTCAATAATTTAAATCCAATGACTCGCTGGAACTCCTATGATCTGATTACAACTGCTTTATTCAACATTTAAAGTTTCCTCCCACTGATTTATTCTCTAGTTTTTATTAAAACCCCTTCATTCACAGTTCGTTTGAATCAGTTGTCGCGATCCCATGATGAGCGAGATCTCGGAGAAAAAACCCCTTCAATTAATGGGTCAATAAAATCAAAGCCCTACAATCACATCAATAATAAAGTTACAACCTCATATTGACGCTAGGTCTTACTGCTCATATTTTCATAAAACCCCTTCCTTCACATTTCGTTTGGATAAGTTGTCCAGTGCCTCGTTCCAGAAAGCTCTTTCACTGGAATGAGGCCCAGGTACCATAATGAGCAAGTCTCGGGGGAAAAAACCCCTTCAATTAATTCTTCAAATCTATATTAATATCCCAATTCCTCCCATTTTAATTGACTGAAGCAGTGCCTAAACAGTCAATATGAATAGTTATTATATCGGTCATCAATGCGTATAGAAGGATGCTTTTGATCGTTAAGATAGCTTCAACCGCATTGATGTCTAAACACAGATATTGATACAACCTTCAATTTATTGATCAATGCGATATTATTTCAATAAATTGATCTTTCAGGGCACTTCAGGGTCTTTTTGATTTCTCTGAACGTTACCAACTTTAGTGATTTTACGAGAACTGTCATTGACGCTAGCTGTACGAGAACACAATGGTTTTTTTTTAGGTTTAACGTTGCCTTCAACTACATGGTCATATCACGGCGGGGGTTATACCTTCCTTTTGCTGCTGGGAACTCACAAACCAGTTACTCAAATTAACCTTACCCAGCCTTAGTGAGGCCGGAACAGCCAGAATTGCAAGGGTTCGAATTTGAATGATCAACCATTAAAGTCCTAACCTAGCTGGACGTTTCTTAATGTTAGTGATAGAATGAGAACTTTGTATTCCGGCCCTACCCAGGCTGGGTGAGGTTAATGTTTGTGGCTGGAACGATTCCCAGCAAATGGAGGGTAAATCCCCCGTCCTGACTATCTATCTCAGTCAGGACGTTAAAACCAATTAGAATCAATGGACATGAAAGGAGCCTTGACATTAAAGCTGGGCGTCCATATAATCCTCTCACCACCGTGATTTAGGTATCTGTCCCTATCTCACGGACACGGAATTATTATATTATTATCGACGTGGCGCTGGCTACAGAATGATCTTTCAGAACCAGTGCAGTGTCTGGTTTGCTCACCTCAAAGTCCAAGTACTGATCCTCGGTCAAAGGCTTCTTAGCCACCACTAGGGTTCTCAGCCCCTCCCTAGCCATGTTACCGCACTCATCCTCCAGCCAGTAGGTGTACTGCACGATGGAGATCATCACCACGTCCGCGCCCTTCAGGTAGAATGTGATCTCTCCCGTCTGCTCGTCCTTCACTATGATGCCTGTGGGGTAGAGTATGAATTGTAGTTAAAGATTACAATTTTTTTTATCATATTTGTCTTTATCACTTTTGTGATGTCACACTGTCACAACTACTCAAACTCACTTTACTAATTCTTTGATGACCTTGGGACTTGAACAACCGACGACCTCCAGGTTAAAAGTCCGCCGCCTTATCGATCAAGCTACTGAGGTCGGTTATGAAGTGTAGTTGTAGCAGTGTTAAGAGGGTTAAGCCAGGAGTGCAACACTATGTTAAATTGTCCGGATGGTCTCTCAATATTGAGAAACATTTTGACTCGAATCTCGAACGTAAACTGTTGCAAAGTGTTGCGAGGCAAAGTTTCAGTCAGTGGAATTAGATCTCATTTGATTTCAAAAGAAGAGCAGATAATGAAACGCTTCGCAACATTGCAAGACAAAATGTTACACTTAGTGAGATCCCGGTCATAGTAGGTAATAGTTTTGGTGTGTTACCTATATCTCCATTAAGATTTAAGCGTTTAGTAGAATTCATGACTGGAAGGAGTTTTAGCTCGTCTTGGTCCACAATATTATTCTGTTGATGCGGGAGTTAGTTATCATTAATAACTTTTTCAAACCTATTTAAGCCATTAGAAAACGGTTAATTGACTACATTGACTCAGTTATTACGACAGGGGTACACATACTACACATGGGTAATGGCTATTTTATCCACACCTATTGGGTGCCTTCTGGCACTTAGTTAAATCCCTCATAAGTACTGTTGGGGATGTGGGATTTGAAGAGAGCTTGAAAGATACAAACATGCACAAGTTTCACCTTTAAATTATACGTCAGATTTACATACCCATGCGTTTCGTCTCCGATGTGAATGGGAACAGCTGTAGTACCGTGTAGTTCATGGTCTGGCCGCTAGGGGATCGCAGGGTGATGGAGTTGAGATCGCGCTTGATCACCGCCAGACCCACTTCTTCTGTCCATTTGACCAAGGCCACCTCATCGGGGGAGGACGCTTGGTACACCACATTGGAGGGGAGTGGCGGGGAGGGCTCCGAAGATTTGAAGTAGTGCTGGTCCGCTTCTGACTGAAGCTCAACTGGGCTTTGAGCCCTGGGAAAGAGGAGGAACAGTATCGAAAATTAGAACAGAGAGGCCTTAATTCGAAACCCAACAAATATATTATTTTTGGATGTTCATGATCGACGCACAATAAAGGGCGAACAGCGATAAGTGGTATTATTACGAGATTTACGAGAATGACAAATCGGAAAAAAAACATGAACATATTTGATATTTTTTTATATTTATTGAAAGTTTGTGAATTTAATAAAAGTATATGATATATAAAAAATACTATGACCCAAAAAAAATATGATTATAAAAACCGCGACGGCTGCTCCGAACTCCCTGTGACATACGGTGTTTTATTAGGAAGTCTAGATTATCTAGAATTCATAGATGGGGAGCATTTGAGGAAGTTTTAACAGGCCGAGAAAAAGTTTCAGTAAAAAAAAGGAATTGAAGGGGTTTTATAAAGAAAAAAGAACAATGTATCAATTGATGAGGGAATTGAAGGGGTTTTATGGGATACGAGACGATTGATTAAGAAATTGGACAGAAAAGAGACTACATTATGAAACAGATTTTAGTTATGCTGAGCTAGGCACGCCCTCTAGTCGCAGTTTCAACCAAAGATTCTGTAAGAAATATTTTATCAAAAAGTCGGGGATTTTCAAATGAGATTATTTGAAGGGATTTTAATAATAAGCTAAATGGGAAGTAGGGAAGAAATTGAAGGGGTTTTATTAAAAATAGGTAAAAACATTTTTGTCATTTGACGATGGATTTGAAGAACTTTGTTACGAAATAGAGCAGATTTGGAGGATAGGAAAGATTTCAAGGAGGCTGGGTAAGAGTTAGTTGATATAGTGTGGCTTACGGAGAGATAAGATTCTGACAAAAGAAGGTTTATCGAGATGAAGGTATCAGTTCTCGGTACAACCCAGGGTGAAGGGACGCTGGCAAAAGGGATTTATGAATTTTTACCAAGATCTCGAAGAAATCATATAAGGGGAGGATTAGGATTTAAAGGTCTTTAATTAGTGAGCCGAGGACAACTTTAGGTAAAAGAAAAAGAATTGAATGGGTTTTAATAAAATTACTAAATATTTTATCAATAGAAAATCGGGACTGTTTTACGAATATTACGAGTACAAATATCAAAGGATAGATTTGAAGGGCTTTTATGAGTACTTTTATGAAAACGACAGGAATTCAAAGGTTTTAGGACAAAAACGAGTAGGAAAGATCAGTACTAATACTCTATTCCAGGTTAAACACAGGTCAAATAACAAAGAGTGGGTAAAATCCGAATTGAATTCATTTCCACCTTGACGAAACTTTTTTTGGAAGAATTTGAAGGGGTTTTATAAAGTTGATAATAGTGTAGACAA
Organism: Bactericera cockerelli; assembly: GCA_024516035.1. Taxonomy (NCBI): domain Eukaryota; kingdom Metazoa; phylum Arthropoda; class Insecta; order Hemiptera; family Triozidae; genus Bactericera; species Bactericera cockerelli. Next base: position 13,022,029 of record CM044960.1, read on the forward strand.
TTTGAAGGGGTTTTATGTGGAACTTTAGTGGGCCAAATGGTAAAGGAAGAATTTTTCCATTACTTTCTGCAAACAATAAACTAGTTGCAACTCACTCCTCGCCGCCGGTGCTGGTCTCATACACCGGCGTCACGTTATGGCACAACGCCACTGCCTTCACCGCCTCGTGCACTCTGCTGTGGTCGGAGCGGCGGATCTTGTTCGAACCCACGATCAACTGCTTGTGAGGCGTCGACTCGGAGCCGGCCGCCGCTGCCATGTTGTCGTACGTGAACTTGAGGAGGTCTCCCCACTGGGGGAAAAGTGAAATACATTTATGTATCCGTCATCTGATAGATAGGATATGAGTAGTAAATAAAATATATTATGGTTATATCGTGCTTTCTTTTTTATTTTCAAGATTAGTGTTTCTAGGTTTTTACTTTCCTTATCTTATAATAAGGAAAGTATTGTATTCGTCGAAAATTTGACCTACCCAGTTTTTCACATTTCTGGACGAATCATGGCCTCAGGATACCAAAAAAGTTGTTTTCAGCCATTGGTCCGTGCGTCTGTCTGTCTGTCTGTCTGTGTGTGTGTGAACAGGATATCTCAAGAACGGTAAAAGCTAGAGACTTGAAATTTGGTACCTAAATTGATTTTATACACCAGACGAACCACGAATCTTTTGGTTGAAATCGGCCGCATTCTGCGGCCACAGGGCCGCAAATTCTAGCCGCAAGCGCTGCTTCTTTAAATTGGTTAAATATACAAATTTTTTTAGAGAACAACATTTTCTTAGATTAAAAAAATAATAGGGGTCTATTCTGATCATTTTTTTGATATCTTGAACTTTTTGGAACTCGGCCCCAATTTACCGGTATTTCGGGGGACCCGCTTTGACTAACTTTTTTATTATTCATCCTACATGGGGGTTGTGACATATCAAATTCAATGATTTTGAAGTGCTGATTACGAATTTGGTATTGGTTTTTAGTTATCTGTTACCGTTGAGTCACCAGTGGCGGAATTCGACTCCTTTTTGGGGGATAAGGAAAGTCGTGTGATGTTTACACCAGATTTTTTTACTTTCCTTATCCTATAATAAGGAAAGTATTGTATTCGTCGAAAATTTGACCTACCCAGTTTTTCACATTTCTGGACGAATCATCGCCTCAGGATACCAAAAAAGTTGTTTTCAGCCATTGGTCCGTGCGTCTGTCTGTGTGTCTGTCTGTGTGTCTGTGTGTGTGTGAACAGGATATCTCAAGAACGGTAAGAGCTAGAGACTTGAAATTTGGTATGGAAATTAATTTTATACACCAGACGAACCACGAAACTTTTGGTTGCAATCGGCCGCAGAATGCGGCCGCAGGGCCGCAAATATTGGCCGCAAGCGCCGTTTCTATGAATTGGTTAAAGATACAAAAAAAGTTAGAGAACAACATTTTCTTAGATTAAAAAAATAATAGGAGTCTATTCTGATCATTTTTTTGATATCTTGAACTTTTTTGAACTCGGCCCCAATTTACCGGTATTTTGTGGGGGACCCGCTTGGACTAACTTTTTTAGTATTCATCCTAGATGGGAGTTGTGACATATCAAATCCAATGATTTTAAGGTGCTGATTACGAATTTGATGTTAATTTTTAGATAAATGTTACCTTTAAGTCACCAGGGGCTTTTGGTCCCGTTTCCATTCCTAATATGATAAGGAAAGTCGTGTGATGTTTACACCAGATTTTTTTATTATGTAAACATGGAACAGCAGCTATTGAAGGGAAAAAATTAAGGGGTTTTATAAAATTATGTCTGGCTGGGGGACTATAAACAGGGAGGAGACCAGCATTGGCTTGCTTCTGGGGGCCCTTGTCAATTATTAGCCTCCTTGTAAAGACAGTGTTAGAAGTGCTGAGTCATTCCTCCACTGTCTGACTGCCATCGTTCACGATGACGCCACACTATGTTGATATAAAATTATTGGATGAGAAAGATTTCAAGCAACCAGCGTCAAAGGTTAGATGAATGCATCAGTTTTCATAAATAAAAAAAGGCTGACAAAGGGCAGAATCCAGAAAGGTTAGGGATTGTTGGGGTATTTTTTTATTTATTTAGAAACTCTTTATTAGCAGAACATATATACAGACAAACAATGGTAAAAATTAAATATAAAATTGACAGTATTAATAATATAAACAAGGAAAAAAAAATATATATATATATATACAAATGTCCTAACTAAAGGGCGGGGTTATTGCCTATGCCAATCTCTTCCATCCAACCCTTTATTATTACGATGAGGGTAGTTACCTCATCGAAGGTGTCCGGGCCATAGGACACGGTGCCCAGGTGCAGTTTCCGGAACACCATCAGGTTCTGGGTGAGGGTGCCAGTCTTGTCCGACAGCAGGTAGGATATGCGGCCCAACTCCTCCGGGATGGTCGTGGAGCGGACGACCGTGTCTTTCATGTCGGGGTCCCGCTGCATGGACCACGAGTAGAACGCCTTGCCCATGTCCAGATTCACGCGGAGACTAGAGAGGTTTAAATGAAGGGAAGTAATTGAAGGGGTTTTATTAAAAATAGGAGAACAATTTTCTCAAAAATGAAGGATTTGAAGGGGTTTTATAAAATTCAAGAATAATATTTTATTATAAAGGCAATACTAGATTCACTTGCCCATGTCCAGATTCACGCGGAGACTAGAAAGGTTTAAATGAAGGGCAGTAATTGAAGGGGTTTTATTAAAAATAGGAGAGCAATTTTCTCAAAAGTGAAGGATTTGAAGGGGTTTTATAGAATTCAAGAATAATAATTTTATTATAAAGGCAATAATAATACGAAATAGAGCAGAATTAGTGGATGGGAAAATTTCAAGGAGGCTGGTTAAGGTTAGTCAGTTGCAATAGGTTTTTGTTAAACCACTGATGTAAAGGTGGCTCAGCACTCGAATTTTAATTTAATTGATTTATTTAATTTTTAATAAGTCATCATATTTGTGTTAATCGCTTTGTTTACCGAACTTAGGATTTGAACCACCGACGTCCAGGTTACAAGTCCGCCGCCTTATCAATCAAGCTACTGAGATCGTTTAAAAAATAATTCTTCTAGAATTCCATAAAAACCCCTCCAATTGCTTCATCCATTGACAAAATTGTTCTTCTATTCTACATTGTACAATTTTATTATTGTACATACACATATGCTATTCATGTAATGTTACACTAAGTTTTTCCGTTAGGAAATCCAGAGAGAACACTTTTAGCATTACCTCTCTGGATTGCAAGAGATAATGTTTGTGTGAGAAAGATTCTCATGTAATCTTCCCAAGTTAAACTTCCAAGGAGATATAATACAAATATAAATTCGTTAAATTGGCCTCGATAGTTTGAACATTAACACTTAGACGACCGGGTGTACCACCGGTGGTACACGCATGTTCGTACGGAATGGACCGGGTGTACCACCGGTGGTACACAATGTCGGAGAGCCGTATTATCGCCGGTCCCACAAGAGAATTCACGAAAAACCATGCCGGTCGTCTAAGTGTTAAGGCAGTAGATTTGTAACCTGAGAGTCGACAGGCAGTAGAGACGGATAATAATAAGCCTTAACCAGAGTATCTTGTTGGTAACCTCGTAAGAGACCCTGATATCCTCTGGTAACGGTATTAGTAATTTAATTAAATTAATTATCATGTCTAACTGATAAATTGTATGTTTACTAACAAATTACTTATATTAACTGATAAGAGTGATAAGATTACACTTTTAACTGGCCGTTGTTTTGGTGATTTTTTTTAATGTTCCTAAGCAGCTATAAACCACTGCTTAGGAACATTTAAATCGTTATCATGTAGCCAAATTCTCAAAAAAATGTTGTTGTGTATCATGAAGCATGCATGCTACAAGCTACATGTATGATAAATACCGTCATTACCTGATGGGAATGATGTAGGAGAAGAGCAGCACAAAGCGGAACATGTAAGTGAACCAGGGCCCACTGAAGCCTTTCATGCACATCATGACGAATGCGAGGGCCACTACGGCCCCGAACAAAACCTGGGGACAGAGGGGTAGGGTTATCAATGGATAATAGTTTCAGCATTTAATAATACATCATATTTTGATGGAATGCATAATGTTCTTACTTCTTACCGCAGAAGTTACTTGTTAGCTTAGGTGATGTATTATGTATGTACCAAATATGTAAAATAAAGTAAAACAATTCAAATTCAAACGTTGTAGACCAAACTCAGTAGCTTGATCGATAAGTCGGTGGATTTTTAACCTGATGGTCGGTGGTTCAAGTCCAGGGTTAGTTAAGCGTAGATTTAGTAAATCGAGTTTGAGTAGTTGTGATACCACGAAAGCGATTAACACAAATATGATAACTTACTACGAAAACATTGTATAGTTCGATTTCAGAAAAGTTGTATGTTCAATTCAATGGAAGAGTATGTGACCACAGAATACTAAGACTCTGAGAGATAGATGGTAGAAAATGCTTTGAGCATTAACATCGCATGGTGGTTACCTTCACAAAAAAAGTATTATTATTACTTCTGTATTGGTTAAATTCCATCATGTAATCTATTTTTTTTATAACAAGATTTTTTTTCTCAATGTTAAACAACTTTCAAATATTAACATTCCCGCCCCATCTTCACATTCAATCTACTCATGAATCTATTCATAACCTGAAGTAATGTATTTTATACGGTTCCGGGTAAGTTAGTTATAGGAGGGGGAGAGGAGGATTTTAGTGGGTATTGGGCACAGATTTCTGCTCATTAGCCCCGCAGATCGTATTGAATTGGTTATAAAATTTACCTTCCCTCCATAATAATAAAAAAATCATGAATGTATGGTCACCCGCATCATCACTCACCTTGGTCAGTTGGTTGATCTCAATGTCGAGCAGACCCACTTTGCTCCTGGGCTGCGAGTTGTTCATCACGGATCTGGTCTCCTGTCCAGTGTACACGATACTGCCCAAGGCGCTTCCAGACGCCACGACACAGTTGGCCCACAGCGTGTTCTCTACGCTCAGCGAATCCTCCGCGCTCACGTCTTGCTGTGGGGACGAGGCGTGACAGAGAAGTACATCAATCAATCAATCAATCAAATGTTTATTGTGAATAAATATATACAAAGTATGTGTTTCACATTTATCTTGAATGACTAATTACATACTAAAAATTAAACTAAACTTAAACTAATGCGCCAGAGGCAACCAGTCTCAGGCATCAAGTGGCCCCGGGGAAAGGAGAAGCAAAAGGAGAAAAATTAAAGAATAATAGCAAGATGAACATGTGGTGATAGGAGGGCCAGTGAAGATAATGAGAGAGGAGTTACAGAAGGAGTAAAGAGTACATTAGGTATGCTCACGCAAGAGAATATTGTGGATTCATAGTCAAGTGGTTAACGCACTAGTCTGGTAATCCAGGTAGCGTAGGGATCTGTTGGTTCGAAACCCTCCCAGTGCATGACTTTTTCCTCATCACTTTGAGTTTGTGACCACATAATAATAAAGACTCTGAGGGTTAGGTGGTAGAAAATGCTTTGAGCATCAACCTCGCCTCGTGGTTACCTTCCACTAAAGAGTGTTATTATTATTAATACTGTGTATTCTTTATAGACAGATGGTAACGTGAAGACAGTAAAAAATCCAATGTTTTAAAGGAATAGTGACCCCAGTTTAAGCTACACAACTATTACAACCAACAGCAATTTAGATTATTTCTGTAACCGGGTTAGTAAATTCATCATGTGACACTTTCTATGCAGTATTTGCTACTGTAGCATTTTAGAGAGTTTCTGACATAAACTAGTAGTAATATTTGAATTATTTCTTTCTTCATTTTACACCTTTTTAAAACCTAATAAATAAGTAAATGGATAATTTAATACAAATGAAGAATTTGGGTTATGTCCATACCCAGTAGTTATCAGGGGGACCTGATAACTACTTGGAATCGAACCCACGACCTGTCACATTACCAGTCTATTTCCTCTACTGAAATAGGTACGCGATCTAGGCTAGAAAAAGGCTTTATACCTTCTGGTAAAATTTGATAGTTTACCCAAATACCACACGGGCACATCACATCATTTAATTATTTACTTTTGAATGCATAGTGCATACACACTTACACACGCAATAATACTATCGCAATAACTTCGGTAGACTTTCAACACTCACCCGAGTGAACGTCCCGATGAACGAGTGAATGTCCCGCTGCGGTTTCTCGGCAAAGAGGCGCGCGTCGATGCTGAACAGACGCGCGTCGCTGTCGAGTTTCTGCGTCTCGACCAGGGCGACGCGCAGCTTCCAGTCTGTCTCGCCGTCCAGCTGGTCAGTGCGCACGAAGCAGGCGCCGGACTTCTCCGTGGTGCGCAGGAGAACTATGTCGGCGGGCACGCGCTGGTCTTTCTCCACGTAGATCTGAGGAGACGGGAGAGAAGTTAAAGCAATCACTTGTCCGAATCGAATTTTCTTGTAAATGACATTGATTTTAATAATAATAATAATATTATCGCCTTATTTATACTGCCCGATAAGGACTATTAAAGTCCCATTATTCCAGTAAGCCCAAGATATATTATTATGTGGTAAAAATCCCAAATGGGAGATAACTTGCTGGGTTTCGAACCCACGACCTCTGGAACCTTTGGATTCACAGAGTGCCGCCTTTACCACTGAGCTACCGGGATGTCACAGCGCATACTTGCTCGGATCGTAGCGTCCTGAATTCGGTACTTACAAAGACTGAGGTTAGATCCGTACGATTCAGACAAGTGTGCGCTTATCTTAGACGTTTGTTTGTTAGGACTGTAAGTCGGTATGTATTTAGACTTGCAAATCTCCATCAAGCTGCACGAGATTTTCTTTCCTTTCTCGAAAAATACATTTCAAAAAAAGCAACTCACCAAATCCCCCACCCGCAGCTTGGAGGCCGCCACGAGCTCCGTCACAATGTGCCCGTCCAGCGCCTTGAGGAGCCGCCGGTACTTCTGCCCGTTCACTTCCTGGTCCCGCTGATGGCGCCGCCAATCATCGGCCGCCTCCCGGCAGAGAGTGACCGCCAGGACGAAGATGAGAGGTCCCCAGTAGGTGTACAGGTAGCCGAGCCGGAGCTGGGGGATGAACTGCGAGATGGCCATCAGGAGAAAGTAGAGGTTCAGGAAGAACTTGAACTGCTGGAACAGCACCTGAGGGGGGGAGAGATATTTATTTATTTATTTATTGGGTGGAAGAAATTGCCATAGGCAATAACCCCGCCCTTTAGTTGGGACATATGTATATATTTTGTTTATTTTTTTTTTTTTTTTCTTGTTTATATTATTAATGTTGTCAATTTTTACTTTCCTTATCTATAATAAGGAAAGTATTGTATTCGTCGAAAATTTGACCTACCCAGTTTTTCACATTTCTGGACGAATCATAGCCTCAGGATACCAAAAAAGTTGTTTTCAGCCATTGGTCCGTGCGTCTGTGTGTGTGTCTGTGAACAGGATATCTCGAGAACGGTAAAAGATGGAGACTTGAAATTTAGTATGGAAATTAATTTTATACACCAGACGAACCACGAAACTTTTGGTTAAAGTCGGCCGCATCCCGCGGCCGCAGGGCCGCAAATTTTCGCCGCAAGCGTCGCTTCTTTGAATTGGTTAAAGATACAAAAAAAATTGAAGAACAACATTTTATTAGATTAAAAAAATAATAGGGGTCTATTCTAATAATTTTTTTGATATCTTGAACTTTTCGGACCTTGGCTCAAATTTACCGGTATTTTGGGGAGACCCGCTTTGACTAACTTTTTTATTATTCATCCTAAATGGGGGTTGTGACATATCAAATTCAACGATTTTAAAGTGCTGATTACGAATTTGGCATCGGTTTTTAGTTATATGTTACCGTTGAGTCACCAGTGGCGGAATTTGACTCCTTTTTGGGGGATAAGGAAAGTCGTGTGATGTTTACACCAGATTTTTATATTTAACTTTTACCATTTTTTGTCTGCATATTTATGTTCTACGAATAAAGAGTTTCTAAATAAATAAAGTGAATAACTCTGTTTCGTTGGAACTCCGACTTGAAGGCGTGTCTAGCTTAGCGTTACTTTAATACTGTTTCATAAAGTGACCCTTCAACTGCCCCCATTCAAAACAAATATCTGAGTTTGTCTTTATAAAATTATCAACATTTTAGACTACAACCACATTTGCCAGTCAATAATAATAATATTAATAATTATACTGCCCGATTAGTACTAATAAGTCTCATTATTACAGCAGTAAGCCCGAGACGTGTTATTATGTGTTCAAAATTCCAAATGGGAGGATAACTTGACATGTCCCGCCTGGGTCGCTGTCAACTGTCACAATGAGGTCAGATATCATCACTGATTCTATGTTGTACTCACCAGCGGTAAGAACGTGATGACATTGTACTTCTGGTTGCGGATCACATTGGCCGGGTACTTGCCGAGGCATGGCTCTCCTATTCGGATGGTCCTGGGTTCGATCACCCTCTCTCGGCGACATTTTCGCCACACCCAGTGCGTGAACCTGAAATCAGACGAGGGTGGAAGGGGTGTGATTCTAATCACACTAGATACTTTTCATTTATTTCTAGCTTGAAAAAGTGACCCAATGCAATAATTTCTACATTTTCAAGTGTATCAGTAAAAGGATTTAGGCCCACTGCGAGAGCCAAGACATTTTTTTTTTTTTTTTTTTTTTTTTTTTTCAAATTAAAAATATTAAAATGATGTGATAATTAGAGTAGTCTTTAGCAGGGTCCAATATACATGAACCACAGTCATGTGTATATGGACCCTTTTTCATAGAGTGAAACAGAATCCTATGCCATGAGGACAAAGCTTAGAAAATTGAGCAATGAGAGTTTAAATCATTAATGGGATAATTGGGATATGCCTGCCAGGTCCTTGCTTCCGTATATTAATATACGTGAGCAGGGACTTGGCAGGCGCATCTCAACCCGGCCATAAATCTTCTTGAATCCGAGGGAACCCGCAGCTCAAATCACCGAAGAAACTAGTTCTATTTTACCCATCATCATAATAATATTCTCTTTTCCGTGGCCAATCTTGAGTATTTATTTTCTGAAGGAACTTTTATTAATTTCCACCCAAGACTAATGTTAGTAAAAGGGGTATGTTAGTTTCAGTAAAGAGCACAGTGCAAAAAGATTTAATTGACAACAGAAATGAGGAAATTAATTATTTTTAAAATACCTAAACTGTGCGAAAGACCAGCTGTTGTCAAAGCACCTTACAAAAAAAAATTCTTGAATTTAGGCTAGTATGAGACCTAAAATGGCCATAATTTATCAAAAACATATTATTTGAAAGAGAAGCGAAGCGATGCTCTTGGCAATGCAGGTCTCAGTCTCCAGCTTGTCTCACTGTGGCAGAGTGAGTTAGCGCGCTAGGCATTGCACACATGGTGACCTGGGTTCGATTCCCAGCTAGGCAGGATTTTTTCTGCTCTGTACTTGGATGTTCGGGGTCCACTCATACCTCGTGAGGAAAAATGAGTAGCTGCTTTAATGTGAAGCAGCGACCAGTGGCAGAATCTTAGGCAAAAAAATAATTCAAGATATTGTAAATTAAAGTGGTAAAGTCCTATGATTCTGCGCTACCCACTAAAATTGTGACATAATAACACAAAGAAAAAAGCATTACATTACACTATTATTATTTGAAAGAAATTTGAGTTTTACAAATACAAAACCAAAAAGAGTTCTGTTGTCAATTGGTTCAGAGATGATACAGCGAAAAAAGAAACATCGTATTTCAACCAACAGGAATTGATAAAGAAACCACAGGGTCATTTCACAAGTTAGAAATTCAAAAACATTAACATTTTGATATTTAGGATGCACCAAAATGGTAAAATCAAGTTTATGATAATAGATTGCTCATAAAATTTAATGGATCTTTGACAATATTATTGTAAAATGGCCCGGGGGGATAATTAGATGGAAATGAGAACATAAAATATGAGTTCATCACAAGTGTTGTCACAATTGTTCAAAACCTCTTTACTAAAAAAAAATACATACCCAAGACTCAAACCACCCATTTACAAATTAAGAGTCCACTGCTTCAATGATCAAGCTGGTTCACATTCTGATTTACTAGCTGTGGAAGCTACGTTGACTGTTTAGTTAGAGAGCTCGTAATTCAGGGGCTAAGGTTTGAGTCCAAGATACGATGAGGTATTTCAAACTTCACATTTAAAATTTGATTTAAGTTGCAACTGCATTTGAAACAATAAAAAACGGAAACTTTGATTTCTAGACATTTATCCCTGGGATGTCTAAGGCCAACCTAAAATTTTGACTTGTCAAATTTTATTTCTAATTTCAATTACGAAATTTGGGAGCATACTCGAACAATGTAATTAAAAATAAAATAATAAATCTCATTTTGATGAATAACCTATTACCTAGTTGACAGTATGACTAAATTGAAATTATCAACTTTGTGCTGGCATTCAGATTGTGGTATAGGTTTATATGACATGAATGTACAAAATGTGCATTGATTTGCTGAAAAAATATTTACTATGCAACGAAATGCTTACAATACATTATCCATGAACTATTCACCATTTACAAAAGCGCATACCAAGACATTGAGAGTGGGATAGAACTTCTAAGGACGAAGAGAATACTAACCATTCTAAAAACTACACCATCACCCAAACATAAATATTTAGCCCTTGCATGATGAATCAAAAGTTAGCTTGTGCATACTGTAATGGAAAGATTTCTTCTTTATTTGCATTTAAATGCTATCAAAAATGCTTCTTTAACTACTATGGCCATATTATAGAAAGGAGATTAAAGTCATTATTGGCTGAACAGTTGAACAGAGTTCTCTGCTAATCTTATGAACCTCATCAAGCCTGGAGTTTATACTAAAAAAATTGAGCTATACTTTCTATTAGTTCAAATGTTTGCACCATTTATTACTTTGTCTCACTTTTGATTCATAGGACTTGACATGGTTCTGATTACTGAGAGAGAAAACAAAGTCTCTACCTTCGTCTTATCCCTTTTCTGACGGAGGAGGGAGGTTCAGATTGATTTTGAGCTTCCATGACGGTAGCAGTACTATCTGCTCACACTATAAACAAGAAGAAGGTATATTAGTCCTCTAATATACCAAAATAATTTTAAAAATATTTGAACATATTTTTTCAGAAGTTTTTTTTACTTAAAAAATTTTACTCTGTTTAAAGCTAACATCTAAAATAATCTAGTCTAGATAATACAAATGTAAATATAGAACTGAATTATTTGGGTGGAAATTTGCTTCCTAGTGGTTCAGCCTGGGGACACTAAGGAATTAACAAATTAGTCATCCAGAGAGTCACAAAATTATCAACAACAACAAAAAATAATTATGATCTAGTAGCTTGTTACTACCATTGCCATGCTCAATAAAATATCTATACAAATTTTAACATATAAAAAATTCATTTGGTTCAATTTCCAAGTTCTAGAATACTTAATTATAAAAATATTTTTCAATACTTTTCATTTTCTAAAAATATCTAAAGGCTATTTAATTGAAACACTCTGAAGTCTGATATTTCATGACTCCCAACACTAAAGAAAATTGTTCTGAGTTACCAGGGACAAGAGCTTTAGCATTTTCTTATTATGTTCTGCTACTGAAGTAAAGGAACTTTTTTGCTGAGTCTCAGCAACATTAGTAGAGAAAATGAGATAATTAATCCCTACTGATTTGGGTAATGAATATAATTTTATTTTTTACAGTATTTATTTTCTATGATCTGTAATAAAAACTAATAATAAATTATACAATTATATGTTACATATAGAACAAGACAAAAAAAAGGTGCAATTTAGAGAAAAAAATAGCCTAAAGTGCAATAATAAACAAAAGAAGAGTTTTCTAATATGATGCCACCCACTTAGTGTAAGATGAAAGAAGCATCTATGCATGTTGGAATTTTTTTATACTTACGCAAGAATTTTAAAAGAATTATTGTATTTTGGCCAAACTTGAAAAAAGTGTTTATGCATGGTATGTATTTTATGCAGAATACCACTAATTTTTTGGGTCTCATTTTGGTATTTCATAAATATGTACTATTATTCTTTTTTTATAATATCCAAATTTTAATATTTGTTCATACGCTAGTGTAAAATATGTTTTTTTATATATACTATCAAAACCTCAGCATTGAGGAAATTTCACTAAGTACTTGTTTTTTTTTTTAATTAAAAAAATGTATCATTATTAAATGCATATTACAAAATTTTAAACCTACGTGTGAAAAAAAAAAATATTCCTAAAATCAGCTGTGCTCATGTGATAGCTTATCAACAGAGACATAAATCACACTTGCTGAAATAATTTTTCCTGGTGATGTAGCAAGAACAAATGTGCAGCTGTTCAAGGTTAGGCAGATACAGTTCAGTAAACAGAAAGTAACAGTGGAGAAGCCTGGAGGCACAGTTATGTATAGTGAAAATGAGGAGGCGTAGCTATGAATTGAGGTGCTGAGTTCATCTATCTACAATTTACATAAATACTACTATGCGGTAATCATGGTGCAACCTCCTCTTTTATCAATGAACTAAAACTGATTTTATTCAATAAATATTACATATGAGATTTGGGCAGAATAAGTCAGAGATTTTTGAAGTTATCAGTGTTTCTCTTTTTTAATATGAAATAAAAATATAATAAAAGTTGCTGCATAGTGTAATAAACATGAAATTTCAAGCTGGTATTGACTGGTAAAACCATGGCCCTAACCCACCTGAGCCAATGGTTTAAAAGCAACTTAAAACAGAGAAAAGCTTGTTTATTACAGCTATACCAGCTCATTTGTTAAGGTCAAAATTAATGGACATTTTTGTTATAACTCTGTACACTTAAGATTTTATATATAGTTTCAAAAGGAGAAATGTAAGTTTGTACTAAAACTAATAGTGTATCTTGGGCACCATTCCCAGTGGAGTAAAGTTTGAACTCAAACATGTGATCTAGATTTTGTCTATCAATTTTGACCAAAATATCTCACAGAGAGTTAGTACCTATATGGTTTGTGAAAACAATACACTTGTTATTTAACACAGTGGAGGTCCTTGTCAATAATGTATTTTTTATTTATTTCACTAAAATCCTGCTAACTGGAAATCCCAATAGATTAAAAAAACTGTTAACTCAAGAGAATTATTCGGCCCTTGCCAAACTTTGCTGCTTATTTAAAATCCTGATAAGTGAGGCTTTTGTCCCTCTAATTTCGAAATAGTGGGATTCTACTGTATTTTGAATTTCTCAGAAGAAAAAAAATCACATTGAAATTGAAAAAAGTGTCCAGCAGCACTTTCAAGGGGTTTATAGGAACCTTAAAAATAACCTAGAAAGAGGGGTTGTGGAGTCCAAAAGTTTGAAAAATGCTGATTTAGGAAAATCAATATCCAACCACAGTAATACTCTTTTGTAGAAAGTAACCACCAGGCAAGGTTAATGCTCAGAGCATTTTCTACCACCTAACCATCAAATTTTGTTAATACCGAAATTAGTTCCAAAGACCATGTAAGTATTGAATAGACCTTAACAGTGATTTAAGTACATTATCTGCATTTGAAATTTTTTTAAAAATAAAAATGATATTTTAAAAATGTTGACAAAACAAATTAAGGAAGGCATTACTTTTTATCAAAAAAGTATTACCCATTAGTGACAGTAAAAAGTAGATATTTTTCAAAAGAACATAATATTACACTACTCAAGAAAACACTAGTAATAAATTCATAATATGTAAATATGATGTAAAAATTTAGCAGGAAATAAACTATGTATTAAATTGATGGAAAACTTTTAATCAAACACAAAGATGCAAAATATAATTGATTAAAGACATGGGTGGCAGTGAACACTGTTTTTCACTTTGATCCAAACACCACTGAATGAACACTTCCTACATGAAGTGTTCAATATTCAATGTGCTATTGACTTATGTTGCAATGGATTTTTCAACTGGAAGTCTCTGTCATGTGTTATCTCCATTCTCAATTGATGAGAAATTATTTTCAATGTGTGAAAAAAGTCAGCTGATATACTTACTACTAAGTACTGATATGTACTTGGACCAATTTATGATACGACAGAGATAACACCATGTGGTTTTATTTTTAAATGTGAACACCATAAAAAGATATAGTTATGTACTGATATCAACATTGTGTTATTATGAGTAGAAAGCCTTTATTTACAAAAAGTGTAAACTATACAAAAAAAGCTTTAGTTACACCCCTTAACTTTGGTTAGTACACAACCTAGTGAATATACATTTTGTTTGGGGAGCTTACTACTGCAATTTTTTCTAGGAAAAGGTATTATAATATGTATTTCACCTTTTTATGTGTGTAAAAGCCTTATTATGAAACAGGATTAGTAAATCTGAGCTGACCCTTAGATTTTATCAGCTGACCGATTAGTACATATTTTCAAACAAGATTTTCCACCACAATGGTTTGCTACTGTTCTGTTACACCACAGAGCTAATATACAGCTACAAAGTCCGGCTTAGATATCACCTCTACAGTTGATGTCAAGGTGCAAGTTAAGGGATAATGTCCACTAAGATTTACTAATCCTGTTTTATAATTTGGTCCTAAGAGTTTTTGATTCAGCTGCACAGAATCTAAAAAATCACTCAAAAATCCATTTTACAAGTTTTGTGTTCACTTTTTTGGCCCCTCAGAACTTCAATTGTCAATTATCTTGTAATTTGTAACAAATATCAAAAAAATCCCATATAGATAATTAACTCAGAAATGACATGTTTAACTTTGATTTTTCAATTTTGCATTAAAATTCCTTTCTAAAAACCGTAGAAGGACAAATTTTAAAAAAAGTTGAAAATATCATTTTCTTGCTTGCTCTCTTTCCTTACTGAATGGATTTCTCTTTACATTCGACGAGGAAATTGCACAAGCATGATGGGAACTCTTCCCTCTAGTCAAACATTGGAAAAATGTTTTAAATACTTTTCATAAAATAAAATCAAGAAAAGTAACTAATTTTTTGGTGTTATTTACACACTGTTAGGGGGGTCAATTCTGAGTTTGAAGCTTGTAATGGTTTACAAGATATTGACATTGGTTCTGAGAAAACAAGAACACACCTGAAAATAAAGTAGTGTATTTATTTTAAATTTTACACAGCTGAATCAGTCCCCTGAACATGAGAAGGTGAAATATACCTCATCTTGGCTTAAAATTGCAGTAGTAAGGTTGCTGTCTAAAATGTATATTTACCCAAAATCTAGTAATGATGGAATTCATGTCATTTCCATTAAAACTGTTGAAATCAGCTCTATGAGGCAGAAGAGCTCCCTTCACACTTGATTATAAGTTCTGTGACATGTTATTGCATCACGAACAGACAAAATATCTTCAAAATTGTTTTATTGAAACTAAAACACTCACTTTGCTTGGGTCATAACTGTTTAAACCATTTACAAGTAATTGATGGTTGAATTTATGAGGAAACAAATTTATTAAACAAATACTCAACAATGAAACAGTCATGGTGGTGACATTCTTATAATACTTACATTTACTTCATTGGAATCAATCTATTAACAGGGATTGTGTGAAATCTACTAAATGTATGAGCTACCAGCTATTTCAACCAAAACTAGCTCTAGGGCACCTAGTGCAAATGAATGACTAGAACAATTCATGTGTCTGTAAATCCTTTGCATAGCTGTGAAATCTTTGAGATGAGATCATAATATTGGTAATGTTTCTCTCTAACCTAAGTTTTTGATAACAGCATTAACAAGTGTTTTTCATTTTATGAATCACTTTAATCAGTTAATTACTTTGTGATATCAACCACACACCATTCAAATGTCTTGTTGGGCATAATATTATGGGTATTAGATAGCATACAAGTCATACAATACTGTCTTTGATTTCTTTACCTAGAACAACAGTTGTTTTGATATGGTTTCTGCAACAGTGGAATGTCTTCTTTGACTAGTTGGGTTGTAGAGGATGACATTTCGACCATGCAGATTCCAGATGAAGCCATGAAAGTTACATGGGTGTCGTCTGAATATCTTTTCTTTCCATTGAACATGCAATCAGATTTGATGACTAATCCTTCAGATGCAACTTTCAAACACTTTCAGTTCTGACATTAACTAAAAACGGACCAGCAAATTTAAACTGCAATTTAAAAGAGTGTAATTTAGATGATACTAATAGATGATCAAGATAGACGTAAATTTTGATAAATCAGATGAAAATTGTGAGGGTGAGGAATTGAAGATTTGAAAAAAATTATCTTATCAATTTTTCAGCAATCAGAAATTTTGGAAATTTTCATTTTATACGTAGTTCACTTTAGAAACACTGCGCAGACTTAGCAGCACTGGTGCTTATCAAGGAGCTTTCGAGTAAAGAACGAAGATATTTTTCAAAATTACTTGAAGCCACATTAGCTAATATTATTTGTGTAAAGATGAAAATGGTTTGAAAGAACATCTATATGTAATTCATGACCAAAAGTAACAAATATGCTGAAAAGGTAGCAAATTTTATATCATTTTATATAATGTTTGTACCTACCTAAAGTACCTAAGTTCGTATGAGTTTTTACGTAAATAAACGTTACAAAGTTTTATGATGGCGAGCACAATGTACGTAATCCAGGACCATGCTAGCAACAATACGTAACTATGTTCTACAGATTACAATAATGGAGCGTACGACGCGTACGTATGAGTTCACATGGTCGCGAGCAGAGAAGTCACAATTTCGTTTACGCTATGTATACTCGTATGGACATGGCAAAGAAGAATGATGGTGGAGACAACAATGTACGTAATCAAGGCCCGTGATAGCAACAGTGCGTATGTTCTACGGATTACACGCTCGGGAATCTTGCTTGCCCGATTCAACAGAAAGCTTAGGGCTGTGTATTTTCCGGACAGGCAAAAGGGGTAAGCACTGCTTTGTTCAATCAGTTACATTTGATGGTAGAAATCCACATTGCGTCGTTTGTTCCAAGCCTTGGATTTTCCTCTAAGTTTCTTCAGAGCAAATAAAATACACGGGAAAATTTAATTTGTCTAGCATACTTTTTTTTATGAATTTACATGTCAATATATTTTATATATCAACATAAAACATACATAAAAACATTTTTATGTATGTTTTGTTATTTTATTAGAAGCTCAACATATTGATCTCTTGATATCAGTATCATATTAAACATCTAATAGATACAACATACTTACCCGTCGCATTAGGTTCTCTTAAGATTGAGGTTAAGCGATCTGGGTTAGGACCCTAACAGGCTATAAACTAAATTTGACGGTCCTTGGAACGGACCAAGGTGCGTGAAGATAGCACCCGACATTGAAGCTAGAATTTTGTACCACCTACCATAATAATGTACTAATTATGTACTGTTAGGAACAACAAACCCCGAATTTTGTACTCCAACCGTAACCCCAGGAGAGCGGTTGAAACATGTCGGGTGCTAACTTCACGCTAGCACCCAACATTGAAGCTACAATTTTGTACCACCTACCATAATAATGTACTAATTATGTACTGTTAGGAACAACAAACCCCGAATTTTGTACTCCAACCGTAACCCCAGGAGAGAGGTTGGAACATGTCGGGTGCTAACTTCACGATTTTAACCGATGGAGCTAGAATATTGTACCGCATACCAAAATAATCTCTGAATTATGTACTCCCAGGAACAACAAACCCCGAATTTTGTACTCCAACCGTAACGCCAGGAGAGAGGTTTTAACATCGAAAAACCCACCCCCCGCCTCGCCTATTGAAACGCAAATCACATACAGAACTACATGGAACCCCGCGCCTCACCTCTTCCATTGCAACGCAGCGATGGGAGCAGAAGTGTGGGGGGACTTCACGTTGTCGGTGCACGTATTAAACCATAGGTTCTCAAACAGTGGTACTCGGGACAATTTCAGATGCACAAAATTGTACCTACTACCCTTTGTTACCATTTAGGTACATGTGCGAATTTGGCTTTTCTCAAATGATGTATTTGAAAAACAAGTATAGGAGTAAGTTAGATGTGTCCTCTGACATTCGCGTTAAAATAAGTAACATTTAGCCTGATATTGATGCAATTGTTTCGGAGAAGAGTAGGTAATCTCACAGAATGTAGATAGGGTAGACCTTTCCATTTTTTTTCGTCGCAGATAACTCAGATGCAGGCGTTGCTGACGAAGATAAACAATCGTTTATTGATGTGACGTTTATAAGCTCACATTACTTAGGTATGTACCTACCTTATTTTTTAACGTCAGCTTCTTTGTGGAATTGTGTTAAGTATGATATTATGTAATAAGTAATAAGTTATCATATTTGTGCTATTCACTTTCGTGATGTCACAACTACTCAAACTCGCTTTACTCAATCTATGCTGAAACCGGGACTTGAACCACCGACCTCCAGGTTACAAGTCCGCCGCCTTATCGGTAATAACATAATGTCATACTCTGTATACCTATTACTGTTTACTTTTATAATAAATCATAAATCGCTTCTGAAATTTTCAATTTTATTTTTTCCTTTTTCCTAACAAACGGAACACTGTGAACACAGATTTTCCAAACGTCGTGGGTTCGAATCCAAGTGAGGACATGACAAGATACCTTCTGTTTGGAATTCTTATTACATGATCGTGACTTGCTGCTGGGAAAATGAGACTTTAATAGTCCTAATTCGGCAGTATAAACAAGCCGATATTATTATTATTATTATTTATATAATTACATGCTATGATTAAGTAGTAGTCAAGGTGGCAGAGTGAGTTGGCGCGCTAGGCATTGCACGCACGGTAACCTGGGTTCGATCCCCAGCGAGGTAGGATTTTTCTGCTCTGTACTTAGATGTTCGGGGTCCACTCATATATACCTCGTGAGGAAGCTCTTTTGATGTGAAACAGCGACCAGTGGCGGAATTATAGGCAAAAATTGTACAAGATATTGTATATTAAGGTGGTATAGTCCTATAATTCAGCGCTACCCACCAAGTTGTGACGTATAATATATTTCAGGAACATTAAACTCCAAATTGCCAGCGTGGCGTCGCTGGCGCGTTGAATGCACCAGTTCTCTCAGAATCACCGAGGTTAAGCAACGTTTAGCGAGGTAAACGTTGTTTAACGTTGCTTAACACATTAATCTCACCCAACCCAGGCTGGGTGAGGTTAATGTGGGTAGCAGGTTTGTGAGTTTCCTACGAATGGAGGGTAACACCCCCGTCGTGATATGACCATGCAATGCAGTTGTAGGGCAAGTTCAAAAAATACTTGGAACTTTGTACATGTTGGTCCGGCGTGAAGTTGGCACCCGATAGAGAGAGAGAGAGAGAGAAAGAGAGAGAGAGAGAGAGAGAGAGAAAGAGAAAGAGAATTTTTTTTTTGAATTTGAATTTGAAGAGATTCTTTATTTCATATATTCATGTGATTACAGTAATATTGACACCTCCTAAGATAATTCTACCTTATTTGGAGGTGGGCTCCTCTCTATTTAGATAAAAGAATATATATTATATTGGTCGTGCAAAAAAAAGAAGAATACAGTATATAGTAGGTATTGAATTATACAAAATAATTATGGATGTATCTTGACTTGTGGATATAATGTAAGAGTTACACAAGCAAACTCTCCGTTTTACAAGTTCATATTTTTTTGTTTCTTTAAGATTCCAGACTTAGATTATTCTAAACCAAATTCGCCTCTTTTTGAAACCATATAGGTACCTGGTTAATATGGTATGGATTTAATTTTCTATTATAGAAATATATTACAGTTATAAGTCTTAAAATGAATGCTGAACCAGGTAAGTATTATAAGATATCTATAGTTAACAATATTAGGGAACAGGTATATTTATACATCATCTGTATGAAAATCTCTCCGTCCGAGTGGTTTGCACTCGGTCTAGCCTAGCTTGTAGTAGATATTCGGGTTCGACTCCCGGTTTTGCAAGGTTGTTTGAACAAGAAATTTGTTTGTTAGACCTTATAAGTATTAATTTCTTGTAGATAGGTTTTCCTGTTGTGAATAATTGAATAAGCTTTTTAAAAGTTTATTTGGTATCAGTCAGTAAACTCTTCTTGATTTTTTGCTTTACTATAATCCTGTCCTTCTCCTCCAGAAAGTCCTGGCAGTAATGATTGAGTAAGCTTGGTATAACATACTCAAGTCTGCGATCTCCATAGAGAAAGAGAAAGAGGAAGAGAAAGAGAAAGACAGAGAGAGGGAGAGAGAAAGAGTGATAGAGAGAGAGAGAGAAAAGAGAGAAAGAGAGATAGGGAGAAGAGAGAGAGAGATAGGGAGAAGAGAGAGAGAAGAGAGAGACAGAATAGAGGTGACAGGAGGAGAGAGGAGAGAGAGAGAGAGAGAGAGAGAGAGAGAGAGAGAGAGAGAGAGAGAGAGAGAATTTTTTGAATTTGATTTTTTTTTTTTAAATTTGAAATAAAACATTATTTATTGAATATAATTAAATTTACAATTACAATAACACCTCCTAAGCTAAATTTAACTTATTTGGAGGTAGTAGTCACTGTGGCAGAGTGAGTTAGCGCGCTAGGCATTGCACACATGGTGACCTGGGTTCGATTCCCAGCGGGGGAGGATTTTTTCTGCTCTGTACTTGGATGTTCGGGGTCCACTCATACCTCGTGAGGAAAAATGAGTAGCTGCTTTGATGTGAAGCAGCGACCAGTGGCAGAATTATAGGCAAAAAAAACAAGATATTGTAAATTAAAGTGGTAAAGTCCTATGATTCTGCGCTACCCACTAAAATTGTGACATAATAACACAAAGAAAAAGCATTATTATTATTATTATTAACTTATTTGGAGGTGGGCTCCCCTCTTTAGAAAACGTATACATATTGTTTGCCTCTTTCAGTCTACTCATCTAGTGAGCATATACAAGTATAATAACCAACATACAATAGTAACATATGAGCAAGTTATTTAAGTAAAATAATAATAATAATAATAAAAATAGGGACACTATAGAAATAAAATAATAAAAGGTAAGTAAGAAAATAAATAGGTAATAGTAAAAATAAAAACAATTTTGAAAGTAAAATAACAATAAATAAGCAAGTAACTAAGGAATTAAAACATAGTAAAAAAAAAGTATACATAGTACAAAGCAAGTAATTAAGTGATTAATGGATGGTAAAAATTATAACAGTATAGAAAATAAAATAATAAGCAATGCAAAGTAAATATTTAATACAATATAGAACCTTCTACTTAATTTACACATTGTACTTATATCTCAGTTTATTTATATCTAAGAATACTGAGTTTAGTTTTCTTTTTCATTTTAATTCTATCTTTTTCATCTAAGAACTCATTGCAATATTTATTTAGTAATGTAGGGATAAGATACTCCAGCCTACGATCCCCATAAAGTTTAGTATAGACGTGAGGTCTGTTAAATTTTTGGGTTCGTAGTGAATAAGGCTGTTCAGTCCGTTGTCTGTAGGTCTCATTGTAGAAATTCAAACATATTAGAATGTATTTAGAGAGCTGGTCTGGAGAGAGAGAGACAAATAGAGATAGAAAAAGAGAAGAGAGA
This sequence comes from Bactericera cockerelli, assembly GCA_024516035.1. Classification (NCBI taxonomy): domain Eukaryota; kingdom Metazoa; phylum Arthropoda; class Insecta; order Hemiptera; family Triozidae; genus Bactericera; species Bactericera cockerelli. Next base: position 13,043,693 of record CM044960.1, read on the forward strand.
GAGAGAAAGAAAAATAGAAAGAGATAAGAGATAAGAGAGACAGAGACAGAAAGAGAGATAGAAAGAGAGGAGAGAGAGAGAGAAAGAGAAATAGAGATAGAAAGAGAGTGAGAGAGAGAAAGAGATATAGAAAGAGAGAGAGAGAAAGAGAGAGAGAAAGAGAGAGAGGAAGAGAGATAGAAAGAGAGAAGAGAGAGAGAAAGAGAAATAGAGAGAGAAAGAGAAATAGAGAGAGAAAGAGAAATAGAGAGAGAAAGAGAAATAGAGAGAGAAAGAGAAATAGAGAGAGAAAGAGAAATAGAGAGAGAAAGAGAAATAGAGAGAGAAAGAGAAATAGAGAGAGAAAGAGAAATAGAGAGAGAAAGAGAAATAGAGATAGAAAGAGAGAAGAGAGAGAGATAGAGAGAAAGAGAAATGGAAAGAGAGAAGAGAGAGAGAAAGAGAGAAGAGAGAGAGAGAAAGAGAAATAGAGAGAGAAAGAGAAATAGAATTTGAATTTGAAATTGTATTACTTTATTTTTACATAAATTTTAATATACATAATACATCATCTATAAGGTACCTAGCAACTTCTGAGGTGACGGTTCTTCTCTTCATTTTTTATATCCAAATATAATAGAGATAGAAAGAGAGAAGAGAGAGATAGAGAGATAGAAAGAGAGAAGAGAGAGGGAGAGAAAGAGAAATAGAGATAGAAAGAGAGAAGAGAGAGACAGAGAAGAAGAAGAGAGAGAGAGAAGAGAAGAGAAGGGAGAGAGAGAGAAGAGAAAGAGAGATAGAAAGATAGAAGAGAGAGAGAGAGAAAGAGAGATAGAAAAAGAGAAGAGAGAAAGAGAGAGAAAGAGAAATAGAGATAGAAAGAGAAAAGAGAGGGATAGAGAGATAGAAGAGAGAGAGAGAGAAAGAAAGAGAGAAGAGAGAGAGAGAGAGAGAAAGAGAAATAGAGATAGAAAGAGAGAAGAGAGGGATAGAGAGAAAGAGAGAAGAGAGAGAGAAATAGAAATAGAAACAGATAGAAAGAGAGAGAGAGATAGAGAGAAAGAGAGAGAGATAGAGAGAAAGAGAGATAGAAAGAGAGAAGAGAGAGAGAGAGAGAGATAGGCAGATTCACTCAGATTCTGCAGTTTTTTTAAGTTTTTTAATGTTAACTTTTAGCGTTAATAAATTGCAGAATAATGGGAAATGTCATGTCCAATCCTCAGTTTGATTTCTGTGCTTGAGACTCCTTTCCTGGCAAATGATTTCCAGTTTATAAGAACTTGGCATTCATTTGATATCAGTTCCTTTTTAGACAATTGTTTTAAGGTAATTGTTTTTGAAGGATTCTAATTTTCTTGGTGTTTTTTGCACACGAAGTGTATTTTTGGGGGATACAATATACAACACTGACTAGACAATGACTTAACTCAAACTGCCCAACAAACAAAGACACGAATACAAATTAAATGTATCTTCCTGTGGTTAAATTAGCAGGAAGATAACAACATGATCACAGAAAACACACAGGATGATAACAAAAAAAGTCAAAAACAGGGAGGCGGATAAGTCAAAAACAGGAACCGCTCCCCCAAATAAAGCTAGATAAACCTTATCTAGCAACCGTAAAGTTGCAATTTATTATTATTATTTGCTACAGAGGACTTTACCACTTTAATATACAATATCTTGTAGGATTTTTTTGCCTATAATTACGCCACCAGTCGCTGTTTCACATCAAAAGAGCTACACATTTTTCCTCACGAGGTAATATATATGAGTGGACCCCGAACATCTAAGTACAGAGCAGAAAAAATCCTACCTCGCTGGGGATCGAACCCAGGTCACCGTGCGTATTGGCCTAGCGCGCTAACTCACTCTGCCACCTTGACTACTACTTAATCATAGCATGTAATTATATAAATAATAATAATAATATCGGCTTGTTTATACTGCCGAATTAGAACTAATAAAGTCTCATTTTCCCAGCAGCAAGCCATGTGATAAGAATTCCAAACAGAAGGTATTTGTCATGTCCTCACTTGGATTCGAACCCACGACGTTTGGAAAATCTGAGTTCACAGTGTTCCGTTTGTTAGGAAAAAGGAAAATAAAAAATTGAAAATTTCAGAAGCGATTTATGATTTTTATAAAAGTAATCAGTAATAGGTATACAGAGTATGACATTATGTTATTACCGATAAGGCGGCGGACTTGTAACCCGGAGGTCGGTGGTTCAAGTCCCGGTTTCAGCATAAATTGAGTAAAGCGAGTTTGAGTAGTTGTGACATCACGAAAGTGAATAGCACAAATATGATAACTTATTACATAATATCGTACTTAACACAGTTCCACAAAGAAGCTGAAGGTAAAAAATAAGGTAGGTACTAGGGTTGCCAGACGTCCCGTATTTCCCGGGACGTCCCGTATTTTGGGCACTTTTCAAAATGTCCCGTACGGGACACGCGGTGTCCCGTATTTTCCCCAGTTTCACCATCTCCTCTGGTAATTTAGGTGATAATAAATTGATACAATACAGTAGGTATGTATATCATACTAAAATCAGAGTACAGACAGTGGCAGTTGATTTTTAAAAAATTAAATTTACAAAATGTGCAAAATGTATTCAAAATTGTATCATTTGTAATGAGCATTCCTAGCTCGAACTGTTACGTAGAGAGAGTTTTCTCTCAAATGAACCTGAAATGGACAGACATCAGGAACAGGTGTTCGGCTGACATGATTTCAATTGAACTAAAAATAATGTTCAACGACAATATCACTTGTACCCAATTTTACCAATATCTCAACAGTGGCGGCTCCTGACTTCAAGACTAGGTGAAGACAAATTATACCCAGAAGTATTGAAAAAATAAAATTATTAATTTATCAGATCTTAGTTCTTATGGTCTCATAAACACAGCCCATTGTAAGTTATGGCTGTTTCCCTGCAGAGCATGATTTTCTCTCATACCAGTTTTGCATCATATAAGTTTTTATAGGTACTTTTTTTGGAGAACACTTGGTACTTAATGAATAAACAAGGCCAGCAGAACAATTTGTCAACACTTGAGCTGGTACACAGCCATTCATTTTTCATAAACCATTCAGGCTTGAACTGTATGGCTGTGGGGCAGGCATTTGCTTTACTTTTTTAGTGGTGGTTATACATAGTAATTGGAGAAATTGGACATCCAGTAATCATAATATCTTTCTTAGACTCATTACTTCTTAATCTGAATGGGGTTACTTTTAATGTTTGAACCCCATGATCTTGTGGGAATCTCATTGTTTCTTTGAAATATTCATCTTAATAAAAAATATTTAGGTATTCATTCATCTTAATAAAAAATATTAACTAAAAGTTGGTAAAACGGAATTAAAATAAAAATATTAGGGTTATACCTCAGTAGATAGGTAGGTACAACATTTTAAAGAGGGGTTAGAACTGGGAAGGAAAGAAAGTTATTTGAAGACTAAAAATTACAATCCAAAACTGCAAGAAAATCCACCACCAGATTACAAAATAAATCTAAGAAAACATACTTACTACAAATATAAAATCAGCTTAAATTTGTGTTACCATTGATGTTTAAATGACTATTTATGAAAAACACAGATATTGCCTTATAATTTTAAGTACCTACTTCACTGGAAGCTGTGTGCTTAGCTACCTGCATAATTATAATGTTATTTCTGACACTGAAAGAAGTACATAGCTACTTCATATTCAACTTATTATGAAAAGCACAGGTCAGATCAGGTAGGGAAAATGTTTCTATCCTGTATCAAATACTGGGAAATAACTTTATTAATTAGTTACACCAATTAAAAGTCACTTGATTACCGTTGAAACGATTTGAAAATAATCTAATAAAATTTAAAAAGTGCGCCACAAGTTTTGTTTACATTCTAAAGATAAGAGATACAATGTTGCCAAGTTAATTTCATAGCTAAATTTCTACAAACTTCAAGAGCTATATTTTAAATTTAAAGAAATCCCTCAAATCATGTAAGACGTATTTATTTATTTGAAAAAATAATACTACACCGCCTGAACAGAATTTTCTCTTGAGAATTTCATTTCAACACGTCTAATTTCATGATTTTTTTAAAAGTGGTTCCATAGTCAGGATCTTAAACAGTACCACCATTGTCCCTATTTAAAAACTTCTTGGAACAACTAGATACCAGATTATCTTATTTGGCTCAATTTCGGTACCTACATTAAATAATTATTTCCGAGATTTGACTTCAATCGAGATGTCCTTTATAAGACTATAGTTGACAAGATACATAAATAGTTAAAATTTATTGGTATCGGCTATCGTTTAGGAACTATGTACAAAACTAGAACCCAAAAAATGAGAAATAATATCCAAAATTCCTGACACAAAATCCTGCTTTCCTAACGCCTACGTTATTATTATTATTTTTTTTTTTAATATTACAAGATTGTGCTAGATATGTGAGGCTAAATCATTGACTGGTTTCCTAGGTCTGGCATAATGCTACTGGCAACAATGTTAATATCAAAAACACATGACATCGCACATGGTATGTGGCTTCGTGACATTTCGTATGAGGTCGTGTAGATAATGTAAACTGAATACAACTGAAGACTGTCCTCAGTAGCATATTACATAGATATAGTTCTTGCCTAATATTTCATGATACCTACTTGGAAATACTCAACTCTGATTGGTTGATTCAAGGACAACTGAAGACAATTTCGAATTGTCTTCACATTTGGTGTTCTCCTTGGAAAGTAACATGAAATGTTAAGCAGCATTGATCTATTTTACACAAAGCTTACTCTTTTTTTTTTTTTTTTTTTTTTTTTCTTTGAGTTGGATCAATTGTGCCATGTTCAAGGGATTATGAGTAGTGTTTTCACTGTTCAAAATTAGGTGAAAATGTCTTCAGTGTCTTCACCCGACGAGCCGCCACTGTATCTCAATGGTAAAAAAGATTTTGTCAAAAAAATACAGTCTAATCAAAAATATGAGAAGTAATAAATAATTCTGAATAGTAAAAAGTTGTTTTTAAAAATAAAGCTTTTTTCTTTCTTCCGAACATTGCAGAATGTGGGGGGGGGGGGGGGTGTTAAAAAGGGCTTGTCCCGTATTTTTATCCAAAATCCCGTTTTTTTTGACGTTTTAGGTCTCTTGTCCCGTTTTGGGCTGGAAATGATCTGGCAACCCTAGTAGGTACATACCTACCAAAGTAATGTGAGCTTATAAACGTCACATCAATAAACGATTGTTTATCTTCGTCAGCAACGCCTGCATCTGAATTATCTGCGACGAAAAAAAATGGAAATTTCTACCTATCTAAATTCTGTGAGATTACATTTATTATATACCTACTCTTCTCAGAAACAATTGCATCAATATCAGGCTGAATGTTACTTTATTAGCTATCATACTTGTGTTAATCATTTTCGTGATGTCATAACTACTCAAACTCGCTTTACTAAATCTACGCTGAAATCGGGACTTGAACCACCGACCTCCAGGTAACAAGTCCGCCGCCCTATCGATTAAACTACTGAGGTCGGTCTAATCAGGTTGAATGTTACTCATTTTAACGCGAATGTCAGAGGACACTTCTAACTTACTCCTATATTTGTGTTTGACAAATACAACATGAAAAGCCAGATTCGCACATATAATTATGTGGTAACAAAGGGTAGTAGGGCTTTTATTATTTTTTTGTGGAGACTTGATATTGATTTTCATCAAAAAATCAACTTAACTACTAGTGTTAAACATATATTATCTTTCACGGTCTTTGTGTACGGTCAAAATTTTATCATATTTTGTGTACAACTGAAAATGGCTTCTCGTACCATCTGAAACTGCCCCGAGTACCACCGTTTGAGAACCTATGGTTTAATTCATGAGAACAACGTGGAGTCCCCCCGCACCTCTGCTCCCATCGCTTCGTTGCAATGAGAGAGGCACGGGGTTCCATACAGTTCTGCATCTGATTTGCGTTTCAATAGGCGAGGCGGGGGGTGGGTTTTTCGATGTTAAAACCTCTCTCCTGGCGTTACGGTTGAAGTACAAAATTCGGGGTTTGTTGTTCCTGGGAGTACATAATTCAAAGATTATTTTGGTATGCGGTACAATATTCTAGCTCCATCGGTTAAAATCGTGAAGTTAGCACCCGACATGTTCCAACCTCTCTCCTGGGGTTACGGTTGGAGTACAAAATTCGGGGTTTGTTGTTCCTAACAGTACATAATTAGTACATTATTATGGTAGGTGGTACAAAATTCTAGCTTCAATGTCGGGTGCTAGCGTGAAGTTAGCACCCGACATGTTTCAACCGCTCTCCTGGGGTTACGGTTGGAGTACAAAATTCGGGGTTTGTTGTTCCTAACAGTACATAATTAGTACATTATTATGGTAGGTGGTACAAAATTCTAGCTTCAATGTCGGGTGCTATCTTCACGGACCTAACGGACCATTCTGACGAAACTCAGTTGAACCAGCATTAATGATGATATCACCTGTCGTGAGAAAAAGCTGATATACAGTCTGGCTGGGGGACATTAAACAGGGAGAAGACCAGTGTCCCGCTGGAGGACTATAAACAGAGAACAGACTAGCCAACCCTTAAGAGCCAGGCTAGCTTGCAGTTTCCTAAGGGTTTAATGGCTTATAAAGAAAAGTCCAAGTCCTCATGATGGTTGATCGCACATAGAAATATGTGGTTCAGGACGAGCCAACTTTGAAATAAAGTTGGCTGGAGACCATCACTCACCCCTCCAGCTGTAGCCAAGCTGGCTACAACAACAACAAGAACAACATAGCTAAGAAAAAATAGTAAAAAGGACAACTCAAATTTGAGTTTTTTGAAAAATATTTTTGCATTTCTTTTCTTTTAAATAGGTACGATTAAATAATAATATAAATATTGTAAATATAATCTAATTCATGTAAAGGGTGTACCTATATATGTCATATTTTTTTATATAAATAATTTAATAAACATAGTTTAATCTGGCCAGTAAAATTGCTTATTACATTTTTTTATCGAACATACTTAACATGAATACGGTCAAAGCGCATTGGTAGTGTAATTTCAAATAATGTTGATATAATTGTATTGTATGTATTGAATACTTATGAGAATAAAATGATTGATATTTTTTTTATGGAAGCTACTCTTTATGAAAGCTCATACATACGCCTTTCTAGCGACAGGAATTTTTGCCCAGCACTAATAATCTAATTGTTGGTAGGAATACAGTACATTGCCAAATTATTAAATAAATGTATAATGGAAGTATGAAGACATTCCCATATAATTTTAAAGTGACTTATCAATATTTAAAAAAGGGTATGTTACAATTCATGAAAAGGGTATGTCATAATTCATTAAAAGGGTAAGTCACAAAACTCCTGTCATTAGAGGAAAATAAACCTCAATGTCAGAGGGTTATAAAATCAAGGCAAAAAGAATCTTTTGCAAAGATCCAAGCTATGGCTTATGGTAAGTAGAATGATGAAATCTTACATAATTGACTAATGCCTAACGTACTGATTTTAAAATGAATCTACAACATATATATTTTTTAAGATCATCTTATTCTAGGCACTGTTTTCACCTCACCTTAATAACGCGAGGGAAAATGGATAATTTTGAAGGCAGTATATTTGATCAATAATATTCGGGTCAAATAATTGAAATGAAAGTTCAACCTTAAACGAAGCTGTAAGCCTTAATACATGATTATTCTTTATTTCTTTCTTTTTTATATGTATACATACTCGTATCTCTAAAACTCTTCCACAGCCCATAACTTTTTTTATTTTGTACCCATGAAAGTCACTCAAAGTCACTCATTTATGGTCTGTGTCGCAGCTTGCTAGTGTTGCATTGTTTCGGTTGCTGGGTCAACCTTCACAATTTATATAACTTAGTGTGACCAAATTTTTCAAACAAGATTTTAATGGATTGTCAGTAAACACGGCTGCTATTAGAAAAATTGTAGAGAGCGGAATATACAATCCCTACACAAATCTAAAGTTTACAGTGACATACTCGTATTTATACCTTTCAGTCAAGAATTTTATAAATTAAAATGTATTTTTAAAGCTTTTGTCTTCGCAAAAACTAAGGTTGTACATGAAAATATCGCGAACATATTATAAATAAAACAAATAAATACACCAGCTCTAAGTACAATCAGTTCCAAGACAGAAGAAATCACAAAACAAAACTATGAATATGGAACTCCACATTCCAAACTAAGTTCCTACATCTACTATGGTTAAAATAATAGAGAAAATACTGGATGGTGTTACAATAAACAATGAAGGTCATGTCAAGGGACTCCTTAGTCTCATTCTTGTAGAATAAACAGAGTGATTTAAAGTACTACATACTAAGCATCAGTGATTCACCCGTATTTGATTATTTTTTATACATATACAATTATACATCATTCTTATTTGTCATAATTGGATATTAAGCGCGGAATTGATAAATAAAATTCTATAGCTCTGAATTCGAGAAGAATAAACAGTTTTCACATAAATTAATCAGGCAACATTGAATTATTATTTTTTTTTCACAACAAATAATAATCTCTCGCGTGTATTAAATACCGACGGGAATCACTGCAATCAGACTAGCAGCCTCATTTTAACTAATAGAATATTTCATGATCACACGTGACCCTACAGAACATGTTTATGATTAATGAATTAAAAAGAATGATTATGATATAATCGGTTAATGACGTATGTATAAATAAATATTATTAAAATTCAATATTATCTTGTTTCATCTTAAGGTGGGTTTCCATTGCGTCGGCTTTTGCAAATCGGCATTGCCGATCTGCAAATGCCGAACGGCACGATCTGTTTCCATTGGTTTTAAAGATGAGTCGGCATTGCGCTCAGTTTCGTATAAAAAAGGTTTGAAAATAGTTCAAGACAAACAACAAAAAGGATCAAACTAATGACTCGGCATGCTCGGCACGTTTCCACTGACAATGCCGATCGGCATTTGTTTGATCCGTACCGACCTCATTCGGTAAAATAATTCTATGCCGATCGGCATTTTGCTCTTGCCAAAAAGTACGTTTCCATTACATCGGCTTTGCCTATCGGCAGTGCCGATCGGCAAAAGCCGACGCAATGGAAACCCACCTTTAAGATTTGATTTCATACAAGAAATAATATACTGGCTTTACTGCACAAAATAGCTTCACAAAACAGGGTTCTAGGAAGTATTGAAAACATTAACGGCCTAAAAATCCAATAGACCAAGTTAAAATAATCAATTAAGAATGCTTTGGGAGCAAAGAATAGGGTCGAGATGTCGGCATATCTACAATTCTACACTCATTTAAATTCAAGATCATGAATTAAGACAATGAGACAACATCGGTTTAGGCAAAGAAGTATTCACTTAAAAACCCTTCGAGTGCTCCCAGAGCATTGATCATTTAATACTTATAGGTTACCCTGTAGGTATAGAAGAGGAGTTGGATTTTTAGACAATCCTAAAGAACCATTACAATCAGACGATATTAAAGCACACAGCAATGAAACACAGAGAACACACAGTACGATATTTGAAATGAAATATAGGTACAAAGAAAGAACAAAAATACCAAGAAACTTTAATTCCAATCGACTTTGAAGACTTAATAATAATATTATATAGCGTTTTTTATACAAGCCGACTATGACTGATAGATCTTATTATTGCAGCAGTAAGCCCAAGACGTTCTATTATGTAGTCAATATCCTAAATATGAGAGGATCTTTTAATGTCCCGGTTGGGTTTCGAACCTGCAACCATTGGATTACCAGACCGACGGCCATGAGTTGGCCACTAAGCTATCGGGACCGACTAAATGCAGACATGATTTTTTTTTTCATGAGTCACTTTCTACGGATAAAAATCCTACATCACTCTACAGTAAGAGTGGTAAGTATTCTCAATCCAAGGGATCAATCAAGCTCAGAATCTTCACTGTTGGGACTGCTGAACCCAGACTGCTGCACATGAAGTTGCAACTATACTATTAATTATAGAGTAAATAAATTATTTGATAAATAAATTACAGGTATCGTTCCTCTTTCTATGAGCCCATAATTCAATATAAATATAAATTGGACTTTAAAACTAAAGGTTTAAAAAAATGAGATAAAATGTCAAATAATTTCGACTGCTTTGTCATCGCCACTGCCAGGAATTTCTACCAATGCATGGAATTGTGTGATCTACATGAAAAAAAAAATTGAATTTTTTTTGTGATTTCAGAAGACATCTAAGAATGATAATAAGTTTATAATCGACTTCAACTTTGGTCAATGATGGTACTCTGTGCAATTTCAGAAGATTTCCATTGGTAATTATTGGTCTTGTTAAAAGTCAATTCTAATGTCTTTTGAAATCAAATTTTACGAGAATTTTGATTAGCTTTTTGATGGAAGAATTTTTTTCTTATTTCTATAACCTGTAGTGTATAAAAATATTTTTTATTTTTATTTTTTTAATCTCTGTCCCGTCCAAAGTAAACGGCCAAAGATATCACAAGATTTTCCATGAGTTAAGCTGGGATTCCACTCAGGCAACATTGTAGCATGCAGCATACAACATCTATAGTTTTCAGTATATCTTTTCAAGTATTCTGACAAAATGTCCAAATGTATGCATTGACATTTGACACAAATTTTCCCCAGATTTTATTTTTTTGAAAAGGGTTTACATCTTGCTTCTAGTTCAGCATACAACATGTTGCCTCAGTGGTTTTTACAATAGAGCGCTGTCTATGTTGATCCACTGACCATGACGTCAATAACATTAATCATCCCTGAACAGGAGTGTAGTCAGGAATCGAACACAAGACTTTCCGGGTTAGAGGGAATTGTAACACGTCATTTCAATCCGGATGGACTTAATTTAGAATACTTATACAAGGTTGAAATTAATTATATCATGGAAATAATTTAAATATTCTAATCAATAGGATCCAAAAATATTTAGCATGTACTACTAGACTCACAATTCCACGCACGAATTCCAGCAGAACCAGACCAGACAGGGCAGTTTTGCGTTTGGTCACCATACGATGGCAACTCAAACCAAAACCATGACGTCACAATGCTATCTTTTCTTCTTCTTGTTCTTCCTCTTCTTCAGCCCACAACTACTGTCAATAATTCCACCGTCTCCTAATCCAGTGATAGGGTTCGAGGCCGCTCGAAACTTTGAATATCGGGAAAATCGCTGATCAAAGATGGTTCTACAGGTCGTTCCGCAAGTTTCTCCTCACCCTGTATATAGACATGACCCATATCTTCGACTAACTCCTCATCATAAGGATCATAGTCATCTTCATACTGATAAGGCTCATCGTATGGATCATGATCGATAACTTCCTCATATCGCTCTTCGGTTTCGATATCTTCATATCGATTTTCAGATTCGACATCTTTGTGTCGATTTTCATTTTCGATACTCTCATATCGATTTTCATCGCTCAATGTAGCTTCCTCTTCGCTCTGTTTTCTCTCTTTCTCCACTCCATTTCTCTCGCTTCTCTTTCTTTCTTTGACAGTTGCTTCCACTTTCTTGTCTTCTTTATCTTCATCAATGTCAATATTCTCTGAAAACAAGCTCTCGTCCACGTCTTCAATCTTATCGACAATTTCTGGTTCCAACTCGACAACTTCAGGTTCCAGATCTTTGTTCTTTTTAGACCTTCTGGATTTCTTCTTGGTTTCGATAACTCCACTGTTATTGTTAATACTGTCTTCACGAGGTTCAACAGTTTTAGCGTTTTGATTTAGATCGATAAACTCTTCAAGCCTGTTCATTTCTTCTCTACTCTCCCGTCTTGCTTTCTCCTCTCGCGTTCTCTTGCTCTCTTTTTCCTCTCGGCTGTTTTTTCTTTCCTTCACTTCTTCCTCGACACCACTCACTTTAGATTCTTTATCCTCTCGGTTCTCCTTCGCCTTCTTTAATTTCCTGTTTCTCTTCGTTCCAGACACATCTTCTATGCTGAACAAATCATCAACAATCTGAAGACTATCTTCTTTCACCACTCTACTATCTCTTCAATTTTCTCTTCTTCCTTTTTCTTTAATTCCTTTTCTTCTCTCGCCTTTTCCATCTCCACTTGTATGACACTTTTTTTCTACATTACTGGTATGCTTTCTCACAAAAATCTCCAGGGGAACTCGGCGCATCCCGCTGGACTCGCACAATACTTCCACAATTTTCTCACTCGGGTCCGGGAGATCCACAAATGTCGGCTCCGTCGGTGTGTCGCCCCTCTCCTCTGGATATGTCTGGTGTGTTTGGTCGGGTTTCTGCACCACCTTCGCCTTCTCCGTCACCCACACCACGCGGTTGCTACCTGAAACACCTGAGGGGGAGAAACACAAGGAAGAGAGGACGTTAAAGTAGAGGGTCGGGGGTGGAAGGGAATGATGTTGAAACGTTCCTCGGGAACTAGTTCACCTGTTAAACCGGTACCTCTTCGAAAGAAAAAGCCGAAATGACGTCAACTCATGAGGTTTCAAAGGAAAGAACGAAATGACGTCAACTCATGAGGTTTTATTATTCCATGAGATTCACGTCACCGGTAAAGCGGTTCGTATTTCTACTGAACCCAGCCAAGCTACTTACAATAACCTTACTACTTTACACCGAAAAATCGTCAGTAAGAAGATATCGAGATACCCTGGTTAGTCTACGATATTTCCATATTTCTCACATTGCATTCTGTATAATGAAATTTAATGTTAAAACTTAAGCATTGTGAAATGCTACTCGACTTGTAAAGACCTACCTAGCAGGGCGCTGCTTTAAAGTTCAGCTAACCCAGGGAATTTTGAAGGATTCACTGATGATTAGAAATAATTAATTGTTCATTTCGGTCAAACTAGAAAAAGATTGGTGTGGCTGGAGGAATGTCAAAAAATATTGCTTTCTTTAGGTTGGATCACTCTAGAAATAACATTAACAGCTCACTGTATAGTTATGTAAAAAAAACTTCAGTGTTTCAAACATTATGTAGGTGTTAGAAAAATGTTATTCATTCACAAGGTTCAAAATAACCTACATTCATGTCGTTAAGAATAGAAAATTATTTTTTGTATTAGTAGGAGAAAATAATGTACAACTAATTGATGCATTTTTTTTTTTTTTCAGTGCTGCTGTCAGACCAACCAAAAGTATAATCTTTTTTGGAGGTGATGATACTATTCACATATTCTAAAGGGAAATTTAAAACAGCGGAAGCCGAGGTTTTGTTTTGAAAAAGTGGTAAACTGCAGAATCATGGAAAAAAAATGTACGTCGTTACATGTCTGTAAGAACGGGAACAACTCACAAATCCTATCTAGAGATTTTGTTTTTCAAATGCATTTTTGAAGAGAAAACAATTATTAAACAATCTCAGTAAAATATTTTAATTTTTCTTATATTTTATACAGTAAAATAATTTAAATCAAACTAACCTTGAGTTATTTATCATAGACATCTAATACAAAAAAGAGACCACTTATTAGTCTTATTATAAGGAGCGCTTAGTTATCTAAACTACATAACTATCTCTCTCACACCGTCATGCATTCTTAATTTCAAATTTTATGTAAAATACTTCAAAACTATTCTAAAAATAGAACTGCAATGTAAAATTTATATTCACAAAAAGTTTTGTACTGCAAAAAAGTCTAACCAAAAAGATTTTGACATTGAAAAATAAAACAAAAACAGTCGGGTGAAAGGAAGATGGAAGAGAAAAAAAACCGCCCATTAAAAAATAAACTGAGTTTGTTAATCAATAAAAGAATCATTTCAAATCTACCATTGGGGGAGAAAAAAAAAGCTCATCCCTATGGAAGGAATTCACGAAGAAAAGAAAATATGCAAAATTAACCAATTCAAGGTTAGCTTTGGTTTCAATTGAATCTTTAAGGTTGTTAAGTCATTATGGTATCATTTTAAGCGAAGGTTGACTTTGGAAGATAGAATACTAATGCGAATATACCTAAAATTATGTTCCTAAATAGGTCTTCTATTCGATCTAACAAATAGGCGACCTAGTTAAATTACTAGACCAGCGCTCTAGTCAATCAAACACCAGTGCAAAGAAGAGGACATGATGGAAGAAAAAAAGTTTTTAAAGTGAAAACTAAAAAAAAAAACTGCATGGTCTCGTGTACTATCAGAAATAGAAACACTACTCTTAGCCACCTAGTCTGGTGGTGATATGACATTGTATTAAATATATTTAAATTGAACTGTTCACTCTTCGGAAAAGCCATTTGTGGATTCCTAATCATACATATTATTACAGATTTTTTCAAGAAATTATTTTTTTTTTCAGGAACCTGAAATGTAGTGTTAGGATCTCTACAAATATTGAACTGTTAAAACCGTCAATATGGTTTTAATAAATATTTTATTAAAATTTAAAAAAGTTATGTCATCCCAAAAGATTGCAAGACAATGCCGTGGGCATTATGACCGACCTTGATCAGGTTTTGTTAATTAAACTGGTTATTTTAAAAAAAAATCAATGTATACTATTTTTTTAATGTAAATAAAGGTTGGTCTAAATTATTTATAAAAAAATATCAGCTTGAAACTAGAACTAATGCCTTTGGGAAAAACTAGACTAAAAGGAATCTAAATTATTAGTTTATGGACTATTTCAACTACCTTTTTGGAATGCGTTTTTTAGTTCAAGGAATGAGAGAAAGATTATAATTGTTGCAAGAAGCTGTGCAAGGATCGAGAAAAGGAATTTTTTAGACTAGAAATTATTTGAAGGGGTTTTATACTCGGAACTTTAAATAGTATAAAAACCCCTTCAAATAATCTTGAATTGCACAACTAGTCTACTTCTACATTATGATTCAATTCAATTAAATGTTTGGCTATACAAAAAGGCGTGTGCTAAAAAAAATCCCCTTAAAAATAAAAGCCAAATACATAACCTGCGAAGAGCTATTGGCTGTTTAAATATTTGTGTTGTATGTCACTTTAAAGTGCTATGGACAATTGAAATATCACAACGGCAACGGAGAGGTATAACTTCCTCTCTCTGGACTAAGTACCAACTGGTCATATTACCATCAACCAGCCTGGGAAGGGTCAGAATATCAACAGAGGAACAATAATTTTCCATGATTATTATTTGTAATTAAAACCCAAGACATGTCTTCTCACTCATATCCATGTTTGACGTTGTTTATTTTCAATGATAAATTGGGACCTTGTGTATAATACACAAGTGATTTTGGCTGGTTACAACTGTTTAGGGACTGGTAAACATAATGTAGTTATACATTCATATTTCAAGCAGGCAATTAGTTTCTTATTCGTTCAAATACCAAATTGTATTTAAAACAAAGAGCTATGCCCCGGTGGATACGATATGTGACACAACAGGTAGAGATTTGGAAAGTGTAAAAATAACAGTTCAAGGTTGTTATGAAATATCTACTTTCTGAAACCAAAAATTAGAATAATAAAGAGCGAAAACCCTAAAACAGATCGTTTTCTTCTATCTACTTTTAACCCTAGCACTCCCAAGCTTTGTTAGGTAACAGATACTCCCAAGGGGGGGGCACAAAGTACCCACATAGAAAAATAAAGAAAAATCTTGATTTATTTAAAAGTTTCAATTGTTTCTCTTTATTTATGAATAATGAAAAAATAAAATCAGGTTTTTACACTTCTCTTTTACTAATTTCTTAATTTGAGGCCAATTTAACGGCTTTTCCTAATTTATCAATTCTGAACAAATGAAATCAGGTTTTTACACTTCTTATTTACTTATTTCTAAACTTTGAGTAAATTTCTCTGTAGTAAGTAAATTGTTTGAGCCGACCTCCGTGGTCTAGTGGTTAGCATGCTTGACTACTGACTCGTAGGTTGCGGGTTCGAATCCCGGCCGGAGCGGAATTTTCTAACCGAAAATTTCCGTTTCCTGAACGGCATGGATGTTAAAGGTGGTGTCCCTGAAGTAATGCGAAAGCGGTTCCAGGGGCACAATAACCTTTTTTTTCTTTTCTTTTTATGAAAAACAATATTTCTGACAATTACATGAAATTTCAGCCAAATTGGTATTGTATTATCAAAGTTACGAGCATTTTTTCTAGGTGTGGGTACTTTGTGCCCCCCCCTTGGGAGTGCTAGGGTTAAGAGCCCTATTGTCTAAAGCTAACTATTAACAATATATCTTCAGATTGAAAAAGAAAATTCATAGAATTTGAAGTTTAAAGAATAAAGACAAATAAAATTGATTTTGAAATTTTACACCCAAAAATATATAAATTTGTATAAAAAATTAATAAGAATAGAAAAAATTAACTGATTTTCCAAAGAACAACAAAAAAATGTACACTAAAAAAATAAATTCTGAAAGACACAATTATATTATACCTACCATTTAGGTGTCTAGAACTAAAATTAACTCTACAGTAAAATAAATAATTATATAAATACATTAATCTCTCTTGAAGAGATTTTTCCGGATTCAGATAGATAAACATTTTCAATTTAATCAAGAGATGTTTAAATACGATAATATTAGCACGATAAAAAGTTACATGTTTAAAGACTTGACTAAGTCCAGTTAAATATGATAAAAACGAATCATATTTAAGACGTTAAGACAAGGAAGTGTGTCCACCAGAAAGCCAAATTAAAATTTCAAAAAATGAACATAATATAACTGTCATTCAATCATGTACAATAATAGAAAAAGAACCCTTTAACACTTTACACGTTGAGAATTGTAGACTTTTCACACCAAGTTTCAGCTATTAGTGTAAACTCTGTTAACAGTTAATGTAGATTTTTGAGCTTTGAACTTAGCATTAAATGCTAACTTAGCTTCACGGGGTATAGGTATAGGTATACACATTTAGCTACCGCCAATATTTAATGAACTCCTAAATGGTTAGATGGTTAAATCACGAGGACCCAATGTCCCCCAAACTTTCTAGATACCTTGACTACCTTCTTTTTCACACTAATTCAACTTCAACTAGTGTGTCTTGTGGACTATAAACACTTTAAACAGTTAGAACCCCAATCAAAATAGCCAGCTGGTAATTATTCAAGTCCAAAAACCTTTAGTACTAAAATTTCGTGTTTAATCCTTAGTCAGTCCTGGGGATCAGCTAGTTCTATTAATAAAGGTAATCCAGGGTTAGGAACAATAATATTTCACCCGTGGAGAGACCATCACGCCGCCACTACTAGAACCACAACAACGACTAGAATTTATAAATGGTTGGTAAGTTAAATCACCAAGACCCAATGTTAAACACCAAACTAGTTGTCTATCAAACTCATTCAATCACGACTGTTTCTTGTCAAAATGCAACACGTCTTCAATTAAAACAAGCACTCTTATCAGGCAGTAGTCTTTCACAACAGGGATAGCAGGGTTTCAGTATTGTTGAAATCTAACACTGTCAAGCTTTCAGAGTTAGCCAATCACCAGATGTAATTTGAGAAGATCTTCTCGAAGATGATCGGGTAGACCCCACGGATTTCAACCCAGGGGCGTAGGAAGTACCAGGGGGGCTGTTGACCCCTATTGACCCCGTCAATGCTGATCCACTTCGCATACCGTCTCCGAAGGGCCGTCGAAAACATCTGTGGGAAAACCACCCCCACGGTGTCTTTTAGTCATTGTCTTACTTAGTCGACTAAGATTAGGGGGGTGGGGGGTGGCAGCCAATTTGGGATCTCTTCTTGGGAAAATATTTTGTGGCTGCTAAAAATTTCAGTACCAAAAATATTTCTATACCTAAAAAAAATCTGCTTTGAAAAAAGTGAATAAGGAGTTTATTCCTCTGTACAAAAAAGTGCCAAAAAACATTAGTTTGAAACAAGAGTGTGTTAACAACCCAGCACAGTTAGGCACTCCAGAGCGGGTTAGAGAGTTAGCAGAGTTAGAAGTAAGAGGGTACACACCAAACTTCCAATCTAATGCTTAAATTATGTGCAATTACTGAAAATAGGACTTGGAAAAGGATAGTAATTTGATAATGGTAAATAATATTTATAAAGACTGCATTACAAAACGGGATTTGGATTTATTCTAGTGCAAGTTAGCCTCAAACAGTTTTCAATCGTTAATAATTTAATCTTCGATATAATGCGCTGTTATGACTATGACTTTTTTAAACAATATATACGCCAATCCACTATGCAAACTACCAAGGAAGACTCTTTATTCATACATCGACTCAATAAGGTCGGATGAAAATTAAAATCATTAGTTGCAATCTACGATATGTATTTGACTCTCACCAACATAAAATTCCAACGCACTTCTTTCACCATGATACCTTTTATCTATCACCGAAGACTGCTAGAATGTATTTTAAACATATATGTCAAATCACTAATGCAAATCTCATCTAAGGCCAAACCGTTTATAATCCAGACACTAAATATGGTGGATGATTAATCAATGTGCAATAAGAAGTATTTGAACTCTACACACTCATTCAAAAGATTCTTTCACCATGCCTTCAACCGAAGCGCTAGATGTAATAAACATGTTTTCTATTATTAATCCAAATCGTCCATTAAAGGCCATCCGTTTTATAATCAGCACAAAAATATATTATATGCAATAAGAGAGGAGGGAGAGAAATAACTACAAGGATGGTTTTCTAGCTAAAAGCAGATTGTATGAGAATGGTAGAGGTGGGATTCACTACAGAGACAGATCAGGAAGTAGTTACAAAGAGGTGAAATAATATGTATAAATATAATGGGGTGCAGATAGGTTACGTTGGCACTTGACCTGTCGAAAGCTTTGGCAGTCTGGCGATCATCGAGGTACATATAATTATGAGAAGGCTAAGTGAAAGTAGACCAGACGATGAGTTGTGTAAGTTTTACCTGGACGATTGCAAATAGTTTTTCTGTCTGATTTGACGCAATGATATAAATTTAATTTGTTAAGCATAATCACCAGTTCTGATAACTGTTTTCAACCATTCAGAGCTGGTTTTGCTGAAGTCTCGAGAAAATGTATCAAAATTTAAAGTAAAAGAAACGAGTAATTCAATCAAGTCTACCATAGAGGTACCAATCACATTAATGTTCCATTTGAATCGTATTTACACATCTATTATTTATCATACTTTGAGATTCACTGCAATACTCCTCATTTTGTAAGGAAGAGCCGACCTGATAACTTTGTCATACACACACCATCTGTTCCCAAAAGTATATTTTATGCTAAATTTTTTGACGATATTTTCTTAACATGGTTTTTGGCTATCAAAGTTCAAATACCGGTGTTCATGACTTAAGTTACCTCTAACCCAATATTTAGCAAATTTTGTACTGAAGCCGCTGATAATGCTCCTTTCAAATTACAATTATTAAGCTGCTTATATACTTTCTTTTAAAATAAACAAGCCACAAATAGCATTGCAACAAGTTTTATTTAAAAAAAAACAATAGACAAAAATTGAACATAATGGATGAGCTTATTTCAAGTGCGCTGATGAGACTATGAAACGCGACCATAAGAACTTCCATTTACTTCCCTTAAGTCTTAATTCTTTTCAAGCCCCTTCTTTTAACATGTACCCCGAGGATTGCCAGTCACCAGTGGTGTAGGGTCTCACCTTGCTGTCCGCTCGCCTGACTGTTGTGTGTCTCCTGCATGGCATCCGCTAGGTCCTCACAAAGTTGACTCTCTCCCATAGATTAGAAGAGCCACCCCTGATACTGCCCGCCCAGCCTTCTAGCTCTTCCATGAACCGGGGCGACTGATCTGAGCTCCCTGGTTGTAAAAATAAGAGGTTTTTTTTTTTAATCAGGAGCCAATAGCATTGATGGCGTTTTAAACCCAGATAGACCGGAGTTTTTTTTTTTCGACTACTTTTTATTTAAAAAAATCTAGCTAAAAGTGTTGTATATCATGTTTGTTGAAGGGCATTTCAAGTTTAATGAAAAAAAAGTCTTTGGTTTTCGAGATATGGCCATTTCCCTAAATCTTCTAGAAGGATTGCAGGTGAAATTCATAGACCTCCTAAAGGCCTGTTTTCAAATCCTTCAGAAGGATTGTAGGCTCATCTGGTTAATAAGAATTCAGGAAGACTTGAAGGGGTTTTAGTAAGATGGCTATTTAATTAATTCTGTATTTGATAATAGAAATAGGAGGGATTTATTGTTTTTTATAGTCTCAGATTTTTTAAATAAAAAAAAGGTGCTCTCCGGGTTTCAAGATCCTCCATGACTGGGGAGATTGAATCAAACTACCTGTGGAGAGATTTTATTGAAAAATCGTCAAGAATTGAAGGGGCTTTAATTGAGAATTAGATAGTAATAAATCCTAAATTTCATATTAAGAAAAGTTAGAGAGGGAGTTACTAGAAAAATACTGGCTGGAGCAGGCCCAACTTTGACAAATACAGCAATGAACCCAGTGGCGGAATTATATTCAAACAGTATAAAAGGATACAAGTAAAAGACAAGGAAAAATCCTCTAATTCTGCGCTACCCATGAAAATTGTGATATAAAAACACGAAAAAACATATTTATTTATTACTTTAAAAAACAAAACAATAGAAGACATCTCGATTCTCCATGAAGGAAAGCGTTTTATTAACTTTCTCTAGATTGAAGGGGTTTTAGAAGACGAGAAAAATTGAAGGGGTTTTATTAAGTAAGCAAAATAAATACAGACATAATATCTCCACCGCAGAAGAATGGAATATTGTGGAATGACGAAGTACCTCTGCCATTTGTTTATCACCGATAATAACTTGAAGCAGATGGGTCTTCATTTTTTACCACATAGAAGACCAAATAAGGTAGGAACAAGAATCCAAAATTCCGGTATTCATCGAAGATGACGAGAGGACTCAATGTAGGTTTGAAAACCCTCTCTAGTACATTGTGTCATTGGTTAACGCAGATTTCACTTACGTTTTGCAATTTGAAAATTAGTCATATTAACGGCACCCAGCCTGAGTAAGTCCACTTTACTAAGAGAACATGGATTGCAATCCATATTCCTCGTGCTCGGTGGGGTTGAAGTAAGTACACTTAACAAGTCAATTGCATAGCGAAGCGTGGGTAATGAGGATAACTATAGTTAAAACATGGACACACAATGTAAAAGTATTAGACGATACACCATCAAAGCTTCAATATTTTGTTGGTAAAAAAATGATTGGTGGATGCAGACTCGGCATAAGAAAATTAAATATAAATTGAAGGGGTTTTATCGCCAGATTTCAAGCTCCTCTGATGGCCGGTTCGAGATACTTGCTGGCTACTAGCTCAAAGCGGGCACAGAGTTTCCACCAATATCACGGCTCCATAGAGCCTCCTTGGTGGAAAGAACTTGCCTGCTTTGAGTTAATAGCAAGCATGAGAATATTGACCAGGTCGAAAGAACCCGAGGGTCTGACTCAAACTCACTGTGGAAAAAATGAAGGGGTTTTCATTGGAAGTGATGAATAATTATTTACTTTTTTATATGTGAAACATGGGTATTAATTGAAAAATCTGTAAGATTTTCTCAGTAGGCTGAGCATGTCACGAATGCAGATGTATCTTCAACCAATAGAGAATTCCTACCCGAGAATATCGATTTGATGTCAATTGATAGGTCGGAAGTCGAAGATAGAAATAGGAGGATGGTGTCAAATTAATAACTCAATTCATACAACTGGGCATAGAAGGTCAGGATAGGCCCAATAGTCGAAAATTGGCAATGGATAGGATAGATCACAAAATAAGCCACTGGAAAGAGGCTAATAACACTTGCTGTGTATGAGAAAGTAGTTTATCTATGAATTAGGATGAAGGGGTTTTATTAAGATTACAAACTTATGGGGAAAGCGCCTTCAATTTGTCAATAGCTTGGTTGCACATAATACTCAGACAAAAACCAACCTTAATCAATTATTATTCCTCAGCTTTAAGAGGCCTAGAAAGGTTTTAAACCTTTTTACCAGTCGTTTGTATTTCCATACATCCATTGCCGTGTTTAGCAAATCCTGTATTTCTAATTCAAACTTTAGTTCCTACGAACTAAAGTGACACCATCCTGTTTTTTTTTCAGGCTGGGTGAGGTTGATATAGGTAGATGAATGTTAGATTTCCAGCAAAGAGAGAATAAAATATCCGTCACAAATGACCAAATAACAATACCGTGCTGAAAAAAATAATTGAAGGGGTTTTATATAGAGCATTCTAAATACTTCATGGACAATGTGGACGCGATTGATCCTAACTTTTAGTGGATGTAAGGTTTTCTCGAGTTGAAAAATTGATTAGAAACTTATTCTAGGCCTTTTCTTTGAACGGAGAGACGGCAGAAAATTGAGTGAAGTGATTTTAAATATCATAGTAATGTTTTATTGAAGGGGTTTCATTGAAGTTTACGGAAGGTTTTATTGAAGGGGTTTTATCGTACGACTGCCAAAGTGATCCATGTACCTTCAAATAACATTTATTTGAGCACTTCTTTCAAATCGCCATTCCTAATTTCATAAACATAAGTTTTAGTCAGCATTTGTCTTTTGTAGTCATAACACCTAGTCCTCCATTTATTTCTATGCAGTGCCTCCTCTTAATTTTGTTATCAAGACAGAGACAATGTACTAGGCATGCTCTACCTCTTAACCTAGTTAATATTATACTTACCGGTGGACACAGTTTCAATGAGAACAGGTACGGTTTTACTCTTCTCTATGTTCATAGGGGTAGAGCGGGTAGGCATTGTATTCACGTTAGAAGTCACGATATCGTCAAACGAGAATTCGCCGCTGGAATGAAAAGCGTTAAGTAGAATTATTTCTTATCATAGGCCTTCGTGAATGCTTTTAATCGAATTTCTAATTTTCTAGCACTGCATATACTTAGAGGTTTTGACGAAGGTCCGTAAAAACATGTCAATAGAGTACTGCCATTTTTTTTATGTACCTGTACCAGCATTATTCAACATACTGATACAAGTTATGTATGTATAATGATGTAACATTCAAATTTTAAGAGTATACACCAACGTGTCAAGACAAAACTCAAGTTGGTTATCGTATAATGTTCAATTGTTCATAAATTTAATTATCAATATTTTGCTTGAAAACTATACCCTTGAATAAAGGTCAGAGGAAAGAATTGGAAGAGAATGCCGCAGGCATTAGCACCGCCCTTGATCAAGTTTTGTTTAATTATTTCAACTTTATTTCTTGTAAATTGTATATATTATATTTTGTAAATAAAACTTGATTAAATCTGTTTAATAATACTGGTTGCTATTTTGAGTTTGAGAAGAGATCCATAGAACAGTTTTGTCCTTTTTTACCTGGTAGGGGGGGTGTATGTTTTGAAGGAGAACTGAGGTCCCATCCAGAGTCTTCTATGAGGTCCTGCATGCGTGATGATCTCCACCTGAATTTCATAAATAGTTCATGTTAAAATAGTCAAAAGTTACTGAGGTTGAAGTTATTTTGCTTAAAATGGCAATAAATTGTTTTCCCCTGTATTTTTTAGTTCAAAAGGTCGTGATTTTTTCATTTAACAAGTCCAAAATTAATGTGATAGTTCAGAGGCTATCATAGTATAGTTACAAGATGATTGTGAGATCATCATAATTATACAACCGTTAGTTGTACACTACTGAAACAAAGGGGTCTTCTTTACTCTTCCATGATTTATTTTTAAGTATATATTTGTCTTCAGGAATCGATTAGGATTGAACGAGTCCAACCTCCATCTGCGCTGGCATAAGGTGATGTGACAAATAGAAACCATTCTTACTGAAGACCAACAGTTTCACTTTGTGAGGTTACACTGGTAAACCCTTTTTTTAGAGATAGAGGCTAGACTAGCTGAATGTGGTACTAACGCTTTTAATACTGTAGAAAAAATATTTATATTTTTGTTGTTCTAAGAGTACATTTTTAAATAATTTAATAGGTACCCACTATAAATTATTCCTTGATAGTTAAAAGAAATCAAAAACCATTTCCTCTTTCACATAGACCCTCGAAGAAATCACGTACCTGAGAGAGCCACTTGTCATGGTGTTCCTTTGATGGGGTCGACTTGCGAGGCAGCAGACTCTGGGTTAGGTCGGAATTCACACGACTCATCTTTTCTGCCGTGGGCGGGTAGAACAGACGCCACTGACATCGGGGCTCTACGAGTAGGTCGATGGGCGTGTCATCACACAGCTTGTCCTTGGTGAGGCCTACGGAAAGAGAATAAAGGTATAAGTATTGCTTTATCTTGTTGGAAGCAGGAATCCCTATTACCCCATCAGTTTATTTGTGAGAATATTGAAGGGGTATTTTCGTAAAAAATATTACTCTTTAGTGGAAAGTAAAACCAGGCGAAGTTAATGCTCAAAACATTTTCTACCACCTAACCCTAAAATATAAGGCGATAGAAGTATCTATCCAATATCAGGAATAACGAAGAATCATTTACCTGATGACGGGAAAATTCAAGGCCAGACTCAACCAAAGGGTTCTAAGAAAACTTAATAGATAGTAAAGTAATGTTATCAACCATACTGAAGATTTATTTGATACCCCTGTTCTTTAATCAGAATACTAATGTTACATAGTGCAAGTTGTAACTGTATCATATACCGCTTTTCTGTTACCACGAAAAGAGATCATTTGAGTGTTATAAAGAAAATTAAAGGGGTACTTAAGTGTTAAACTGTATCAGTACTGTCAGATTGCCTATTTTGGGCGGTATGAGTAATTTAAAAAATCATTTATCATCATATAAATGGAGGGTTTTCACCTTCTATAACGTACCCTTGTCATTCCATCAATACTACTGAACGGGTATTACCTACTATGGCCTAGGTGAGTTATAGATTGTACTGAATCGGATGCCCATGTACACTTATTTTTTTTTCAAGTGCAATATTTATTTATTGATTTATTAATTTATTTTGAAAGTGTTTTTAAGGATATCCTTGGCCTGTTGTCAAGAATATTGACGGTATTTAATTTTATATCTGCTAAAGTTCTGGGTTCTAGATCGTAAAGAAACAGATACTAATAAAATAACTTTTTTCATAAAGTAAATATAAAGGTTTTTTACGTATGGCCTATTTTAAATAATATTGAAGGTGTTTAAACCTGCCATGGATCTGGGTTCTAAACCCTACAGAATCAGATAAGAATTAAATGTTACACTTGATTTTGAAGGGGTTTTTATGATATCAGTTGGGTCTGGGTGTTTTGAATCAGATACCAATAATGAGTTATCATTCATTTTGAAAGGATTTATATGTATATCTTGATATACACACTGCGTGCGTAAGCTGAGACATGGCCTGGCGCACTTAAGAATACTGGTGTTGGATCTTAATAAAACCGATACCAATCGCACGATATTATTAATTTCGAAGGGGTTTTTAGGTATACCCATGTACAAGTATTAGGAATATTAACCTCAGTTTTGGATTCTCGATCTTATACCTGTTATGGGTCTAGCTCTAGACTCAAGCTCTAAATCTTACTGAATCAGATACCCATGCCCTGTTATCACTAATAATGAAGTTTTTTCCCCTATTATAAGTCTAGGTTCTGGATCGTAATGAATCAGAAACACGTGTCCTGTTATCATATTGAAGGGGTTTTTACCTACTATGGGTCTGGGTATTAATCAGATAAGAAATAATTGTTACAATTTTATTGATTTTGAAGATATCCATTGTCCTATTAACAAAAATATTGAAGGGGTTTTTACCTTGTATGGGTCTGAGTTATGGATCCTATTGAATCAAATATCCATGTCCTAGTATCAAAAATATTGAAGGGGTTTTTACCTGCTATGGGTCTGGGTTCTGAATCATATTGAATGAAATATCCATGTACTAGTATCAAAAATATTGAATGGTTTTTTAACCTGGTCTGGGTCTAAATCTTGCTGAATCCGATGATCCACGTGTCTTATTATCATTATGAAGGGGTTTTACCTATTCCAGGTATGGGTCTAGATCGTACTGAATAGATACACATGTCCTATTATCAGGATTATTGAAGGGGATTTTATAATCTATAGAAGTGAGGTCTGGATCGTACTGAATCGAATAATCATTACCTGTTTTCGATAATATTGAAGGCGTTTTTATGTGTTGTAGGTTGGGTTCTGCATTACAATCATACAAAATCAGATAACCACGTCCAGTTATCAAAAAAATTAAGGGGTTTTTATCTGTTAGAGGTCTGGGTTCTAGATCATACTGAATCATATACACATGTCCAATTATTAGGAATAATGAAGGGGTTTTCATCTGCTGTAAGTCTTTATTTTGATACCGAATCAGATACCCATGGCCAGTTAAATGGTAGAGATCATACTGAATCATATACACATGTCCAATTATTAGGAATAATGAAGGGGTTTTCACCTGATGTAAGTCTTTATTTTGATACTGAATCAGATACCCATGGCCAGTTAAATGGTAGAGATTTGGGTTCTAGATCATACTGAATCATATTACCATATTGAATATTGAAGGGGTTTTTACCTGCTATGGGTCTGGGTTCTAGATCATACTGAATCAGATATCCGTGTCCTGTTATCAAGAATATTGAAGGAGCAGGGGATTTCCGTGCTGTTTTACTGACAATGTGATTACTTGGATGGGTTTGAACACTCGAACATTTGGGAGGAGCAAAGCAGGCAGCAACCTATGATGGAAAAAAATTGAGTTTGTAATATGATACTGACGAATTGAACGAATTCAAATATTAATAGATGAAATTAATATAAAAATATAATAAAATAGATGTGAAGAAAACTGACTCCAGTATTATATTTATTCGTCTATTACTTTGCCTTTTCTGTATCCTAGTAGGGGTCGGCATTGTTCAAGCTCTTTTTCGTTAGTGAGATTATTTGGTCCTGGCAATCCTTTCACAATTTACGGCTAGATGCCCTTCAGTCGTATATTTTAACCATAAAAATTAAATCAACAATTATATCTATCAATTTGGTTGAACAACAGAACAACAAGAAAAACATCAGCCTCTCAGCTACTGAAAGACCAGTTCGTCTACGACTTTCTTCATAGCCACACTCGACGTTGCTAAACACTTGCCTTCACACTAATAGTACTCTCATCCATGGAGCTCTGCCGGTGACCTAGACCTCCGCTGTTCTGCGCCGTGCTGTTAGACAGCTGCCGACGAATCTGGGCTAGAGGTCCGAGCACCAGGGGAGATGAGGGGGAGAGAAGGGAAGAGAGAGAAGAGGAGGAGGGGGAGGTGGAGAGGTCAGGGCTGCCACTCAAGGGGGGAGACTTGGGGTGAGGAGGGCTGGGGGTGACAGAGGCGATACCCGCACTCTTATGAAACCTGGGAAATGAGAGTGGAAGTTGAATTAGTTTTCATGTTTGATCTGTGAATATTTTCATATAGACATTTCCTACCTATTATTATGAAAAAATTCAACACTTAAAGAAGTTGTAGTTACTACAAAACTAAAAGAAATAGGAAGGTAATGAAAAATCAGTGAAACAAGCCAAGCCTTGCACTGTCGAATTTGAAGTTTAATCCAACATACACTCGATATATGACAGCAGTTTGAGTTGGCTTAACATATTGATAGTGAGAAAAGTGCGTCAGACTCAGAAACTTCAGGTCAGGGTTTTCCGGAAAGGTTGGTTTTCTAATCTTTCAGGACAAAATGGTTCTTCTTTTGATGAGTTATAATAGGCCATGAAGGCACAAAACCTCCACGGAGTTTTTTACTTGATGCTTGCACAAATACACATTCCGACTCTGGTTTCGAACAATATATTTTTTATAAGATTGGGGAGTCAACCTCTATGAAGCAGGCATGGTAAGATGTATTCTAAAATAATCATAAGATATCTCTTCACACTGCCGCGGCAATAACATACCTGGACAGCCGATTGACAACATGCGGTGTGGTATGGGTCCTTAACCCTATGCTTCCCCCATACATGGTGATGGGGAACACATGGGTAGTGCCACGCATTGAGCTAACAGCCACCCAGCGGGAGTCAGATGAGAAGGTGATGTCCTGAACGCGGGCAGTGGTGTCTCCCCTGGAACATAATAGAATAGGGGGTTAAGCTAAGTCTTGAAATTTTAATATTAGCCATATAAAAAACGGTATGATACACATTTGAATAGTTGTCTGGAAGAACCACCTATGTGAAAATTTCGATTATTTTTTTATTTCAAAAATGGAACCTATGTGTAAGTCTTGAATCTGTAGAGAAGTCAGCATACAAAATTTTTGTTCCTACTCGTTTTTATTCGTCTTTTTTCGTCTTTTTTCGTCAAAACAGAGCATTTGGGTGCTGCAATAATGGTTTTACTAAAAGTACCCTACTGAAAAGTGCCCAAAAACACTTAGGTGGTTCTTCTAGACAACTATTCATTTGTTGTAAGAATTTTTTTAGGTAAATACATACAATAGCGAACACGGCGCTGATGATTGCGCTATGCAAGATATACATTTCAGTAAAACCTGCCAACACAAACATCCCATTGAATTTGAGGATTTTTTCTCTCCTTTATTTTGTATCCAAACGCATGTTAGGTACAAAGAAAATTATCTATTTAAATTTAAAATTATCTGGTTTCAGCTATCTTTGGGCTAAGTTGATTAGAATATCCTCTGGACATTGATTTTTATAAGTATAGAATACATTAATAAAAAAAAAGTAAAAATAACTGAGGCATGGAACATGTTTTATTTCTAGGTTAAACCTCCTGGTGTAAATTACTTTTTCTTATGGTCAAATAACATTCGTTTTTTGTGTTAGAAAATGTGCTGGTCACAAGTCAAGTCATGATCTTAGGGAGGTAATAAAACGGACGGATCACGGAATGATTCTTCAAAATTGGTATGACCAATTTATTGACCAATCATTTGCCTATGTTGATTTCTAAGTAGGCGGTCACAACAAGCACCCTAGACCCTATCCGATTTTCGGGACCCCGGTAAACCTGCTTACACTTAATACCATGGTTAGGTTCCCAACTGGTGGGCCGCGGACAGCTCGCTACTGGGCCGCGGATGCTGGCCGAAACTCAAGAAATAATATTAAAATAGTGCACAATAAGAACGGGGTGGGCCGCAAAATTGTTTTAAAAATATTATTGGGCTCCGAAGCTAAAAAGGTTGGGACCCTCTGTTCTAGATGGTACCAGGGCTAGCCTAGGGTCTAGAACTCCGTTGTGTTTGCACACTAAGAACCTTAATTGCCAAGTACTTACCTATGTAATATATACAGATGTTGCACAGTGGCATGGGCAGAGCCGGACTTGCTAGGCTCTATCCTGAACACATTAAACTTATGGCCTCTCTTCTCCGCGGTCAGAAGGAGCAGCCCTGTAGGGTCGAAACTGAGCGCTACGAGTGGGGTGGTGTGAGCCATGAAGTGAGCCACTATGGAGCCTTCCTTCTTACTCTCACCAGCTTTACACTGTAATAGAAATCATGTTAATTAGAATCAATAAGGCTGGTTAAGGTTTGCTGGTCTACCTGCCATTTGATCAAAATCTTCGACTAGACAGTGTAGTCAAGAGAGATTATAATTTAATAGTGAAAGTTAAAGTAATATCAATGAAACCATTGATATATATATGAAGGGGTTTTATATAAGAGTACACCTAATAATTGAAGGGGTTTTTCCCCAAGTTTGCTCGTTGAAACCATTGATATATTAATGAAGGGGTTTTATATAAGAGTACACCTAATAATTGAAGGGGTTTTTCCCGAAGTTTGCTCGTTGAAACCATTGACATAATATCACCTATGATTTTAAAAAAAAAGAATTTTACTATAAAAATAGTAATCATGGCCGATTTGGTAAAGTATTCGACTTGCATGCGGGTATCCTGATTTAATAATGGAAGAGTTGGTCATATTAGGCACAGCACTTTAGATGTTATGAAGTTCACTCATACTTCATGAGGAAAATGTAGTAACTATTTCGGCATGGATAGCAAAAATTTAGTAGCTATAGTATTATTGGCATTATGATTAAGGAATGTCACTTGGGCAAATGATGTTCTTGTTGTAGCAGTGACTTTTTCATATGTGGTCAGGTTGTATTGTTTATCTCTTACAGGTTCGGAAAGTCATAGAGTAATAATACACAATGTTGTCTTCTGGGCCATTTTAGCATTTTGAGGATTTTTTTTAAGGAGAGGTGGTAAAATCTGGGCCATTTTAGCATTTTGAGGATTTTTTTTAAG
This sequence comes from Bactericera cockerelli, assembly GCA_024516035.1. NCBI lineage: Eukaryota > Metazoa > Arthropoda > Insecta > Hemiptera > Triozidae > Bactericera > Bactericera cockerelli. The sequence goes on from CM044960.1 coordinate 13,073,918, forward strand.
GAGAGGTGGTAAAATCTGGTAAACACTGGATTTTACCCTAGTGAACAGTGTGAGTACTGAGATGCGGACAACAGTGCATCATCCTCACTAAAAACCACCTCTCCCCCTAAACATATGATCCCGGAACCATTCAAAACATTACATCGACTAACACAAATTAAGTATTGTTAGTTTGTCCTAGCTCATAGCAGTTTTCTGAATGATTTGATGTGATACAAACTATCTCCAGTAGTCATCATGGCTGAATGGAGTATCGCACTGGGCTTGAACGCACGGTAACCTGGGTTCAATCCCCAAAAGGTTAGGAATTTCCCTGCCTGTTCATTGAAATAATTTCACTTGCAAAAGGAAAAAAAATATTCAGAAAATGTCTGATTCCAAGGTAAATATACCAGTAAAAGCAACTTCCGCCATCAAAACCACGAAAAACGAGGTACAAGACCTTTAAGAGACTATTAATAGTTGCATAATCGGGAAAAAGCTGTTTTCTGATTGTGACATCATAAAATATACACCTAGTTGGATTTTTTAGTCTACACGTTCTTATGAAACTTTTTTTTCTTTTCTTTTTTTCATCGTGTTTTAGGCCTCACACCTCTGATAGTCTCTCTCTGATCCCTTTGAATTTTGTCAGGAATCGTTTCGTATATTCAAATTTCACAACAAAATGTCCAAATAGTTTAATACATGTATCAATCCTTTCACCTTCACGACAAAACACTTAAGGAAAGGAAAAGTAAGTATCTTCGGATGAAATATAAAGGCCTATTTTTCTTTTGGATTAAAAAAGAATTCCAGGTTCGATATTTCCAAATATTTCCATTTTATTCCAAGGTCAACATTCACCACATTCGTAAAAGAAAAATGCGTTTCGGTACTTTTAAAGATAAACAATGGACTTAACCTACAAAAGAACTGGAAGCAAGAATTTTCTACTTCCATTTTGGTTAACTTTGGAAGAGGAAATTTTTCCTCTTCCAAAAGAAAAATGACTTGCTTCCGGTTTTGTTCATTTTATTCCCGTTTGGTTAACTTTGGTTAGAATGAAAAATACGGCATAAGACTCACCTCAATATCAAGCACAGTCACAACGCCCGGGCAGAGTCCGTCGCCTGGTGCCTCCCCGCCCAGGCCTCCATGCCCCGCCCCCGTGAAGCTGTTAGCCACCGTGCCGCTCAGCTCCCTCAGGCCCTTGCCAAGGCTCTTGGCTGCCTGCAGCACGCTGGCTGTGTAGCTCACCGCCCCCTCGCCCTCGTAACCCCCGCGGGACCGAGACAGCGAGAGGAGCCGACGCTCGCCAAATGCTAGCCATCTGAGAGAAACAAATAAGTGCGTTAAGTGGCAGAGAATGCCTAGGGCATTAACTTCGCCCCGGATTACAAAACAATTGTAATAAAAATTAATATTGATCTTTACTTCTTTTTGTACATACTTCTAAGTTTTTTTTTTAAAAATTTATTGTTATTATTTGTTGTTGTTGATGATTGTTCTGTTAAAAAAAATGTAGGTAAATAAATAAAATAAATAACTTTTGATCATTAATATGCATTTTTCAATTATCTGCTTTAATGTACATATTTTTTATCTCGAATACAACATTTGTAATTAATGTTACAAACCTTTTGTAATGTAATATTAATTACAAGAAGAGAATGCCAAAGGCATTATCAACACCCTTGATCAAACTTTGTTTATCTTTCATTAATTATACCTTTTGACTGCACCTGTATATAAAAAAAATTGTAAATAAGGATTGATCAAAATTGTTGATTAATAATAATAACATTTATTCTATTCTATACAACTCTCAAATGATATCCAGATATACAAATGATATGATTAATATGTACATTATAAAATAGAATAAGTAGTGAACCAACAACATTAATTTATGTCATTTAATCTACAATCTAACCATCATACAGAACATACATCTATGTATAAAGTATGATATGTCGGAATTTTGCCTGCTCCATCAACCATGGTACAAGATGTCAAAAATGGATAGTAATCAAAACCCCTTGTTTTAAATTAAATAATGAACTATTCAATATGATCAAATTCAAAATCATAGAAAGGTATGGTATCTCAAAACGACGAATTTGACCTGTTAAATTAAACCCTATAAGTGACTTGACGATACCTAGACCCCAGAGAGACTGGATTGCACTTGATGCCCGGGCTGGGGTAGCAAGTGGTTATCGTGAACTTGTCATCCAGGGTGCAGGCGTCAAATATTGCTATCTTCTCCAAGAAGGTGACTATAATGCATTTCTTGTTGGCCAGGATCTCACACACCTCGTTCTTGAATTTGATATGCTTCACCTGGGGGAGCCACAGTGAATATTTTTTCATCAAAAGAATCTATATCTATAAAAGAAAGCTGTCTGTATGTATGTATGTATGTATGTGTGTGTGTATGTGTGTATGTATGTTCTTTATACAAATCAACACAATTTGACCGAGAAACCTGAAATTTTGAACATAGGTCCGGTTGGATCAGGGAATTCTTCTAGGCTAGGTTATATCTCCCTGAGGTTAAGCTACAATGAGTAAGGATAAAAATGGATGGGTGACGCAAAAAAAATTCACGTTTTTTGACATAAATGACATTTTTTCTCGAAATTTGTCGCGACGACCTATCAACTCAAAGCGAGAAAGTTTTAGGCAAGGGTTCGAGCTTTCAATTGACATATCGATCGCAAATTTCTGATGAGCCGTTCTTGAGCTACGCCGGTGTAAGGTAAAAAAATGGATGGGTAACATGTAAAATATTCACGTTTTTTGACCTAAATGACATTTTTTCTCGAAATTTGAAGTGACGACCTATCAACTCAGAGCGAGAAAGTTTTAGGCAAGGGTTTAGGCTTTCATTTGACATATTGATCGCGAAATTCTGATGAGCCATTCTTGAGCTACGCCGGGGAAGACCAGAAAATAGATGGGCGACAAAAAATATTCAGGTTTTTTTTCAAACCTAAATGACATTTTGTGTGTGTGTGTGTGTGTGTGTGGTGTGGTGTGTGTGGTGGGTGTGTGTGTGTGGTGTGTGTTTGTGTGTGTGTGGTGTGTGTTTGTGTGTGTGTGGTGTGTGTGTGTGTGTGTGGTGTGTGTGTGGTGTGTGTGTGTGTGTGTGGTGTGTGTGTGGTGTGTGTGTGGTGTGTGTTTGTGTGTGTGTGGTGTGTGTGTGTGCTTTGTGTGTGTGGTGTGGTGTGTTTGTGTGTGGTGTGTTTGTGTGTGGTGTGTGCGTGTGTGGTGTGTGTGTGGTGTGGTGTGGTGTGTGTGTGTGGTGTGTGTGTGTGTGTGTGTGTGGTGTGTGTGTGTGTGTGTGGGCGGGTGTGTGTGCGTGTGGGTTGTGTGTGTTTGATGGGCTGGCGAAGCGGCGGGTGTAACCCGCTAGTAATAAATATTTTACATTCAACGAGATAAATTCATGCTTTCTTTGGACTGAATTTATATTCTTTGAAACAATCTATTCTCAGACAAATTGATTGACTGATTCATTGTTTATATTGTTCAATTTTTTTGTTATATCACAGTTACTTACAAAAACTTGACTTACTTCAATGTCCGTGAAAACTATAACCACTAAAATCCAGGTTACGACCAATGCTTCAATGATAGGTCGGTTTCATATTACTTTACTTTCTGTGTCCACCTGTGGGCGTCATGGTGGTGGAAGGATTGGTAATGGGTGCTAAACCCCTTGGATCCTTTACAAAGTGTTTAAAATTCATTTTGCAATGAAAATAGGTTCCAAATTTTTGGATCGAAAAAGTCAGGATGCTTTGAAATTTGATGTTTTAATGTGAAGTAAGCTTTATAGTTAAATAAACGGAGTGATCTTTTTTCCTTACTTTTTTTCAATTTCGCTTTCAACAGCATGATCATATCACGACGGGGGTTCTCACAAACCAGCTACTCAAAATAACCTCACCCAGCCTGAGTGGGACCGGGATTTTTTTTTTTTTTTTTAAGTTTCCATGTATTTATATTTCACAATAACATCTTCAACAAACAATGAGGGTATACCCACCTTCAAAAGATAAAAAATCTTGTGCTGAAGGTGGGGAACAAGTGTTCGAGTTTGAATAGTCACCCATCCAAGTCTTAGCACCCCAGGACGTTGCTTAATTTTATTGACTGACTGAGAACGGGTGTATTCATGTGCCATCGACGCTGGCTATCCGGGTGATCTAATATATGAGGCCTATTTTTCTTTTGGATTAAATAAAAATTCCAGGTTCGATATTTCCAAATATTTCCATTTTATTCCAAGGTCAACTTCACCACATTCGTAAAAGAAAAATGCGTTTCGGTACTTTTAAAGATAAACAATGGATTTCTGCTTTCATTTTGGTTAACTTTGGAAGAGGAAATATTTTCTCTTCCAAAAGAAAAATGACTTGCTTCCAGTTTGGTTCATTTTATTCCCGTTTGGTTAACTTTGATTAGAAAGAAAAATACTATTTTTTTTGTGTTTCTGTGCTTGTTAATTGTTATGTGTTTATAAAAAAATAAATGATGAAAAGTTATTAAAAAAAAAAAATATGGCTATGCTCACCTGCTCGCCAGTAGAAAGAGACAGGAAGGTGACATTGTGGAAGGGTGGGGAGGGGCCGCCATTGTCACACAGAGCCACCAGGGGCCGCTTCAGGAGGTACATGTCACGGCCAGAGCTCTGGGACAGGGGCGGCGAGGGAGAGGGCAGGAACTGTAAGGCTTTGACTATTCCCTGGTGCCAAGACAGAACCTCCTTGGCTTCCCCACTAGAGTTGATACTCCATGCCTGGGGGAGAGATGAGTGTGAATGAAGGGTTTCTAAACCATATAAACAATTTTTTCATAGAAATACTAAGAATATTTAGATGTCTAATGTGGATTTTTTTTTTTTTTAAACAAATTTTTATAGATGTATTTTATCACAAGGTTTATAACATAATGTGGAATTAATTTGAAGAAATTGAAATATGACAAAACAGATGTCTAACTAAAGGCTAAGATAAGATGATAAAAAGAATGATTGGCCATCTATAAATATAATTGCTTAAGAGAAAATGCAGGGGATATACATAGCCGAGTTCACTCCTTATTTATAGTGTTGTGTGTTGCAAAACACCTAAAAGAGAAATGGGTATATGAAAACAAAAGTTTTTTATGTAGTATTCAAGCCAGTCTTTTATCACTTTCATTTTACCCAAAACTATGGCCAAAAAATGTCTAGATAAAATTAAATCAGATTTAAGTATCTCAGTAAGGTTCACAGGACCACTAGTAATTACAATTAATACACCTCCATGGCAATCTTATAGGTAGAACAAATACCTGGACACCAGTGCTGTAGGCAAGGACAAGAATAAGAGGGGCAGAGTCCACATCAGGGCCAGGCTCACAGGGGACAAACTTGGCCCACAGGATCTTGTCTCCCATCTTGGTCTCTGCTGGAAGGACATTGACATATGCCTGAGGGGACATAGAAAGGTAATTATATTAGATTTTAGAAGATTTTTTTTTAAATAAAGGCACGTTGCAGAAGAAGCCTCACATAACTATTATTCTATACATTGCATTAAGTAATAGTTTGTGCTACCAAAATAGCACATAATAATTTTTAATGTCTATAACTTTGATCTTGAGACTTTGAGAATGAGTGTTGTAAGTGTATAATTGTTTAATAATATAATACAACTTAAAGTACAAAATACTGAGATTAACAAACTTGGTCTAGAATAATAAATATCTACCTATCAACACTTAGCTTTCTGTCTAACCTTGATGATGGTGTAAGCGTATGGCAATGTATCAACATTTAGAGAAACTGTTACCTTCTCTACATATTGCTTTCAGACAGTTCAGCCAAGTCAGCAAGTTGCCACAGTGTCTTTGGTTTGTTTTTGATAATTATATTCAATTTTATTTTATTGTAATATGATTTTACAAAGGTTTTTTTTTTTAATATAGCAAGAACCAAGCATGAGTGCAAAGGATTAGAAGAGATCATGAAAAAAAAACTGAAGATATAAACACCTAAATTCTTCACATTTGAATATAAAAATCTTGGGAATCTTATATCTTGCTCAAAAAAACATTATCCCTGATTTAGCCTTTATTATCTGATTTTTTTTAAACTCAAATTTCAATCTGTGTAAAACACATTCTTGTAAAAAAAAGGGATCCCCACCACACCTTAGTTTTTGTTTACTTAGTGCATAATTAATATTAAATAAGTCAGAGATAATAACATCAGTTAACTTTTTTTAGGTATACTAGGTAACTAGGTACAAGCAATATTAAACATGTTGATGATATTGACCATTATGATAGTAAATTGATTGATGATATTGACCATTATGATAGTAAATTGATTGTTGATATTTACCATTATGAAAGTAAATTGATTGAGTTACAAATAGGTCAGCTTTGTACATAGGATGAGCTGCATGGTGCATAATGCTCTATAGACCTTCTTTGACTGATAAAAAATCTCCTTGAAGAATCATAGTTATATGATAAAAAGAACAAGCTAAAGCTTGTTCCTTACCATTGTGATAAAAAGAAGTGGACTCAAAGAGAGTAGACATATTTTTTACCTCCTGAATGAATCCAGTGACACTGTCAATGAGTGAGAGATCCCCCACAGGCTGTGGCAGTACAACATGTCCATCTGCATGACTCTGTAGGATATTGTATGAGGCATCAGCAGACATTATCTGGGAAAGAGAAAGGTTAGTAAATTCAAAGGCAATTAATTGTATGCAATAAGTGTAAGAAAAATTAACTACATTCATTTTATTTAATATTATCTGACTAGTTGTAAGGTTTTAGTGGAAACTCTACAATTAACACTGCAATCTAATGAGATCTCTTGTGACCAGTTGATTCTATTTAGTTTTAATGTCCTGAATTGCATTATTCAGGATGGAGTTATACACTCCATATGATGGGAATTGTACCAGCTACCCTCAGTGACCTCACCCAGCCAAGTCTGGACTGAAAATGCCAAAATGAACTAATAAGAAGAGAAAAAGTAAATTGGTAGGTATAATGCTCATTATTTCTATATCCAAGATTTGCTGATAAAAAATATTGGTTGAAAATAGTTTACAGAATTGTTACCAGTTATGAAGAGATTGGATTAACCATTACACTTATGATATAATTGTTTCAACATCTGTCACCCAAGATGTGTCAAAAACATGACTTGGGCTGAATGCCAACTAATTTTGATTTCATCACACAGCAAAATAATGATGAATTATCCATCACACAATAGCAGTGATAGCAACGAGGTTGCATCATTGCATTTTTGTATTACCTATACCTTCAGAGGACACCAATACACTGTTATTACTTTGAGGCTAGAATTAAAAGAAAATCAAAAACTGACACTTACTAAGCATGAGTCTTAATCTCTATGTGAAATACAATTATTTGGTCTTTCAAATTTAATGTTTTGATTTTCATGATTTCATTCAGCATATCTGCTGGACAAACCTTGGCCTAGTGGTAGCATGCTTGGCTTGCACTCCAGGTGACCCAGGTTCAAATTCCGGTGGGGTTGGATTTTTTCGGATCTGTACTTTGGATGTAGGAGCCAACCCTAGCTTTGTGAGGACAATTGGGGTAGTTGTAGAGTAGGCAATGACCAGTGGTTGCATTACAAGATTGATATTAGAATATGATGGTTGGTTGGAGAAATAATGCATAAGCATTAGTTCTCATAATGTTGATGCTACCCACTAAAAATTGTGACACAATAACACAAATAACTAGCTTTTTTATCTAGCTGCTGGACAAAACAATATGACAGAGTTTATAACAGTGAAAAAGAACCAAAATCTACAAGTGTGATTTTAAGTTTTCTATGTTTGGTAAATGTCTAATTTAGACAGCAAGCTTGATACAGCAATTTTTGTCCGTGATGAGGTATATCATATTTGTGTTAATCCCTAAACGTTCTGAGAAACAAGAAAATAATTAAAAATATATTTTCATGTATTTTTTTACATTTGTGCAGCTAAATAAGTCTCCGGAACACATAAGAAATATACTTCATCTTGTCCAAAAACTGCAGTAGAAAGTTTGCCATTTAAACTAGACATTCACCCTTGTTTTGACAGCATTAATTTATGGAGGATGAAGCTATTGACTGTTTGCTGAAAGGAAAGTTGATCTTATACCTAGTAAAAACCAAATTGTTGTCAAGTGCTCCAGAATGGACATCAAGGTCCTCAAGACAGCTATACAAAGATTTTCCATCTGCATTAGAGATTGAAGCATTTAAGAATTTTATGACTAGAAGAATGATAAAGTTTCAAACTTGACAAATAATTGGATGGATCAGTTATCATGAACAGAGTAAACCTGAATTAAAGTTGATAGTATTTAACACAACTTACCGTTTTAAAATGAATCATTAGATTAATGGGTGGAGGACTGTCTAGCCTTCCATTGGTCTTGGACTAATTTTTTTATTAGAAAGGGTTTGTTGGACTACCCATCAAAGTAAAAACTGTACTGCCTTGAAACAAAAAGCTACACCAAGTTCTTTGAACAAGAGGCTGGTGTTATCAGAACTTGCTAGATAAGTCAATTCTTTTGTTTCGAGAGACTGCATCGTAACACTGTCGTCCTAATGATTGAGAAAGTGTTTCTGTTAATTAAACCCTAGGTGGTTTAAATTAGAAATTAATACACAACACCACAAAACACTAACCTTGGAAGGTAGAGTTGTAGATTGGAGAAAGAAACTGTCAAAAGAGGATTTTTACAACAAAATAGAAAAACTATGCTACAGACATGGCAAATATGTTTAAATGAACTTCAAATTACTAAACTATGTACATACTAAAGATATTTACACAATTAACTTAGAATTTATCATTTCAAAGTAAAACGACAAAACTTTTTATCTATTAGAATCTATTGTTTTTTCGTTTTTTGTTTGTAAAAATATTATAAATAAAATAATTTTTGCAAACAATACTGAACAGATGATTCTCCAGCTGTTATTCCAGGTGATAAAATCAGCTGATAAAAGACGTTGGATTTTTTTACGACGCAGTATTTTCAAGATTCACTTAATGCGCCTTCAAAATAAATCAGACTACTTCATGCTCTGTATTTTTTTCTTGAAGGCGTAAAATTGTTCTGATATCAGTCGGTAGTCAGTACAGCTGATGTTAGGTAGGTATTTCTTTCGCATAATTTGACTAACTTACAAAATACAGGATATAGGTAGAGTTTTACCACAGAAGAACCAGCCTAGTCTAAAAAATGACGGTCTCTCTCAAAAACCCAATGTAGTAGCGCAGCGGTTCGATTCCTTCCCGCACCAATATTTCAAAAATTTAGTTGCCTTTCTCTTATCCTTTTTTATCTCCAGCTAAATTTGAAGTCTACCTTCCCTTACTTATAAAAAAGATGTTGGATGACAAGTGTTGCTACAACCTATCGTTATAGGAAATCGTGGAAAGGCTCAAAAAGCGTAGTGTACTCGACTACTCGGTACTTCCTCATCAAGCTCCTGTACTTACCTGTATTTTTTGTGTCACGGGATTCTTTTAGCAGCTGAGTCAATTTGTAGTGCTTGCTGATCGTATGATAGGACACAGACAACATAGGAACATGCTGTGAAGACCACCAAACAGGAGGCTCTTCAGAGAATCTGCCCATATGATTCATCCACAGAGTTGATGGCACGTTGAATACACCAGTTCTCGTTCTGTCACTGAAGTTAAGTAACGTCCAGCAAGGTTAGGACATGAATAAGTAACCATTCAAATTCAAACTCTTGTGATGCTGGCTATTCCCGACCCCACTCAGGCTGGGTGAGTTGAATTTGAGTATCTGATTTGTGAGTTTCCAGCGAATGGAGGGTAAAACCGTAGTCAATTTAGGCATACATTTGAAAGCGACGCTAAACATTTGCCCCCAAAATAATAATAAAATATTCATCCGTGCAACTTACATATTTTGCATAATTATACGTAAGTATTGTAGCCAGCGTCGATGGCGCGTTAACATAATGGTTCTCGTAGGATCACCGAAGTTAAGTAACGAGGTGAATATTTCGTGATGCTGGCTACTCTTGGCATAACCCAGGCTAATGTGGGTAGCAGGTATAAAGTTTCAAGAAACCCCCGAAAAAAGTATGCAATATTATTAGTACATCCCGCCCTCACCTCCCCCAACAAAATCTTCTGGCACGGACCTCGGAATCTTCTGACTATGTTTATTGGGTTCGCGAACTACTAGTTCACACCCTTTATGTAGGGACAATAGCTAATTATTCCATGAATATTAACTCATTTCAACCTGGAAGAGAAAGTAAGAAAAAAAATTGAAAAGTATAACTCTTTGTAATTCAAGAATAATTGATTTTCACAGTATTTTTTTATTTTATCTCGAAATTCTTGTGCAAAATATTTCATATAAAAAACAGTTTTAAAAAAAGAAGCAGATAGATAGAGATATAAATTATTTTTTAAAATATAATTTGGCTTGAAATTTGACACGCCTCACTAGGCAATAATTGAATAATTAACTAACAAATAGGTAGATAGGTGGCTAAGAAACACATTTAGTTGAAATATAAAGTACATTTTTTATTATTAAATAATGATATTTATTTTACAATAGGAATATTTTTATACAATCTATGAACACTGTTTATTTAACAAAATTGTTGGAGTTAATAAATAAAAACATAGTGAAATTGTAAAATGATGAAATCTGCTGAAATCATTAATAGAATCACTTGCATAACTACATACTAAGTACGTACATATGTATGTATAAAAATACATAATAAAATAGGAGTATTAATTCTATCCTAGTTGACTGAAAACATCTCTTCTGAGTTTCGTCTATGAACTTCTAGGTTCGACTCCTGACACGGAGAAATATTTCTTACAAAACCTTTCATACCTGATCTATTTTACATATATCCTGTGTTTTCCCTCTTTAATAATAAAAAAAAACCAGCGGTTGAAATGAAATGAAAAAGGAGAAAATAAATTTGAGTGCCTACTGACTTACTTTATTAACTTTTATCTTCATAGAATTGGTATTTGATACCAGAAACTATGTACAAGGCAACTGATACAATTTATTCTGCGTCACTGCATTCTTGTGGTTTGTAAGTAAAAGAAAAAAAAAAAAAAAAAAAAAAAAAACATATTGAAACACAAAAGCTCATTGGACAGGATACTATTTCCAAGTATAAAAAACCCAATAATTATGTTAAGTGATCACCTACATGTAATAGGTGTACCACTAGGTGTACCACTTTGTTATAAGGTCAATGCTTCAACAGTTCTACTTCATTAAGTGGTTGATGGTTACATCTCAAGAAAGAGTCCTACCTACTAAAATTGTGAAATAGGGTAATATTTTATTTTATTTATTTATGTCATAAAGTACCAGAACTTTTATGGCATAATAAACAAAATAAAATAACTGTGTTTCTTTGTGTTGTTATTTCACAATTTTAGGAGGTAGGATTCTTCCTTTTCCTTAAATATCCCAATTTCTTATTTTTGTGCATAATTCCACCATTGATGGCTGCTCACTTTAGAACAGTTATTCATTTTTCCTCACGAGATATTAGTGGACCCCAAATCAGAAGAAATCCTGGCATACTGGGGATCGAACCCAGGTGAACAAAAAATAAACACCCACAAGTCTAGAAGAGCTTTTCAAGCGTTCGTTTTCAAATTTTTGAATTTGAAAAACTTGCGCACGTATCACAAGGCCGTCTCCAGGGTGGGGGCACTTTTCGGCATTTTGTCTTCGGTGGAAGCGGGGGGTGTCCTGGGCGCAGAAGCGAACGCCTTCACCTGCTCGCTGACCAGAGCACTGGACCGCGGCATGGAGCTGTCCGAGCCAGAGTCAAGGCTGGAGCTACGGGACGCGTTGTTCACTTTGGCCAGCGCTGGTTTCACTTCAAGATTGTTGAAGTCCAGGCGTGTGCGCACTGTGGACACACTGGCGCTACTGTCGCTACTAGCCTCGTCTAGTTCGCTACTGTGATGTAGACTGGAACTGAGAGAGCTGTTAGACCGGGACACCAGCTTCTTGCGCGGGGTGGGAGTTCTTTCCTTGAGACGCTCCCCCGCGGAGGGGACTTTGGCGTTGAGGCGCTCAGCAGCCGAAACCTTGCTGCCTGTAGAGCCGGACCAGCCCACCTTGTTGAGGAGATACTTGAACTCCAGACGCGACGTTTGTTTGATCTTGTCCGGCAGCTTCGCCATCTCTTGCATCTTGTTTCGTCCGTAGCTCACGGACTTGGACTGGACGCTGTTGCGGATGAAGCGAGACAGAGAGTGCTGCGTGTTGTTGATGAGGTCTGGCTCCGAGGACTGCGTCTGCTCGGGATGATTCGTCACGTCAGGGGAGGAGGTGTTGCCGGAGGAGCCCAAAGATTTCGAGTTGGACTCTATGACACCTTCACTCTGGGAGTGAGAGAGGTGAGGACTAGAGGACTTGCGGAGGGTGGTGACAGGTTGCCTTCTGAAGTTATCACTGCTGACAGAGGAGACGAGCGGTTTCCTTGTGGGAGACTGATAGGGAGGGGGACCTTTGTACAGGGGGGACTGCGGCCTCTGGACGGAGCTGCCGTTGACTTTTCTCACGGGTGAGAGGGGTCGTGAGGTGCCATACAGCCTCTCCGAGGCTTCTATAGGGGAGGTGGGGCGACTGTGGCCATTAGGAAAGAGTCGCTCTGTTGCGGAGGGAGACATGGGGCGAGAGGAGGGGGAGAGAGGTCGGGCGCCGCCCGGGAACAGCCTGTCTGCGGCAGAGGGGGACAGAGGACGCTGATCACTACTTACAGCTCTCATCCCGTCCAGTCGTCGTGTGGGGGAGGTTGGACCAGATGGAAACAGTCGCTCAGAGACGCTAGGAGATGTTGCTCTCTGGTCAGGGGATATGGTCTTTTGAACAGGAGTCCTTCTTAGAGAGGCATAAGGGTTTACAGGGATTTTGGCAGGAGACGCGGTCTTTTCAGCGTTTATTGGGCTTTGGTTGTTGCTTCCTCGGGACCCATTCGATAATTGGCTTGCGCTGGACGCATCTTTTCTCAGAGTGGGATACTTGTTCTGTAAGTAGCTCAAGTGGCGGTCCAAATTGGACTGAGAGTTTGTTTGCACGGGTGTGTAAGACTTGGACAGCTCAGTGATGCGGATATTGGACAGCATGTTGCGTACATTCTCTGTGTAGGGAACATTGGTGTAGGAGGCCGCGATGTTGTTCATGCGAGGGGGATATTCCACATCGGGGGGATTGGCAAAGGATTCAGGAGGAGATACGATGGGGGACAGGTTGGCACTCATATCCATGCCGTTGTGATGTTTGGTGGGTGTGGAAGATTGTTGAGTGGGGGTGGAGGATAGCCGGCCAACAGATGGTTTTGTGGGAGTCGACGATTGTTGAGTAGGGTTGAAAGATGGTTTGGTTGGGGTGGAGGCTTGTACAGGGGAGTCAGGGTTAGAGAGGCGGGACAGTGCACCCAGCCTGCTTGAGCCGTTCTCGTCGCAAATATCTGTGGAAAGAAGAAGAAAAGGATTGGCACTTTTTTGAAAATTTAACAACATTAATACTTATAAGATAAATAAATGGAAAATTTGGGCAATATATTTTTTTTTGTCCCTTTCAGTCTCTAACACAAAATATAGACATAATTATGTTTCTATATATTTTCTATTCATTTTCATTTTTATTGTATAATTGTTTCCATTTTTTTCACTGTTAAAACAATAATTTGTATTGTACATGTGTCCAATAAAGTGTTGAATAATAATAATAATTGAAAAGATGTTTAATTTTCAATCTATAAATATAAATATTTCTATTAATGATGCGTTCTTAAACCATGCTTTTAACATGACAAAGTATGTACAACTCACAAGAGTTTAGATAGGAACTATTTACAAATCAAAAGGACAATTTCAAAGTCAAATCTTGATGGTTTATCAAAAACTACAAAACAGTATGCACAATCTAACCGAAATAAAATTTAAAAAGTCAATCTGAATGGAAAATATTACAGATCAAAACTTAAAATTAAGACAGCATGCAAAAGAATTAAAGATCTACTCACCTCTGTTAATGTAAATTAATAATTTATTTTTTTAAAAGGAAGGTTATATATATTTATTTTTTTTACTGAAAGTCATTATTCATGAAAAATCCAGAAAATATATGTATATTAGTAGTAGTAGAGTAAAAAGGTGAACACCATACAAGAAAAATAAACTATTGTACAGAATTTAAAACAAAAAATTAATGGGAAAATAAATTAACCTTTATTGTTGAGAAATTTCAAATGCTAATGGTGCAAGAAAAGAAACTGGAAAATTCATAAATCAATTTAGAAAACAATCAAGCAGTAAATTTTTAAACGGCGTTTTATCTTTGACAGAAATAGAATCGTGTGTAAGCAAAAACGTTGATGCATTAAAATTAAAAAGTGCTAAAACCGTGATACTAAATTTAAACTTCTAAATGTGCTAAAACCGTGAAACAAAATTCTAAAACATGAGCTGCTTAAACCACGATACAAATATTGGAATTACAAGACTTGTAGAGGTGCTAAAAACTTGGAATTATCCTAATGCTTGCAAGGCAACAGGCAACAAACTGATTTAGAAGCAATCAACGCAGGCTAACCACTCACACCAGTGCTGTAGCATAGCTGAGATTATTTCTTTTTCAAGATTAATTTCAGCTGGTTTCAGATACGAACTGCTTTCTTTGTCAAGGGGAATAAATATATGTACAATGTATTCTTTTCAATTCTATTCTAAACATTTTTATTAGAAAGCCAAGTAGGTATGTATACAAGAAAATCTGTCTTGAATAGGTTCATCTGGAAAAGCAACTAATTTCACTTCGATTTTCTTACCACTTGACCAGTTAACACTTTCAGCGCCAGGTGATACATGGAAGTATCACCTGGCTCTGCGCTAGTATGAACATGGTGATACTTCATAGTATCACCCACAGTCTTCTATAAGACGCTGGTGATACTTGTGAGTAACACTTTCTATATGTTTAACATGAGGAATGTGTTGCTCTGGCCTAGCAGTATCCAAGAACATGTCAATTTTTTGTCAAAATCTCTTCCCCAGGCCAGTGATACTTTGAAGTATCACCACATCAAAATCACGCCTGGCCTATGAATGAAAATAGTCGAAAATACAGTTGGCGGTGAAAGTGTTAAGCATGATTTTTCCAATGACTTTACAGCAATACTATCTTAAGTAAGATTCAGGCCCAACATTATTTTTCTTAATTTTGATAATCGCAATGATAGTATCATAAGAATCTCATGAAAATTGAAATCACACTTTTTTTTTAAGCTTTATTAGGAGGACAAAGTACAATGGTAACAGTATAAAATTAAGAAAAGAAAAGAAAAAAAAAAAAAAACAAACAAATGACAAAATAAATAAGTAAAAAAGAAAATAACAATAATGTCCTACCTAAAGGGCGGGGTTATTGCCTGTGGCAATCTCTTCCACCCAACACTAGGGATCGAACCCGGGGCATCGATTCATGACCACGCCACTAACATCGAGTGCGTTTGGTTCACGTACAATGCAATCACACCCACGTTCTACTCAACTTACAAGACGTATGTACCTTTATACATACGTGTATGTATGTGTACCACAGAGCTAATACATAGATGGGTGAATAAATTTGTACTATACTTTAGGTTATATGTATGTATATTTGTATATGGTTGAGTGTTACAACTGTTCCATGCAAATTTAATGCAGTTGTATATGTAACGATGTTTTATCGATTTTCTTAAATCCTTTAAAAATATTTTCTATCGCAAAAAAACATGTTTCAATAAACACATCTTAAAATATGTTTCAATAATACTCCAATATGTTCAAATAATAATTTAATAATGCTTGAAAATAATTCACGCAAAATGATTGTGACAAAATATAGGTCTGGACACATCCATTACAATAATGGGCCACAATTTGTAGGATTTTTCGTACATTTTATTTTTCTTGAACATCTTTGTAATCCCGACTTCACTGACCACCAAATGATGCCTTCTCTTTTGGCATGAAACAGAAAAAAAAAACAGTAAAATGTGATACCATCCTAATCAGATTTGACAGTAAAAGAATATGCACTCGTGCCAAAGTTTCAAGTGTCAATCTTTCATGAGGAGTGATTTCTTTGTGGTTGTTTTTTTCTCTCTTTATTTTATGTGTCATTGTACGTTCGTCCCTCATAATAAGATGTGAACAGTTTTAAGTTCAGTGTATCTATTTTCTGAAAATATTTTTTTTTTACATCATAAAAATAACAATGTTGGAAATTTTGACGTCCAATTATGATCAGTAACTGGTCACGATTCCTTTGTTCCAATGTGACTCAATAATCTCAATATGGTTATAACGGATGCCAGAATAGTATGCTTTATCCTTACCGTCTTACAGAACTTATAGTTCCTTACACGGCTTACTGGAACCTTGTTAAAAAAATAACCATTAGAAACCCTGTTTCCTTGGCTACTTATATCTACCAAGCGGGCGTGACCATTCCTAGGTCTTGTGGGTCATATATTATGACTAATTACCACGTTTTTAATGCTTTTTAAACGTGTCTGAAGAAAAGTTCCTTCTAAGTTTATGTAGATGTAATAAACCACGTATTTGTATTGTAGTGAGTTCAGTTAGTTGTTTACTGCGGAAGTCAGGAGAGTCGTATGGAAAATTCATTGAAATAACTTTCAGATATAAGTGCGCTATAGACACTTTTTTACCTAAAGCTTCTTGCAGAAATAGCCAGGGCTTCCAGAGTGGATGTTCAATATCGGATGTTGTCCAAATGGTAATTGTAATCCTGGTTTAGTGCTGTCAAGGCTTGAAAAAAATCATATTTGTGTAAATCACTTTCGTGATATCACAATTAATCAAATTCGCTCGACTAAATCTACTCTGAAACCGGGACTTGAACGACCTACCTTCAGGTTACAAGTCCGCCGCCTAATCGATCAAGCTACACAGCACTTGATCTATTCTTATACCACTGAACTCATGAGAAAATAACTTCTTTGGAAGGCTAGCCAGAGTACCCAGATAACCCAGAATTAATATTAATGCCGCAGTTATTTTATTGTATAAGTGAATAGGAACTCAGTCAAATTACATTGGGTAATAGTAGTAGTAGTCACTGTGGCAGAGTGAGTTAGCGCGCTATGCATTGCACACATGGTGACCTGGGTTCGATTCCCAGCGGGGGAGGATTTTTTCTGCTCTGTACTTGGATGTTCGGGGTCCACTCATACCTCGTGAGGAAAAATGAGTAGCTGCTTTGATGTGAAGCAGCGACCAGTGGTAGAATCATAGGCAAAAATAATAATACAAGATATTGTAAATTAAAGTGGTAAAGTCCTATGATTCTGCGCTACCCACTAAAATTGTGACATAATAACACAAAGAAAAAGCATTATTTAGGGTAATAGTAGTACATTCTTTTATAATTTCGTAAAATACCTAAATTTATTTTTCAGAAGAGAATCAGGTAATGCCTGCGTGTTACACGCAGAGACTTCTGAATCATTTCTTTTGTGCCATGATTGATCATGTAAATTGTTAAACAACCGACCACCGTGATCGAGAAGCATATTGCTTCTTGAGGGTTTGTGAGTTCGAGTTCCTGCCTCGACGAATTTTAAATATGGTAATGAAACTAGCGGATAAAAGCTCTGATTATTTTTTATCGAAACCTTCAAATTTTCTTTTAGAAAGATGAAATTTTCCTAAAAGAAATGAGAAGAACGTTTTTCAAATCGAACACTTTAACAAGGAATTTCTCTTGAGAATTTCTCAAGGATTTTTTTTTACGCCAGTCAGTAGGTTGGGGTTCAAGTTCAAGTCTGTTTCTTCCTTAAGATATTAATGACGAACATGGTGTGTTTAAGTAGAAAGAAAATAATATTACAAAGAAAGAAGTAAATATTGTAGTACTACAATAGTTTAGAGGGTTTTAAGAGGGTTATCATTTTATTGGTTAGGTATTAAAATAAAATGCATCATGCCAGTATGTACAAATAATAACAATATTACAATCAATCACACTAACATAATTGGGCTAATGAAATTACAAAAAAATCTTATTACAATACTAATCAGACTTTACAATTACTGGTAAAATGAACATTACCTACTACAAGTCATTAATTAAATATTTAATATTCCTTGAAGCTGCTCGAGTGATATAAAAAATGCATTTGTTTGCAAACAGTGGGTTATTGGGGTACAGGTTCAAAATTCATAGGTCCCATGGAATTTTCAAGTTTTATTTATTTTAATCATTACATTTTAGACATTTATCATTTGGAATTTTTACTCGGGTTGCAATCTAGACACGATCAAATTTTTTGTTGTTGCTTTTTTAAAGCGCTCTTTGCAATGGACTGAATAGTAAATAACCTAAGATTAACCAGTCATTTCCTATAACTCGTCTATTTAGGACTTTAAATTTTCATCATAAATATGTTTTACAGACCACAAGTCTTAATTATGTTCTTAAATTTCAAATTAAAAAAAAACTCTGATCTGTTTTGGTCTGCGCACAGAGGTGATATAAACCTACTAGTCCATAGTAACAGTTAGGCAGCGCTAAGTTACTCTATCTGCTCATATATGAATGTATATTTCATGAATTTCAATAGGTTCACCAGCAGGATTTTCACTTTCCTTGGCTGAACCTGAACAAGCAACAGACTTTCAATAGACCTCCGGGTAAGCCATGTTCAATAAATGACCTAATTACCTGAATAATACCTTTAGTTGATACCTCTACTATACAATTATACCAAAATAATTTTAAACCAACATGACTGTATTGTTCTGAAAATTCTGAAAAATTATGTAGGAATGCATGACGAATTTTGTTAATAAATTTTGAATTAATAATAATCTAAGTAAAAATTTTCAATGGCGCATGGTCAGACTGTAGGGAAAATAACATAAAACTTTGCAAAAAATGATATTTTCGCTAGGTTACACAGTAAACACATGATCAAGTGGACGCTAAAAATCTCATTAGGTTCTTTAAAGATTGAAATAGACCAAGCAATCGGAGCAGTATACAAAATGCTTCAGTTCATGTGGAAAATTTGAGAATATCAAGAGAAAAATCAATATGCTATATATATTTCTCGAGGCAGTATACAAGTTATTGTTTTCAATTCAATACCATTCTGTCTATAACATTTAGTAATCATAAGGCAGCAACGTAACTATCACAAATTGTACTCGCACTTGATAATTCAAAGATGAGGATTATCGAAGAGACACAAGCAATGAACAAAATACATACAATGCAGATCATAATAAATAATTATAGTACATATATCATAAATAATATCAACACAATAATAATCATAAAGTAAGATAAAGAATTTAAAACGTTCAATTGATTTTTTTCCTTCACAGTCACTACTCTCTTTTACAATGATCAATTCCATCTTCATACCCCAACAACGACTCTCCACTCCTCAATGATACTATGATAGTACATCAACATACTACGTATATGAAATATTAATACAAACAGTAGGTACACAAAATATACTGTCAATAGAAATTACCATTAGTAAATAGTAAAGAGATTTCTCAGTACCCTGTAGGTATTATTGTAAACCAATACGAGAATACCAATCAGAGCAGATAGCAGATCAGCAAGATTATTAGCAGTTTTGGATTACACATAGGTCTGATTTCATTGATCTTTAGCAAATGTGCAATTTGCTATATTAACATAAACTAACATACCATGCTATTTTATTGCTAAAGGAATCTTTTTTAGAACTGATAGCCAAACTGGTAAAATTGAAAATATACATATTTCCTTCATTAAATGTATAAATACTAAAAAATAAAGTAAAAAACCACAACTCCAACGGAAATCAAGTTCTGGCCGTTGTAAACTGCTCCAAGAAACAGATGCATTATCAATGTTCATATTTCTAATACATAGAAAATCGGCAAAGTGCTAAGTCGGTCGTGCGGTATTTAATTTAGACTTATCAGTCTAAATTGCTATCAATACTCGAATTTCGACGAAGAAAATATCCCATAAAAATAAATGCTATAAATAAACATCAAATTTCAGAACTATGCAAACAAATATCAGATATTTGCACACCATCGGATCCAATATCAAAGACCATCATGTTAACACTGTACCATTTATCAGGATCATACTGAATAACCAATATGCCACAGTGCCATTTCTTTGCAATTTGATCCTGCATAGCGAATAAAACTTTGTTATTAATATGTGAAGGTCAGAGCCGAGATACTGTGAGCTACTCGATATCATGCGGTCAAGGTGAGAGATCAGGAGTTCAATGGTTCGTATTCCTCTGAGGATTAGATGGATCGAGCTAATGTCTGAGTCACAGTCCTATGTATATGTTGAATGGTAAAGGTACCTACCTACCTACTACAGTATTTCTATAATTTTTACAATTATAGGGGACTATTACTACCATAGTTTTTTATATACATCCATGTAGATGTGATACGTGAACAATTTACGTTGGATGTAGAAGAGAGAACCTATGGGAATCAAATAACAATCAGACAAATATTCTCGGTTGGATTAAATTACAAAAAATATTTCAAAACCAGAATGGTTTCAACCAGACGAAGTTAATCGACGGCTTTTTGTATAGGTTAGATGGTACATTTGGTCTGACGTGATAACTCTTAAATGAAAGCTTTTTTTGTAAACTACTGAACCTTTGGATGACGAACTGGTCAAACATGCATCATAGTGGCATTTACTGAATCAGAGATCAGCTGGATTTAGCTGGTCTACGAATGATACTTGGTGCTTGGTGTTCTCAATGATACTAACGCAAATCATAACAATACTTTAAAATTTCACTTGAAGGAAATTTGAAATCTCCTGAGGCACATATTACTGAATACATTTCTACAAGTCCAGCTATTGAGTACTCCCACACATACATGAGAGTTGGGTAAGCCCCTATTTCCTATTATAGCATCTATAAAAGTACCTATACTCTATAGAATTCGCTAACAATGGTTGTCACAATAAGAGCACTACATACATCTCTATAATTAGAACAAAGCCCCTACAGTCAGCTAATTGATATCAGAGTGCAAAACCTTGTCATAGGAAGCAGACACGAGTCTGAGAGGTCCAATGCAAAAATACCAGTCAATCCTATGGCAGAAATACCAGACAAATTGTTCATGCAAAGTTTAAAGCTTAATTGTTTTGAGTGGGAACAACAGGAGTGAGTTATTGGATCAGTAGTTTTCAATATGTTGTACCAAAATGGGGACTAAAGGGATGCACAACCCCGCACCGGGGATAATAGGGAGTTATGGCTATTGTTTTATTGTTCTCGCTGATAGAATAAAAACTGGTCTATTTGGTAAACCAACGTCATAAGGAAAATATTTAGGAAATAAATTTTAATATATCAAGCGAAGAGTATGATGAGATTTTTCGTTCTTGCAAATTTCCTCACTAAAATCTAGATCATTCAAGACACAAATACCTTGGATAGCTAGCATCATGAGGGGTGATCACCGACCAAGTCCCTTACCTGACTAGACGTTGCTTAACTTCAGTGATCGAATTAGAACTGGTGTATTCAACGTTCCATCGACACTGATCTAATGAGATTTTAAATTGTAAGCTAACAAACTTTATGATCTACATCTCTTCAATGGGTATCTCCAGAAATAGATTGGCAGGCCCTCCAGACATTACTGTGAATTTGTACTCTATACGATTAAATTGGTACATTCAAGGTGCTATGGATTGCTGCAGCTATGGTAAGCGTGTAATGTGTCAATTGCTGTAATAGAACTATTTCAGAACCAAGGTGTCTGGAGGAAGAGAGAGACAGAGAGACCTGGAGTAATTTCACGCTAGAACAATCAGTGGCCGTCTGGCAATGACCATACAAGCAATAATAGTCAAAGAAGCTATAAGGCAATGACTGACCAGAACAAAAGAAGCAATGGATTATGTAAAAATCAAAACATGTCTCAAGCGCCAATCTTAAGACAACTACCAAGTACATATTAGCTACCTTTACTGCCCTGTAGAAATGAATATTGATGATAAAAATGAAAAAGATATTATCTATGTACATGAAATAGATATTACCTATGACAAGGACTTGGCAACTTTTAACTAAAGTCTGCCAGATACAAAACAAGCTCTCAATAGAACCTATGCTGTACTGAGTCGCAAAGGGTTTCCCATAGCTATCTCTTCCAGGTAAAACATTTTTAAGAAGAAAACGATAGTATCAATGGAAAAAATTTAATCGAGCTGGTATTTTGCGGATTTACGGCCTAGTACAGGAGAGGTTGTACCAAGCAGTTATTTTTTTTTTGTTTTTTTTTTTTTTTTGAGCTGGACGGAAAAAAGTATTCTCTTGATAACCATAAGATACAATAAATATATATTAGGATATATTTAGATATAATTTTTAAGAGACAGGTAACATAATGATCCCACTATGTAATAGATAATCTAATCCTGTGTTCATCCAGGACATATTATGAACAGTCATCATATACTAGCGGCTTTATTTCTTGAAAATTTCAATATGAGATAATTTTATTATCTTGGAAATCTCGGAATCGGTGAAGTCCTTAGAACTGTTAGAAGACAAATACAGATAAAAATGCACTTAGCTAGCAATAACATAAAATTGACAATACTTATAGTAAACTATGTGAGGAAATAACAGGAATAGGTACAAGTACATAGATACCTATGGGTATTAGAAATAAACCGATAGAACAATATTAAATACATTGGAAATGAAATTGAAGAGTAAAAAACGATTTAAGAAGAGAAGTGCTGAAATGTATGAAACATCACAAATTGTCAGAAGATGAGACACAAAGGAAAACAAGAATTTTGGAGGGATCAAAGTATCACTTGAAAATGTAACTAAAAATATTATAAACTGAGACAAAGAAAAAATTGAAATTAAAATCTTAATATATAAATGTCAAAGTCACTGACTGACTGACCACTCACTGACTGATCATCGCTCTACAGCCCAAACCGTAAGTCCTAGGAAGCTGAAATTTGGTAGGTAGCTTTGTCTTATAGTCTAGATGTGCAATAAGACGGGATTTTTCGAAATTCCCACTACAACACCTGCCATTGGCGAAAAAGGATTTTTTGCTTTCACGGCCATGCCTCGGCCCGCAAAGCGGGCGACAGCCCGCTAGTGAAAATATATAATAATGCGATACCTACCCAGCTAGCAAGCAAAAGCAACCCCAAACAAAATTTCAGAAAAGTAAGATTTGGCAGAACCAACTCCTTTACTCACCACATCGGAAAATGTATTTCGAATGTCTCATCCTTTAATTCCGGTATTGAGAAAAATCCACTAGAAGAAAGAATAGCACAAACAACAGAAAAAAAACCGTAGAACTCTAAAGACAAAACTTTGTGTTTTGAAACAAATTACTTTTAAATATTTTTCATACAAAATAAATAGGTACCTAGTAGAAAAATATTTTCTTTAGTTTTGAAATACGATGGAAAAAAACTGAAATTTTTAAAAAATAAACAACAAAAACACTCACGTAAACGCGTATATCAGTAGGTACTCAGAAAAGGTAAAATATCTCCTATAGGTACTACAATCGACTGAATGAGTGAGTTACTGATTTGCCTGACCGAGGAGGATAGTAATTTGTAGCGGTAGGTATCTCAAAACTCAAGAGAGTCATAGAACCCAGCTGAGATCGCCTCGAGACGGTTTACTGATAATAAAATAATAGAGTCTACGGGCTAGGAGAAATACCCATAGTCCGGGTAAGGCTATAACGTATTTCAGTGATAAATAACACCAAATCAATAAGTGCGGGTAGGGTTTCAGTGATAAGTAACACCAAACCAATTATTCCAGCTAGAATTAAATTTTGCAGGTCCATCGTTATGAATATTAGATAAAAGTAGGTAGGTATAGGTACCTATAATAGCAAGGGTACCTACTACTTATCAAGTCGAGGACAATCTCATGCCTCGGGCAATCTAATAACTGAACGGCCGAGTGATAAGGAGATATCCTAAATATGTGAACGCGAGAGGTGAGGGTTGTTGTGCTACGCCAAAACTCAGTTTTTATAATTTCAGCTTAATTTTGGAACCAGATAATGCGTACAAATCAATTAATGCACATTCAGTAATCATATACTGTGAGTTATCATATTTGTGTTAATCACTTTCGTGATATCACAACTACTCAAACTAGCTTGACTAAATTATCACGATGGTCAAGTTTTTTTTATCTTTATCCTCAAAATTTAAGTTGTGAAAACTATCTAGTCAGTCAGTGTGAAAAGTACCTAGTGCTATAAAATAAATAGAGTACCTACCTATATCGAGTGTACGCTTTCATTTCCTGGCATTTAATTTTTTCAGCAGGAACATTTTAATGTTTATAAACATTTTGCTTGGTTTCGTTGATTTTTGTTATCAAATTGTCTATTAGTGTAAAATAGTTTTATTTGTATTTCCACAGGGCGACGCACTGATTTGTCTTATCGGACTTTGTACCGAGCACTCCTGTTTGTGTTTGCTGTAAAACTCTCTTTATACCAGTGGCAGCTCCTGCTGAAAATTTTTGGGGGGCTCAAAAAAAAAATGTTGACAGAGGTAATGTCTTTTTATAGCTCCATCTTCTGTATGGGAAAAGCTGGTCTTTACACAAACATTGACTCATGCAACTTCATTAATATATAAAAATTAAAGTCATGTCTTGGTTCGTTATTTTATTATTATTATTTTTATCATATAAATTTTACAATTGAACAATATTGCACATAAGTGAAGACAGTGAAAATATCTAGTACTATTTTGATTTTGATTTATTTTTTTGACATGATAAAAAAATAAAATAAAAAGATATCGTACCAACCACAGTAGCAAAAAGTTGCTGTATGGACTCATTTTGGTCCACTGCCAAAAAAAAACCACAATAGCTGCAGGCAGTAGGATTTAAATCCAAAGGTCAATAGTTCAAATCAGATAATTGGAAAAATTAAAAAAAAAATTGGGTTTAATTAATTGAGACAGCCCTTTAGAAGGAGCCGCCACTGCTTTATACAACCCATGACTGTAATTTTTATAAATAGTTATGCTTACTTGAGCATTTGGCCACATGAGAATGGCATCTGGCACTTTAAAAAAAATACTAGAAATGGATAAATAGTATAAATAAGTTTCCTATTCGGGCAGTATAAATTAATTCCATTTAGTAAACCTTCAAATTTTCGACGTACTTACGGATCTTGTGTAAACTGTGTATACTTTCTGAACCCATGTATGTAATATCTACTTTTAAATACTTTCTACATAGAACTATTTTTTCAGCAGATATTATATAAGTGTTTGTTTGTCGTGGTAGATCTGGTATGTCGTACCTAAGTATGTCCATTCTTTGAGATGTAGGTACCTACAAGTACACTGACAGTCCAATATCATGCAATACAATAGTTTTTCATGGTCTATAAGTCTATAGAAAACGGGACGATATCTATTTCCTAAGGAAATGTTCCATCAGGTGTATTCACATGTCACAACATGATGTACTAATATTTCATGAAGAAACGTAGGTTAAAATATAGATAGACAACCCATCAAAACATTTAAGGTAGGTAATATCAGTTTAATACAAGTGACATAGTATACTAATACATATACATACAAACATGTCTCAAAGAATGCTAACGGTATGATTCTATATTATAGAAATGAACTAGGTGTTTTCTCTCACTTTTCTGTTTATACTGATTTGAACTGAAACATTATACACAACTACATGATACACACATAGTGAATTATAAATCCTAAATACTCTCGAGATCAAATACATTTTCCACAAATCGACGAAAACACAAAACACATTGGCATACGTACTCGTAAATGAAATATCCATGTTGGTATATCGAAAAAAATTGATTTTCATATTTCTCAACACGAAAATTTATTCCAAGTGAAAACGCCGAGTTACTACCAACTCAAGGAGCCTTAAAAAAAGTTTTATCTAGAATTCAAATTAATATATCAAAATTAAATAGGACTAGCAATTAATACTTATTTACATGTACTGTTCAAGTCAATTTATTAGTAAAAATGTGTTAAAATTATTAAAAAAGAAATAGATTTTTATATTTACAGGGAAAACGAGATCAACAAGTCAAGACTATAGAAAAAACTACAATAAACAATACTAAGTCACAAATTGTGCTATAAGATAACTGTTAAATTCATGCAAATATGGTGGTATCGATGTGCAAGAAAATCCATGGGACAGGAAAACTTCCAAAAGTAACAAAAAGTGATAAATTCTAAGGTTAAAACGTAGCAAGACAAGTAGTAAATATATGGCGAAAATTACAGAAATATTTTCAAAAGAATTTTTCAGCACTGAATAATATTCTGAATTTTAAAATAATATTAAAAATTAAAGAATTTATTTCATTGTGTCCGAAAACCTAAAAAGTGATAAAAGTCAAGCTTATTGTAAATGCAGTGAGAAGTCACAATTTTAAAACAACTCTGAAATACAAAAAAAAACGTGTATTTCAAATCATTTATACATAGGTAGCTATTTAGTGTTACATGATGTGCAATTATTGCAAGCATTGAAGCTCCCATTTACAAAATATTTGCAAAAGCATTAAATGTGCCGAGATGCGTTTAAAGTATGAAAAAAATGCATTCAAATATGTTTGCTACGTTTTATTCACCAAATATCCGTGTCCAAATTGTACAAAAGTTTGGGAGGTGTATACTGAGTGTGTTTACCTTTGTTGTTACTCCGCGTCGCTTGTCTAATGGACTCAAGTAGGTTCTCTCCCGCTGTCACGGCCGGGGGCTCGGTGGTTGCACCAGCGGGGATATTCTCCTGGTTAGCTAACCGGTAACTGTCCGATCTCTTCACCACCATCTTCTTGTCGACCGGTTCATCGTCAATACTTGTTTCCAGGAAGTTAGAGTTCACTTTAACATACGCGCCTTTGATCGTCCGGTTTGGTAGGGGTGAATTAGAAGCTTTGACTATGGCATGCCCTGACGTAGCACGGGCCTTCGACACGGCAGGGTAAACGACTGAACTCGGTTTGGTCGCGTCTGGTTTCCGTTCCGCGGAAACGAGAGGAGACAGGGGTTTTGCGGATGGCACCAAATTTGGGTTCGTGGTCGAGAAGGTCTGTTTTCCCGGGCCGTACAGAGAGGTTCCCACAGGGCTCCGTCTTGGATTAGGGGACCTATTGAGGACAATAGGTTCAAGAGGTCTGGGGGGCTCGTTATCACAAGGGTCCCTCGTGAGGGTACCCCGGGGGGTCATTCGATCTCGGATCCGAGAGGGGAGGGGAGAGTTTCGCACGTCATTCGGGTTCGCTATAATAGGCGGATTTTGGGGATAACCTAGCCCAGCAGTATGGCTCGGAATAACGTTTGACGAAGGAGCAGATGCACCACTTGCACTAGCACTATGGGAACTGGTCGCAGTATTGGTACTATTCACGGGACGGATAGTGAGAATTTTGGTTTGCGGCACAGGACTGACAGGTTTGGCTACACACGGGCCAGGCTCAAATGTGTTGGTGGTGTGGATTTTCCGCCGCCGTCGTAGACTATCACTTGAGTAGACAACCTGGAAGAGGAATAGAGAAACAATTAATGTGAAACACAGCATAAGAAATCGCCATTTGCAACAACAGCATCATGTTATGAATTAATATTAATATCATTTAATTAATTATGAAGATGGTTTTATTAAAATTATTATTTTTGACGTTTCTTTTTTCCTAATGAAAGCTTCAATAAAGCAAATATATCAATTATTTGAGCTTAGATAGATTTATTAACTGGAGATTTTTTGAACTGAAACCTATACTAAAAACCTATCTGTCTATTTTACATTTATTTAACAGAGAACAGAAAAGTGAACTGGTGGAAAATCTAAACCAAGAGTGACCAGTCATTCGGTACCCAGTCCAGAAGAGGAATTTCTTCCGGCCAGTAAATAATCAATATGTATCAGGAGTCAAAGACCCCTCCAGAGTACTTCTTATCCAATCATTCCCCATATATCCACTGAAATTTTTCCCTCTCCCTCCCATTTTCCTTTCTCTCCCCTCTATCATATCTTTCCTTTCTCTCCCCTCTATCATATCTGTCCCGGTAGCTCAGTGGTAAAGGCGGCACTCTGTGAATCCAGAGATTCCAGATGTCTTGGGTTCGAAACCCAGCCCGGACATGACATGTTATCCTCCCATTTGGGATTTTTACCACATAATAATATGTCTTGGGCTTACTGCTGGAGTAATGGGACTTTAATAGTCTTAATCGGGCAGTATAAATAAGGCGATATTATATTATTATTATTATTATTATTAAAAAATACAAGACAAAAAAGGCTATTTTCATACCTTGCCGGCAGCATCCAGTGTGACCTTGGCTCCAGTGCGCCTGCGCTCTAGTGAGTTTCCATTGAGCTCGTTGAGAGAGACATACTCTTGCTGATTGAACGAGAAGTCCAGGGGGGCGGGGTCGGTCTCGATGTCGGAGATTATCGATGTGTCCCGAATGGTGACGTAATCGCCTGGAAAATCGGGAAGATCAACAATTGGTTGTATAAATTAATACTTTGAGGTAATTATCTCGATATAATAAATGTCAGTAGAATATGGAAACATAACATTTCACCTTTCATACATTCTCTACAAATGCTATAAGTAATGACGTCTAGCATAGGTAATACCATCTACTAAAGGTATCACCATATTTGATTTATATTCTCTACTTTTTCTTCTTCCTCATGAACTTTGTCTTTTCAAAAATATACTTGGGGTCGGTAGTGTTCAACCTCTTCCTCATGGTTTGAGGTTGGTTGGTTGGTTAAGGTAGAGTTTCACATTTTATGGATGGATGCCTTTCTTAACGCCAATCTTATGAAGTGTGCCATTGATTTGTATTATAGTGTTTGGTCTGACAAAGCTGATGCTGTATATGTTTAACGTCCTCCAATTTGTTTTTTTTTATTCTCTACTAAAGCTCCTATTCAAACAGTTACCTGAGTCATCCAGAGCTCCGCATAGCTTGAGACTTGTCTCGTCGTCACTCTGTGGCGGAGTGATGACACACATGGAGGGGATGCGACTAGAGTTGATGGTGGTCTTGCTACGTATCCGCTCCACTCGATCCAAACCTGGGGGGAGAGTTGGAACTGATTGCCAAATACGTAATGTGTTTAATAAAGGAAATGAAAACCGACAAATACTTATATTTATTACTATGTAATAATTAGGCACTATTGTTTATGTAAAAAGTGCAAAAGTTATGTGTACATTCATTTTGTTTGCGTAAGAGAATCAAACATTATTTGATAAAATTAGACTTTTTGTCAATAAGGGCATATCCGCTTGAGACTTGTCTCTTCGTCACTCTGTGGCGGAGTGATGACACACATGGAGGCGATGCGACTAGGTACACTTGTAGTAGAAATAAAATGTTTCTCAAAATTATATACTGGCATTCCTCAGAACCAAACATCTTGAAGATTCATTCCTTTTAAAACTAGATATTAATAAAATACAATTTTTATTCGGACTCTCACTCTTCATGATAAACTAAATAATTTCAATTCTTGTACAGCAAAAGTAAATCAACTAACACCTACTTAATTTGTTTAATCCTACTGCCAGAATAGGATAGTTAACTTTGAGACAAGGCTGGACTATTTCAAAAATGATAAAAAAAATTATTAATCGAATAACTTTATTTAAAAACGTTCAATTGAAATATTTTCTTCGCTGTCATCACTCTCTTTTCCAATGATCAATCCCATCTTCATACCCCAACAACGACTCTCCACTCCTCCATCTTCTCCTTGCTCTTCTTATGATAAAATTGTTTACTAATTCTCAAGTGTTTTCACAGTTTTCCATACTTTTTTTATTCTTTTATGCTTGAACCTCCGATCTCCAGGTTACGAGTCCTCTGACTTTACAAGTTACAAAATTGCAACAAAAGAATATCTATGTACTTTAGTTAGGACATATGTTTTCAAATATTTTGTATTCTTTTTCATTTTTATTGTATATATTTTTTTTTCTTCATTTTTTCACTGTTAAAATTATTATTTATATGTACATAATGTCCTTTTGTATCTAATAAAGAATTGTATAATAATAATAATGTACTTACCTTCCAGGTCGGAGCACTCGCTCATCTCAAAGTCGCACATAGAGGATGGGGTCTCCGTCACTGAATCCACAGGGGAGCTGCAGGTGTTGTGGCCCGAGTCTGGGGAGCCCTCGCACTTCTCCGGGGACCCCGTGCACCCTACGCCACTGCTCTGATGAACATCCACTGTGATCAGCGACCTGTGAGGCGGAGGGAAGGGGGTGATAACATTGAAATAATACAAAAAAAATATACTTTTTAGAGGCGATTTGATTCCGAAAATAAATAAATTTTAAAATGGCGAATCATATCAAATCTATATATTTTAGTACATTTAGCCCAATTTTCATCACCAAATTTTATATTATGGTGGTAAAAGGCTGAGAGGAAGACTCAGGATGAGGATAAAAGATATGATCAGAGATGATGTGCGAAATAAAAGAATATCGTGAAAAGTGTTAAGAGAAAATCCAGATTAGATAAAAGAAATATTGTGGCGAAAATCTGGCATAACTATGACCGCATCTTGTCTTTGTTCGAAGGGTTCATTGTTTTGTTTCAGTCCCAAAATATGAACTGAGACTGACTGGTCATGATCTGATATTATTAAAAAAATTCCATTCCCCCTATGTGCACCTTAATCCATCGGGTGATTTATTAAGACCAATACATTTATATTTCCAAGACTTTCTTCTGTACCTATGGCAGTATAGCCTATGGCTTACAACATTGAAGTATATTTGAAAAGAGTTTCAAATTTGACGAATCAGTGAACTTGTCAATACACCAACATACCTGTTGCCTCCCTGCTGATACTTTGAGTCCTCCTCAGCGAGTTGCTTCAGCTTGTTAATGTTCTCCTTCGTCAGCTGCAGTTGCTTGTCTCCTGTAGGAATAATTATTACATACTTGATTAATACATATTACTTACATTAGTGCTTTGAAATCCGTATAAATGTCTCCTGGACCTGGTTTTATCCAATCATATTTGAAGTATAGTGACATCCACATCCTTCATGTTATACCTTCAGACAGCCTTTTAGTTGGAAAGTAATGTTTTTCTTGTACAATTCTCAGGTCTACACGATAATTAGCCGCTCGCAGGCAGCGCGAGATACATAATTAATTAATTATTAAATAATTTCAGCCACAACCACCATATTTTTAACCTTATTCATGGGAATCAATTAATCAAAGTATCAATTACTAAACCACTTTTTGGGACACAAAACACTCCTTATATCTTAAATATGAGATTTTGTGTATGACCCTTATTTCATCATTTTAACCACTCACCATTCTGTTTCACTAGCATTCGCGACGTCCTGTCGATATACTGGCACAGCTTCTTGTCCACCTTCAAGCTCTGAGTCTTACTGGGCACATCAGCCGCCTCGAGTTTCCCATTCGTTTCTTTTCTCTCCAGTAGAGTGCGCGAGTGTTTCCCGTCTCCTCCGCTGGAGAGCGCGCTAGTCGTTCTCTGAGGTAGAGGCGGGGGAGGGATGGGGCTGAGCAGGTAGTACAGACCGTGCCGGCAGAGGAGGCGGTCGTTGAGGTGGAACCTTTGCCGAACAACTCGTACTCGGAGTCCACGCCTAGATGAGATGTTTCATTTAGATGACTCTCTGTGGAAGAGCAAAGGGAATGAAAGGGTTAATATGTGAAATTTTAATGAAAGGGTTAAAAAGTTAGAATCTTTTAAGGAAAAGATTATGTAAAAGGGTTAATAGTACTTCAGAGTCCACAACTAACTTCTTCGAGGAGTTGACATGACGAAACTTGTGGTATAAAAGGATAAGAGGAACCTCCATGAGTGCTTTGTTTGGACTACACTTCAGATTAGATTACGCTTTATTAATATTTATCAAAGAAAAATCTAGGAGCAGGAAAAGCTTTTTATTATAGCTTTATAATCATTGAGATTGAGAATAACTTTCCACAAAAAACAATGAGAGAAGAGGAAAGACCAAGAGCTTAATTTAACATTATCATATATTATATTCTAAATGAGTAGAAGAAAATAATGATAAGTCAAGAGAAACAAGCAAAAAATGAAATAATGGAGGAAATCCATCGCTGAAACTGCAGGTCCATCAAAGTGAATAGCAAGGTGAAATAAATTCCCGCATAAGATTGAAATGGAGTACCTATTTAAAACACGGGAAAGGAGAAGTAAAATTACCTACTAAAAACAAGGTAATGGAAAAAGTCGTGAAATGTTTCCGTAGAGACAAAGAGAAAAAAAGAAAGTTTAACTAAAAAAAACATTTTTGAACAACTCCTCAGCTTTGAGATAGTATCTAAAACAATTATTAAAAGTTATGAAAGTCGTAAAGGAACAAGGGAAGCCTGTACAAAATGTTACAAGTGTTTTCTTTGGAAAAATGAAGAGGAAAGACAACACCACAGAGTAGCTCAGAGATTTTTATCTCTTCCTTCTTCGGAGATAAAAAGTTACAGAATATTTCAACACTCCCAACCCCAACACACCTTCAATGAGAAAAAGATGATGAAAACAATGGATATTATGATGATGTTGCTGATCATCATTTAACAATAACAAATATCTTGGAAATAAAAAGTTAAGTGAGTTTTAAGAACTAGCTCCCAGATATTTTTTGAAACCACAAAAGAAAATAGGTACTTAGAGTACGTTCAACCTCCTGTGTTAAAACCTCTCAACCCCCCTTTCTCATCCCTTATAGAGTTCTTGGGTGGATACAAAAAAATGCTATATGTATGATGTACTCTCGTCTTCAACAGGCGACCCACTTTTCCCATGTGGTACAATACATAATTTCAGAACATATGAAACATGGAGCTTATGAGTGCTTAAAGCTATCTATATTATTCCACCCTATGGTTAAAATAACAACAGCTCCTATCATCAATGAAGGGCCTGGAGATATTCTAGACTAACAGCAATTTCCCCGCCTTATCTATCTGTCAAAATATCCTGTTCCTCAATCATTTATCCCCCGTGTGTCCTACTTAAAAACCACCTCTTCTTTCTTACCCCGTTTCTCCCTCTCTTCCTACCCCTGCAAGAGGTAACTTCGCGGAAATTTAAAACACAGTCAAGAAGTTATTAATTGTTTACATTATGAACTTTGCACCACTCTTCATTTTTCTCCAGACTTCCTTACCCTCCTAAATTTACTTTATTTCCCTTCTTCCCAATTCCACTTCCAAGATCTTTCCTTTACAAGCTTCCCAAAATTTCTTTCCCCAATTCCATCCTCTCTTACCTCTTTTTCGTAATAATACCTTTCCTTTTATATCGTGTTATTCTTCACCTCATAAATTTCCCTGTTTTACTCCATATAGAAACAGTTTTCGCTTCTTTGACGGAGGGCACAAAAGAAGAAATGACTTGAAAGAGAAAGTTGTCATGGATAAGAGGAGAATGTTTTAATGTGTGAATACCGCATTTATTCAGAAAGCTCTGTAAAAGAGTGCAAATGTCTTCAGTTTTTCTTTATTTTCATGTTGTACTTAGTTGTAGTTCTTGATTTTCCATACCAATCCTGCACCACCGAGAGAATAACCAGAAGGGTAAGATAAGAAGCCAACCCATTAGAATAGTGGAAAATTTCTGTTCACAAACTCTACTGGTAGACACATTTTTCATCATGTTAGTATTTTACCAGACCTTTCCATTCAAATGTCTACTCCATTCATTGCACCACTTACAAAATCTACCTCTCAAGTGGTCAAGTGACCCTAGTTGATTTCTATATGGAAAAGGATAGGATACCAATTTCCCATCTTCTGAAACTTTTCTTCGTGTTCCCTTATTTTCATTTCCTTTTCGTCTGTCAAATTTTCAAACATTTTTAATGGATATCACGAAAAGGAAATGGACTTTCAGACGCATATCTTTTGTTGAATTCAGAGAAATCTTTTCGAGTGTTGGGAAACTTACCCAGGTGTAAAAAGCTGAAGGTGTCAATGAACGACTTTCTATTTGTGGCCCCAGTCTAGACTAACAAATGAATATCCTTTCTACTCGGGTTAGTCTGGAGAAATAAACTTAATACTGATACTATGTCGGATTTAAAATAAATCCTAAGTACAAGGTACCACTGTCACGTAGGGAACCTTCGGATTACCTCATAGGATTGGATTTCTGACTTAGGATTGTTATTCTGACTTAGGACTGTCTTCCGTGTTCCATGCTGCTTAAGATCACATTGAGGTGACATGTGACATCTTTCAAAGGGTGTCATGAAGAAACTATAGGACATTTTGGCCTGATAAGAACATGTTAATTCATTATTAATTACCTCGGGACGTATCCAGGATTGTCTCAGGGGGGCCCAGTTAGTATAATAATAATTATGTTGTAATGTAGTTGGTTTTTACTGTTTATTGTGTTTAGGAATCAACATGTACGTATGTAGATATGTAATGTACCTAGAAAAAAATCCAAGGCAGGTGGGGCCCGGGACGAGAGTCTGCGTTCAAGTGAGAATTTCAAGGAAGGGGCCAAGCTCGAGGGGGGCCCCCTGGCCCCCCCCCCTAAATACGGCCCTGAATTACCTGAGAGTGCCGATGTGGTAGTGAGGGCGGCCATGGGTTCCTCCTCTCGGAGCGTCTTCAGTCCCGAGTCCATGTGGAACGAGGTGTAGTAGCCCTCGGTGTCGCACGAGTAGGTGGAGCAGGTCTCCCCCTCGTCGTGAATGGTGGAGTCGCCACTGGTGACTGAAGAGGAGGCGGAGGCAGTGACCCGGCGGTGGAGGGGAAGCAACGTGCCGTGCTTGTTGCAGACGCTGCCGGACGAGATGCTGGACCTGCAGGGGTGGTTGTAAAAGTTATCATATTTGTGTTATTATTATTATACAACTCTTTATTAGATACAAAAGGACATTATGTACATACAAATAATAATTTTAACAGTGAAAAAATGAAAAAAACAATAAATACAATAAAAATGAAAAAGAATAGAAAATATTTAAAAACATATTATTATGTCCTAACTAAAGGGCGGGGTTATTGCCTATGGCAATCTTTATTATTGTTTATTGTTTTAGCCAGGTTGGCTACAGCTGGGGGAGAGATGGTCACTGTCCAACATCAGTTGAAATGTTGTCTATTTCTGAAGCACAACTTTCAGGGTGCCATCAACCATCATGAGAAATTGGGCTTTTTCTTTATAACCCATTAAACTCTTGGGGAACTTCAAACTAACTTTTAAACCTGGACTCTGTTTATAGTCTTCTAGCGAGACACTAGTCTCCTCTCTGTTTAAAATCTCCCAACCAGTCATATTTGTGTTAATCAAAATGTGATATCACAGTAAAATTACTCAAACTAGCTTTACTAAATCTTTTCTGAACTAGGGACTCGAACCACCAAACTCTGGTTACGACTCCGCCGTATTATTGATCAATCTACTATCAAGATACAGTGAGGGAATAGTGCCAGCCTAGAGGATACTTTTCCTTCCTCCAGTTCCCTCTATGAATTTTGATTGATAAGTATAAGTAGTGCTTTATTTAGACTGTCAGCGCAAGACAGGTAGTCCCATTATGCTAACAGTTTAACAAAGCACCTCTTTATTTATTTGAGTATATTGATTGATAATATTATAAATTGTTTTATAGGTTTCTTTTCTGATTTACATCATACTTCCCCTAAGCTAAGAGCTATCTAAAAGTGAGGTTTTTGAATTGTAATTAAGAAATATATAATGGACTTGATTTTCAGGAGGAAACTTTCTATCTAACTTACCTCGGCTGATTTGATTGATTGATAATATTATAAATTGTTTTATTGGTATTTTCTTACTAACATCATAACTCCCCTAAAGTAAGAGCTATCCTAAAGTGAGGTTTTTGAATTATAATTAAGAAATATATAATGGACTTGATTTTCAAGAGGAAACTTTCTGTCTAACTCAGAGCCGCACTTGAAGTCATGATATTTTTCGGTTCCAAGTGCGATTAGCTTTTAGCGAAGGTGGCGGGTTTTTAGTGGGTGGAAATCCCATATCCCAGGATCTGGGTGTCTTTGAAAGATTTTTTCCTGCCTTCCATTAAAAAAAAAAAAAAAAAAAAAAAAAAAAAAAAAAAACTCACCTCGGCTGATGACTAGTGACAGTGGACCCGCTTTCAGAGCTCGCACTCCAGTTGCCCGAGCTAGAGTGCTGCGGCTCATCACCCGACCACTTCTTGCGGGCCAGACTGTCCGTCCGCGCCCGCAGCTTCACCTGCGGCTCCAAGTTGCGGATCTGCCGCAGACGCGTGCGGCCCCACTCCTTCAGGGTCTCGATGTGGGACTTGCGGTGGGGGTCGGCGGTCGTGCTGACGCTCACGCCAGAGCTGGTCATGTCCTCGGAGTGGAGCTGGTTCAGCTCAGAGCTCCTGGGGGGGAAAGATTACGGTTCAGTTAGTCATCCATGTAGGTGAAGGTTGGGTGGAAGAGATTGCCTAAGACAATAACCCCGCCCTTTAGTTAGGACATATATTATGTATATATTTATTTATTTTTTCTTATTTTTTTTTTTTTCTATTATATTGTATTTTAATTTGTAAATTTGTATTGTATATAATATGTCCTATCAATAAAGTGTAAATAAATAGATAGATACATGATAATGTTTTTAAAAGAATGTTATGTTCATGTTGATCATAATCGTGATATCACGGCTACTCAAACTAGCTTTACTAAATATTTGCTTAACTTAAACCATCAACCTCCAGATTACTTGATCAAGCTACTGAGGTCGGTCATGTGATACATGATTATATAATCTGTAGAATATCTCTCCAGTGGAATTGAAAAGGTTTTTCAAGGAAACAGCTGTAATAAAGCATATACAATTGAACCGGGATATATAAGAGAAAAATTTCCAGGTCAAATTTCTCTCTCTATGGCGGAAAATGACTTCTAAGTTTAAAATAATTGTGAAAGTGTTAGTTTTTCCAAAAAAATCTTTTTTAAACAAGATTTTTAGTGTTGACCGTGCAAAATAATGATGTTTTTATACTATCATTTATAGTTTTCATAAATGTATTTCGTAACCTTTTCCATAGAAGAACTCAAGGACTGTTGCGTGATAGCTCAATGACAAGGTATAAATGTCTGCGTATAGCTAATAGCTATAACTCCAGCCGCATTGCCCGTATAAGAACAAGTTAATAACATTAATAGTCACCGATAGCAGTCATAACATAAACACTAGTGGTAACAAAGTCGGAACAGCCACAAGAACTCATTACAGACAATGTTGGAGTATAACTTGGGACAGTACCTACTCTATGTATAATAGTAGATAGTTCTCCTGATGGAATGTCAGAGGTACCGCCCGCATTCCTGATAGTGGTAACAATCGGAACAGGATGGGCTAGAATGTAGACAAGGTACTGACATATGGCTGTCACGCCAGCAGAGGGATTCGTCGAATCACATTCGACCCAATGCATGGACTTACCGTGATTTAGGACCAAATAATTAAGTAGGATTACCATGAAGATAAGAGAAGAGCGTCTCTTATCCAAGATATAGTGTACTGTGATTGGTGGAAACGGACAGTCTTCAGATATCTTTGTTGAAATCCTATTTTATAATTTGGCCCTCATTAAAAGAAATATGTAATAAATAATGGCACCCTATATAACTGCTGACTAAAATAGCTTGGCTGAAAATAGTAGACGTTTTTATAATCTCGACAAAAAAAATTGATTTTTCTTTTTAATGGGGTAAGTTAATAGTTGACTCTAACTTGTGATTGTGATTCATTTTTGTTCATTAACTTCGTGATTTCAAAAAAAAAAAAAATATAAATTTAATGATGAGGTGCGAATGATGTTGGAAAAGTACGTTGATATTGATTCGTCTATCCAACTTCTTGGAAGTTTGCTTGCTATGGTACGTATTGATTATTTATGTGTACTGGTTGTAGTGATGATAGTAATTGTTACTAGCAGGTACGTAGAGTGCCTGTCTCCAGCCTATCCTAGGACAATGACCTGCTCCAATGTGTCTGCCAGAATGGAGAATTTCCCAAAGAGAAAATAATACCAGGACGATTGGAATTTTGAGATCAGATTGACAATTTATATTATTCGGTGTTTTTTTTTATTCCTTTTTCTGTTTACAACTTCTTTTTGAAAATGATTGTGATATATTTTGCAGTTCTTTTAACTTGTTGATATTTCCCTCTTATGGCAAAAAAAAGGCCCTATACAAAAGTAGAAGTAGACCCTATACATGCTACCCATGTTAAGCAAGAACGCCATTCAATTGATCATTTCTGAATGAACACAATAAATTCAAACCAAAATTTTACCAAACCTCCCTTGATCAGCGATATTGCACCAATACACCCTCCAAGTACTCACCCAACAATCGCCTCCAGCTCCTTGTGATCAGTTCCGGCGATGGTGTTCCTCCTTTTGCCGCGAATCTTCTTCTTGCCTGTGCGGCGTCGAACATTGCTGCCGCCACAGTCGATACAGGAGCGCCGCAGAATGGACATCCTCTCGAAACTGCGGCCACTGGTGTCCACTGGGACCACTTCCGAAGGGAACCTGCGGCGAAAATGGAGGTTACCAGTTTGTTAATTCACTGTACATATTTACTTCGGAATTAAATTTTACAGCAGTTGATTTTAATTTTTTTTTTTTTTAATTTCACTTAACGCCCTGCAAACGAGGGCAATTACTAAGTAAAATGTCTAAAACTATCCTATCTATTATATAATAAGATAAATTTTAAGCTATGATTTGATTTCACAGAGTACCTACAAGTTTTGTGTTCTCTTTAAAAACATTAGGTGGGTCTGCAAATATAACTATTTATTTATTTTATATACATGAAATATGTGATTATTACTTAATTAGATATTTCTTAGGGGAAATTATTTTGAATGTGATATTAATTAATTAAACTTATTTTTTTTTTAAATAACTAACTTATTATATTAGTTAATTAAACTTATTGAATTTGTTTAATATTTAGAATATTTCTCAGACCATGAGATCAAAAAAACTACTAGAAGAGTTCGTATCAATCTAATGCATGTTTGTGTAAAGGTGAAAACTAATTTGACACTACTTTATGTAAGGTAGTTTAGCCGAATCAAACTATCCACGTACTCTGAAAATCCACTACAGCAATGACATCACTTTGGTACAACACATCATCACTAAAACCACTGGACCCAATGCTAGTGAAACCACATTGTTTCTTAATGTAAAGATCATTCAATCTTCAATACACACTATTACCGTCAAAAATTATATCACTAAACCAAGTCATAAAAAATATTACGCTAACGCAAAACCACTAATCGCAGTCAAAATCTACAACTAAATTTAAAAACATAAATAAATAAAATCACACACGGGACGCGAACCAAACAATCCAGACGAAGAGAGTAAAAACGACTAACACATCTCACCAGCACTAGATGATCACCTCAAAATAACTGTTATCTGATCTAAACTGAAGCAAAACATCACAATAATTTGCCTAACCATCAAGAATTTAAGATTATAGCATCGCATTTTTGAATAACACATTATAAAAAACTGTGACAAGCAGGCATTGTTATGGACTACATTACAAGACAACAAAGAAATCCATTGAGCCTTGCTGAAACTGAAATATGAATAGAGAATATCACAATAAAAGTGTTAGGATACAAACATGTTATAAAGAACTTGGAGTTGATACACTTGAGAAGAACATTAGAGCCGGGCACAACTTTGACAATAATGACATATTATTAACTGAGCTACAATTGAAGCTGAGGTGTAACAGCATATACTGGGTGGAAGGCTCTCACGAACTTTTACTATAGCTGTAGCAGTGTGGCCATTAGATAGTTCATAAAATTAGATAGTTCATGTGTCAAAGGTAACCAAAACCCCCAACTTGCCTTTCTTAACCTTAGGATTGAGTTCCAAAAACATCCACTTGTAAAATTTGTGTCAAAGAATAATGCAAAGGCACTAAATAATGATATACCGATGGCAAAATGTCCCAAAAATATAGGGGAAGTAAAAGAGATATTTGAGGGATATTGCCTTAAAAATGAGTTTACTTGACTTTAAAAATGAAGTACTTGACTTTAAAATTGCATGGATACTAAGAACCCGACCTCCAAAAGAAAATATTAGTTTTATTAGGATATAACAGTAAGACAAAAAGAACAATGGTTAAAGAAATCAGAAAATAAAATCTAGATCCGAGACAAGTAGTGAAATTCAATGCAATATTTATTTGTTAATCAACTGAAATTTTTTGATACAAGGTGCAACAGCAAAAAAACAAATAATTCAAAGGAGAACTCAGTGTAAGTAAATAACTTATTGGGAAAAATCCAAGTCGGACTCATGAGATGGCATCCTGTATACAGGGAACAAAACTAAAGACACACAAAGAGCACCGACACTTGTAATAATTGGGTGAGAGTGAGTGAGAGAAAGAGAGAACCATATTATGTAACATAAATAACGAATCAAATATATATCAAACAAAAACTAAAACATTACAACTCATTATCAAAATAAATGGCACATGGAGCAGTATTAAAAATGGCAAACATTAAACACACAATCAAACGGCAAACATTAACAATATTAAAAAGAACTAACGTGACATCCACACTCAAAACAAAAGAGATTGATGACATGAGCTTGATTCAGTATGATGTAGCAGGAGTAATAAAGAATTCTAAAGATAATCAACTGAGGCTTGGAAAAATGAGGTATACAAACAAATGGCAAGCTGTCTCATTCATGTAATAATAAATAAAAAAAATTAAAAGAGCATTAAATACACCCAAAGAGAAGGTGTTGAATGATGGATAATTTGAGAGCGTGAGAGTCCTAAGCCTCAGCGAATGTTCAAGAAGACATCAAAAGGAACATGAAATATAGTAAAATGAATCTTGCGGATATACCAAAATACAGTTGAATAAATAATTTACTGTGAGTGTATTTCCAGATTGATACGGTCAATACTGGAGATCCTTAAATCCATAAATAATCATGCTATGAAAAAGTTAAATTTAATAACTATCTAACTAGATTTACATAATATGTACATTAATTGTACATCCAGCAAATATCTATGATTAGATTAGAGATCCATAGCAAATTAAATCTTTATTGTAAAATCATAAGCAGAGCTATAAAATTATAAGGAATTATCTTTCAAACATGAAATATTTTGTGTAAATATGGAAGTGAATCAATGTTGCGGAATGGTCATATTTAGAAAAGAACTAAACAAACGAAGAGACAAAGTCTCTAAATGTAAGAGTGAGGGTTGAAAACCAAAAACATAATAACTTCTTTACCTAAGTTCATTGTACAATTTTTTTTTTTTTCCTTTAAGGCGCTTTAACACTGTATTAGACAGGTCGTTCGCGCCGATTCCTCTAGGTCTTCATATGTGTGTATACAAGATAATCCTTTTTAAGTAACATAGGAGTGAATCGACGCTCTCGACTTTGTCAAGTAGAGCAGGAGGTATCGGTAGGGATGCACGAATATTTGCATGATTAGGGCATGACAAGATGTGCTGGACTGATAATGTTTCTCCGCACATACAGGTAGGTGGAGCGGTGCGTTTGAACAGGAAATTGTGTGTAGCCCTAGTGTGCCCTATTCTCATGCGGCATAGCACCACTTCTTCAAATCTATTTGATCTGTCACTTGAGGTCCAGTGACCAATAAGAGGTTGGGGCATTGTACAATTTGTACATGGCCGAAATAGGATGTCAGATAAATAATTTGCATAATATATTCTGGCTCCTGGCGCTTAGGTTTTTATTCATTTACTCACCAAATACAACTAAGAATAAGGCAAGGCATGTCACATGGAAAGCTAGAGCCAATCCTAGAAACATTAAAAAAAACTACGTGATAGAAATAAAAACCATCAAATTATTCACTGTCCACTTGATTAAATATTCACTTTGAAAAAACAACAAACGCTAAAAAAAAACATTGAAAATAAAATTTAATGCACTTTAAGAGCTTGTGGTATTTGATGATTAAATATTCTGTTTCAATTCAGAAATTGATCAAAATAAAAACAAACATGGAAGCCATACAACTGCAACATACTAATAAAGAATTTCGTTTAATGAATAATAGATTGGAATCAATAGATAGCCCAGTGCTGTGGGGTAGTAAGTTACCAGATGGGTGGTTTCATTGAAGTGGTCAAATAGTCTGAGTAAGAATAAAATGCTGTCAGTGCCTACCATGGGTACAAAAACATGGATTACACCAGCCGAATAAAATACCAACCCGACTAGCAAGATGGAAGATGGTGGTGGGATTAAGGATTTGTATTCTTTCCATAAAAAGTTCTTCATCAGCACGGACAGTTCCACAGACTATTTGGTTCTAGGGGACTGGACCAGCTGGATTTTGATTAATTGATTACCCTATCGAGAGGCGATAGACCTATTGTCCCGAAAGCTTCGAGACAATAACGAACGCTAAAGAAAGAAGAGCAATGCCATCAGTGAGAATCGGTGAAAATTACGCGACCCCAAATCCGTCTCCTTGTGATACGAGAAGCTGAAATTCTATACATGATTGCAAAACTAAGAGGCAGTCCACGTACGTCCATATCACCTGAGTTCACAATTTCCGTACATGGTGGATTCTCTTACAATTTCCCTGAATTCGACACTGAAAAACATATTATCCACACATTATGTCTAAATTTTAACTAACCACAAGAGACTTGATTCATGCTGCTGTACTGATGGAGATCTTCAGGCTCTCGGCGAGGCATTACGAGTGTGTGTCGTGTTCACGTGGTGTGTGTGTGTGTGTGTGTGTGTGTGTGTGTGTGTGTGTGAGTGTTAAGCTTTGCTAGCATTTTTGTTAGTATGTTAACTGTGGATAGTTTGCATGGTATATCGAGAGGACAAATAAATTTGTCCGGACACGGGACGGGAAGTAGGTAACTCGCTTCGAACAGTGCTTGTCATGAATGTACTAAATTTCGATAGTGACCACGGATAGCGCGTCAGAAAAATGTGATCCTGCGATACTTCTGATCTCTCTATGGTACTGCGCTACTCACTTGTTAGCGACCGCCTGGACTTGTTCCTCGGGCGAGGGCAACTTGTGGTCCGCCCCTGAATCGACCAGGTCCTGATCTGGGGCGTGCCTGGGGGGTCAGAGAAGGCGGAGGGCGCGGGAATGCGGGCGGTGCAGTCAGGATCTACTGTGACGTCGCCCAGAGCCTCGGTGGAGGTCCATTGTCGAAGTTTTGACTGCGAGGCCGGCTGAAACAGAGAATTGTGGTGGACATTTTGTTAGGTTTATTTTATTTATTTATTTAATACATGACAAGTAAATGGTTCAAATATATACATATAACAATGACAGTTTACTTAAATAATTCATAATATTTTTAACTGAACTTATGCTAGTTTATTTTGGCTGTCGTCATCTCACACTAAGGGCCCCACCTATGAAGTATGGTCCTTGTGTCGTGGTGATGGCGTATTATGAGGTACTTTTTCACTGTTAATGGCAAGATTATGAAAAATTAATGTTTGATTAAGCACACAAACTCTTAAGTTAAAGATGAAGGAATATAATTAAAAATAATAATAAATACCGAGCTCAGTAGCATGATCGATAATGCGGCGGACGTGTAACCTGGAGGTCGGTGGTTCAAGTCCCGGTTTCAGCGTGGATTTAGGAAAGCGAGTTTGAGTAGTTGTGACATCACGAAAGTGATCAACAC
Source organism: Bactericera cockerelli (assembly GCA_024516035.1). NCBI lineage: Eukaryota > Metazoa > Arthropoda > Insecta > Hemiptera > Triozidae > Bactericera > Bactericera cockerelli. The sequence continues at coordinate 13,117,904 of CM044960.1, forward strand.
AAATATGATAACTACTTTTTTACTGTTAATGGCTAGATAATGAAAAGTTAATGCTTGATTAAGCACACAAACTCTTTTAAAGATAAAGGAATATAATAATAATAATAGTAATAATAATAAATATTTCATTAAATTTTTTTTTAAGGGGTACGCATTCAGGTATCGATCTATCGATATATTCTTAAAAGTACATACATACTCGTATTTTCTAATAGGCCCGTCAAATCCAAACGAAGCTGGTCAATTGGGAACTTACTATATTAGCTAGATCAAAACAAAAACATAAAACATTGAGAAGAAGAGCAAGCTCTCCTGGTCAATCCTAAAAAAAGACCTTTATGAACTCATAAAATCGGTCATAAACTTGCCACATATCAAAAACAATGAAAAATACACTGCCAATTAAGGACACAATACTTTCTCGTGATTGTTTCACAATATATACACGTGACACTTTTGAGATTTTATACAAAAACACTTGTATCTTCAAAACCCCTTAACCGACTTTCTTCAAATTTGTTTCTAGAAAAAATTCTGTATCGGCAAGTCAAACTCACATTATCACTTTTTTGTCAATTTTTTTGTTGTTGGTTTTTCTTTAATATCAGAGCTAAATCATAATTAATAAGGAAATAATTATAAATCACCTCTGTAAAACAATAGTATGCATATACATACAAATTTTTATCAAAATCGGGTGAACCGTTCACGAGATATAAGCATTTAGATAATTAGTGGTCAGGCGCATGGTCTCTTTCACCCAGAACCGCTAGTGCGCAGTTGATGAATTTAAGATGGGAAATGGTCGTTTTCTAAATGTGTACAAAATTTCATCGAAATCCATTCAGTAGTTTCCGAGATCTGCGCGTTACAAGGAATATTTTTAACAGACAGACAAACAGACCAACAGACAGACACAAAACCAAAGTTGCTTAGGGGAGGTTATGATACGTCCAGAAATATGAAAAAAATCGGAGCAAAAAATATTCATTTTTTTACAAAAATGAACACAATACTTCCGGATTTCTAATACTAAAAATTTCTCAGAAGTAACAACCGTATGGCTATTTGATTATCTCCTCAGACAAGAACTTTATTTTCAAATGAGTCCCAATTTCATGAAATAAACTTTATATTCACAGAGATTCAAACAAACTCAGAAAGTCTTATACATAAATTGAACAAAGAAAAAAACAAGACTATTTTAATGTCCAAGAGTTGGCGACAACAGGAATATTCTGAATAGTAAGACAATGATTGCCCTCAATAAATAAATAAATAATAATATAAATTGAAATAAGGGATAAAATATAATATATCAAAACTATACCAAATCCATTGAATGCTTTTGGGGGAAAAGGAAAGGAACACTTGGAATTTCTGAAGAGAACTTTCAAAAGTTGATAAGAAGGCGATAAGAGAGAAAAAAAAAACAATCAGATGATAAGTTGTTAAGCCAACAACAACTTTCAATTCAGAAAAAAGAGACTTTCAAAAACATATATTTTATACAAGAATAAGAATAATTTGAATTTAGTGAACTTCCAAAAGACCATAAACTGGCGACAAAAAGAACGTACAAAATAAGACCAAATCTTGTGTCCACAAGACACATAAAATAAGCAACGCTAGAGAAAATTTCTTACGAAATGAAAAACACAATAGTTGAGGATAAAATAAAACAAAAACCATACCACAACAACAATTCCAAAAATTAATACAAGAAATAAGATTAGCAGCAACAGCAACAACACAACCATCTACAACAACAACAAAAAAAAAAACAATACACAAGATAAGTTTCATTTCATTTGAGAAGAACGAAAGAAAGCTCTCAATAACAATAGCCTAAATAAAGAAAGAAAGCCACTGTCTATTTTGAAAGCACAAACTCTCCATTTTATAACTCACCAAGTTATTGTGTGAGCATTAGAAAGAATATTTGGTCAGCAAAAACTGCCACGGCCCATGTTATCAACAAAGTAAAAATAGGATATTATTCTTGGAGAGAGGGATGGGGAAAGAGAAATAGAAGAAAAGGAGATAAAGAGAGAATGGCTGTAAGGAAGGACAAAAGAGTGGATGAGGAAGATAGAGAGATAGTTGTTAAAGACATAGATTAAGGATATTAGAGTGTGTCAAAGACGGAGGAGAAGAAAAAGAGAGATAGAACAGAGAGGGTTAGGAGTGTAAGAGGGATAGGTTATAAGGAAGGACGAAGGATGATAAAAGGAAGAAAGATTAATGGAGAAAGGAAATATGTGAAAGAATATATGGAAAATGAAATAGATTTTGGAAATATGAGAGGATGAAAAGAATTGAGAGAGAGAGACTGAGAAGAATAGCAAGAGGAAGTGAAAAGAGAGGGGGACAGATAGAGGAAAGAACCAGGATTAATAAAAATTTAATGGAAATAATAAAAAATATGTCTGTGGAAATTATTCCCAGGGAAATTTGATTGGAAACTTGTGTCCTTATTTGATTGATTATTATTACTGTGGTGTTTATCGGGCGACCATACGAGCTTTTCATTTCCTCTCTCTGTCTCTCTCTCTATCCCCTTCATCCTTGTCACACATTCGATATTCATCCTTGTCACACATTCGATATCTTCTATCTCCATTTATCTCTTCTTTTCTCTCTCATCATCCCCTTCTTCTCTTTCCAATGTACTTTTCTTACAGCTCTGTTCTCTGTCCCTCACACATATACGAGAAAGAGGAAGGGAGGGAGAGAGAATAAACAACAGAAGAACTGTGTGAAATGTTTTTCTTTCAAATTTCGACCGCTTATTGCATTTCTTCTTTATATTTACACAGATTTAAAGGAAGGCGGGAGAGAAGACGGAACGATTGGAAATGTTATTCCATGTTTGTTTTTAGGTTTAGAAAACAAGAATAAGAGTGGCAGAAACATCTCCCATTTCACACAAAAACAGACACACATACATGTCATACATTATTTTGTAGCTTACAAGTTATTCTGGTGTTGCATGCCGGAACACTCCTTGTTCCAACACAGTGATTTCATGGTATGTAGGTATAAATTTTGAAGCATTTGAACCAAAAGAAAAACCACTATTTTTTATAGGAGTGGGTACTTGAGTGGTTACATATTTATGTGATATGAAGGAACTTTTATACACTTGCTCAGTGCCTGCAGTTTAGTAATGCTGTTAGGATTAAGTTGATGAGATGGATGAGAATATTAAGTGAAGAGCCGATGAAAATATAGAATCTCCTTTAAAAATGTAATAAAAGAATATTCAAGTAAAAATTAGGATGGTGGGATAAACGAATTAGAGAGAGAAAGGAGGGCGAGAACGGATATAAGAAAGGTGTAAGAGAGAAGAAGATTGAAGGAGTATGCAAAAAGAGGGAGATGAGAGAAGGAGGTAGATAGAGGGATATGAGTTGGTAGGAGGGAGATTCCATTAGGGCTGAGGAGTGAGGAATTCAATGGAGTTATACCGCAGAAGCGATTAGCATTTGAAACTCAACGGAATGGTGCTAGTATTATCATCATTAAGTACTGTCTATTTATGAAGTATTTATGAATGAGAGAGATTACTTCACATTACAGTCGAGGCCTTCGCAATGGCAAGCACTTGTGGGGGAGATTCTTTTGAAAATATTTTAAATATTCCGTGAATGACGAATGACAAGAAGAGGAGGAAGAGAGGAACACTCACACAGAAGAGAAGGGAGACAAAGAATTGAGGGAGAAAGAAAAGAGAGAGAATAAATAAATAGAGAGTATATATACTAGAAAGCGAAGAAAACTAACTTCAAAGGTTCAAAAGTTTTTTTTAAAATGTAAATATACCTAGAGCTTTTACTTACAGGAGCAATTTAAATCGAAGGAAATTCCGAAAAGCGATGACCAATATTTTCCAGAAACTAATTAGTTCCAAGAAAATCTTGGTTATTTTTACCTTTAAGGTATAGAAGTTTTTTCCGAGTTAAACTACATCTCGTATATTAAGGGTACATGTTATATACATATTTATTCATTCGTGCATGTTATTCATCTACAAGTCAGCCTAGGTCTGTTCACAGGCAGAATGATTTTATATATTACTCCATTTTATGTGGAATCTTCAACTATTTGGTATTGGTTTTAACTATTACACTCAAATGTAATATTTTAAAAAATCTGTACCGTTTGCTATAGCCTGCATTTATCTATTGAAGACACACAAACACGAAAAAAATCGCCTTGAAAATAAGCAAACATTATTCAAATAGATGCGTCCTGAGAGGGAATCGAACCTTGGAGCAAATGAGCATCCTTTTTCTGAAATATTCCACACTAGAGACAACAGACATTAAAATACTCAACTGATGGCACTTGGCTCACTTCACCTGTTCCGGAGACAGTTTTATCTAAATTTAATTCAAATAAGCCAATTCATAATCAGTCAAATCAGTGAGTTTGCTTATCAGCAAGATCACTCACCTGTTTTCAACTGGATAGTTTAAAGATACTTTAGTGAGCTGAAATCCAGTTTGTTAAAAAGGTGTAATCAGAGAGTCCATAATCCAGAACGTAAATTGCACTTTTTTCTACAAAAATATTTTAATATTATTACAAAAACATTGCTAAATGATAAAAGTATATCAAAATTAATATATTTACTTTTTAATTAATCATCTTATAATTTAATTGAGGAAAGGGTAGTTAAAGTGACATTTTATGGTTTGTTCAAACGAAGAAATTCTTTTACAATAGACAAATACTGTGCGATAATCTGTCACAAATCATAACTTTAAGTGAATAATTTAAAACTGGATTTTTTTATGATATGTGTTAAGTGTGCAATGGATTAACTTAATACAGAAAGTGTGGTATTTTCCCGTGCACGGTTTTTTAAGCAGTTTACTTCTGTCACTAAGGTGCACTGATGAATTATTCCAAAATGAAAAACAAACGTCTCAATAAGAGTTACCTCATGGCCAAATGGACAGTGATAAAAAAAGAGTTCATATTACGAAAAGTCTACTATTGACTAAGAGTAAATAAAAGAGGGTTTACTCATCAATTGAAAAGAAGACGAGAAAAAGATCATGAGCCGTTATAAACAGTAACAACAAAGGCTAGAAATAGAAGAGGAAAGAAAAGAAGGATGAGGAGAGAGGAGGAAGAGAAGAAGAAGAGAAAAGCAAGAACATATCAGAAAAATGATTTGATACCAAACACCTTGGCCGAGGTGTGAAGAGCCTAATACAAAGAGAGAGACATTAACTTATCATAAAGTTCATCAATAAATTAAAGATGTTATTGGAAATGGGACGACTGTGTTATAATGTTATGATACTACAACATACTGCAAATGATGCACACAATTTTAAAACACTTTGAAGCTTATGAAACACCGAGCACTTCTAGTCAATTCATTTCTCACTTTTAAACGTTTATACTAAAATTATGAGACGGAAAAAATAAACTATTTACAATCAATTTTTTCGCAAACTACGAGCATTACTCTAAATATTAACTTTCGTGAGGTTATCACAACTTCTCGCAATAATATTTCACTTTTCACAACAACCACGAAACAGTAAATCAGAGGGACGATCTCTTCTGTCACCGATAGATTACCGCGGACCATCGGATCACCTGGATCGCTCTCATCCGATTCAAATCGCTAACTGACGAGGCGGAACCGAAAATTAGGATCAGAAAACCATGGTGTCGTTTCCGGCTTACGCAACGCGGTGTGGGGGGACAGAATGGCGAGTGGCGACGAACTACACCCAAAACTGAACGAACAATCAAATTGTGTTGTAAAAAAACAACGATGTTGTGTGCTCTGAAAATCGTTGCTAATATATGGATACGGCCAGGGACATTTTTACGAAAGATTCGATGGGTAAAATGAGTCTGGAGAATGGAGAATGGAAACATGTTGAATTGGACAGATATGGAACTCTCTACGGCATCGGCAGGGAAGAAATGGAAAGCTACATAACGGACCATTCTAGTTCTTTTTTTTTCTGCTTCTATGGGGTTTAATCGCTTTCAACTGCCATGGCATACCAGACGGGGTTTACCTCCATTCGCAGGAATCTTAGACTCCTTTATATGATCTACTCAAATTAACTAACAGTCTGTTGGGACCGGGAAAGCCAGCGTCACGAGAATTACAATTTGAATGGCACCCTCCAATTCTTACTGCTGTGTCGCTTAACTTCATGTTTGAAGGGAACCTGTATTCAACATCCATCCTTGGCTGAAATTTCCTCTTCATCCTTGGGATTCCTGGATCACTCTAACCGCTGAAAATACTTAGACAATTCATATCAAATTTCTCTATGCTTTAATTTCTAGGTCCCCTTTATTTGATAATATTTTACTCGTGTAGGGTTGGCCCAACTTAAGCAATGGTCACACCTCCATATTTGTAGACAAGTATTCTCCTTTAGTTTTCAATATGTAAAATGATATACTCCATGTCTAATACCTCATATACACATTTATTGAAATTTTTCATAGATACAAAGGGGATTATTCTTGCTGAAGATCTTACATCCAAAATGCCGTAAGTTCTTCCATCTCTTTTACTTTTGATTTGAAGAGAATAAGAACTCACCACTAATACATGTTGTTCAAAATTGTGTTCTCATAATTTCAAATTCCAATAAATTTCAGAACAGAAGATACTCCCTTAAAATTATTGTGAAAAATGCAAACTACCTAAGCGCTCTTTGTCTCATGAAATTCCTGCCTGGAGGTTTACTTCAGTTTGAATATCACCAAACCAAGGGCGCATTAATTGCCTTGCAGGGCATGGGTGTCAACCAAAACAGGTGTGAGGTTGTTGCCGTTTTAGGGAAAAATCAGTGACTGCATTCGGAGAATTAAAAGTGTGTAGTTTTACTTTTAATTCTTATACGAGGATAAACACAATTCTCCAAAAAAATCCCAAAAAAACACACAAAAAAACAGGCTTAAATTCTTGGAGAAATATCTGACAAGGCTTTTGAATAACTTAGAGGGCTTAGGGAAGGTTTGCTCAATATCAGGTTTAGGAATTTACAGATGAAATTTACTAGCTCAGGTAAATGAGAACATCTGGTTTATCATAAAAACAATTGGCATTTTCCACGACCCTAAGAGGAAAAAAAAGAAAAAGGTTACGAAATTAAAAAAAAATGAAAGAAAAAAGACGTTTGTTGGTTTACACTATTCGGATGCAGGAATGACTCTTACTCCTGATAAAATACTTTAGTCAGATTAAATTAAGAGAATATCCGCATTATCTAATAAATTAAGCAGCAGATAATCTCAAAGAAATTGAAGAAATTAATAACCTGCTCGGATTGTACTTCAACAATTGTTATCTGAACTAGTAATTGAAATTAATTTGAGACCTGAATATTTTATACGAATTGTCTGACAGAATACTAAAATTTCAAGTAGGGCTAAGGTTAACCAATCAGAGAGATTGTTCTTAATCGTAATCAGGTATGGACTCATTGTCTTTATCTCGTCCGTGTAACATTCTGTCCGTTCAATGTACTCAATACCCAATGATATAATAAATTTAGTCAGCATTCCTCGTCAGATCAGTAAAAAGTGGAAGATACTTTTAAGGGAATTGTCTACGATTATTTAAATTTGAACCTTAATTAACAGGATATCGGAATATTTAGACATGTTTTGGAAGTCAACTGGTTAAGATACTAAGTCTGGTAATCCGGTAGCGTAGATCAGTAGAGATTGTTCTTAATCAGATAATCAGTATGACTCATTGTCTTATAATCATACTGTCCGTGGTAGACATTCTGTCTGGTTCCAGTCTCTACTATCAATGAGATAATCAATCATTTTGTCAGCTTCCTGCGTCAGATCAGTAAAAGTGGAGGTACTGTTTCAAGAAGAAACTGATGAGAATTATTTAAATTTGAACCATATTACAGGATATCGGAAATATTTATGACATGCATTGGAAGTCAAGTGGTTAAGACGCTAGTCTGGTAATCCAGGTAGCGTAGAGATCCGTTGGTTCAAGTCCCACCCAATGCATGAATTTTTACCTTCCACTAAAGAGTATTATTATTATAGATTTTTTAACCCTTTTTGGGGGAAAAAATGTTATTAAGTTTGTATATTACGTGGATATCTCGTTACCTCCTGAACAACATTGGTTTTGTCTCTCCCAATAGTAACAATAATACCGAGATGAAAAAAACAATTGCGAAAAAAGAAATCCCTTTTCGCACAATGTTACAAAAATATCTCTTTCCAACATTATCCCGAAGAAAAATAATAGTTTGTTGAACTCAATTAACAATAATTCATTAAGAAAATGACTTTGGCAGACTCTCTTCTGATGCCTCTCTAGTAGAGCCTTCTTCATCTACTAAGCTTTTTTTCTGAGCCTTTTCTTTATTATTTTTACCCACTCTTCTCTTTCGAGTCTATTTTCAGTCTAATTCAATCATAGCAAAGAGTTTCGTAGGCTTTTAAATTAATTTAAAGCTCTTAGACTGGCGGCAGAGATTGTAATAGAGATAAGTCTCTCCCTCCTCTCTCTTCATAACAATAGACAACCACACAGTAGGTAGTAGGGAGGGGAGAGATAAGCTATAAAGAGGAGGGGAGGGAGGAATGGGAAACAATCTTTGATTTGATTAAACAGAAGAACTTGATATGAACATACTCACAAGATTTTGGAAAAAGGCAAGAATAACAAAGTCTATTGGCTTTAGAAGAACACTTATTAGAGAAATAGATGTAGTGGAAGAGAGAGAGACAAGGATGTAGAAAAGAGAGGTAGAGAAAAGGGACAACAGTGAGAGAAGGAAGGAAAGAGAAAGAGTAAAGCTAAAAGAAATTCATATAAGAGGCTTAAACAAGAACTTTCTATCTTTTCTTTTAAACAATTTTTAACTTTCAAAGAAAAATAGAAAAAAGTATTTTAGGAGTGAAAAAGTGTTCGTCCCATTTTCTCAAACCCTTTTATGAGTATCAGTTTATCTTTTGAAAATCGGTTTATTCAAAAAGACTCATTCCTATCGTAGGAAAGAGAGAGCGAGAGAGAGAAAAAAAAGAAAGGAAATGTATGATAATAATAATATCGCCTTATTTATACTGCCCGATTAGGATTAGGTATTAAAGTCCCATTATTCCAGCAGTAAGCGCAAGACATATTATGTGGTAAAAATCCCAAATGGGAGAGGATAACTTGTCATGTCGCGGCTGGGTTTCGAACCCGCGAACTCTGGAATTTCTGGATTCACAGAGCCTTTACTTAGCCTTTATCACTGAGCTACCGGGACAGACATGATAGAGGGGAAAGAAAGGAAAATAGGAGGGAGAGAGAGAGAGAGAGAGAGAGAAATAAGGGAGGTGAGAGGGAGAGATTTCAGTGGATAAATGGGGAATGAGTGGATAAGAAGTACTCTGGAGGGGTCTTTGACTCCTTTCAATTTAGTTTTTCCAAATTCCTTTCACAGGGGGGTCCAAATACTCCCTCTACCCCCGTTATGAATAGAATAAGAGAGATATAGAAATGTTTGAATAGAAAAGAACTGAGTGTTATTTTATGGCCTTTTTTCTTACAAGCAGGGTAATAAAATGCCGTATCCTCTCCCCTAATGAAATATTGATGTGCCGAGTAGTCACAAGTAAATGCCAGAGTTGTCTTGTACTCATAGGAGTAATATTTAGACAAACTTTTACACTTATGTAGCTCAGCATTGTGAATCTATATCCGGCGGATTGAGAGATTTTTTCGTCTGCAAGATTTCGGGTGCTATATAATACCTACGTACTCACTCACTCTCTAAGAGACACAGACATACACTTCATAAAACAAGATCATTTTTTTTATATGTATAAAATTTCATTGTATTGTACTGTATATCTTTTACTTTGTCTTACCTAATAAAGCAAAATATAATAATTTTAGTACCCCGAGGATTCTACATGTACAATTGTACACTCTACGGACATTAAACTGTCTCACGACAGCAAAAAGTTTGTAAAAAAATATGTAGTTTTCCCTCTTTTTTAAACTTGGTTATGTTCTTCCTCTCCAACTATATCTGATGGAGTAAATTTCAAAGAAACTAATTTTGTCATATTTTTCCACGACAATATTGAGAGTTTCCTCCATTCTCCCTGCTCCTCTCAATATCTCCCTAAAAAGAAAGACATTTCTCTGCTCCTCTCAATATCTCTCTCTCTCTCCTCTCTCTCTCCCCTCCAAAAAGTTAGCATTAGCTTAGGGGATGTTATTTATGTATATTGTATATGTACAAACAAAAAAAAATATAAATAAATGAAATGTTCAAAATCAAATCAAATCAATCTCTCTCTCCTCTCTCTCCTCTCTCTCTCTCTCTCTCTCTCTCTCTCTCTCTCCTCTCTCTCTCTCTCTCTCTCTCTCTCTCTCTCTCTCCTCTCTCTCTCTCTCTCTCTCTCCTCTCTCTCTCTCTCTCTCTCTCTCTCCTCTCTCTCTCTCTCCTCTCTCTCTCCATCTGCTCTACTTGCATTTTCCTAACCATTCCTTACTCTTCCTCTTAAGTTGCATAATTATTTTCACAACAAAATTTCCTCTTCCATATCGTTAACAAGAAAGTTCTACGAAATAAACCTTGATCAATTATTTATTCTTCGCTGAAGGTGCAGAGGAAAAGTTTCGCGGAATGCAGATGCAAAAGTGATACAAGAGAAAGCTGCAATATAAGAACTGTGCCATATGCAGTTCCGGTTGCAATGAGAAAGGTTTGGAGAGGAGAGGAAAAGAAGAGAGAGATTTTGATTTGATTTTGAACATTTTCATTAATTAATATATAATTTATTATACATAGAGAGAGAGAGAGAGAGAGAGAGAGAGAGAGAGAGAGAGAGAGAGAGAGAGAGAGAGAGAGAGAGAGAGAGAGAGAGAGAGAGAGAGAGAGAGAGAGAGAGAGAGAGAGAGAGAGAGAGAGAGGGAGATGGAGGGAGAGAGAGAGAGAGAGAGAAAGAAAGAGAGATATGAACAAGCTACATACCAGAAAGGGTTCACACATATCATGAAAGTCAACCGCGAGACAAAGAGAATTACTATACAATTATAGATAACATACCGTTAAGGATAAGGATTACAGAAAAAAATAAAGGATAGCAAAAGCAACTATCAAGAGGAAAAACAGAAAATTAGAGATAAAAGAAAGAAGTATAGTTAGGAAGAGGAAAAGGAATAAATAAACGAAAAGGAAGTGATAGTCTGAGAAGAACAGATTGGTGTAATCCGAGTAGTCCTAATGGTTATCAAGGGACAGTTTAAGACACTATCCAAGAAATGGGGACTTGGAAAAGTTTGGGAAATCCCTACGGGCGCAGGGATTTCATCCCCTCTACGCACTGAATTGACTGAATATTTCATAATAAAAAATATTGACTTTTATAGATATGTATTTGTATGCAGATATTTACACCATTAATAAATTTTCTGTATTTTACTACAACACAATCAGTAAACAGTACTCTACAAATGTATTACAGTTTCGATAAACAAAAGGCACGAACGGAGCCAATCAGAACATGTGATAAAACCTTCGTATATAATCCCGAAATATAAAAAAAAAACTGGTCAAATGCTCAAATAAATGGATATAATTATATGCATTAGGTGGGATCTAAACTATGCACTACCTGATGACCAAGTACTGTCTGAAACCACTCAACCATCAATGTATCATAACTGGGAGGAAGGGGGGCGGGGGAAGGGGAAGGGGAGGGGGACGGGGGAATCACTCCCTGGGGGATGTAAATTTTATACAACCCTGATGCAACTAATTCCCTATTAATACTAAAATAGAAACCTATAAGAGATCAGTAAAATGTTTCCTCAGAGTCAATGCCATAAATTTAAAGGTCTATTAAAAAGTCGTTAAGATCGAATCATAGTGAATTAGAACCGACAGAAAGACAGTTTGACACTAATTCAAACGATCGGCCGGCGACAAACGACGGCGCCCACACTTGAGATCCTACACAAAATATTTATCTTCATTCGAAATTTGTTGGAAAATTAATGGGTGGTAATAAATAATGATGATAGATGCGAATGTAAAAGTGTTTGGGAACACCGGTTCCTATGATGAGCATGGTTAAAATTACATCATAATTATTGAAGTGACATTGGGAAACTCTTTCTCAGAGTCGTTGTAGATTTCTGCAGTTTATTTGTAAATAAATACTCTAAGGTTATAAATATTAAGGTGATTTATTAAATATCTCATGTATCTGATCTTTTGCCTTTAACGGTATCTAATCTATACTTATAAAAGTTTCACTCACTGACTGACTGACTCACTCACTGATTCATCACTGTTTCTCCGAACTGGTAAGTCCTAGGAAGCTGAAATTTGGTAGGTAGCTTTGTCTTATAGTCTAGATGTGCAGTAAGACACCTGCCATTGGCGGAAAAGGATTTTTTGCTTTACGGCCATGCCTCGTCCCGTAAAGCGGGCGACAGCCCGCTAGTAATTATAATAATAACACTCTTTAGTGGAAGGTAACCACCAGGCGAGGTTAATGCTCAAAGCATTTTCTACCACCTAACCCTCAGAGTCTTTTTATTATGTGGTCATAAACTCAAATTAAAATTCATGCACTGGGTGGGATTCGAACCAACGGATCCCTACGCTACCTGGATTACCAGACTAGCGCGTTGATTGCCCCTTCAAAGTCACAAGAGAGTCAGGATACAAGCCCAACCTCTTAAGTCTGTTCAAATGCCATAATTTTCTATTAAAATACAACATTTCGCGCCAAAGCATCACAAAGTCAACCCGCCTCAAAGGTGAGGACCTGACGAGAACTTTATCAAAGGTCTAGGGAGAAGAGCTTAATAATGGAAGTCTGGATATACCGATGACTCTGTAAGTTTCTACTTCACGAGTTAGTGCGTAGACCAGGGGCGGGTCAACGGGAGCTGCCTAGCCACTCCTGGCCCTAACCTCAAAAATAATCTCACCAAAATGTCAGAAATTGTTAATAGCTTATACAGAGAATAATAATAATAATAAAAATCGCCTTATTAATTATACTGCCCGAATAGGACAGTAGTCCCATTATTCCAGCAGTAAGCTCAAGACACATTATTATGTGGTAAAAATCCCAAATGGGAGGATAACTTGTCATGTCCCGGCTGGGTTTCGAACCCACAACTTCTGGAATCTCTGGATTCACAGAGTGCCGCCTTTACCACTGAGCTACCGGGACAGACTTTTTTTTAATACTCTGATATCCACAAAATTGGTGAAGAAGTAAAGAAGATGTCGGTTCGCCACAAATAATAAAATTCAAAATTTCAACCATCTTATCAATGGTTTAAGAAAAATTCTGCCCCAAATTTTGTGCTGTATGCAAGCCTGGAGTAGATGAAGGGATTAATATTCGAAAGTTCACTCCTTGCTGTCTTTGATGTGTAAATATCCGGGCATTAAGCTTTTCATTAGACCCGTGTCTAGGCTGGGGTGTCTATCAGCTGTGTTCTTGAGACTGACTTGAGTGTATACTGTATAGCAGGGGTGCCCAACCTTTACAGAAGAAGATCTACTATTAAGTCACAGATAATCAACGCGATCGACCTCCTCCCTCCCCCCTACAGATTCAATGTTCATTCTGGACTTGAATGGGTTAATGAAGAATTCAACCAAATTTTCAAGTTTTAAGATGTCACGAAACCTCCTTTTAATTTTCATGAGTTAAAGATGGAGATCTCGGATTTTCACTTGTGTGAGATGCCAGAAAACCTCGTTCACAATCATTTTGCTTTAGAGATCTAGACTTTTAGAACGTCATCTCCCCACTCTAGACGAAATCGACCCAAAATCACTCCGGGATCGACCAGTCGATCGCGATCGACTGGTTGGGCAGCCCTGCTGTATAGCTAGGTATATGTATGCTTGAGACTGGCTTGACAGCAGAATATCTATATGTTTGAGACTGGTTTGAGAGTATATCTATATTCAATTTGCTCTAGTATTTCGTTGAGGTTTTGTGGCGGAAGCTCCCCAAGTGCTGGGGGCAGGGTGGGGGTTGTTCTAAGATGTTTTCTTTGTGGAAGGGTGATGACTCTGTTTCTATCAGGGCCTTTTGAAAGTGGGAAACGTGCTCTGTCATTTGCCGCTTGAATTTTCAGGGAATCACATCTTTTTACAGCCGAGAGTTTAGCTCGACCAAATATTTGATGAAAAAAATCATGTTCCTACGTGTTTCACAAAATTCAGTGTGTAAGTAAAAGTACACATTTAATTTTTCTAATATTTTGGATTTTTTATAGTCGATTGTTCCGGGGGCTCCGGGGCTCAATTTTGACAGAAAGGCTAATGTGAGGGTCAAAGTCTAACCTGTGAGTTCAAAGTCTAACCAATACATGGACTACTGTACAGATTTCTTTCAAAATTCGACCATTTGTGTCTAAACATTATAACAAGCATTGGTATTAGAGTACTTGAAAAACATAGATGGGCAGAATCGAAAAAAAGAAAAAAGCCCCTGGAGATCAGGAAGGGATGTCATGAGCGTGTGTTGAAAGTGTGGGTGAATTATTTGCCTTCAGTTAGATGAGGCTTCAGAAGTGCAGACCGATTTTCCCCTCATTAGATAAACGCATTGTTTTAATAAAAGAGTTAAATAAGGCTTCTTCCGGGTGGTTCGGACAGCTAAAGCGTGACTGTATATGCCACCCTTTTCGCCTCTCTGAAGTGCGCCTAAGATATCAGTCAGTACCTACGTCTGGAAATGTCATCTAATTAGTTACCCCTCGAGTATCTCAAGCACATATGTGTAGGTGTAGGAATTAATTAGTCTTAATTTGGGCGAAACCAATTTTTACATTGTTCTGTGTCGAATGTTGACGAATCAGGAGAGGTTTGTTATTGAAAGGGGATTTCCGCAATTTTTTTTTTCAATTAAAAGGTCTACCTCTTTTGATTTTGGCTAAAGAGATCTATACATAAAAGATAAAAACCTCCAGTCAAATTTACCTCTATTATAATATTAATAACACTCTTTAGTGGAAGGTAGTAACCACCAGGCGAGGTTAATGCTCAGAGCATTTTCTACCACCTAACCCTCAGAGTCTTATTAGTAAGTACGTGGTAAAAAAAACACAAATTAATGAGGAAAATTCATGTACTGGGTGGGATTTGGACCAACGGATCCCTACGCTACCTGGATTATCAGACTCACGCGTTAACACTTGACTACCAGTACACGGTAAGGGAATATAACCTTTATCCATAAAATATATAAGACCTGTTTGACTGCTCGAGTAAAGGAACTTTTCAGTCTCATCTCGGCAGTATAAACAAGGTATATTCATTCTATTCCATTCTACGAGTATTCTATTCAATTTTTATATGAGCAACTTGGATAATAGAGAAAAAATTCTGGTTCTTTGAATTCTCTTAAATCCAGTACATTACAAGAATTATTAGAAAGGAAAACACAACAATCAACAACTTACCTTCCTGGTTTCAATCTCGTCCACATTATTCCGCCGCCTCTTCACCCCCAGAATGGGCGTAACGGCGTACATCTCCGCCGCCCCCGGGTTGACAATCTCGAGAGCCGGTGTGATGGGCGTCGTGGCGGCGGCGTACAATAGTTGGACCGCCGGTGGTCGAGAGTCGGGACACAGGAGGTTGGTGGTGATCTCATGGCGGGCGGTGAAGTTCGATTTTCGTTCGCTGAAGGCGGTCAGATCGCTTTCCGCTGAAATCAGAGAAAGGAAACCAGAGATTAGATGCAAGATTGAAATTGAGAAAAAAGTATCATCGTATATTATTTTACCTATTTAAATAAATAAAGAGGTGCTATATTAAACTGTTAGCGTAATGGGACTTCCTGTCTCGAGCCGACACTCTAAATAAAGCACTACTATACTATACTATCATTAGTCATTAGTACCAATCATAATCTGGGGCCCAAAATTACTCACACTTTAAATTAAAAGCCATCCTCATACCATAAAAGTAATCTTCATACCATTTCTCTTTTTTTCTGTCATAATCACAAGACACATTCAAGTCACTAACCCAAGATTTAAGTTTTTTTTCAATACCTAATATTAATTTTAAAAATGGAGTAATTTCTCCGTGAACATGACAAGAAAAAAAAGTTCAACTTATGAAGGTTGTTTGGTGGCCCGAAACCCATGCGGTTTCGAAACTTCCAATTTGGTTCAGGACCTCTCTCGTCTAGCGTGGGTGTTACTAAAGTACTATCATTAGGGCCATTCAGGTGATGGGATATACGAAGATGTTTCCAAGTTCAGATTAGGCCAGATAAAATAAATAGATGTTTTCAGCCCACGCGGCCCATTTCAGGCGCATATACTGATGCACTCATTTGTTGTAGATGCGTTTCTTGTCGAATAGCTATAATATTATAATTATTTAAGAAATACCAATAAATATGTGTAGTATACTGATGTGTTCTTATTTATATATTTTATTTCTGTTTACCTAATTACATTAAATACTTAATCTAGGGACTCTAGATGTAATTCTATACCGGAATAAATTTATGCATTATTTTGGAAATAGTTACTAATGAATGTAAAATATTTAGTGTTATCATACAGATAAGATCTCTTCACACGGTGAAGATACTGGGGTGTTGGTGTCTAGAATTGATTAGAATTTTGAGATGCATTGTATTGAGAAGATAATGAACTGTTGGGCGTTGAACAGGTCTGATAAAACGCTTTTTATAATGATGAGGCCATTGAAAATACGCTACAGTGCATCAAACATATTTGAATGTGGAATGACTCTCACAAACCATTTTAAGTCGACTCGAATATGAACCAAAAGATATGGATAAACAAAAAGTAGTACCTACATAATAAAATGAGTTCAATGAAACATATAAGTTCTTCGGAAAAACTTGTAATTATACACAACTCTTGGTAAAACAAATAAACATCGAAATAATTTGAAGATAGAAAACACTTGATTTCATGATTTTCAACGGATTTCATAAGTGAATTTTGGTTTTCCAAGAAATGAGAGAAAAGTTCTTTTTCTAGTTCAATTTCAAAAGGGTGGTGGAATAGGAGAAAATGGCATTGAAAAGAAATTTAGCTTTTGTTATGACAGGAAACCTTGTACGTATGTATGATAATTACGCGAGTACTTCAACACTTCATTCCAACTTTACCTTGGATTATGGAACACCAATCTAATAAGGCCTAACATATTACAAATTTATATTTATCCATCTTATCTTCACAAAAGTTCATATCTGTTCTAAATACCTCTTTAAAGCAATCCTTTGAACTTTTACCACCATAGTCTTCATACTCCATATCAATAAATAATGCGCCAACTTTTAATATGACTTCAAACAAGACCAAATAAAGACAGGATATTAAAGGATAAGTCACTGATACCAGTGCAGTCTCCGGAGAGACGTAATCTATTAAGCTTGTGGAAGACAGAGAGCAATTACATCCTCGGTTTGGTCCTGATAGGTTCGTGAAACACGAAACTGAAAGGACCTCCCAGTGAGCCCTGAACCAAGGACCTTGTGATCTTTAGAATGTCTATAATACCCGGACCGGCCAATGTATCTCCATTATGTAGTACAACTTGGAGATCTTTGTCCGGCCATCAATGAAATGAGTTCGGAATGGATTGTTTTTGTTTTAGATTGGCGTATTCAGAGTAACAAGTTGTGGTCTAGAATTCTAGATTTCATGTATGTACAATTGTACAATTATTGTAAATACAGTTCACGGATTTCATCATAAGATATGCTTCAGGAAGGAATACCATGTAGACTTGGACAACCGTATACTTGCAATATATGCAAGCAGTCAATTACTTCCAGATACCACTTGGATACACATATACAACCAAATCTTACTCTAACTAACATCCTGAGTCAACTATAATCTAAGAAAAGAATATAATACAAAGTAAGGGAAAGGGCAATATATTAAACCATAATTTTATAGTTACATTACTGTTATTAGGGGGGGGGGGGGGGGGGGGGGGGATGCATATTTTACTTAATTTTTCTTAAACCATAATTTTATAGTTACACTACTGTCATGAGAGGGGGGGGGGGGGTGCATATTTACTTAATTTTTCTTCTATTGTATTTAATTTTTCATCATTCATCAATATGTCCCTGTATAATATATCCTTAACCTGTATATTTTCCTGTAAAATACCTAACAAAATGGCAGAAATACAAACTATAGGAGGGGGGGGGGTGTATATTATACTGTAATTTCCCTCTGTTGTATTACATATTTCATCAATCTCTCTTGTATTATATCTCTTAGCATGTACTTTTTTTTTTTTTTTTCCTCTGTAAAATAAAAATACCTAACTGGGGGGGGGGGTGTATAATTTTCTTCTGTTGTATAATATTGTTTCATTAATCTGTCTTGTGTTATATTTCCTGTGTTTGTAAAATAAAACTACAACTTAAGTTGTGAATATGTTATTAATAATAAAATTATTGTAAATATGTTTCAAGACTTTCAAGGGAATAATAGAGATATCAAAGTAATGGGCAAAAGTTTTCCTTTAAAGTTGCTTTATCAACCAATACTATACATATAGACCATAGATATTTCTCTGTCCCGGTAGCTCTAATGAATCCAAAGATTCCACAGTTCGTGCGTTCGAAAACCCAGTCGGGACATGACAAGTTATTCTCTCATTTTTGCCACATAATAATGTCTTGCGCGCGCAATTCGACACTTGCGGAAATCTTTTGTTTAAAACCGATCATTTGCGACAATGAAAAAAAGGTTTCAAACCATACATTTGCGACAATATATTGCAGGTATAGATTTCAATGTTTCATACAGTGTGAATCAAATTTTAGTTCGTACTGGTATAGGTGTATGTTATACCTTTGATTTACGGTGTCTAGGTATCCATATTAAAAAAAAAAAACAAAATATGCGAAAAGTTGGTGGCCCCTGAGAAGGGCCCTTTTAGTGTTCTAGAATCAGAAAATTATATCGTCTGGGGAAGGCAGAGTCCATGAATTGTTTCCAGGAGTTCCAGTCTTCTTTCAGAGAGGAATTTTGTTGTTAGATAGGGTTAGGTAAAGTTAACAAGGTGAGATTGCACGATAGATCACTGACTTCAGTTTGTCGGGTAGGATGGTTGGGTGAGGGGCTTAGGTTAGGTTGAAATAAGCGCAGGCGGTTAGGCCGGGTTGCGTAGCGACCCGGTCTAACCCTGTGCTAATTTCAACCTAACCTAAGCCCCTCACCCAAGCTATCCTAGCCGGCTAACGAAACATAACATTTAGTCTGACAACCGTTTGTCTGACAAGGAGTCTCCTCAAATAAAATAAATTTATCTATGATGAGAGAAGGAATTCATTAAATCGGATGAATTCACATAGTCCATATTTTAGTCGACCCGGTAATTATTTGGAAATGCCGAAATGAACAAAGGAGTTAACCTGTTCCTTTGTCTGTCTGATATTGTCGCAAACGTTACAGTGAATACCTTTTTCTGTTGTCGCAAATGTCGGGTTTTTTTCAGGTAAATTGTCGCAAGTGATTGGTAGCCCTTGCGCGCATGCTTGGAATAATGGGACTTTAATAGTCCTAAATCGGGCAGATATTCAAATAAAGCGAATTTTATAATATATATTTCTTTCGACATACTATGAAAATCCCAAAGCATTTTTCATACTTTTTCGCAATGAAATTTCAAAAGCAAACTCTGGTCAGACCAGAGCATACAATTAAGCAAACGAATTCGGACTCGCAACCTTCATAAATTTTCATTTTTGTTCCTGTCCACAGGGATATGGATATGCAGGAAATGCCCCAATGGACTCTACATCTGATGAAAATTAGGATTTATACCGCGGCGAAATAATAGTCATGATCTTTGCATGCGGTGTTGTGGTGCAGATATTTACAGGGTTAGAAAAAAGGAAGAAATAGTAAATAGATCAGGAGTGAGAACGAGGAAGATGGGAGAAGTATTCGAAATGAAAAAGTTACATTTTCTGTACTGAAGGTACAATTTTTCATTTCAAAACACTAGAGAGAGCTGAAAAATATTCGAATACAAAAATCAAGTCCAATTTTGATTTCTTTTGGCAATGTCCTTTTACTACACAGTCAAATAGCGAGTAATTGAAACATGATTAAAAACAACTGATTTCTAATATTAGAAATTTCTCGGAAGTAAAATTAAGTTTAACCGTTTCATTAGACATTAGAAAAAAGGAAGCTATTCGGAAAATGTTCATATTTTTTTTAATGATGCAATTAAAAAAATTGATATGGAGGTAAAATATTATAAAAAATGCCAATGATAGATAAAAATTGGTACATCATTATTTTCTTACTACAAATTTCCTTCAGTGGGCAAGAAAATTCTTCGAACTTTCAATATTCATTTAAATAGAAAATTGTTACTTCCTATACCAGAATAATAAACTGAGAAAAAAGAATGAAAGAAAATAGAAGTAGAAAGTTGAATGATAATAATGCTGAGGAAGGGGAGAAGGGAGAAGAAAAAAAAGGATCAGGACGAGAATGGAAGGCTGTATGGAACGGCCTTGCCTACCAATGGCAAAAAAAACAGGACGAGTCATGAAAGTTAAAGAAGTATTCCTAACTTATTCGCATAAAAACCGAAATAGATAGAAAAGGGATTGAGAAATGAAATAGGGGAGTGCGAGGAGAAAATGGAAAAAGAGAAGAGCGAAAAGTGAGTAGTATAATGAAAAAGAGGAGTTAGAAGAATAATATGAAGAAAGAGAGAGAGAGAGAAGAAAAAAAATGGATAGTGAAAATAAAAATGAGTAAGTCGGGTAAGAGAGAAAGTGTAAAAAGATAGGAAAAGATAACTAGAGAAGGATGGAGCGAAGAAGAGAGAGGAAGAGAAGGAAAAGAGAGAGAGAGAGGAAGAGAGCGAGAGAGAGAAAGAAAGAGAGAGAGGAAGAGAGAGAGAGAGAGAAAAGAGAGAGACAGGAAGAGGGAGAAACAGGAAGCAAAAAGAGGAAGATGGAAGTGAATCCAGATGACAAAAAGTTTTCGCTCGCTCTTTTTTGTTGATAAATGGGTGCACAGCAAATGCCATATAAGAAAATAATAATAATAATTGGGTGCCAGCAGCGAAGCATGACTGCGAGATGGTAATTAGCGGAGTACAGTTTTCATCTATTCACATGAATTTACATAAATAACATTAATTTGTATATTTACATGAGTATATTGATAATATTGTACGTAAAAGATGTACATATACAATAACAAAATAATGTATAATATACAAGTAAAAGTGTTTTATTAGAGGGTGAAGTTTATTATACATATTCAGCCGTTCTGTGGAACCGTGTGGGGTCATAGAAAAAAAAGACAAAAATATTAAATACATCAGTAACAATATCACGTTATTCTTTAGATCTTATCAGCAAGCATAATTACGCTCCCATTAAAAAGTTCCGCATAATTATAAAGTCATTGCAATTATAAAGAAGTAAGTTATGTAGTTTAAGACAGCAAATTTTACTAGGAACCTTTCCTTTTTTGTACCGAAAGATAATAGTGTATTTCTATTCTAAATCTCATAAAATTATATGTTTTATTTTTAATGATGACTCGTTTCGCATTTCTTTAATTTCGTACCACCAATGTTATTCCTTAAACCTTGAAAAAATTCTTTGAATGACTTCATTTTTTTCGGCCCGAGGGTTCGAACCCGGGCTCGCTCCAAGCAGTCTTTCAGCTCTTATTCTATCAAGCCAGCTGTAATGAACTTAATGCTGCTGAAGTATATAATTCATACTGTAATTGACAAATTTACTGTGGAAACTCTGGATGTGATTTTCAAACTATGAAAATAAAACTTAGAAACTAACTTTTTGCAAAGTGTCCTAAACGATTTTGCTGCTAAAAACGAGTTCGTTACAATTGATGATCATATTTTACCGGTAAAAAAAACTTATCGACCCAGGACTTATTTTGTACCTGCACAATGTGGCTCCCCACATCCCTAACGATTTATTAATTGATGAACTTAAAAAAAGCGCTCGTCTTATGTCCGACATCAAGCTAACCAATTACGGAATGCGAGATTATCGCTTGCGGCACATCCTAGCGTACAAGAGACAAGTACAGATTCAGACAGAAGACAGAGAAAAAATCCCTACCAACATAACTGTAATATGTAAAAATGTCCCACATACCGTCCCACCTATCCTTTGACATCCCCAGATGTTTCAGCTGCGGTAAGGAAGGACATGTTTCCAAAAACTGTCCTGAATCAACTCCAGCTTCATCAGTTCAACAAAGATTAGAAGATATCAAACTTACATCCCTCCCACTTTTAAAAGAAAATCTCTCCCCTTCTTCTCTCCCTCTCCCTCCTCCCCCTCCTTGTGAGTTCAGGGATGCAAATATTGAGATGGAAATAAGTGAAGAGTCCAGCCCCTTGCAGAATGATTTCTTCCCGAAATTCTCCTCCTCTCATTCTTCCTCTCTAGAGTCCCTGGGAGAACCGACCATCCCTTCCTCCCTAGTATCAACTACCACGTCCGCGACTGAGGAGTTTCCTGCTCTCAAAAATCCAGAGACCCCGAAAAATAAGAAGAGATCCCTACTCAGCTCAGAAACCCAACACGAGAAGAAAATAAAAACCTCTGCCTCCCCTCCCCCAGATCCAGAACTCTCTGAGGGTTTTAAATCCTTGGTATCAAAAATAATAAGTGATACCAAGGAATCTTCTGTGACGGCAGATGAATTCTGCAATCTTTTGGGTAAGCTTAGAAATGCCCAGAAGAAACAGGAGATTGTCGCTCAATCGGATCTTCCTTTTATCAACCTGAAGAACATCCTCCAAAATGTCCATTCTTCTCCCGACACTTCTACCAATATGAAGGCTAGAATTACCCGTATTCTCAAGACTGTTTTTGCCGATCATAAGATGTTTTTAAAAAATGTGGATAATATTTCCGCTTAACAAACTAAGTAAATTAAAATGATATCTTCCCCCCTTTTTTACCACCAATTTTAGGTATATTCTAAGTGTGCATGTATTTTTTTTTTTTTTTTTCCTCGTATTCTGACCTCTCTATTTCAATGATTATGTAGCTTTTTTCTCCACTTTTGTTGTTGTTGATATCTAATTATGTTTATTTATTTATTTATTTTTTATTGTAAACTTTATGATTTTTTTCCCCAAGATTCATTTTTGCTTTATTAGCTTGTACTCGTACCTTCCTTTCCTTTTTAAGGACGAAATTTTCACCATCCAGTTTTTGGATTTATCTCAAAAAGAAATGTAATTTTATTTCGTTTATTCAGTGTATATAACATAATATAAAATGTTCGGACACTATAATAAATGAAAAAAAAAAAAAAAAAAGTTCTCCTTTAAAGTTTGTGCAGCATTTCAGCATTTGAA
Source organism: Bactericera cockerelli (assembly GCA_024516035.1). Classification (NCBI taxonomy): domain Eukaryota; kingdom Metazoa; phylum Arthropoda; class Insecta; order Hemiptera; family Triozidae; genus Bactericera; species Bactericera cockerelli. The sequence continues at coordinate 13,141,312 of CM044960.1, forward strand.
TATTTGCAGTAAAGAAAATCGTGCTAATATATGCCGGCGAGCTTGATATTCGATAGGAGAAGAATTAGATTTTTTTGGAATTCGAATTGAAGAAGAACTCTGTAATTCAAAATTGGTGAGTTACCAGTGGGGGTGAGACTAAAAATTTATACTTTCATCTTGTTAGTAATTTGTCCAGTTTTATCCGCAGATATGAGTTTGATTCTAGAAATCCAGAGTTCAGACCGATCCATGGTTTTCCTCACTCAAATAACAAATAATATTCAAATCAAATGCACTGTTTTAAACATGTTGTACAGTGCTCGTATGACCGATATAACACCCATTTCTAGGCAAGGGCCTCCTTTTTTCGTGTTTCTTAAATGTGAACTTTCCAACTTTCCACGCAATTATTTTCTCAATTTCTAATCTGAACATTTTTGTTTGACGTCTACTATGTATGTACTTATATGTCCAATATCCATCATACATAAGAGAACAAACAACATGGCCATTATCAAGAGATAAAGCTCGTTAGTAATTTACGAATACGAATGCATTAACTACTTCTGCATGTAATGTGGAAAACACTGTACCTACTTTTGGGTTCCTATAAATTATTATTCCTGACCATAGTTGGTTCATAGAATTTTGTAAATTCAATATGATGCTGCTCTAGATAGATGGTAAGACCGTCCAACAGACCTGAAGTATTTTTAGTAATAAAATGGATACATAGGTCCACCATGTTGTATACAGAGTGTTTCCTTGGCGTTAGGAGCTGGGTCATCACAAGCTTATAACACAGGGGGGTGAGCCCAACTCACCCCACTGGTAACTCACCAATTTGGGATGGTATAGGCACAAGCGAGCATATTAGTGTATTTTCGGTCCGATAATTTTTCAACAAAATTATTGTGGAATCCTGGAGGCGCTTTCAAATTCAAATTTATTTCTCATTTTAATTTTGTGTCTTCACTTCCTCCTTTTCTTTTCTTCTCTTCCCATCTTTTTCTCTTCCCTCCCTTTTCTTCTCTTTCCTCCCTTCTCTCCTTTTCCATCACTTCCTGTGAGTTGAAGGGAGATATATTATACAGAAGTCATCATGTTGACGGAGGGGGGATAGGAGTGGGAGAGAAAGAGAGAAAGCGGGTATGACGAAAGGAATGTGGAAGCAAAGAATATAGAGATGGGATGAAAAGAGAGTAAACCTTATTCCCTTATATTCTCTCACTTTTCAAAGAGAGGATTGGGAGGGATTCTTTTCGGGGAGGGGGAGAGAATAAATTTTAAAAATTCTCGGAAATTTCAGCAGAATATGGGCAGGAAATGATGTTGTGGTGCCCGCGAGGTGCCTCCTGTAAACCCGGATGATTACTTTTTAAGGATTTTTCCGTGATGTAATAAAAACTGGGACAATAAGAGCTTATCATTTCAAAATATTAAGTAATGCGGATTCCACAAATTTTACTTTGCTTGTCTGGAAATTGTACTTAAACTTAAATTTTGCCCGTCTGGAAATTTTACTTAAACTTAAATTATTTAAGTGTCATAATAAAATCCATCCAAAACCTCTTTTGCCTTATCCATCCATAAATCCCAGTCTTTCACTCCCCAAAGCTAATCCGCCCCTTAAAAATCAACCTCCGCTCCGATTAAGTAATGCCACACACAGATGCATAAATATGGAAATTATTTGGATAGATAACATTCCTCCCCCACTTCTCTTCCCCCTTCCCCTTCCCCTCCCCTCTCCCCCCTGTATTGTACTACTTGGAGTAATTGAGATTCAAGATAACAAATTACAGACAGCAGTTATAAACTTGAGGCCCAAAATGGCCGACAAAGGCTCTGAAATGGGATAAGTATTACAACGGGTAGGTAGAGTGCAGGCTAAAATACACTCGTATGTAGTTAAAAAAAGGCATTTTAAGTTTAATTATGGGGGTGGGATTATTGTCTCAAATCTTCTTAATCTATAAAAAAGTGTTCTACTACTAAAAATAAACACCCAGTAACTCACTTGTCATGAGGTAACTCACCTAAACATTCTTCAGCACTATTTTTGGATGTTTTGTTCCCAGATTTAACATAGAGATCCTTACATGAGGTGGAGGAATTTATTATTATTATTTAACACTATTAATATGACCAAATATACAACACAGATAATTACAAATTAATATACAATATCAGGAGAAGTAAAAAGAGAAAAAAATGAAGAAAATATACATAATAAATGTTCTAGCTAAAGGGCGGGGTTATTGCCTTTGGCAATCTCTTCCACCCAACCCTTTAATTTAATACTTTTCAAGACTGCTCAGTAGCTCACCTACAAGTACATCAAATCATTATTAAATTTATAATTTAAATTCTAGATAGCAAATAGTGGTTGGGGTTTAAAATCAGCGATCACTCGAGATGTTTGGAAACCACTGGGAAACAAAAACCAAAGCCTCCATCAGAGCTATCAAGACGCAATTTGTCTTCATGCTCGACTTCCCGACACCCAGAAATTCAATTAAGAAACACATAAAAACAAAGGACGCCACTATTTTTGGTGGCAAGGAACCGTATTCTTTCAAAAATAGACTTTTACTTTTGGAGAGTAAGAAACTGGAGAATGTTTATTATGGATTTTTTTGGAGATCATCTAAAAGGGGAGAATTCAGAGAAGGTTATGTTGGAAACACTAACTATTTAATGAATAATTTGTATTCCCTTTGTTTTGAAGAGTTTGTGGAGGAAAATATTGTGCTATTGCATTCTTTTGTCACTTTTGGTCTTGCTGAAGATTTTCAGAACAAATGGTAGTGGAATATGATCGATTTGTAGAATGGTCGAGAACATCAATGATACGAATGATTATTTTGGTTGATTTCATTTTCAACGAACTCTAAATTGGTTATGTCAAGAAGCTGGTTTTATGAACCTTACTCAGTCAGAGTAAGACCGGAAAACATGAATTGCCATGTTCATAACTAATTGATCTAAAGGCTTTACCTTTTTCGAAGTCGCTTTGGTGAGCCAACAGAACTATTCCTACTCATCCTGCAATATAAGTACCGTCCTTTAGTAGCATTTCTGGCTATCCCTCTAGGCTATTCTATTACTTCTCGGAATTTGAGAGTAAATATTATTATAGCTACACACTAACTAGAGTCATCGGTTACAATGTCTCTTCTGGTCCGTTCATTCGTCAATCTTCAAGACTTAAATTCTAAATCTTAAAGATTCTAAACAACTATGTATAACACACCTTGCACACACATATCTGTCAGCAGGAAACCTCTTCATTAATCTCATAGACTAGTGATGTGGCTAGTAATCAGCACTTCCTCTGTTGGTACCGGTCGTTAGTTCCTTAATCCTTAGTACTAATGACTTCAGCGAATAAACTCGTTAAAACTAGCAGTTCCAGCACTTTAATCTCCTCAATTTATAGTTGAAAACATTCACACTACTATGGTCAATATGGTCATATTTAGAGCGCGCGATTAGCTCAGTGGTTAACCACTCGCTTGCCATATGGAAAGTACCGGGTTCGATCCCACGAGCCGATAAAATAATTGTATTTTAAATTTGGATACAGTTCCGGAAACTCTATTTGTCCACTCTAAAATGGGACAGACATCTCTCTTTACTTTTGTTTTTAAAAAACTGCGATTATTCCGGAGAAATAAAAGAAGCAAGAGCGTGATGGAATGACATTAATTTGTTTCCGAGCTATTCAAAATCACGCAATTCTGGATTATCTTGAGATATGAGGATGTGGGTTATAAGATCAAACATTGACATTTATGTAGGTTATCTTGAAGATTTCGCAACGATATCTGTGGATTATCTTTACTATTTATGAACAAACTAATTTATGGAAGAGAACAATCATTTCTATTTAGAATCTTAATAAAAACAATCTATTCATTCTATTCTAAACACATTTGCCTATCCATTGGAAACAAAACTACTATAAGTATATAATTCCAGTCGCGTATTTAATTTTTTGTCCACTATTTGTAATAAAAGCTGAAGTGATTCGTAAGGGAACAGGTAACTGAATTGCAGATTTATACATACCTTATATTATGTGGAAATTATTACTTTGCTAGATTAATAATAAAGGTCATATTTCATTCATGTGTTCATTAAAGTCAGATTTTTATAATATGTATGTACAAATATACATAAATACTTGTTGAACGTACTTATGTACCTAAGTATTATACAATATTATACACATCCTGTCAGAATGAATCATATAACGGAAAATAGAATGAAATTCTATTTTTTATAACATCAGCTATAATAGTCAACAATTAATACCTATTACCACTAGGATTTACATATCATAATAAACTGTTGGCATAATGGGACTACCTGTCTTGCGCTGACAGTCTAATAAAGCACTACTTATACTTATACTTATACTTATCAGCACAGATGAGATTATGAATATTGTGATGAGTTGATAACTTATCACAATATCGTATATTATTTTTCACAGTACATTATTTAACTACATGTAAATTTTGAAATATTGTGTTTTTATTTTATATAATGGATTCATGATAATAATGACTATTATCTGCTATTTGCTGACAATCAGTAGCTGACCCAGTCACAGACAGCTCCTTACTTGGAATAATGTTAACATTTACAGCGAACACAAGTTGCATTATGCATAAGGGCATGGTGAAGTTGCATAATATGCAATTTGCATACAGGGTGGAATATTAAAACGCCTAAATTCGGTCATTGAGTGTACTGAGTGTACACTATGGTGGGCAAATCATAAATTTAGATTAATATCTATTGGAGTTTGAATTCAAACAAGTTCATTGAGACAAGTACAGACAGCCTTGAATTTTTTAGTAGATTCATAATCGGATAATCGGACACTTTAAGCTCCAAACCATTTCTAAATTTGCATGTACAGAATCCATGTACGAGCATGTGTATTATTCTGAGTATCGGAAAATTTATCATCTAAAATGTTGGTCTAAAAAGGGAAAATGAAGTATGGAGATTAATTTTTTAAAAAAATCATAAAATTTCCAAATTCATTTTCATATTTATTTTCTCCCCAAACTCGCCATCTCCTTCGTAACTATCTCATAAAAAGTCACCAACATTTGAACAAACTAACAATGTGACCCAGCAATGAGTTCACTCGACTCTTGATTAAATCCCATGTTGGAACAATCCGAACAGTCAACAGAGAAACTAGAACACACAAACACAAACCTCATAATTGTGTCGCAGAGCAAACCACATGGGGGCAGGACACACACACACACACACACTCACATACATACCACACACACACACACCCTGATGTGAGGTCCTGCGAGATTTATACCAGAGCTCCAAATTGTAAAGTTCCTGGGTGACAGGTTCTACTAGACAGAATTGGATACCACGGAGACAGAATTATGTACATAGTATATGTAACTATTCACATTTTAATATGCAAAGTATGTATGAAAGTGCAAAGTCTACTTTAATGCAGTAGTGTATGTTACCCATAAAGTAGGTATAAATGGTTAAACAGAAATCACGACTCTTGTGGTACGTAATGGAACTACTCGTCTTGATCCTAATAGATTCTAAATACCAAACTCTCAATTTATCTAACCGCATCACTACAACATCAATGTCTTTGGCTTATTGACTAAGAATAATAAAGTATTTTCTCTACATCATATTTGTGTTATAAAAAGAGAAATTCTCACAATGAAAGTACTCAACCTTGAACTTATAAATATTTCCGATGCTAAGGATTCGAACCACTGACCTGCAGATAACAAGAACAGTACCTTATCGTTCAAGCTACTGAGGTCGGTCGTGAATGACATAATGTATTTGTGTTTTTAAACGTAAAAACGTCATTTGACTTCATCAAATTTTGAGTCACAAAACAAATGCATTACTAATAGTGGCAGAAACTACAGTCCCTGTTTACATTTGACACATTCACACAATATGTTCAAATCCATGTAAATACAATGTTTTACATCCCACAATGATGTTTATTTTCATGTATGCCAATATCTATCAATGTGTGTTTTGGTGTCGCCGTTCTGTTGTTTATTTTCATTTGCAATTTTACTGCATTCGTTGTTGCGTCATCCCCCGCGCTCCCAATAGATTGGAATTGCATTGAATTTATCTGAATGTACTATTTTGTTTATTGGAAACACTCCCGCATGGTGTACGTTAGGTTGAGTTGTTTCATATTTAATGTTATAAATTGCTGTTCATGGTGACTTTTTGTTTATTCTATTAAGAGATGAATAAAGTCCTTTAACTTTACGAGATTTTTGTTGTGGAATTTTTAATTGTTTTGAACACGAGTGTTTTATCAAGCTACTGTGATCGAATCCAAACTATTTATGTACCTATGTATTGTACATATTACAATGTTCATCATGGAAGTAGATTGCGCCAAATACTATAAGGTGGTTTGGTTTAAGTAGATGTATTTGATAATAAATATGAATAAAAATAGTTGAAAAATAGTTTTCACCATAAAATTTACTATAAATTACCGTCAAAAGTCACAAGTTAATAAGTCACTAGAATAGTAGGTACAGGGAAGCATTTAGAGAGTAAAGCGAAAGAGAGAAAAATATCAAGAAGACACAGAGATAAAGAGAAGAATAGGAGGAAAACTTTCGTTTAACGATAGAAAAAGACATTAAAAAGGATTCTGCTGGACATTAGCCTTATCAAGAAACAGGTAGCACTCTTATCACTGCGTTATGTTACTGAAATGTTCAATCCCGTGAACCACTATGTATGTAGTGTTGAACAACTATATTATGCTGCCTTTTTGTAACTTTGTTGCATGACCGCAAAAGGGTAGAGAAAATTTACATAAAATGAAGTACTAGTACGAAATGGCAATGCGAATGCTTGCGTGGCGAGAGTTCAATGCATTATTTCTGACGGCGAAATGTTTATAGTCCCTGGAGCCGGTGATAACTCCATTTTTTACGGACCTTTTGTACTTTCTGCCAGAGACCCAGAGTAAGTAAGTGAGGAAGGAAATGTACTCAGCAGTTAGTATCTAAATACTTACTGTCCCTTTCAATACGCGATTTAACTATTACATACTTTCCAAATAGATACTACTACTAACAATATAACATTTTACCTTAGTTAACTTCAAATCCTGTAGAAATTTTAAACTCGTACTGTACTTTCTGATGAAAAATGATTAGTTTTGGATGGACACAACCAGTCATGGCACTACGAAACAGAAATACATTACCTAGGCAAATGATTTTTATAATGCTGAGCTAACCACTAAAGTTGACATAAGAACACAAAAAAACTAACGTAATGTACTTACATGTACAATACCTGTGGAACTTGGTATTAAGGAAATCAAAATTCAAGTTGGATAATTATGTGGAAAGCATAACGCCATCAATTGATGGCGGCTGATGTTGGCTCCTCACTTTTTAACTTAAATTATCTTGGCCTAGCTTTTTTTTTAAACTTCAAAACATAGCTTGCTTCCAACTCCTGAAATGTTTCGACTTGTGGGAACTTACTAGAACCTGTAGGAAATTAAGAGTGGAGTAGTACAACTCGTAAATTGAGTCTAAGAAGTTGAAATACCAAGAATGAAAAATGATTGGAGATTGAAAATAATAAATTCTAGATAAGACGAAATCTATATGCGTGCTACAGGGTTTTAAGAAGTCAGAACCACATCGATTTTACCCGACTACTGAATATCAGCTTGTCACTTAGCCTGGCACACTCTACGCGGGAACCATTACGGAGAACTGTCCTATAAGATCTGAAATATCCACACAAAAAATTCTTTCTGGGGAAGAGGTTGAAACTTTCGGATGAGGATGAAACAGAGAAGTTCCAAATCAGGAGCGCTATCCTTTCAACCACCTAGACCTACTGACAAATATTCATGAAAATCATCATCTTACAGCGTACTGCGTCCATGAGAATTGAGGTTATTGAGACAGCGAAAAAAAAATATATCTTTTTTCCTTAAGTTCCTGGACGATCCTGTAACCTCAGAAATCATTATAATCTATTAGTGCCAGAGTCCTGCATATACAAAGCACTATTATAAAGCACTACCTGAGTCCTATAGTGGCAGTATTATAAAGCACTTCTAATAGTCTCCTTAATAGACTGGATCTATCCTGGATCCTTAATGCACCACAGAACACTGGGGCTTCTAAATATTAGACCAAGGAGAGATAGGTGTTTATTAAAATGTTGTGAGATCGGTTATTTATTAAATGTTTTATAACAACAAATTACCTAACCGTATCAACATTACTTCCTCATATGAAACATTATTTTCTGTGTGTTAGGATACAAAATAGGATAAGGAAAGTAAGATGAGCTACGGTTAACTATTAGATACAAGTACCAAGATGTGGCCAAATATTTTAAAGTTTCATATTTGTGTTAATCACGAATATCACGATGTGATATCACATTAATCAAACTCGCTTTACAAAATCTTGGCTAAAGTTCGGACTCGAACCATCGACCTCCGGTTATGTGTCCGCCGTTTTATCGATCGAGTCACTGATATTCCCTCATACAGACGTATGTAGGGGATATGCAAGGACAAATTGGTTCAAGAAGAAGTTACTCTAGCTAGTGCACCTGAAGTTCCAAAGTGCCTGATTAATTCATCCTGATTAGCTCAGCACGATCCTGGCAGCAAACTGCTTATCCTGAAATCTCAATACCAGAAACGACCATACCTCACATCACGTCTTAATGATCCAAGAGAGCATTTTAATATCTCCATTAATTATCAAGGTAAATTCTTCAGTAAAAAATATCAAGTAAATATAACTACATTATTTGGCTACATGAACGTCCACGTTTCTATGTTGATAGTTTAAGAGCAGATAATCCGAAATCTTCATTTAAGAACCGCATCAGGACTAAATCTTCGTTCACAATGGCAGCTACATAGTCTTCTGATGGAAGCGGTTCTGCCACACATCAAGCTCTGTGGTTTTCCATATCGGACCATCTGAATTGCCTTGAGTCTGGGTGGTTTGGCCCGGTGAGTTTAAGACAGTCTATTAAGCTTTCAAGTTGGTTGTATGCGATTCAGCGGATTACACGACTCGTTTGAGTCGCATTTTTTAATTGAAAATCTTGATAGTTATTCAGGATCTACTGATATGGCAAGTGGATCAATGAATTTTTAAAAACGAAATTAATTTAAGAAGCACTAAGAAGATCTAACATTGCTAAACTCGGTCACAAGTGTTTTGTTAATATGAATTGAACATGATGTAACAATTTTCCAAAGGAATTCAAGATACTGAGAAGAAAAGCCTCATTAGGGCATTGACCTTACTAAAGGTACCATCAACCACTATGACATAAATATTGAGGAAATATCTACTTTCAATTTTTTGTACCCTCATACTCATGCCGGAGTTGTTGTAGTAGTAGCGACGTGAGCTACGCTGAATTGTTCTAATGGTCTCTAACAGGGTCAGAAAATATGAGTTTCAGTGTGTTATGTCTCTTTCAACATTTTAGAAAATTGTTACACAAATATTCCCAGCTCGCTCTGATCCACATTAATAATCTCAGTGATTTGATGCGGGACCGACCAATCTTTTTTCTATTCGTTTTAAGGTTCTGACGGCAAGATTCTCACACTGTGAGCCTTTCATCCATCCATCTTGAACACTTATGACTTTTTCATCTATTACCTACCGGAGTCATACCATGTGGTGCCGATTCCCGTTATCAATAACTAGTAAGGGTTCTGGCTTATATCGGACTCTCCAGTTATTGTTTCTAGTAATATTTCTAGGGAATAACTTGTGCTGGTCTGTGTGAAGACATCTCACTATCAGACTCCTGATGGAATCTCTCTTAAATCTCTGGAACACATCCCCTGCGGTGTTTCTTGCCTGTCCTCTATTGATCCTGACATTGATTATTACTGTTACCATGGAAACGGATAAACATAAACAAGAGCAGGACCCACATTGTTGTCATGATCTTCTCTGTCAACATGAAGATAAATTTTCGAACCCGTTACACCGTTATATCCTAGTTCGCTTGCTTTGATTCATATGGGGTCTAATGGAAGCTTGGATCAATATCGGTTTAATCACAAGGCAAACTTGGATTATTATGGATTCCATAGAAGAAGAAGACTTTGTTGACTTGTTGTAAACAATCCAAGAAGTCGGTCGCTTTGTAGTTTTTGAACGAATTAATCGCTTGCTTTCTAATTTTTTAGGTATCTTTTAAGTAGATTGGGGAGATGAATTGACTGTTGAAGAAACTATTCAATCATACATTTATGTAAATACATATCTACTATGTAGATATTAAGTATCAATTATTTATATAACGCTAGAAATTTAGGAGTAATCAGGAGATTCAAGGACCTGGTTTGTCACATGGATCAAACAATTTGACTGCCCCTTCACTCAAACCTTCAATCTTTCGATCTTAACTCTGTTGTTCAGTGATTGTGGTGTTAATTTGTTAAATCATATTTATGTATTGAGTTTTCAGGAAATTTGGGAAGTATTACGCAGTGAGATAGCGTAATGAAAGTTTTATTTTCGTCTACATTTTTCTTCCATGATACTATAGTAAACGTGGAAAAGATAAAACGTTATTGAGAAAAAAAAAATTGTAACTGAAAACATTGTTCATAATGAATTAGAGCGAGGAATAGCTGACGCTGCTGACGTGATGCAAGATGCAGCAAAAATAACAATAATTTGCAGAAATGTATCATACTTCGTGCAAATAATGAAATTCTGCATTGGTGAGGCTTGAAAAAATCCAACACTAGTAATGGGTGGCTGGTAGGGCAGGAGGAAAGAGAATTAGATAGGGAGAAACAGCAAGTTTAGCATTTCAAATAAATTGCACCATGATTTTTTAGTGAAAACAAAAATAAATAAAAAGCAACTTGTAGGAATGCAATATTTTACAGAAATATGGATAAACAATACAGCACGGATTTGAAATTGTTTAATATAAAACTGGGTGTTTCCACCGAATCACCTATCCTATTTCTTCGCCAAGAAATATAATTGGTAACAATTGCAAAGAAAGGGATGTCTCTTAATGAAGAAAAAGCAACTTATCTGGAAAATATTTGACATTTCACTTTTCGTAAAACTATATAAGTGCTGATCATGTACAAGAAAGATATAATCTTTATTTTCGGATTGTTGAAAGAATTTTTTCTTCGCTCCACCACTGCCTTGACACAATGATTGCCAGCAATTGATATATTTTTTTTTTTTTTTTTTTTTTTTATTAAACAGAGTCCTTGGGGACTAAATTTATTAATACAATCTAGTTCTTAAAACTAATAAGTATTTTTATTCTAATCTTAAACTACTAATGTAAATTAAAATAGCTTATGTACATGGACATAAGCAGACTCGGCTGTTGGGTGGTTACCAGAGGAAAGTACCTAATTAATTAGTTCATGTGGTTTTATCCGCTTCAAACGTCTGGTGAGGTCTTCAATCCTAAGAAGATGGACGGTCTCGAAATTGGGGTGCTCCTCTAGCCTTTTTTGATGATTCAAGGCAAATCTATTCATACAGTCTTTGACTGTCTCAATTTTCAGGTCCCGATGTAGGTCATCGTTTCGTATGTACCATGGAGCATTGACTGAGCTCCGTAGAACTTTATTTTGGAATCTTTCTATTATGAGTCGGTTGGATGGACTTGTGCACCCCCATAGTTGGATACCATAGGTCCATATAGGTTTAAGTACCTGTTTGTAAAGCAAGAGCTTGTTTTCTATTGGTAGGGCTGAACCTCTACCGAGAAGCCAGTGCATTTTTCTGAATTTTATATTTAATTGTTCGCGTTTTTTCTTAACATGTTCCTTCCATTTTAGTTTTGCATCTAGGGTCATACCCAAATACTTAGCTTGATTGGAATATGGAATCACTGTGTTATTTAAGTAAATTGGCATGTAAGGCAGATTTCTATTCGTGAAATCTACATGAACTGATTTGCTTTCATTGATTTTGATTCTCCATTTTTCCGTCCATCTTTGAAATTTGGAAATGGTTTGAGTCAGTGCTGAAGTAGTATCTTGTGTATTATCACCAATAGCTAAAAATGCTGTATCATCAGCAAAAGTGGCAATTGTGTTAATGTTGTCATTTGGCATGTCACTTGTGTACAAAATATAAAGGATAGGTCCTAGGACACTCCCTTGTGGTACAGAGGCTTTTACACTCATGAGATCAGAGTAACTGTCGTCTTGCTTAATTCTGAAGTACCGGTCTGATAAGTACGACTCGAGAATTTCAGCAAGATTTTGAGGAAGAATTTTCTTTAGTTTGAAGTTCAGACCTTCATGCCAAACTTTATCAAATGCTTGAGAAACATCAAGAAAAATGGCAGAGCAAACTTTTTTATCTTCAATAGCTTTCTCAATTTGGGAAGTAATTCTGTGTACCTGCTCAATGCAATTATGCTGTGAGCGGAATCCAAACTGATGGTTAGGTATCAGATTTTTTTCCTGTATAGTTAAAAGAAGGCGTTTGTTCAGTATTTTTTCGAATAATTTTGACAGAACCGGTAAAAGAGATATTGGCCGGTATGATGTAAGTTCACTTTCTGGCTTTCCAGGTTTCAGAATCATTTTTATTTCACTGATTTTCCATGCCAGAGGTACATATTTCAATTTAAACGCAGCATTTATGATCTGTGTTATTTTAACAGCAGCAATGCGCGGAATATTTTTTAGCAAAATACCTGTGATCAAATCATATCCAGGTGCTTTTTTAGGGTTTATCTCATTTTTTATTGTGCGCTGTACCTCGCTTACGGTAGAAGGTGAGATTTCATATTCTGTGTTTATGTATTGTATGTCATCAAGAGGTTGTGTATTACCTACTGGGTCGTTTGGTGTAAAAGTGCTGGCTAGATATGTAGCAAATGCAGTGGCTTTAGATTTACTATCCTTCATCCATGTTCCATCACTATGTCTTATGGGTGGGTCTTGTACAATCGGTCTCTTAAGAGACTTGGTAGCTCTCCACAGACTATAGTCTGTTGATTGATCAGCAGTAAGTTCACTAAGGTACTTACTGATAGACTCTTTTTTCAGGTCTTGTATTTTTTCCCTAAGATTCCGGACTAATCGATTAAACTTAGTTTTATCAGTACGAGCGCGGGAGCGCTGCCATTGCTTCCTAGCGCGTCGTTTTTCGGCTACCATATCTAAAATTTCAACAGGGTAATTTACTCTAGAGATGTGTAAAGAGTGAGTGAGTCATAAAAAAGAGTTACTCATTTCAGTGAGGTACTCAGCGAAAGAGTCGCATCCTAAAACATGTGACTCACTCATCAGCTCTCTGTGTAGAAGTGGCAGTAACTGAGTAAACTGAGAGACTGAAGGCTATTGAGCGCGCTACCTCTCTTCTCTCTCTCTCTGAGTCAAGAGTTGCAATTTACAATCACTCAGCGAGGCAGAGTACCTCACTATCTCAGATCAGTGCCTCAGTTAGCTTTAGCTAAGCGGAGAGTAGAGGGGAAATTATTCGTATTGTAGAGGGTAGTGAATTGGAAGGAGAAGGCACTGTTTAGATTTGAATACTGATATGAGATATTGATTTAGAATTATATGTGTATATAGATTTTAGTTTCAGATTAAGATTGTGATTAAAAGATACTTAATAATATTTTGGTTTGGGTACTCATTACAATGTAGAGAAATGTAAAAGTGAGAAGTTCTGTACATTATTTAACAAACATGAAAAGACAGCACTTAGTATGACACGGCGATCACGGCGCACGCTACAGTATGATTGTGATGCAATTTCATGAATGAGAATGACGATGTTTTTCACGTAATTTTTTACGTGATAAAAAAAAATCATGATCAAATAAATTTGATCTGATATTAATGTGAGGCATGCATTTTCAGAAAATTTTAAAGAAAGGGGGAAAAAATTAAATTATAAATTAGAGCCGTTGGTTGGGAGATTTTTTTCTCTCTTCGGAGAAAAAAAATTGAAATCGAAGTTAGAAATCAAAATATCGCTCATGCGCATACAACACGGCGGGAATTCAACTCAAACAGCTGTGTTCTGTTCTTCTCCGTCCGTGTCCGCCGTGTCGAGACTTTGAGAGTCAAGAGTTGCTGAGTGAGTTACATAAATGAGTTACTCATTTTAGTGAGTGAGTTGCTTGTGAGTTATTCACCAAGATGAGTCAAAAGTCGCATCTCTAATTTACTCCCGTCGACTTTGTGACAATGTCAGGTGTATTTTCCCATGCAGCTGCTTGGATATCCACAACGAGTTTCTCAAGTTCATGGTCGATATCTTCCTGAGTCTGCAGCGGAATGGTTATGTTTATTTTTTGTGCCAGTGAAATTTTAAAACTAGTCCAATCCGTTCTCTTGTTGGTGAGAGCAGGGTTGGATTCTTTTAATATAATGTGTTCACTTAGTGTAAGTAATATAGCCGAATGATCGGAAGATAAGTAATTAGTGTCTTCTATGGTCATATAGTTAGCAGAGATATTTTTGAAAATGAAAAAATCTAAGAGATCAGGTATTTTTTCTGGGTCACTTGGCCAGTATGTAGGAGCACATGTACTTATGACTTCTGCTCTATGTTCCGTCATAGCGTTTACTAAATTTCTACCTTTGGTATTAGTGATTCTTGATCCAAAATTTACATGTTTAGCATTCCAGTCAGCACCGATCAACCATCGGCCTCTACCATAGAGCTGAATAATTCAGAGTATTCATCCTGAGATAAAGTGTAGCGTGGTGGACAATACATGGATATTATTTTTAAAGGGTACATTTTTGTTTGAACATTAATAATTGTAATTTGCGCCTTTTCTGTTTGGATTTTAATGTCCTCAAAGTGTTTAATATTTTGTTTTATTAAAATTCCAGATCCGCCCCTAGCATTATTTGAAGGATGAGGACTGTGGTAAAATTTATATGAGCATGTGTTTACATTAAAATTGAGAACAGTTTCTCGAGTACAATGAGTCTCAGTGACTAGGACAATGTCATATTTATGCTGACTTAATAATAACTCGAGCTCGTGTCTTCGTGACACAATACCATTGGCATTCCAAAGTAAAATTGTTATCGTCATTTATTTGTTTTGTTTACGACTATTCAAAGTCCGTTGTGTTTCTATTCTATCAACTCGAGAAGATAATTCTGATACACTTTTGTTTAACAGATTGTACCTCATTCAGTATAAGAGATATGATATCTCCTATATCCTGAGGTTTAGAAGGTTGAGATTTGTAATTTGGATGGGCTATCTGAGCCAAGATTTTTGTGTTGGTGGGTGGGTCCCTTTTGGCAAAGTTATATTTGGGGTTTTAGGGGTATTTTAGTTTGGTTTGAAAAGGGTGTCTTGACAGAATTTGCTGCCTTGCGTTGTTTATTGCGCATGGCTTGTGCTTCTTTAGCAACGGTGCAGCCCTGAAATTGGCCGGGTGATCACCGTTACAATTAGCACAAGTTGCGCGAACTGTTTTAGGTTTTGTACATGTGACAGTGAGGTGACCTTTACCGCACTTAACACATTTAGCAGTTTTATTGCAATGATTTCTTGTATGACCAAAATCTGACAATTTTTGCACTGAGGGACGAGTTTACTACCCTTCAGTGCACAGATTTCGACAACATTGTACAAAATTCTATCTATTTTTAAAATGCTGTCAATATTTTCATCTGACTCAAATGAAAGTATAAACATGTTTAAGGGGCGCTTATCTTGGTTGAAAGTTGTTTACTTACTTGTACAACTTTGTAACCTTTTGACTTAAGATCATCATGGATCTCCTGTTCACTCACGTATGATGAAGTCCCTTGGCAACCACCCGTAGTGGCCGAGTCTGCTTATTTTCGTAGGTATAGTAAAGACAAGAAAAATCTCTCTCTTTAGACTGCTTCCCTTGTAGACAAGCTAGTTATTACTCGTTCAATGCCTCGGGAACTTGGCATTTTTTAGTGATTTTTGACCTCTAAATTTGATGGTCATTTTGACTTGTGGATTTAGATCCAACATTTTTGAAGAGGGTTTTGTGGCCCGGGTTTAGGGTTTTTTCTTTTATGGTTGTTGATTCCAGGCTATAGGGGGGGGGGGGGGTTGTTTCGGGTCCCATTCCCCATTTGAACGTTACCCAAAAATTAAATGTTTTCGGAGCAGGGGGAAGGGCCCCCCTTTGTTTCCCGGTTAAATGTTTTTCACTTCTAGAAATAAATAACAGCACGGACAACTAGGAAAACCCGTCCGAACCATGATGTTACTTTTTTTTATGAGGGACATTAATTTTGCTAAATTCTAATTTTTTCTTTTTAACAATATCTTCTTAGATTTAAGAAAATTTAGGGCTTTTGAAGTTTCATACCTAAATAAGACTGTTTCCCCTTTAAATTTCTTGGCTCCGCACTGCTAGCACAATGATTGCCAGGTTTGATAAAGGGGACATTACTTAAGTCTAATTTTAATATTGTTCTTTAATAAAAAGCCTGGATTTAACCATTGTTACTCTGCCCTGATTCAGGCAAAATTTATTTCAAAAAAAGGGGACTCAACAAAAAAGACACAAAGAAATATTGATGATAACAGCCCCTAATTTATGCAAATGTTTCATTTCCTGTTTTTATGTATTGTATTCATCAAGAGTTGTGTATTACCTACTGGTCGTTTGTTAAAATCTCTAAATATTGCAATGCTGTGCTTTAGATTTACATCCTTCATCCATGTTCCATCACATGTCTTATGGGGTGGGTCTTACAATCGGTCTCTTAAAACTTAGCTCTCCATACATAGTCTTGATTGATCACCTTAAGTTCACTAAGGTACTTACGATAACTCATTTTTCAGGTCTTGTATTTTTCCCTAAGATTCCGATCTAAGCATTAACTTAGATTATCAGTACTAGCGCGGGGAGCGCTGGGCCATTGCTTCCTAGCGCGTCCGTATTTTTTCGGCTACCATAGTCTAAAATTCAACAGGGAATTACTCTATAGAGTGTAAAGAGTGGTGAGTTGCATAAAAAAGAGTTACTCATTTCAGTGAGTACTCAGCGAAAGAGTCGCATCCTAAAACATGCGACACACTATCAGCTCTCTGTGTAATGTGGCAGTAACTGAGTAAACTGCGAGGACTGAAGCTATTTGAGCCGCTACCTCACTCCCTCTCTCTCTGAGTCAAATTGCAATTTACAATCACTCAGCGAGGCATGAGTACCTCACTATCCTCAGATCAGTGCCTCAGTAGCTTTAGCTAAGCGGAGATAGGAGGGGAAATAATTCGTATGTAGAGGGTAGTGAATTGGAAGGAGAAGGCAACTGTTTAGCTTTGAATACTGTGATATGAGATATGATTTAGAATTATATGTGTATATAGATTTTAGTTTCAGATTAAGATTGTGATTAAAAAAGATACTTAATAAATATTTTTTGGTTTGGTACTCATTACACTGTAGAGAAATGTAAAAAGTTAGAAGTTTCTTACATTATTTAACAAACATAAAAGACAGCTACTTAGTATGACCAACGCCGATCACGCGCACGCTACATAAGATTGTGATGCAATTCATGAATGAGAATGATCGATGTTTTTCACGTAATTTTTTACGTGATAAAAAAAAAAAATCATTGATCAAATAAATTTGATCAGATTAATGTAGAGCAGCATTTCATGAAAAATTTTAAAGAAAGGGGGAAAAAATTAAATTATAAATAGAGCCGTTGGTTGGGAGATTTTTTTTCTCTCTTCGGAAAAAAAAAATTGAAATCGAAGTTAGAAATCAAAATATCGCTCATGCGGCATACAACACGGCGGGAATTCAACCAAACAGCTGTGTCTTCTTCTCCTCCTGTTCCGCCGTGCGAGACCTTTGAGATCCAAATTGCTGAGGAGTTTACATAAATGATTACTCATTTAGTGAGTTGAGGGTTGCTTGGAGTTTATTCACCAGATGGAGTCAAAAGTCGCATCTCTTATTTACTCCCGTCGACTTTGTGACAATGTCAGGTGGATTTTCCCATGCAGCTCTTGATATACCACAACGAGTTTGCTCAAGTCATGGTCGATTAATCTTCCTGAGTCTGCAGCGGAAGGTTATGTTTATTTGTTTTTGTGCCAGTGAAATTTTTTAAAACTCGTCCAATCCGTTCTTCTTGGTGGTGAAAAGCAGGTTGGATTCTGTTAAATATAATGTTTCACTTAGTGTAAGTAATATAGCTAATGAGACGGGAAATAAGTATTTAGTGTCTTCTATGGTCATATAGTTAGCCAGAGATATTTTGAAAATGAAAAAATCTAAGAGATCAAGTATTTTTCTTGGGTCACTGCCAATGTAGGAGCACATTACTTATGAAATTCTGCTCTATGTTTCCGTCAGCGTTTACCTACATTTCTACCTTGGTATTATGATTCTTTGATCCAAAAATTTACATGTTTAGCATTCCAGTTCAGCACCGATCAACCAACGGCCCCTCATACCCACCATAGAGCGAATATTCAGTAGTATTCATCCTGAGATAAAGTGTAGCGTGTGACCAATACATGGATATGTATTGTTTAAAGGTACATTTTTGTTTGAAAAACATTAATATTGTAATTTGCTCCTTTTCTGTTTGGATTTAAATGTCCCAAAGTGTTTAATATTTTTTTTATATTAAAATTCCAATCCGCCCCTAGCATTATTTGAAGGATGAGGTCTGTGGTAAAATTTATATGAGCATGTGTTACATTAAAAAATTGAGAACAGTTTTCTCGAGTACAAATGAGTCCTCAGTGACTGACTATGACATATTTATGCTGGACTTAATAATTACTCGAGCTCGTGTCTTCCGTGACACAATACCATTGGCAATTCCATATAAAAATTGTTATCGTCATTATTTGTTTTGTTTACGACTATTCTAAGTCCGTTGGTTTCTATTCTATCCAACTCGAAAGGATAATTCTGATACACTGTGTTTAACAGATTGTACCTCATTCAGTATAAGAGATATGTATCTCCTATATTCCTAGGTTTAGAATTTGAGATTTGTACTTTGGATGGCTATCTGAGCCCAAGAATTTTGTGTTGGTGGTGGGTCCCTTTTGGCAAAGTTATATTTGGGGGATTTAGGGGGTATTTAGTTTGGTTTTGAAAAGGAGTCTTGACAGAAATATGCTGCCTTGCGTTTGTTTATTGCGCTTGGGCTTGTGCTTCTTAGCAACGGTGCAGCCCCGAAAATTGCCGCCGGTGATCACCGTTACAATTAACACAAGGTGCGCGAACTGTTTTAGGTTTTGTACAATGTGACATGAGTGACCCTTTTAACCGCCCTTAACACATTTAGCATTTTATTGCAATGATTCTTGTATGACCAACATCTTGACAAGTTTTGCACTGAGGGAGACGGTTTACTACCTTCATGCACAGATTTCGACAACATTGTAGCAAAATTCTATCTATTTTATAAATGCTGTCTATATTTCATCTGGCACAAATATAGTATAAACTTTTTACAGGGGCGCTTATCTTTGGTTGAAAGTTGTTACTTACTTGTACAACTTTGTTACCTTTTGACTTAAGATCATCATGGATCTCCAGTTCACCTCCACGATGATGAAGTCCCTTGGCAACCCACCCTAATGGCCCGATCCTGCTATTTTCAGTAGTATAGTACGAAACTTGTTTTTCTTTGAGACCAATACCATCTTGCGGTATCCGTCTCTCGTTTATCACAATTTACTTTGACCAATTTGTTTGGACAATGGTTTGACGAAAATGTACTACCCCTCTCCTGAGGCTACCTTCAATGTTGGTGATGGATTTGAAATGTCTTGAGTATTTCCAATTTTGATCGAAGGCGGCTTCTTGGTCCCAGCACCTTCCTGTCTCGCAGGCTGGAGAACGATTCTCCTTTTCTACTTTTCCTTTGACTCTTGGTAGTCCCCAGGTTTCTGAATCCAGAGTTTCCTTCGTCCGTCCTCGTAGGTTGACTGAGCATTTGAGGATTGCTCTTGGTCTTTTCTCACTGCAGAGCACTTTTTGAGTTCTCTGCCCATGACAAGTAAACTCTCTTTTTAGAGCTGCTTCCAGCTTGTAGACAGCATAGTTATTACGCGTTGCCTATGCCTCAGGAACTGCAATTTTTTTTAGAGATTTTTGCAATCCTCTAAATCTGAGGGTCACTTTGGACTTGTGCATTTAATATCCAACATTCTTTGACGATGGGTTTTGTGGCTCCAGGTACTGATTTCTATTAACCTGCTTGGTTTATATCCATGCTATAGGGGAGGGGGGTTTGTTCTGGGTCCCATTCACCATATTGAACGTTCACCACAGAACTTAGCACTGTTCTCGAGTCCAGAGGGGAAACCCCCTCTTGACCTTCCCTGGTTACACTGTTACCAACTTCAAAATAATTAACACGCACGGAGCGAACTAGGAAAACACGTCCGATACACTATACTGTTTACTTTTTTTTTGAGGGACATTACAGCGTTTAGTCTATATTCCTAATTTTGATTTTCTTTTCAACAATATCTTCTTAGATCAAACTTCAGGTCTTATTGAAGTAGTACATACCTAAATAAGATCTGTTTCCGCTTGAAATTTCTTGGCTCCAGCACTGGCTATTACACATTTGATTGCCAGCGTTTGAGACATGAGGACATTACTTACAGTCTAGATTTCAATATGTTTCTTCCAATAAAACTTGCCTGATTCTAGCCAGTCGTCCCTACATCTGCCTGCATTCAGGCAATTTAATTCAAAAAGCGGCACATCACAAAACCGATCACAACTGAAATCCATTGCATATATAACACGACCTCCACTGAATTGATAGCAAATGTGCCGACATGATCTAACACGCTCCCCGAACAAACAATCACAGAACAACAACAGCAACAAGATATACACAACTCTTTTCTTTCTTTTTATGACTTTCTCTTCTTTAACCCCGATGATAGCTCCTAACGCCACAACTTGTAAATTTTGAGATTTTTTAAAGCTTTGCCATTAATAACCACAACTGAAAAGAACCATGTTCATAAATAAGTTTCACTAGCTTATCTAATAAAAACCATATAAAACAGTTGCGTCATCTCAATGACATAAATTCAGCATCCGTGCATGGATCGTTTATTCCCAATCGTAGCAACCAAAATGAATTCTGCTATTTCTCTAGTCTCAACAACGCTAATTCAGTCAGGCTGGGTGGAGGTTATTGGTGTGGCTGGAAATTTGACGATGAAGAGTCGCCCGTGGCGTTGTCAAATATTAAATAAATAATACAGCAAGATGTTTTTTAGGTTTTCTATGTCCAGGAATTTGGGATACTTAGAATAATTGCTGTAGGCACTTTAACGAATAGGCTGTGAGGGTATCTATTGCGTCCCAATTGTTCATGGCGGTGGAAAGAAAGAACGGAATGTGTTGCGACCAACAGTAATACATATACTTTTAATCTAAACGTATATTTTAGCAGGTAAAATATTTCTTCGAGCTCACTACTGAGAGAAGCGGTGCCCTCTGGGGAACTCGAGCTAATTGCCCCCTTTGGATGGCCTGTGTATTTTTTGTATCAGGAACTGATGCGAGAGAGAATCCACCAGAAACCGCCGAAGGCAAGCCAATCTTTTTTAGAAAAAGATATTGACACAGCTGCCCAAGGACCCAACTTACAACTGAGAACGCAAGAAAGCTATAGTTGTCTTTTAATCCTTGAGTAGTTCAAGTGTTTTTTTGCGTGCAGCGTTCTAAGAGGAAAATCCAGGTCCGAAAACTTACTTTCACTACTCTTATAACTTATTCAAGCTGAAGTAATGAATTGTATCGGCTTCGTAAATACGGGACCGCCACATTTTTATTTCACTGATTTTCCATGCCAGAGGTACATATTTCAATTTAAACGCAGCATTTATGATCTGTGTTATTTTAACAGCAGCAATGCGCGGAATATTTTTTAGCAAAATACCTGTGATCAAATCATATCCAGGTGCTTTTTTAGGGTTTATCTCATTTTTTATTGTGCGCTGTACCTCGCTTACGGTAGAAGGTGAGATTTCATATTCTGTGTTTATGTATTGTATGTCATCAAGAGGTTGTGTATTACCTACTGGGTCGTTTGGTGTAAAAGTGCTGGCTAGATATGTAGCAAATGCAGTGGCTTTAGATTTACTATCCTTCATCCATGTTCCATCACTATGTCTTATGGGTGGGTCTTGTACAATCGGTCTCTTAAGAGACTTGGTAGCTCTCCACAGACTATAGTCTGTTGATTGATCAGCAGTAAGTTCACTAAGGTACTTACTGATAGACTCTTTTTTCAGGTCTTGTATTTTTTCCCTAAGATTCCGGACTAATCGATTAAACTTAGTTTTATCAGTACGAGCGCGGGAGCGCTGCCATTGCTTCCTAGCGCGTCGTTTTTCGGCTACCATATCTAAAATTTCAACAGGGTAATTTACTCTAGAGATGTGTAAAGAGTGAGTGAGTCATAAAAAAGAGTTACTCATTTCAGTGAGGTACTCAGCGAAAGAGTCGCATCCTAAAACATGTGACTCACTCATCAGCTCTCTGTGTAGAAGTGGCAGTAACTGAGTAAACTGAGAGACTGAAGGCTATTGAGCGCGCTACCTCTCTTCTCTCTCTCTCTGAGTCAAGAGTTGCAATTTACAATCACTCAGCGAGGCAGAGTACCTCACTATCTCAGATCAGTGCCTCAGTTAGCTTTAGCTAAGCGGAGAGTAGAGGGGAAATTATTCGTATTGTAGAGGGTAGTGAATTGGAAGGAGAAGGCACTGTTTAGATTTGAATACTGATATGAGATATTGATTTAGAATTATATGTGTATATAGATTTTAGTTTCAGATTAAGATTGTGATTAAAAGATACTTAATAATATTTTGGTTTGGGTACTCATTACAATGTAGAGAAATGTAAAAGTGAGAAGTTCTGTACATTATTTAACAAACATGAAAAGACAGCACTTAGTATGACACGGCGATCACGGCGCACGCTACAGTATGATTGTGATGCAATTTCATGAATGAGAATGACGATGTTTTTCACGTAATTTTTTACGTGATAAAAAAAAATCATGATCAAATAAATTTGATCTGATATTAATGTGAGGCATGCATTTTCAGAAAATTTTAAAGAAAGGGGGAAAAAATTAAATTATAAATTAGAGCCGTTGGTTGGGAGATTTTTTTCTCTCTTCGGAGAAAAAAAATTGAAATCGAAGTTAGAAATCAAAATATCGCTCATGCGCATACAACACGGCGGGAATTCAACTCAAACAGCTGTGTTCTGTTCTTCTCCGTCCGTGTCCGCCGTGTCGAGACTTTGAGAGTCAAGAGTTGCTGAGTGAGTTACATAAATGAGTTACTCATTTTAGTGAGTGAGTTGCTTGTGAGTTATTCACCAAGATGAGTCAAAAGTCGCATCTCTAATTTACTCCCGTCGACTTTGTGACAATGTCAGGTGTATTTTCCCATGCAGCTGCTTGGATATCCACAACGAGTTTCTCAAGTTCATGGTCGATATCTTCCTGAGTCTGCAGCGGAATGGTTATGTTTATTTTTTGTGCCAGTGAAATTTTAAAACTAGTCCAATCCGTTCTCTTGTTGGTGAGAGCAGGGTTGGATTCTTTTAATATAATGTGTTCACTTAGTGTAAGTAATATAGCCGAATGATCGGAAGATAAGTAATTAGTGTCTTCTATGGTCATATAGTTAGCAGAGATATTTTTGAAAATGAAAAAATCTAAGAGATCAGGTATTTTTTCTGGGTCACTTGGCCAGTATGTAGGAGCACATGTACTTATGACTTCTGCTCTATGTTCCGTCATAGCGTTTACTAAATTTCTACCTTTGGTATTAGTGATTCTTGATCCAAAATTTACATGTTTAGCATTCCAGTCAGCACCGATCAACCATCGGCCTCTACCCATAGAGCTGAATAATTCAGAGTATTCATCCTGAGATAAAGTGTAGCGTGGTGGACAATACATGGATATTATTTTTAAAGGGTACATTTTTGTTTGAACATTAATAATTGTAATTTGCGCCTTTTCTGTTTGGATTTTAATGTCCTCAAAGTGTTTAATATTTTGTTTTATTAAAATTCCAGATCCGCCCCTAGCATTATTTGAAGGATGAGGACTGTGGTAAAATTTATATGAGCATGTGTTTACATTAAAATTGAGAACAGTTTCTCGAGTACAATGAGTCTCAGTGACTAGGACAATGTCATATTTATGCTGACTTAATAATAACTCGAGCTCGTGTCTTCGTGACACAATACCATTGGCATTCCAAAGTAAAATTGTTATCGTCATTTATTTGTTTTGTTTACGACTATTCAAAGTCCGTTGTGTTTCTATTCTATCAACTCGAGAAGATAATTCTGATACACTGTGTTTAACAGATTGTACCTCATTCAGTATAAGAGATATGATATCTCCTATATCCTGAGGTTTAGAAGGTTGAGATTTGTAATTTGGATGGGCTATCTGAGCCCAAGATTTTTGTGTTGGTGGGTGGGTCCCTTTTGGCAAAGTTATATTTGGGGTTTTAGGGGGTATTTTAGTTTGGTTTGAAAAGGGTGTCTTGACAGAATTTGCTGCCTTGCGTTGTTTATTGCGCATGGCTTGTGCTTCTTTAGCAACGGTGCAGCCCCTGAAATTGGCCGGGTGATCACCGTTACAATTAGCACAAGTTGCGCGAACTGTTTTAGGTTTTGTACATGTGACAGTGAGGTGACCTTTACCGCACTTAACACATTTAGCAGTTTTATTGCAATGATTTCTTGTATGACCAAAATCTTGACAATTTTTGCACTGAGGGACGAGTTTACTACCCTTCAGTGCACAGATTTCGACAACATTGTACAAAATTCTATCTATTTTATAAATGCTGTCAATATTTTCATCTGACTCAAATGAAAGTATAAACATGTTTAAGGGGCGCTTATCTTTGGTTGAAAGTTGTTTACTTACTTGTACAACTTTGTAACCTTTTGACTTAAGATCATCATGGATCTCCTGTTCACTCCACGTATGATGAAGTCCCTTGGCAACCACCCGTAGTGGCCGAGTCTGCTTATTTTCGTAGGTATAGTACGAAACTTGTTTTTCTTTGAGAGCCGATACCATCTTGCGGTATCCGTTCTCGTTATCACAATTTACTTTGACCAATTTGTTGGACATGGTTTTGACAGAAAATGTACTACCCTCTCCTGAGGCTACACTTGCAATGTTGGTGATGGATTTGATGTCTTGAGTTTCAATTTTGATCGGAGGCGGCTTCTTGGGTCCAGCACCTTCCTGTCTCGCTGGCTGAGAACGATTCTTCCTTTTCTTCTTCTTCCTTGACTCTTGGGTAGTCCAGGTTTCTTGATCCAGAGTTTCCTCGTCCGTCTCGTAGGTTGACTGAGCATTTGAGGATTGCTCTTGGTCTTTTCTCATCTGCAGAGCACTTTTTGAGTTCTCTGCCATGACAAGTAAATCTCTCTCTTTTAGAGCTGCTTCCAGCTTGTAGACAAGCATAGTTATTACTCGTTGCAATGCCTCAGGAACTTGGCAATTTTTTAGATGATTTTTTGCATCCTCTAAATCTTGATGGTCACTTTGACTTGTGGCATTTAGATCCAACATTCTTTGAAGATGGTTTTGTGGCTCCAGGTACGGATTTTCTATTACCTGGCTTGTTGATTCCATGGCTATAGGGGGAGGGGGGTTGTTCTGGGTCCCATTCACCATATTGAACGTTCACCAGAACTTAGCACTGTTCTCGGGAGTCAGAGGGGAAGACCCCCTATTGACTTCCCTGGTTACACTGTTTACACTTCTAGAAATAAATAACACGCACGGAGCGAACTAGGAAAACACGTCCGAACACTATGACTGTTTACTTTTTTTTATGAGGGACATTACAGCTTTTAGTCTAAATTCTAATTTTATTCTTTCAACAATATCTTCTTAGATTCAAGAAACTTTCAGGTCTTATTGAAGTAGTACATACCTAAATAAGATCTGTTTCCCTTGAAATTTCTTGGCTCCAGCACTGCTATGACACAATGATTGCCAGCGTTTGATACATGAGGGACATTACTTACAGTCTAGATTTCAATATTGTTCTTCCAATAAAACTGCCTGGATTCAAGCCATTCGTCTACATCTGCCTGCATTCAGGCAATTTATTTCAAAAAGCGGCACATCAACAAAACGATCACAACTGAAATCCATTGCATGATAACACGCCACTAATTGATAGCAAATGTTCCGACATTATCTAACACGGAACAACAATCACAGAACAACAACAGCAACAAGAATACACACTTCTTTTCTTTCTTTTTATGACTTTCTTCTTTAACCGATGATAGCTCTACGCACAACTTGTAATTTTTGAGATTTTTTAAGCTTTGCCATTATTAACCACACTGAAAAGAACCATGTTAATATAATAAGTTTCATACGTTATGCTAAGTAAAACCATATAAAAACAGTTTGCGTCATCTCAATGACGATAAGTTCAGCATCCGTGCATGGATCGTTAATTCATTCGTAGCAACCAAAATGAATTCTGCTAGTCTCTAGTCTCACAACGCTATTCAGGCTGGGTGAGGTTATTGTGTGTGGCTGGAAAGTTTGACGAGTGAAGAGTCGCCGTGGCGTTGTCAAATAATTAATAATAATACAGCAAGATTGTTTGTTAGTTTCTATGTCCATGGAATTGGATACTATGAATAGATTGGCTGTAGGCACTTTACGAATAGGCTGTGAGGGTATCTATTGCGTCCAATGTTCATGGCGGTGGAAAGAAAGAAGCGGATGTGTTGCGACCATCAGTAATACATATACTTTTAATCTAAACGTATATTTTAGAGGTAAAATATTTCTTCGAGCTCACTACTGAGAGGAAGCGTGCCTCTGATGCTCGAGCTATTGCCCCTTTGGATGGCCTGTGATATTTTTTGTATCAGGAACTGATGCGAGCGAGAATCACCAGAAACGCGCCGAAGGGCAGAGCCAATCTTTTTTAGAAAAGATATTGACACAGCTGCCCAAGGACCCAACGTTTCAACTGAGAACGCAAGAAAGCTATAGTTGTCTTTTATCCTTGAGTATTTCAAGTGTTTTTTGCGTGCAGCGTTCTCAGAGGAAAATCCAGGTCCTATAAACTTACTTCAGCTACTCTTATGAACTTATTCAGCTGAAGTAATGAATTGTATCGGCTTCGTAAATACGGGACCGCCACAGTAAGACGTGAATGGGTCAAGTGCGATATTGTTTGCCAAAGAAACGATTCTGATTGGAATGTAGCAAGAGCAACTTGTATGATTTTCAGATATCGATTATACTGATTGTAGGATCTGGAATTCGGTGAGGCATTGCAGCACCTTTCCTTTATAAATATATCTTGCCTTCGAGATATTTTTAAACTGAGGAGGTACATGGGATTTGTTTTAATTTTGATAAAATCTCAGAGAGAAACAATTAAATTTATTTAACGAACTGATAGAAAAAATAGAAAATATTTTGAAAATATTGCCATTGTATCATTGAGATACAGAATTTTAAACTAAGAAGGTATATTAATGGGAATGGGATGATTTATATTATTTTTGAAATAAACCAAAAATTGAAATTTTTATTCTTTAAATTGTATTTCACATCCTTTAAAATAATTTGCAAGCTGTAAAACAACAGCCTTAGCTTGATGTCTGTGTTCAGTTTGACAATTCTGTATTATGCCTCCCTCTGATGGGAGAAACTAGATGAATAATATCTGACGTGAACTTATAGGTGTGGACTGTGATGGGTCACATACGAGTATATTATGCGCGAGTATTGAAATTAGTTAATTTATTAATTTCCACCGACAATTTTTTTAATTTTAATTTTGATTAGAATTATTTTCAACCAAAATTAGTAAACAATTTTTTTGGTGGAAACTATCGAACTATTATTATTATTATTAATTTATTAACCAAGACTCAATAGTTTCTTCACTATTTTACTGATGTCAGTTTCTGTCAACCGTGTTTACAACGTCATTTAGAAAACGACAAGAATCTAGTGGTTTATCAACGTAGAAAGTTGAAACCACAGAAATACCACTAGAGGTTCTTAACTATTGGACCTCAAATGTGTAGAATCATACCAGATATTGTACGTAAAGTATTAATTTAGTGTAATTACTTATTACCTTAAGTATTGGTCACTTTCTATTGCTATAGCAAGAACACTCAACTGGACAATATATTATCTTATAAGAGGAGAATTGAACTAAATACTATTTAATCAGCTTTCACTTTAAAAAGAATTTTTGTGAAGTGCTGTCTCTTTTGATCGATTCTCGAGATCTATATGGCACATTCCAAAACGACATCATACCTTGAAAATGGAACAAAATCTTTGATCCTATAACCATACACAGCACAATGACATAATGTATAACCTGTTCACCTATATAACTCTTCTAACATCGTAATTTACAAGAAATCAGAAATGCCTGGAATTTTTGGTCGAACGTTGAGCACGATAGTACTCTAGACTCTAGACAACTTAAACATCTTAATATCTAAGGAAAATTGGATGAAAGATCATCATGACCAGGCGCGGCCGGTGCTAAGTAGCTGCATAATTGCAGCACCCCCAGACGAAAAAGAAAAAAAGATTTTCTCAGGACAGCTCGTACACAATGAAAATGATCACACATTTCTAGAATAATGCATAATTATTATGATTCACATGGTAAACAAACTCTTTAGACACTGAAAGAGCGACTCTATAAATCCCATTTTAGTCCTGTTTATGTGACAGCACCCCCAAAAAAAATTCCCACCGGCCCCGCCTGATCGTAACGTTGGTCGGCCTCTTATCCTTACTCATTCTTGACAAGAAGTAAAATCAAACTTTTATCCTCGAGATCTGACCAGCGAGGTATATGATAGTTTTATCATGATTTTACGTGATTAAAAAATCACAGATCGTATCGGAAATGTGCGTGACTATAAACAACACAATCCACGCTAATTTACTCACGTCAAACATCTTGATCTGATGGCACGCATCGGCACGCATCAGGAACATCTTGGAAATGTTCAAATCGATCAGTATGGCACATCTGGTGTTGTTAGAAGTTTCTCGGTTTCACTGAACAATTATGCTGGAAAGTTGATCTGTTTTTTTACTTTGATCTAGATCGGTTTGGATACAGCTATATATACGATTTTGGTGAATTTTTTGATTCAATAGCTACTATTAACTCTCATAATATTCCAATTACAAGAACTGAAGTCACGTCTCCATAATCTGAGACTGGTGCTACAGATTAAATATTCAGCATACATCTTTTGAGATAAATGTCATACGTGGAAAGAGAAGCTATCAAGCTTCTGAGTTTCTGTAACAGCAAAACAACAGCAGTACAAGATACCATCTCAGAAAACGAAGGACAGAACCTATTATAAAATTGAATACCACGGACACCGATAAGAGCACCAGATATTGAGTAGGTAGCGCTAACAAGTCATAGAGTTCATGCTACATGCAATTGCAACCAATATCGCATACATCGCATGATCGCACAATTGCTAGTCGCGCACTGCATCGCCCTCAAGTGCCCATTTCAGATCAAGCGATATTCGACCTTATCGACCTGTTGAATCAGCGCTTAGTCAGTGGCTTTTCGCTTGCGGTTATTTGCGTGCGAGCAATTCCAGAAGTCTAACTAACAGATGTGCATTGGAGATATGGTGTTGGAATTGTAAAATTGATTTCCTGATGTACGCAAAGCAGAGAAAGAAAAATAGTGGTGATTTGTAAAAGATAAAAGACTACTCTTTAGATTTAGAACCATGAAAGGAGCAGGATCCAACATTACGGGAGACTCTTTTCCCTTTGAACTGATCAAACAGATCTAGCACAGTTTCCAAATGGGAGGATAACTTGTCATGTCCCGGCTGGGCTTCGAATACGCGAACTCTGGATAACCACCTACCGCGCCAGAGATGGTAACTTGATACATCCAGTAAATTTAAAATTTTCCTTTCGATGAGATATGGAATGTAAAAACATATTTGAAGACCAAAGTGACTCAAAAAATATGTTCCTATATGTAATAACTACTATGGTCAATAATGTCATACATAAACTGCATACAACCTAATTGGAACATAATGTACATATTATAGTCAGTAGGCATGCACATTGCACAACATGCATATATTTTGTAAAGCAAATAGCTTACACTGCATTCATGATGTATCACTGTATCACAGATCGAGCTCCATCATGATGAACATCGTATATCAAAAATGTTATCAATATCAAAAATGTTATCAATAATAATAACAATAACATAATCATTATACCCTATAGTTCTTTTTACTACTAATCTTCTATATTATATTGATTGAGATGCGTGGTAAGTGCATTAATGCATCATCAGGTACTTTGGATACAGGGGGGATAAAGTTCCTTGAATCACGTGACCTTTGACTTTAATCTTACAGAGAGAGAGAAGGATATACATCCGCCACAGTCAGGTGGGTGAAACAGGTTCTGGCAAATGATCTAAGTGGAACTTGAGAGCCAGAAAACATCGGGATGTAAGCCAGCCTAATTGTCCGAGAAGAGGGCGCACATTACAGAACTCACAACGTCCCCGTCGAGGGTTCGATTTCCGCCCCAGACAAATATTTCAATATTTATGACCAATTTGTTCCCAGAACTTCTCGTTTTTATCTACCCTGTCTTTTCCCCTCTACCATTCCTGTGTGATTTAAGTCACCACTTCTTGGTTGGACGGAAGTCCTTCTTCCCCATTTATTAAAAAAGAAAATTGAAAACTGGAATATGACGAATACGATTTCATAAAAAGTGACGAATACGATTTCATAATTATTTTGCAACCGCTAGCTCCAGGATTTGACACCAGAATACCCATTATATCAGCACGTTTTATTACCAACAATAGAAACGAACCGTGGACTCCGATATAAAAGTTAATCTGGACTGAACAACAGGCCAGTCTAAATTTAATAGGAATCCGAGGATCAAATTTCTTTTTTTATTTAATTTCTTCTTTTTTGCTGGTGCGGCACTC
Source organism: Bactericera cockerelli (assembly GCA_024516035.1). Classification (NCBI taxonomy): domain Eukaryota; kingdom Metazoa; phylum Arthropoda; class Insecta; order Hemiptera; family Triozidae; genus Bactericera; species Bactericera cockerelli. Next base: position 13,172,424 of record CM044960.1, read on the forward strand.
ATGATGTCATAGGAGCATATAGAGTTTTATAACCATACTAATATATTATGATGTTTATTGAGTTCTGAAGTTTTGACAGGTTCAGTGAATTTTGGATGTTCATAATATGTTGCTAGCAGTATTTTCTTGTTTACTCTGATGACTTCACAGGGGCCTACAAGAATGCTTGTGATGAAACTGATGACGAATCTCAAGTAGAATTAACTGAAAATATGTAAAACTCGCAAAAGACAACATATGACTCGACAAGACAACGTAATCGCCAAGATTAGTGGGATAATGTGCGCCCCTTTGAACGACCCAAAAAGTCCTCTTTTTTATGCAATAACCAAAGAGAAAAAAACTCGAATTAACAATTATATTTTTTTAAAGTAACGACCCGATTTTCTTCAAATCACCATTCATATAAAAAAACCAGAATTTCACTCATTTTGGATCGCTTAAAATAAACCCTTTTTTTAATAACTGCACATAAAAATATTTTTTTTAGTGTGTAGAAAACGATTTTTTTTAACTCACCATTGATGAAAAAATAATAATAATGAACATATGAAAATAATAATAATATTGACTTGATGATGGTGATATAACTACCGCCAAGAAACGCAAACCTGAATGAACCCGTCTCTCCTGATTACAAGTCATTATCATAATAAATTGGGTTCCATGTTCAAGGTTATGGGCTATGCCTATTCAATGAGTTGCCGGCTATATCGTCTCAGTGGTTCGTCTCCTGGTTTTGTCAGCTGGAGTCCCAGGGTTCGACTTGGGAACAGGGAGTTTATTATTATTATTGTTTTCAGTAGTCACCGTGGCCGTTTTCTGGTCTGTAAGGTTTATGGTTAGTGTTCTAATTTTAAGTTTAAAAAAAAAACTCAACGAGAAAAATCACTTTGTTCCATTTTGCTTAGTAACTTTTTACCTTTACCTAATCACCTATTATCAAATATTATTTAATCACTTGCATAAGGCAAACAATGGAAACGCAATCATTTCTGTTCAGAAATACCAGTACATACTGTAGTTAAATGATTACTACGTCAGGAAACAACAATAATTTACAAAAAGGCTATATATTTTGCTTTACCAAGTGAATCATTAGCATCAGAGATTTTATCACCACGGCGGAGTCTTGTGATAAGAAACTTTATTTTACTTTATAATTATTACCTTAAGACCAATTACTGATAGTAATTGAGCTATCCCTGTTATCAGTATTATGAACGTGATATTATGATGATTTTTTTTTTGTTGTTAGATTTAACCATATTAGATCTGGTGACTAGAAAACTGTTATTGTTTATTATTTAATAGTTTTCATGTCTGGGTGGATATTACAGGGGGTTAACACGTTAACAGTGGCGGCAATACTTGCTACACTAATATAAAGAAAATATTGTGTGATTCAAAAAGTGTTAATGCATGGGACATACTACTTGTAACATACTCCTCGTGAGGCTTTGATGGTAAAGGTGTTTGCGTTCATTAGGTAATATCATCTCTTCTAAACTAACGTTTGTAAGGTGCGTTCTTATTTGCCGTAACTAATCAAATTAGCGATTTTATATGGAATGAACTTGATAAATCTTGCGGTTTTTTTTAGCACATACAGGCCGTTTTTCAAGATACAGAATACATTTTTGTACCTCTGTATGTAATGTAGGATGAAGGGAATGTAATGTTTGTTTACTAGTTGCATTCCTGTGGCTAAAGTAATGCAATGCTTGAATTCCTATGTACAGGTTATTGACCTCTTTGGAATGATAAGCGAATCAACAATCAACTAAACATTGATGTAGGTTTGGTAACATTCATTGACAAATAGCCTAGGTAATTAGCCATTTACATGAATAATTTGCAATATTACTCATTATTGCTCAAAGTAATCATTTACAATTAGAGAGATGGATTTGAGAAGAACAACAGATGATATAGGTACGGTACACTTTTGCATGTAGAATTTTAAAAAAATTACACTACAAACTTTTGAGGTTAGTAATAATTACTTCTTTTCATTATAATTATTCGTTTATTTTTAGTCACTGATTTGTGATACAAAAATAGAACTAAACCAAATTTGAATGAGCCCTTGGTAGCAAAAACTGTACATACATAATATAAATCAACAAGCACATCACTTCCGATTTAGTGAATTCAAAAACCCTCAAAGAACCACCGAATAGATTATTATTCCCATTGAAAAGCCCACTAACACCCACTATCGCTGAAAGTCTCATGCACCAAATAGGACAGGGCAATACAAATAATGTAAATGAATCTCATTCAAAACAGTAAATGAACAAATCTGACGAACACCTACAGCTATATTTTTTTGTAAAGATAGAAAATTATCAAGGGGCGGTTTTACAAAGTCTACGCACCGCGGAAAATCGTAACTCTGAAAGCAACGAATTACTTACAATTGACTAGGAAAGAACCATAGGAATTGAAACAGAATTTGATACAAAATGGTGTGTAATATTTCACTATTATTCTGATTCCTGCAGTTCGTCACTAGAAAGGTTTTTATTCCGTACCTAGAAAGTTCCCTTTGAAAATTCAAAATATCCTCCCTCTGTAAGCACTGTTTAGTTTGCAATTCTAGTCACCACTAACATTTGTGTAAAGCATTGCCAGCTTTCAGCTTTCCAGCTATTTCTAATATAGAACTTCAGTAATCAGTCATGAAAAGACTTTATTTTGCTCTCATAAGTATAGATTTACTTGTGCATAGACCTAGCATGAGCATGTTGTGGAATAGGGCCTGAAAGACTCCAAATGGTGTTCAATAGCTAATCCAAATAAAAGACTCATAGTAGTCTCAGGCCATGTTCCTGAATGAGATCAATGAGACGACATCTTTGTGAGTTGGCTGTAAGTAGTCCTCAGAACATGTTCTGGAACAAGAGAACAGTATTTAGTGTCCATGTTCCAGTTGGAAATGACATGGCTCTGAATGACTACCTCATCCCACGTCTGAACAGGACTAGGCCATCAACAACCTGAAACATGTTTCATGTGGCCTTAAGAAGGATCAAGTAGGATTTTGTGTTTCATTGAATGAGTCGACTTTCTTGAAGGGGATTTGAAGTAAGGAGCCTTCAGTTAGAATTAAACATAAAAATATATTTAATTGCTGAAGAAGTTGACTTCTTGGATGGATACTGACAAAGTTGGAACGAGATTGAACCAATATTAAGGCTGTTGGATTTTATGATCCATTAAACAATGATGACAGTTTAATCTGTTAACTTTTATTTATTTATTTTTTATTTATTTACACTTTATTGATAGGACATATTATATACAACACAAATAATTACAAATTAGAATACAATAACATAGAAGAAAAAAAATAAAGAAAAAATAAATAAATATATACATAATACAGGGTCTTCATAAAGTCTCACCCAGGCTTAGGTTTCTCAAAAACGACTCAGAATATCAAAAAACGCAAAAACCCGTATTCCTTTATATTTAAGGGGATTGATTTTCAGCCCAAAAATTTTTGCCTACACGGCCCCAGTCAGGCTGGGCAATCTGGGCATGGACCAACTTTAAAATCGTAAATAGAATGGTATGTCTTGTGGCATATTGTTTTAAAGGTCTTATTGAGAGAAGTTCATTACAATAAATTTCAGTGTGCTACGACTTACTGTTCTTGAGATACAGGGTCGGACGTCCTGCGTAATATCCCTATATTTTGACCTATAACTCGTTAACCGTAAATTATGGAGAAAATTTTTCTTGATAATAATAACTCCTTATAGCAAGAACTTTCGAACAAGTTAAAATTTGATTTGTTTTTTCGTTTATTTTTTTTCGACTGTTCGTCCGGCTGGCTGACGAAACCGACCAGAAACTAACATCAACAGAGTATGTCGAATTATAACTTGTTCGCAAAGTCTCATCATAAGGAGTTATTATTAACAAGAAAAATTTTCTCCATAATTTACGGTTATCGAATTATAGGTCAAAATATATGGATATTACGCAGGACGTCCGACCCTGTATGTCGAGAACGATAAGTCGTAGCACACTGAAATTTATTGTAATGAACTTCTCTTAATAAGACCTTTAAAACAATATGCCACAAGACATACCATTCTATTTAAGATTTTAAAGTTGGTCCATGCCCAGCCTGACTGGGGCCGTTTAGGCAAAAAAATTTTGGCTGAAAATCAATCCCCCTAAATATAAAGGAATACGGGTTTTTGCGTTTTTTGATATTCTGAGTCGTTTTTGAGAAACCTAGGCCTGGGTGAGACTTTATGAAGACCCTGTATATGTCCTAACTAAAGGGCGGGGTTATTGCCTTAGGCAATCTCTTCCACCCAACCCTTAACTTGATGAAGACATGAAATAAATAAATGAGAGAGAAGAAATATCCATAAAGTTTAGAAATAAGGGATATTAAATTGATAAATGATACCCAATATAATCTTATCCGCTTGATTTAAGAAGACAACAAAGGACATTTCTTTATCACTAGTAACATCTATGTGTTTTATGAGCAATTCAAAATCTTGGTTTCAGCCATAGATCCACAACAACAAAAATGTCTGCGTGGTATCTACCATATCCTTGGATTTGGCTTCCTACATAAGTGAAATGAGAACGATTTATTTTTAAAACATTGACTCTGAATTCTACAGAGCTCGTAGCTGACAGGTCTCAATGGTGCGAAAGAGCAGTCCGAAGCGTGAAAAGCTTACTACAACAGGATTTCAAATTCATGTTTCATTAGTTTATTCTTCTGCCACTGCGCTTCAACAAACACAAGAACATTTTCCTGGACTTCTCAGAGGCACTCTTTGTATCTACAATTCTACATATTAAATTTCGCCCACGATTGAAACAATACTCTCAAGCATACTCAATTTATCTCCAGTACCGGGTACTCTACTCTCTAGTACCTACTTCTGTTCCTAATCTCTCATCTGTACGTGTTTAGGGTCACCTTATCGCCACATCGATGTCTGATTTGGAACCTTATTCAGAGAGGATGTGCAAAAGAATTTTTTAGTCCTGCAATGCAAACTATGTTCTGTGCTAACAACCATTCTTTTGAAGATTGGTGCCCAATACAAGATATTGTTAGGACACCTTGACCTGAAAGTGGACTCTTGGAAAATCATTTCAGTTGCTTCTTCCTTCTTCTCTTTCGTCTCTTCTTCCTTCTTTGAACTATCCTCCTTTTTTATCTCTTTCATCTTCTACTCATTATAATGTTTTCCTACTGATCTTTCTTCTTCTTCTTTTTCTCCTTATTAAAATTACTACAATGCACCGGAAAATTTACTCATATCATCTCCTCTGGTTTTCAGGATACTAAAAATTATCTCTTTCGGAGATTCAATTGTCTAACTATCTTGGCCGGACTAAAACCCTGTATGAACCAAGCCTAGGCCTCCTAGAGATAGGGAATGCTCTTAATGTGTTCTCTGTCAGCCTACATGATTATCTTGAAAGAAGGCGCACCAGACAGACCTTACCATATTATGTATGTACCATGTAACCTATAGCGCTGTATGATACTACACTTCCAAGTACAGCATAATGCATTATACATACAGATATGAACTGAATACCTGATGCATAGAAAATATAATGCACCACAGACGCAATGTCTTATGAACTTGAACATATCTTGCCTGCCCGTACCTGGATGAATACAATGACTATATCACTTATGTATATGGGCTATATTGGGCTATAAGCAAATGATTTAGACAATTGCATATATTTATCGATATATGAGATGCATTAAACTGTATTGTACGAGACGGGACCAATTATGGACTACAATACGAGATATGCTTATTGGAAAAGGGAAACTGTTACTAGAGACGGCGAAAGTTCAAGGGACTCTCCTGAAATAATGCTTCTACCAATTATGGTAACGATTGATCGAATATTTGGATTCCAGGATCTGATCTGAAACAATTACAGCTCAGCAATCAGCATGTCTAAGATCAGCACGACCTGATGTGATCTTTTTGACTAAATCTTGGTTAGAGTTCCAAATTCTTTGACGCCTATTTGGCTATTAAGTTCGTAGACGCGAGCCGCTACGCAAAAGCTGTCCATGCTAGAAAGATATGATAAACATATTTAGACAGCTTCAAGTCTTGTGTTTTGATTCATAGTTGACACATGCCTGTACTGTAATTAGTTCTATTGTGATAGCCCGACGCGCAAGACACCTTTTTTAATTTTGCCGGAATTATGATTGATACAAACGTTGAGCAACGAGTGATTATTGAATTTTACGTAAAACTTGCTGGTGAAACTTTTTCTTTGTTAAAGACAGTGTACCAGGAGTCATTTTTGAAAAGATGAACGCTTTATAAGTGGTTTAAACGGTTTCAAGATGGTCAGGAAGATGTTGAGGACGATCCACGTCCTGGTCGCCCCCAAACCTCAAAAATTGACGAAAACATTGAAAAAATTTGTGTTATGATTCGTTCTGACCGTAGGTTACCTCTTACACTAATGGCTGATACACTTAAAATTGATAAAGAATGTGTGAGACAAATTTTGCACGAAAATTTCAACATGACAAAAGTTTTCGCACAAATGGTGCCATGCGCCAGCCTTCGTGAAGACGTTCCTGGCCAAGTACAACATCCCAATGTTGGAACACCCGACCTGGCCCCGTGCGACTTTTACTTATTCCCAAAAATCAAATCTGCCCTGAAAGGTACCAGATTTGACAGTGTAGATGCCGTTAAGAAAAACCAGGCAGAAGTCTTGGAAGGCCTCACACAAAATGAGCTCCACCACTGTTTCGATCAATGGAAAATTTTCTTAGAACGTTATAGGGATAGAGGAGGGGAGTACATTGAAGGGTATAACTACTAAAGTTGGGTAAGTTAAACACACATCGTTTTATGGGAAGAGTCTACGAACTCAATAGCCAAACCTTGTATCCTCTCTAAAAATTGCAAATCTTGACGCAGACGGAATATTAATATAAAATCTTTAATTACGTTTAGTAAATATGTTTACGCGGTCCCTGAAATCTTCTGTTCTCCAATTAATAATGTTATCCATTCTGTTCACAAAACCATTTTGTATTACTGAAATCATAACCCAATTACTCCAGTTAAACCTCCCACTTCTACGTCAGTTTTCTGGGAATCAAAACAATCTATTCTCTTCTTTGTAAATAATTGAAGACAAGATCATTAGAAACAGTGTATCCAAAGCAAATCTGCCTACACACACTGGAAACTATATTCCCAGAAATAATGTACACAACACAAGTATCATTCACCCAACAACTCCCGTGGTCAGCATGCATTAGTCATAACTCATAACATAACGAAGTTAAAACACAAGAACTAAAAGAAAGAGTGAAAAACTATTCACTCACTCTTAACATTGGTCATAACATAAACAATAATAAAATAACAAATAGAAGTGGAGGAATTAATGAAGAACTATTTACACATGGTCAATACGTAGGTGTGTAAACAAATGAAAAGAAATATTACTTTGTTAGTACAAATATGAACATCCTAATTCATGGAGGATACAAACATAGAGGATGTATGCTAAAAAATAAATAAACAAACAAATAAAACAACGAATGGAAGATATTAATAACAGGTATGCAATTTTCTATCCAGCCGGTATTCAAACTCGATATTTAAAACATAGGCATGTGTAAAGCCAGCTTCTCATTAAGTACCTATACTAATGTGCATCCTGATTTATATTAAGTTCAAGACACAAGCCAAGTAGTTTATAGCCCAGGAGTCAGAAAAGCCCTTATCTAGATACATAGATACAATGGTAAATTAAATTATGTATATTGAAGTCCTTGTTATATACTGTATATAGAAAATTAAATTAATTTATACACATTAAGTATATGTATAATAATCTATGTACTTACATTGTAAATGCATACACGACACACGTGGCTTCAATGGCACAAGGGTACAGGGGCGTCAAAGCATTCGATGTTATATCAACAGGCCCAAGACTTGTTGAAAGGAATGAACATAGAAATAGTTCGCTCATGAATACTGATAAAGGATTTTTCAGATGACAATAATTGATAGGGGTATTTTTTTTTCAAAAGCCATCCTGGTTCGATTGAGAAACTTTCAATGAGTAGACTTTAAAACATTATTATATAAAACATTATGCGAACCAATTATAAGATATGGAATAGAAACATATGGATTTACAACACAATCAAATTTAAAACAGATTAAATCAATATTGAAAAAAATAATAAAATGTACATTATATCCAAATACATCAAAAAACAAAAGAAGAGAAATAATGGAAAAATATAGAATCCTTAATTTTCATAATTTACACAAATATGTCATTTTAACAAAATATTATTATGAACAAAACTATAGAAATATTCTGGAAACACCGTACAATACAAGAAATAAACTTTATACAATACCAAAAATTAATAACAATTATGGCAAAACGATGTTCAATCATCAAGTACCAACAATAATAAATGAACTACCAGAAGAACTACGAGATATAGATAATAAGACAAAAATGAAAAGAGAAATACAAAATTATTACCTGACACACAACAATGAGATTTAAATATCAATTGAGTAATACCAGCAACCAACAACAAACAAAAATTATGAGATAAAAAAAAAGAAGAAGAAGAAGAAGAAGAAGAAGAAGAAGAAGAAGAAAAAAAAAAATGTCCCTAAAAGTACAACAGTACTTACAGGGAAATCACTAAAAGAGAACATTAAAGAAATGTAGAAATAAAAATTCTATAATAATAATAATAATAACAGTTTGACTGACGAAGTATTAACAGGAAGCAGAACAGTAGTAGTCTGGTTGAAGAAAAAATATTAAGAGCTGAATTATAAATGAGGATTAGAGTTAAGATACGCCAGAGTCTCTCTCATATTGGGCTATAGCGCGCTGTGATTGGTTGAAACTTTGTCTTGAGAGAGGGCTAAGAGCTCTCTCTCTCTCTCTCTCTAGTATTTTATTTAGACTGTCGCATAACGGCTCGAAACAGGGAGTCCCATTACGCCGACCAGCTAACTAGTCTACTATCGGACAAGACAAACTCAATAAAGTGGTTGCTGTCTTCATACCAATATTAATGATGACTTTAATGAAATAGATAACATAATACACCCAAATCGTCTTGAACCGTTATTCTCCATCGAGAACAGGATTTCTGACAAGATTAATGCTGAAATATGGACGATTATTTCAGTGGGAGATTGTTGCTGATGTCAGCCATTATCAGGGAGTTCTATACAATGATTTTATCTTTATGCTCAATGTTAGTTTCATCTGTGTGTAGGGTGAAATTTTGAAGACAGAGTTGTTGTGCCCATCATTGTGATGGTCGTTGAATAGGTCAACCATAAAAAAATTCCTGGAAGTAAAATTTCCTCCTCGTACTTATTTGTAATGTATAGAGTTGATCGAACTATTGCTGACAAATGTCAGTGGCAACAGATGAAACAGAGAATATGACAAACCAATTATGGCAATTACATGGTGGAAAATGTACAATCCTATACGTTCATGAATTTAAAAAATACCATAGCCTGGAAAATATAAATGAACATAACTTCACCTAGGAAAACTGTTTACGAAAGCAAACTATGCGAAATGGCAACTCAAGAAATGACTCCTACTTATTACTTAGTACATCATTACATTACTCTCTCCGTCTTTGTGTTTAAGTTGAAACCCAGTACTGTCTACGCCCTTTGAACAAGTCAATAAAGATACCAATAAACGATCCGTCAATGTGACAATCATCATAAACAAGTCCCTGATGGTCGGAAAGTAACTGAATCTCCCATAAGCCAGGCTAATTGAAGCCCGGAAGTCACAAATACCGGGGTATTATCCTCAATGAAACATACATGGAAATAAATACATACAGTCTATTTAAATAACGACACAATTGTATTCAAATAACAGAATCTATTTAAACGCATACCTTTTATTCAAATAGACACAATATACGTTTTATTTTAATAAGTAGCTACATAAATTGAACATTGTGTCCTCTCTCCCTGAATCATTGTGAAATTTTTCACTCTCAAAATATTCTGTACATTTAGTAATACATTCTGAAAAATACATAATATGTTGAACATTCTATGAATAGAAATACATAAGTTTAATTTAAAACATCAACATTTCCTAATTTATTGTTGATCCACTATCCGTATGATCATCATTGTCATCACTTACATTTAGGTATTCTTTTAGTACCTATTACTGAAAGCCTATTGAACAAAGCTATTTCCTACATCCAGTTACAAAAAAATTAAAATACCATAACTCACAATTCGCCTCTGACAACACAAAGAGGCGTCATTTTCGAAATTTTACAGGAGAGCCAAAATGAGTTTTCTTGTGCATAAATTTTCTGTTCACGGTAGGAAAATCATCACTTCCCTGTACAAATTTTTGTTGTATCTTTTCTTTAGATTATAATTGGATTACGTCTATTTGTGAGAACAAAATATAGCACAAGTAGACTCAATTAAAGCAATAAAACCGATTTCAAAAATTTGTGGTTTACGCCTCTTTGTGTTGTCAGAGGCGAATTAATTCTAGAATTTCGAGTAATTTTTTTACTGACCATTTGGTTTTAGAGGATTTAGGTGGGAGATGATGACTCCATGAAAGATGGCTTCAAATATGTCCTTGATCATTTTGAGTCTTGACACCCGTCAGTAAAGAAAAGTATACTTGAACTCGAAGAACTTTTACCATGTAGGGTCAGTAAGCTTTTCTTCTCAAAAGTTTTCAAAGAAAATATTGTCAATTTGGATGAGGCTCCTTCCAGCGCATTGTGTATTGTGTCGTCAACTGTTGACTAATTTCAGATCTATCTACTCTGAAGTGAGTGTTGCCTACTTCATTGTCAACAGGATGCGGGTCTGTGGTTTGCCCGTGTCATAACAGGGGGAATGGGTTTATCAACATATTCATTATCTCCTTAATCACCATATTCTAGTCTTTGATAACATCTAATGTATTCAAATTAACAAATTGCTGTGACCTGGTGTGAGCATTGCTTGCATTAGCAAATCGCTGTGCGCCCAGTAGGTGTTTAATTGTTGACAAATGAGCGCCCCCTGTTTCATTACTGATGGGAATGTATAGGGCGAGCCCGCATTTTTGCGCTGAATTTGAATAAATTTATAGCATTGTTAAAAAAAAAAAAAAAAAAAAAAAAAACAGTTTAATTTTTTATATTGAAGTGTTTTTTTCTGTCTGATTGAAAATGCAAACAAACATTACAACATGTTATGTATATGTATTGACTTCAATGAAAGCTAGTAGCTAGTGCATTATCCATGATTTAGAAAGAGGTAAATTAAAAGCTGTATTAAAGAAGATTTACAATAGTTCTATTCTGTGAATATGAACAGGGATCTCTGACCCACTGAAAAAGGTTTGATGCACTTGAAAAAAAGACACTAGGAGATAGATGCTACAGCATGATAATTTTAAAATAAACTCTTACCTAACAAGCGAAATTAGACGACTTAAAGATTAATTACAAAGATGTAGACAAACATCTCTTATTAAAAATAAAAAAAATCTTTACAACAAAAACTCCAGGACCAAAAAAAAATTTGAACACGAATTATCAATAAACCTCTTATGTGATATCATCATTTATTTCCTAGAGATTAATGGCGGTGCTCATATTTCCAATGTTTGTATTCCTATCCATATTGCTTCCATGTAATTCATTCAATATTTTTTTCCTAGGAAATAAAACACGAATAAAAGGAAGATGTCATCATTAGAATTTCGGTCTCACTTTCACTGATTTAGTGTTTCCAATGATTTATGTAGCTCCATTTAATAAATTGTCTTTCGTGTCAAATGGAGTCTGGTGTTCCAAACTTATTTGGAAGTATAATTAATTCAATTAATATACCTGTTTCCTGCTTTCAAATAGATAAATCTATTAATTTCAAATAGGTTCTGTTTTGAAGAAGATAAATCTGTTACTTGTCAAACAGAACAAGAAGGTATGGGACTTTGTATTTGTAGTCTACTGTAGGATTCTTTTCTGGGTTTTTGACAGCCTTATACATAAATATGATCTTGATAGAAGAGTTACTTATACACGGAGAAGTCATGTGGTCCAAGCTTTTGGAATAATTATGTTGAAGGGATGTAAACAAATTGATGATGACGGGGCAAATGTTTTTTTTTTTTTTTTTTTGGACTCACCTACTCATGGACAAAGTATTGAAAGCCAGAGAGCATGGAAAACTTAAGGCACACTTACCTGAAATCACAAAGAGAGGAAATTGATTAATATTATTACTAGTTTTATTTTATACTTGAAGAAAGTTATTAGGACTTGCTGTCTTATTTTGACTACTATCAGTAAGAAATTGAGGTGTGTGTACTGTATATCACAAGAGTTATGTCACCACAATGCCTCATCAAACTGCCCTTTGGTAAAATTTCCAATACTTGGAACTCGAAACACGGACCTCGAGATTACAAGTCCGCTACTTAAACGATCAAGCTGCTGAGGTCAATTTAAAAGAAAGTAAAATGAACTTAACATAACATTACTATGGTTTAGTTGAAGGGTAGGTAATGTAGTTCATAGTTGTTGAACTTCCATACATTACGTCAATGCCGAGGTGTTTATAGCACGCACATTGTGTTTTTCTGTAAAAAAATATTCTTGAATGTCAGTTTAGCGTTGGCATGTTGTAGGAGCCGTTGGGAAGTTGGAAACCTCAAGAAAACTAGAAGGTAACAAACAGTTGTTCTCGAGGGTATCTGCAAATGAAATATAGCCCCTAGACATGAAGCACGTACAGCAAGTGCCAACGACCTGCAGAGTGCCAAGGTCGTCTGCAGTAATTCTTGTAACTTGAGGTGTTCTGAGCCTTTTCAAAATATTTTTTTCACAGTTTATCGAAAACTTAGTATAAAATATTTTTTGCGCCTTAGTCACATTAAGCCTTTTTTTTAACTGTCCAGAGCTTGTACTTTTTCAAACCATTGTATTCGAGCATTGAAATTTTGTTTTAAAAAAATAGAAAAGTAAACATGACTGTATTCTACTTCTCAAGTTTTTCCTGTTATTAGGTAACACTTGGCAAATAGTGTAAATAATAATCGCCATAATCGCTAAGTGGTTGTATACACAGACTGTCGTCGTAGAAGAAAATTAGAAAATTCACGATAAGTTTTTTTTCCATCAGACTTGCTAATTTCTTTATTGTACACTATTGCTATTATTGCTAATGAATGGAAAGAAAAAGGAGAAGAGAGAAAAGGAAAAATGCTATAGTTAAATTGTATTGGCTTACATGGAAGTGTAGAAACATACATACATTGAGGAGGAGGAGAATAAGATAGAAAAAAAGGGGAATAATCCCAAACAAAATTGAGGGAAAAACTTTTCCTATCATTTTTTACTGGAGCCAGATCATAAAAGTCTGAAAACCTATTCAATACTGTTCTCAACTAACGGAAAAAAGTTGCTAATGTTCCAATAGTTTAAACTAAATTAAAACTAAAAAAGTCCAACTTTTCAATCTGTGCAATGATGCTTAAAACATGTTACGGAACTTTGAACTCTAAATTGAGGCAAGGGAGATGTTTTGGAGTTATAGGTGTGAGTGAGTTTTTGGGACTGGGAAGAGGATTTTGAAGAAAGAGGAAAATGTTCTTGTGCGTCCCAATTTCGATAGTACTGAAGAAAATAGTTGGCAGCATAATCACGGGCTTTAAAAAATGGTAGATTGAAAAACTAAGAAAGAAGGACGAGAGACCAATGAATAAGTAAACCCAGAAATCGTAAAGAAAATAATATTTTTGAAGGCTGCAAAATTGATTAATTTAAGGGATTTAAAAAGATAGATGATTATGAGATAGCCTTCAAGGGGTTAAAATAAGAGAACATTTAGAGAGAAAAAAGAGTAAGAGAAGATAAAAGGAGCAAAAGTACACCAAAGACAATGAAAAGACATAATGACCAAAAGTGCTTGCAGCAAAAGTTTTACTGGATACATTTAATGCATTTCTATAAAACTTTAGATGCATTTTCTAAGCAAGATCGTTTGCATAACTATTGCAGTTTTATAAAGAGACACAGATTTCAACAATGTGCTAACTTTACCTCTGAAGTATGGAACGATTACTGGTGTTATATTAGAAACGAAGGAGTTATTTTCAAGCAAATCAATTAAATAGAAACAAGAAAGGTTAATAAAAACATACAGCCTTTGAAAACAAGATCCTACAACCCTTTCATCCCTTATCGAACCAAATAAGCATAGCCTGTTTGGTCTGTTTGCTTGGAGTAGTCGGTTGGAGATTAAAGTCTGATGCATTGGCGGTTAGACATGTAAACTTCGATAGAAGATGAAAACTATTAATAGCTACTAGATTATGAAGTTCAATTCTACTCAATCCTAAACCACTGTACTGACTACAATTGATTCTATTTCTGCCCTGGGCTGTCAGGCTCTTGCGCCAAGTTGAAAGCCTACTGTAACAAAGATCACATCGGTATTGTTACGATCCCACACATTCATTACAGCGCCTATTGTATTGGTGGGGCCACAGAATAGATCCAGCCTCGATACTATTAGATACTAGACTAGCAGATACTTCTGAACTTTTAGGTCTATTGAACCTCTGAGAGAGCCCCCAGGAATACTAATGCATCGAACGCAGTACAAGAGTCAATAAATCCACTACAATAAAACATACCAGTACCAATGTGATTAGATTGTTAGGAGAGTGTCTAGAGGGCATGTATCGCTGAGCCTATTATGGGATTCAAATCGCCAAATGCAGGACAACAGTCGATAAATTCATAACATGAAAGCATAAACTAGGTAGTTGTGGTGCCAAAGTGATTACAATGTTAGGTGTTTTCACCCCCAGGATATGTATCGGTGAGTTTGATGTAGGATCCAAATCGCCATGGTTACTTAGTGGTAGCCTACCGGTGGAAAAGTTATCGATTACTTCTCTACCGCTGTAATCACGACTGCCCGGAAGTCAAACAAACTGATCATGGGAGCGAACCAGATCCAATCGGTGTGATTGGTTGGAATTGGATTCCTATTGGAATCGGTTTACTTCTATACACTGAATCGGTATATGAGATCGTCTGTGGTGTTTTCGATTCACTAGTACTTACAGGGTGGATGGTTGGGAAAATAGGGTTGACCTGTAAGAATTAATTCTTGTTGACGGGATATTTAGCAGCTGACTAAAATTTTCTAGTCAATATTCAGTGAGTTTAGACATTTTGAGAAAAACTGATCTGAAAATTTTGATGGGAAAAACAAGTACGACTTAATGAAATACCATATTTTAATTGATTTCTGATGGGTATCAAATTCGTTCAACTTTAATCCACACTAAACAATATTACTATTAATCTGTGAACAATATTATTATTGATCTGTGAACATTATTACCGTCGGGTATGCATGGTAACTCCAGTATCTGTGACCAATTGAATCCGAGACTTCTGTAACACTAGACAGAAGAAAACGTACATTGGAGTTGTTGCGAAACACAAGTGTTGGGTTTCTGCTGATGTCCGTGTGTGACTTTATATGGAAGGAAATCGTGGAAATGTAGTGGATAGCGTTTGTAGGAACTTGGAATTGTATACTGCCAGTATCCTACCATACTACATGATGTGACAACTCTCTCACGTGTATTTCACTGCTTTAGTAAGAAGTGACTTTTCCCCTTTAGAAATTCAAAAGCTCTTAAATCTATTCTTATTGCACATCTAGACACCAACCTTGCAAAGTTTCAACTCCTACATATTATACCTTTACAGTTTACCAGCTTGAACCCAGCATTTTGTCGGCATTGATATTTCTGCCCATAGCTGGCGTAAGTATGCACCTAAACACTATAGACTCTATGGCCTAAGTCAAATTGGGGGTCATTTGGTCCAGCCACTTCTAGGTTCTGTTGATCTTTATGAATTAAATAATAATGATGAAATTCATATGTACATTGGTCTGGAATAGTCCGTCAGTCAGTGGATTTTGCTTTAACATGTATTCACATTTTTTATACGTCCAAACTCATCCTCACTAATCCTCAAGTTCCTGAGTACACAGGAAATCACAACGGAGATGACTTGTTAAAAATTAAGTGCTTCAAAATTCATATTGGACAAGGATGACTCTTATTCCAAACATGGTAAGGTAAAGGTACTTCTATATGGTAGATGAAGATGTTCTAACAGAAGATGATATGATTCTAACAGACGATGTTCGGTATTTACAGAAGGTTTGGTTCTACCAGAAGAAGTTTGGTCCTGAGAGGTGCCGAGGCTGCAAGTGTGGTGGGCGTCAGGAATCACGAATTTCGTGTTAAGGAATATGATTACAGGATTCTAAGGTGCGGCGAGCGGTATGTATTGGATAATTCTCTTAAAAGCGATTCAGAATCCATCGAAGATAATTTTTATAAGTAAATGTATAGAGCGATCTGATCGAACTTTCTTTTTAAGAAAGAATTCAAGGTAGATAAATTTAAAAGTAAATCAATTATTTGACTTTTTTCTTTTAAACTCTTAAAGGTTGGATGAAAGAAGAACCTTCAAATACATTCTACAACTCTTCGATAATGGTATACCTTTACACTTGTTGTATTTTAATGGTTTTTGCTTTTCTTTATAATAGGAAAGACATATTGGTTATGGCTCCTTTAGAAAAGCCAAATGAAATATTGCAAAAGTAACGGTTGCAGTTAAAAGTCAGTCTCAATGTAACTGTACTGCTGCAACAGATGCAAAAGTCAATCGTGATGCAAGTTGCATTCCATGGACGCAAGTGCAGGAATGCAGAGTGTAGCGTGTATTAAGGATCAGAAATTGCATGAGTATTGTCTGTAATAAGACAGCTTAAAGTGCTTTGAGAATCAAGAATTGCTGTACATAGTTTATTATTACCAGTAATAAGACAGCTCTATATAACAGAGCTTTATAATAAAGTTGCCAGTGTTAATAGGTCAGGTTGAACCATCGACTATCAAGTGAATCTAGTCTGTACGTGTGCCATTTATTTATCTGTAAGCTGTAGTCTGTAGTAAAGGAAGGATAACCTCTTTTCAATTTTCTATAGGATTTCATTAGATTATTCTGGTCTATTAAAAAGTCTTCATGGCAAGCTTGTTGTGTTCAATGCTTTAAAAAACACGTCACATCAGAAAAGGTATTTCAAACATGCACCTTACGGCCGAAAAATAAAAGATTGTAACAAAGATAAGCCTAACCGTCCTGAAGTCGAAGTTTCCACCAATCACAGCGCACTATATTCTGACTTGAGGGCTCATTTTTGCTATTCAGCAGACTTGTATATTCATTTTGACAACCCATGGATTTTAAGTCGGGACGGTCTACATAAATACGAGCTTATTTTTTATTATTTATTTATTTACACCTTATTTTTTTTACAAAACAATCATCATCAAAAATTAATAACAATAAATTAAAAAAAAACTTAGAAGTATGTACAAAAAAAAAATAGAGATCAATATTAATTTTTAATTACAATTGTTTTGTAATCCGGGGCGAAGTTAATGCCTTAGGCATTCTCTGTCACTTAACACTTATCTACTCGTATATTATCATCAGAGGGCCAGTCACTTGGGACGTGTGGCGACTAAAGGTATCTCTAACTACATGCCTAAGTGGGAAAAGGTGGATTGGGTCCCAAATTCTATTTTATAGGTGTATTGGGTCCCACAAGGAAAAAGGTCATGTATGAATTGGGTCCCTTATATTTTTTTTCTATTCATAGGTTAATTCGGTCCCTTGAATTTAGCTGAATAGTATTTATTAATTTTCCTTGTAGGTGTAATAATAATACATGGTACATGGTACATAGTACATAGGTAGGTACGATTTGTGGGTGAAATATTCCGAAGATTTAACTCGTACTACTAATAGTTGTGAAAGCTACCACTCAAAACTCAACAGTGCTTTCTACATAGCACATCCCAACATTTATAATTTCATTGATGTACTTTTAGATTTCCAATGCGAGTTCTACGTTAAATCTAGGTCTTCACGTCCTCGTATTAATGTGAAAGAGAAATTTGTCAAGCAGGAAATGAGTAAACTAAAAGAAAAACAAATTGATCGATTCCAATTTGTAAAAAGAGTTTCCTACAAATTCCTTCCCAAAGTTTGAAATGTCATTATTATGTACCTACTTATATTTTGTCTGTGTTCAATTTACAAAATAAATAAATAAATTAATTAAAAAATATCCATTTTGTGAATTCTATCGAGGGACCGAATTCATACGCCAATGGACCCAATTAATACGTTGGGGGACCCAACGTATCAATTGGGTCCCAAATTATGGGACCCAATTCATACGTGACCCTTTTTTCAAAATTATTCTCGGACCCAATTCATACTCAGCCAACTAAGTATGTACGCATACTCATGATAGGTGATGAACTGCTTGCAAGTATAGCTCATGACACGAGAAAATACAAGAACAACTTACTGATGATAAGTACAAGTGAGGATAGCTGATTGCCCTGATGAAGAACAGGTAACTCTGTGGTCTACAGGTGTGTGGTTTAGCCGCAGTACCGGTACGGTCTCCATCACTTCCTCGGGACTTACAATACTTGGCACGTCATCAATGTCTATGCCATAACTTACAAACACTATCAGCACCTCATCATCATCTATTCCATGAGTCATTGCTACGATTATCTTGTTCATAAAGCGTGCATTGTCCGTTTTCTCCCATACGTCCACGTATATATCCACGCGAGTGTATGTGGTGGCGTTCTGCAAATTGCAAAATTATGCAATTAAAATATTCGTACGATCAGGACTTTGAATATTAATAATAATAATGCTTTTTCTTTGTGTTATTATGTCACAATTTTAGTGGGTAGCGCAGAATCATAGGACTTTACCACTTTAATTTACAATATCTTTTATTATTTTTTTGCCTAAGATTCTGCCACTGGTCGCTGCTTCACATTAAAGTAGCTACTCATTTTTCCTCACGAGGTATGAGTGGACCCCGAACATCCAAGTACAGAGCAGAAAAAATCCTCCCCCGCTGGGAATCGAACCCAGGTCACTATGTGTGCAATGCCTAGCGCGCTAACTCGCTCTGCCACA
Source organism: Bactericera cockerelli (assembly GCA_024516035.1). Lineage (NCBI taxonomy): Eukaryota > Metazoa > Arthropoda > Insecta > Hemiptera > Triozidae > Bactericera > Bactericera cockerelli. The sequence goes on from CM044960.1 coordinate 13,191,589, forward strand.
GTGACTACTTTGAATATTAAGCATACTACTCTTTGAATATTAAGCATACTACTCTGAATGCTATAGAAAAAACGATCGTTTTTCCAGTCTTCCTTGGGAATAAACTGGTAGTCAAGTGGTTTACTCGCTAGTCTGGTAACCCAGTGCACAAATTTTCCCTCATTAATTTGAGTTTATGACCACATAATAATAAGACTCTGAGGGTGAGGTGGTAGAAAATGCTTTGAGCATTAACCTCGCCTGGTGGTTACCTTCCACGAAAGAGTATTATTATTATTAATAAAAATTGTCATAAAATATCAAGGACTCAAAAAAGAGAATCACATGAATTTCAAAACACAATAAATGTAGAATGGTAGGAGAAACTCACATCCTCACATCGACCTATATTTCCAAAATGTATGCAAGGCACGACATTGACCCTGGACCTGGACAATGGTTTATCAATAGTCACGTAATGAGACGGTTCTACTGACGGTCATTAATTATATCCTCATCATGAATTATATTATCAAAATAATCAGCATAATCATCATTATAATCCATTGATCACTGATGGTAGAGATTGCAATAATCACGCCCTTTGTCAATATTATTCTTGTCAATAAAGAGTTATTATTATTATTATGATCATCACAAACCATAATAATATCCCCCAAAAAATATCACTTCGTGACATAAAAAAAGTCCCGCCAAGTCGTTGCACAAAAATATTTCAGTTCCCAAATTCATTCCTCCCTTCCCAAAAAATATATTAGTTATTATTGACCTCCCCCAAAAAAATATTGAAATCAATTTATGGCCCCGCCTTTTATTCATTCACCTAAGTGCAACAGTATACTTATTAATAGCCTCCCCTCTCTCTTTCTTCTAATGTCCTCTTTCTTTTGTTGCTTGTTGCATGTTGGAATGTTTCCTTTACAAACTCAGAACTTAAGTCTTATTTCCTTGCTCCTTTCACCGACTTGGGCTCTTGGCGGAGTACCACTAACTGGGAATGATAAATATATGAATCTAATAGACAGTGCTATTTTTAAAGAATTAAAAAGAGATAATTTAACATAGTGGTTCTTATGGAGAACAGGAGAAGTCTAGCCGACCGCGACCCAAAGATGCATTATCTGTATCTAAGTCGCAAAATATCTGCCACCAACGAGAATTGGACCATCAGATCAAGTCACGATTCAGGCTCATTTCCACAAGGATCACATGTTTAGATATGTCTACATTTATATATAATCTTAGAAAAGAACCAAGACATCAGTTCCTTTGGCTAAGAACGGACCTGCAGGGTGGTACTCCGCCAAGAGCCCAAGTCGGTGAAAGGAGCAAGGAAATAAGACTTAAGTTCTGAGTTTGTAAAGGAAACATTCCAACATGCAACAAGCAACAAAAGAAAGAGGACATTAGAAGAAAGAGAGAGGGGAGGCTATTAATAAGTATACTGTTGCACTTAGGTGAATGAATAAAAGGCGGGGCCATAAATTGATTTCAATATTTTTTTGGGGGAGGTCAATAATAACTAATATATTTTTTGGGAAGGGAGGAATGAATTTGGGAACTGAAATATTTTTGTGCAACGACTTGGCGGGACTTTTTTTATGTCACGAAGTGATATTTTTTGGGGGATCTTATAACTTTTTGTAGTGGCCCTGCATAGGTGTGTGGTGTATGATGTATGATACATGTTAATTCAATATAAAACTATTTAACATATTCAATAATGACTTTAAAGGAACAAGTATTGATAAATGAAACAGTTTGAATGTGAAGATAAAGATTTTAGTTTGATATTCATAACCAAGCACAGTATCCTGCTCCAAATTATTTTTTCACCTAAAAAGTAGATATGCGACTTTTGACTCATCTGGGAGAGTGATAATATACTAGATACTGAATATATATACACCAACTTTGTTCTGAGCTCTGAAAATGATCCTTTTTTCAATTATGGGCCAAATGTCCATTTTAGGATAATAGAACAATAAAAGAGCACACCTACTACCCACGAGAAAAAAAAGTAGCCATCGTTTGTGAAAATCGGTCTAATAGTTTTGGCTGTAAAGCGGTCAACGTGAAAGAAGGAGCAGTAAATGATGAAAAAAATGACGTTTTTAAAGTTTGGTTTTCTCCAACTTAACTCAAACGATTTTGATGGTTCTTTTTTCAAAGCTTGTCTTTATCGTGCCCCAATCTATATGTATTTATAGTCCAATTGCCTTCATCACTTGTACCTTTTTTTCCTACAACTACAAGAATTGTGCTACTTTTGCTCTGGCGTATAATATCACTTGGTATAATATCACCGGTTTCAGCGTAGATTTAGTAAAGCGAGTTAGAGTAGTTGTGACATCACGAAAGTGATTAACACAAATATGATAACATTTTTAATATCACTTGGTAATGCGCGAATTACTTTGACTGGGAGGTTCGGAGCGCTACCTCGGTCCTAAATTATAAAATTTTATTATTATAATAATGATAGCGTTTTCTTATTATAATAATGATCTCGCCATATTTATGAGACAGACAAACGAAAGCCAAATCGTCCAGAATGCAAGTTAAAACAGAACCCCACTTAGTGAGGTTGCTTCGCTCCCTCACTGTGTTCGGTTAATAATAGTATGTCCTACATTGTTTAACGGCAATATTATTATTTTTTGCTCTATTTTACATGGCAGGGTTCTTCTTAAAGAAGCTCTTCCATCCAACAATAACTAGTGTTTCTTTGAACAGTAAATTGAGGTTTACTGTTCAAAGAACCTCACTTAGTAAGTTCGTTCTCACTGTGTTCGGTTAATTATGTTTAAAAGAAGGTAAGATAACAAGTGAGACCCCTCCCTCAAGTCGAAGAACGATTAGAGAGATAGTCCGGGTTATTCTAAATTTAATCCCGTTTCATAAATTGGCCCTTTGCCACAGATTTTTACAAGGATACTGTGTGGTGCCATTCATTTTATCCAGATGGGCCTCTCAACTGGTTCAGATAGTGGGTACACCCTGAACATATTTCCTTAATTTATGTCAGATATAATAATTAGGACTTTTAAGTCCCATTTTCCAGCAGTATGCCCAAGGTGTATTATTATATGGTAAAAATCCCAAATGGGAGGATAACTATGAAATTTTACAATTAATTTCTATGAAAGAATACTGAGAACGATGCTTATTATTAGCCAGCGTCGATGGCGCGTTGAATGCACCGGTTCTCGTTAGATCACCGAAGTTAAGCAACGTCCAGCGAGGTGAAGACTTTGTGATGCTGGCATTCCGGCCCAACCCAGGCTGGGTGAGGTTAATATGGGTAGCAGGTTTGTGAGTTTCCTGCGAATGGAGCGTAACACCCCCGTCGTGATATGACCATGCAGTTGAAAGCGACGTTAAAAACCAAAAAAAAAAAAAAAAAAACGAAGCTTATTGTGTTGTTCAAGTAATAAATGTATAAATATATTTTTTTTCAACTGTTAATTTTTTATAGTATATTATAAATTTCTCTTTTATATACAGGGTGTCCCACCAAACTTGGACACCTCAAATTACTCGGCCCCTGAAAGAGTTTTTGAAAAATAAAAAATCCTAGGGTACATGGTCTAATTATGCGGTTTCAGTCATGAAATTTTTTTTATACAGGGTGGTTCATAAGTCAAAAATTGAGGTGTCAACTTTCGATTTTTAAATGGATCGACCTGAATTTTATTTGATAATTTTACTTCTAAATGGTTCCTGAGTAATTTTTTTTAAAAAAAATTTACATACAGGGTGGTTTTTTTTCGACCAATTTTTTTTCTAAATCTCGAATAACTCAAGTTTGTTTAATTTTTTCGATAACAAGAATAGAGAGTGTTTGTGTAATGAAAACACGCACTTTCAAATGGCATCAAATTTTTTTATACAGGGTGGTTCACAAGTGAAATAATGACTTGATTTTTTTTAAAACTGACTTTTTTTATTTTTTTATTTTAGATTAATAATTCTAACCTAATTTTACACATTTTTTGTTAGTCATATCGAAAAACAAAACTAAAGTAATGTACAGGGTGAAACATAATTTTTTTGTGACACCCTGTATATGGGCAGTCAAAGAGACGTAAAATTAAATATAAAAACTAAATGTGCAAGAAAAACTTTGATTTTTAATGATATAAAAAAGTTATGGTGTTTTAACTAATATTGTCGCATGGACCACCCTGTAGATATTCTCTTAAACTATCATGTGGGTACTCGAGGTTGTATAAAATTCAACGAAGACTTCGAATCGTGGGGAAAAACAAGTAAAAAACACGAATTTTGAAGCCATTTTCAATTTGGTGTACACACTGAATGATTTTAAAACTAGAATTAAAAAGTAGGTAGGTGTAGACACAAAATTGAAAATGGCTTTTTGAATTCATTTTTTTCTTTCACATTTGGACTCCTCGTTGAATTTTAGACAATTTCGACTACCCATATGATGTTTTAAGAAAATATCTACAGGGTGGTCCATGCGACAATATTAGTTAAAACACCATAACTTTTTTATATCATTAAAAATCAAAGTTTTTCTTGCACATTTAGTTTTTATATTTAATTTTACGTCTCTTTGACTGCCCATATACAGGGTGTCACAAAAAAATTATGTCTCACCCTGTACAACACTTTAGTTTTGTTTTTCGATATGACTAACAAAGAACGTGTAAAATTAGGTTAGAATTATTAGTCTAAAATAAAAAATAAAAAAAAATCAGTTTTAAAAAAAATCAAGTCATTATTTCACGTGTGAACCACCCTGTATGAAAAAATTTGATGCCAATTGAAAGTGCGTGTTTTCATTACACAAACACTCTCTATTCTTGTTATCGAAAAAATTAAACAAACTTGAGTTATTCGAGATTTAGAAAAAAAATTGGTCGAAAAAAAACCACCCTGTATGTAAAATTTTTGTTTAAAAAAATACTCAGGAACCATTTAGAAGTAAAATTATCAAATAAAATTCAGGTCGATCCATTTAAAAATCGAAAGTTGACACCTCAATTTCTGACTTATGAACCACCCTGTATAAAAAAAATTTCATGACTGAAACCGCATAATTAGACCATGTACCCTAGGATTTTTTATTTTTCAAAAACTCTTTCAGGGGCCGAGTAATTTGAGGTGTCCAAGTTTGGTGGGACACCCTGTATAGAGATGAGGTACAACACAACCCACAACAAAAAGGGTACGTACCTCAGAAACTCACTAAATTTAATGTAAAATATTAAAAAAAAAAGTAAAGAGTATTTTGTTAAATAAAAAAAAAATTACAAAAAAAATTTGAACCCGCGGACCTCTGACATCTCTAGCATCGCACAGTGCCGCCTTTACCACTGAGCTAACTGGACTGTTGATGTCTCCACGTGGTTTTTGCAACAGATAAAAGCTTCATTTTATTTTACTTTGCATAATAAACTTTTTAGCGGCCAGCGAAAGAAATATTTACTAGAGGGAATTGGATAGGGAAGGAAGCCTTTCACTTCCTATGTAACTGATAGGTACCTACATTCCTAATTAGGAATAGGTATTAGGTAGTGTAGGGGCTTTTACAAAGTTTTCTATGAAACTTCTACATTTCCTACTTAGAAAGGTCCCCAAACATTTAGACATTCATGTTACACATACATATTATGTACCTAACATTGGGTACTAGAGATTTTTTACATTTTTGAACCTAGATAATATAACCAACATTTTAGAAGAAAAAAAAATCCTGTCTTTTTCACTCCTTGGGCATTACAGGTTTATTATAGCTATGTAGGTATGACGTTATTTGTGGTCAAGCACAAGGCCTCTTCACAAATTTTGTGGGTAGCGCAGCATTACTAAGAGCCTCCTTTACTTTTCAAATTCTATTACATTAATTTATTTTTACTCTGGTAATGCCGCCACTGGTCGTTACTTATTCAGTAACTACTCATTTTTCCTCACGAGGTATGAGTGGACCCCAAACACCCAAGTAATGTGCGGAAAAATTCCTGCCCAGCTGGGGATCGAATACAGGTCACCATGCGTGGTAAGCTTAGCGCGCTAACTCACTCAGCACCGGCGACTATTTATGGGTTAGTATACCTTTACACAATTCCACATCGGGACATGTGGATTGAAAGGTTTGTGAATGAATACTTATATACATTATAAACTAGATTAAATATCTATACTCCAATGTTATTCTGAGCTCTGAAAATGATCCTTTTCCTTAATAACGGCCAAATGGTAGCTTTTGGGATAATGAAACCATAAAAAGGCACACCTACCACCCAGAAGAAAAAAAATGAGCCATCGTTCATGAAAATCGGTCCAGTAGTTTTGGCTGTAGAGCGGTCAACGTCAAAGAAGAAGCAGAATTTTTTGAAAAAAAATGACGTTTTTATAGTGTGGTTTTGACCAACTTAACTCAAACGATTTCGATGTTTCTTTTTTAAAAGCTTGTCCATTATCGTGCCCCAATCTGTACATGTAGTTCAATTTCCTCCATCACTTGTACTTTTTCTCCTACAACTACACGAAAAGTGCTACTTATGCTGTCGCGTATAGTATACTCTTGGTAGCGCGCGAACTATTTCGATTGACTTGGCGGGTCGGAGCGCTACCGCGCTCCTTAATATCAGCATACATTTTCGGCTCTAACCTTGGCGTGTGCCGATACTCGGTAGACAATGCGGTGACATGTGTGACTCGATTGAACATATGGCCTAGCTGCTTCTAGCTAGTAAGTGGCGTGACACTAACCTGCCGCACATATGCCATTATACTAAACGAAACCTATTCCAAAATTTACTTTGGGATCAACCGCATATGGCATATACTTCTGTCTACTAATGAATGCCACAGAGGACAGGATAGTTTTGGGTGATGGAATAAATAAGGAAATAAGGTGGCTAATGATATTATAATAATTACCTACACTATTAATATCACCTTGTTCATACCGCCCGACCAGAACTAATAAGTCCCATTATTCCACCGAAATCCCAAATGGAAGGTTGTCATGTCCTTGCAGGGTTTAGTACACGAGAACTCTGATGGGCTACCAGACGAGCGCCTTGACCATTACCTGTCCCAATAGCTAGAAGGGTATGATAGAAAACATATCACACCTAATTCTCACATAGTAACTGCTATTACCATAAATAGGGAACCTTTGTTTCCGCCGCACAGATGGTGAAATCGGGCAGACTTTTTAGGAATGGTAGGATCCTATTGTTGATTCATTCTGACCTAATATTTGAAGAGCTCTTCCTAAATGACATGTGATACAATATTGCTAGAATAATATCGCCTATAGACAGCACCGTACTCCGCCCGCTATTAGCATAAAGACAACAACTGGCCCATAGACAACTCATAAACACTCCCAACTGTCCCTAAGGAACAGCATGCGCCCTCTGTCACCCTCTCAGCTCCACGGATTATTAACCTCATCCTGATGATTAATGGTGAATCCATTTTAAGTTTTTTATCTGCTGTACATTAAAGATGCCGTTTATTTTTGGAGATAAATTTGCATTGAGACCGTACCCATTGAGACATTTTCAAAAAATAGTCAAGCATACTGAGAAAAAAAAATCATAAGGCATCTTTATGTTTGTAAAAATGCTGTTATCATTTGGGAAATACATATATTTTCAAAAATGATGACATAGGTGAAGCTGACTAGAGTTGGATGGGCGTGGGTAGAATTCAAGCTGAAGAGAAAAATCTTTTCCAACTGTGATCGAAGCTGGATTACAGACCTAAGGATCGTCAGTAAATCGCCATACATAATAAGCATACATAAATCACCTAAGCTAATATACAATAACTTCTATGGTGATTGCTTCTATCTATTTCTCTTTCGATAGTCTATAATTTTAGTCTATGATCTTAATTGAAATATTGTTCCTCATCATACAGTAAATTATGCATTAAATTAAAAGATATTTCCTGAATAATAGTAAAACTTCAATTTGATCCTTAAGGTATGTACAATTGTACATCCTATGTATAAATACATTCTATAAATAAAGAGAGAGAGAGAGGGTCGTAGATAGGGAGAGGAGAGGGAGGGAGAGAGTAGATAAGGGGGTCTATCATTTTTCAGCTGACAAGGGTTCTTCAGTGATTCCGAGCAGCTCTTGTCATGCCCCGGTTATTATCGCCCTCATTGTCTGTCCAGGGAGTCAGGGGTCGCGGGTTCGATACAGATGGAGGAGAACAATAACCACTCTAATTGTGACACATCTGTTTTTCTGATACTTTATTTGCAAGCTGGATTTGTGTTGGTAATTTCAGCATCAATCTAATCTCTTAATACTGTTGAATCATTGAATCAATACGTGTCAATTGTATTGAAGAATTTCTAGGAAACAGGGCTGAACAGAAAAGGTATAAGCTTTCTAATACTATTTGACCTCAGTAGCTCGATAGTTAGAGCAGTAGACTTGTAACCTGGAGGATCACAGTTCCTGCCCCGAGCCACTAGCGGATTATCCATATGGCGGATTTGGCAGATGCCAAGGGCCCCGCGGTTTAGGGGTTCGGGCAGCTTACACAAATTATCAAGTGTTTTAGAATGACCTTTATCGCCATAGGTAATGTCTGCCATCAAACCTATAAAGTGTCTTCTGAGTGCTTTCTCGACACCTTGACCAATGATCTTCAAACCCGAGCATGCAAATTTTGGTAAAGTTGTTTTCAAATATTTCAAGAACATTCTTGTGAATTGTGACAGTACAAATAATACATATTAAAGATATAAAGTTCAATATGTGCACAAGTAAACATTATTCAAGTCATTCATATAAGCAACCTGCTTCAACAGTAGCTAAAAAATATTATTATATGATTTGATAATAAATTGAGGCACAAATGAAATATTTCTCTAGTTTTCACGCCATATAATATGAAAGATAAGATACTTTCGCAAAATAACACTTTATGAAATTTATTGCTAAAATAGAAGGCGTCTACATCCTGCGTGAATTTTCCAGACAGAAAACTGCGATAAATTAAGACAAGTACTCGTACATATTGCACATCAGCGAAACTATTAGTCGTATAATGAACATACATATTAGTCATATACATAGTCGTATATGGTGTATACTCGTATGTATATGAGGTTTCATTCTGACAGTTCAATTTTGGGTACACCCTGTCAAAAAAATAGTAATAGATAACCGTAAGATAGCTCTTATTGTGAGGTAAAAGTGATACAGCATATCAGTAAATCACTGAACTTTGAGTCTGACTCATCCAATATCTTTCTGATATTGCAATATTTGCAATAAATATCTTGGCAAATTGACTTGTCAAGATTTACTAGCACGCAGGAGACAATTTATTAGGTCTTGCTATAATCTTGTGCCAAATTCTTTGGCATGTCTACATGAGAGATGTATGAAGCCACCATGTGGGTGATCAAATAAATATAGGCATATAAACATGCACCGCCAATTTGAAAAAAAAACTGTCTTTTCTATAGGATATGGAAAGTAAAAACTAAGCTAAGAGTAGAAAAATAATAAAAAGCTAGCATGTTCATATCAGCAGCATCCATGAAAAATAATAAATCAGCTATGCCCGTTTTTCCTTTCACAAAAAGTTAACTTCATAATCTACCACGGAAAAAATAAAAAAGCGAGTTGAAAAACAAAATCAAAAGTTATACATTGGTGAACTTGTTGAAAAAAAGCTCTGCAACAAATTCTTGGTACGCACCAAAGACCTAATTTTATTCTCGTGAGATAAAAAAGCCGAGGATTAGAACGAAACCTTTTACTCCTAACAAGAGTTGATTTTTGATTTACCAACATTTTAGCCCAGTGTTTCGTGTTTCCTCTATTTTTCAGCCTAAGGCATTAATACAATTTGTTGATAAAAATGCCAAATTTATGTCAGCATTGTGTAGCTTTGTCGATCTTGACGGTTGCCAAATTCAATAGTGCAGTATTGTGATGTACTTCATTATTGAGTTTTGTTTAAGAGACATAAAATCAATAATATTATGGTCAAAAAACCGATACCCCGTTATTGGTTGCTCGCTACATAGGTACCATTCTACCAACGATTCAAGTCTAAAAGATCCAGGAGCAACCTATTTGTGTATGTGTATTTGTATATAGATATAGTTTATACCAATATACATAATTCCCCATAGTATTATACAATTTATACATATTACATAGATATAAGAAGTTAGGTCCTTTAACCTTTGGCATAGATAAGAAGGAAAGAATTTAATAAATAAAAGAAAAATAGATTTGATTTAAGAGAGCATATCTGGAAGTTTTCCAAGATATGGAAAGCAATAGGTAAAGCTCAGGATAGGCAGATTGTATGATACAGGGAAGGAATAGAAAGAAAAGAGGACGAAAAGGTGCAGAAAGTTGAAGGGAAGAAGAAAGAGAAAAAGGAGAGAGAGAGAGAGAGAGAAGGAAGAAGAAAAAAGAAACAGAGAAGGAATTTTTTTTAAAGATGAGTGTTTCACAGCCTTTTTTATTTCGTAGCCATGAAACAGGAGCTACTTTAGACGCTTGTGATCTGTATTGCGAGCGCCATCTTTTTTTTGAAGAAAATTTTGGCTCTTTGATCACAGGTTTTTCTAAATAAAGCCTCGCCAAGCTCTTGAAACTATTCTTTCCCTTCCTGGTTTTATTTATAACTAGTTTATAATATGAAAAAGAATATTAACTTATCTTCTTACTATGCTATTTTCCCAGAAGCACAAGAGGTAATGCAAAATATGGTTATCTACTATCACACAGGAACTTTCTACAGGGTGTATGAAAAAAAAAGAGCCAGTCAAAATATCTCGTCTATGGAAGCTATTTTCAGAAAACCCTGAAACATGTGTCTCATTATATGGAGGGGGAAACTTTTTCAGGGGGTTTAATTTTTCATACTATTAACAGGGGTGGTCCCAGGGGGGTCAACTTTGGAATCTTAAATGGAACCACCCTGTTTGTAATATATTTCTGAAAAGTACTTGTCATTAAAAGTATTTTTAAACTATTTTGAGATTTTGAATCAAAACAGGGCCGGAGATATCGTACATTTCATTTCACATGTTTCAGTAATTTTTTTATAAGAAATAAATTGTATTTTGTAAAAAATAGTTTTTCAATTGAAATAATGAAACTTTCCTGCCTTTTTGATACCATTAGCTTTACCAGGAAAGATTTCAGGGGGTCAACTTTTTTTATTTTGTAAAAACCATCCTTTTTCGAGTATAATTTGTGAGAAATAAATGCAATGATTCATGTTGTTCAATGTAAAATAAAACAGGGCCCGATTTACTTCAAATTAATGTGAAAAAATCCAAAACCCGCGTGCAGTACTAGTCTCCGGCCCTGTATTCAAGGGTACCTTAAATTTAGATTAAACAACAACACTCGGTGCATTTATTTAGCACAGACTATACTAAAAAAAGACTAGTTTTTAGACAATTAAAAAAAATGACCCCTTCCCTGGTAAAGCTAATGATATAAAAAAGGCATGAAAATTTAATTCTTTCAAATAGAAACATTTTTTAACAAAAATACCATTAATTACTTATAAAAAATAACTGAAACCTGTGAAATGAAATGTACGATATCTCCGGCCCTGTTTTGATTAAAAATCTCAAAATAGTTTAAAAATACTTATAATCTCAATTACTTTTCAGAAATGTATTACAAATAGGGTGGTTCCGTTTAAGATTCCAAAGTTGACCCCCCTGGGGCCGCCCCTGTTAATAGTATGAAAAATTAAACCCCCTGAAAAAGTTTCCCCCTTCATATAATGAGACACATGTTTCAGGATTTTCTGAAAATCGCTTCCATAGACGAGATATTTTGACTGGCTCCTTTTTTTTCATACACCCTGTATATGCACTCTGATAAAATATTTATAATAAATGTCCTCATTATTTGAAGAAGCTAGTACGTACTAATAGCTTAAAGCGCCATTACTTACTGTCGTATTACTTTATAAAGTAAATAAATATGTCATATAACTTATGAAGTAAATAAATATTAATGGAGGTATTGCCACTCTACTAAGCTTGGGGCTGATAAAGCTGGCTTTATTGCATGGATTGAATAAATTAAAGACTTCATTAATGTTTGTATAACCTGAGGTACGTAGGTATGCATATTAAATGTAGGACTACACATGCATTCGCCCACACAAATAGTAAATGGAACCTCGGAAGAACTCAGATTATTAGATGGCAGTTATTTTAGACATGGAGTTTGAATCTAGACGAGATTAAAAACCTATATAATTATACATGGTTGGATATGTGTATAATGTAACTAGGTATTAAAAAAAACATTTGCATCTTAACATGAGGTTACATCTTAAGATACAAGAGCGTTAATTTGAAATAAGAAAATAACGCGATTGTCTGGTAATCCAGGTAGCGTGGGGATCCGTTGGTTCGAATCCCACCCAGTGCACGAATTTTTCCTCATTAATTTGAGTTTGTGACCATATAATAATAAGACTCTGAGGGTTAGGTGTTAGAGCATTAACCTCACCTGGTGTTTACCTTCCACTTGAGAGTATTATTATTATTATTAAAACATTTTACACCACAGTCTCCATAAGGCATAAAGTGTACTAGAATTTAATATTTCATTCTCTAGATCTCCGGGAATAAAACTTTTTAGTACAACCCTTGTAAACCAGCATCATATCTACGAGATATCTAGTACAACTTCTCACTTTTCTGTTTATACTGATATCTCATATATTCGAGAGAACTGCCGCACAAGAGAAAGCCTAGTGACATGTACCTCGTATGTTATGTTACATAGACAGCATGTGTTGTACATGGGAAGTACCTACTCGTATGCTCTTACAAACGTTAGAAACGTGACAAAACATTTCCAGATTGATTCCTTTATGAAAATAGGGTAGCCAAAGATACCTATCCAAACAGCCTCCTGTAGGAAAACAGGGTATTACAATATACAAAAATCATTTTCAGAACGAGTCCTATAGGAGAACAGGGTATCACCAAAGCCTATCAAATTGAGTTCCATTGGAAAACAGGGTTGGTTCCAACACTAAAGACATGAAGTTATTTCTTCAGACCAGCTTTCAATGCACTATAAGCTCAACATCTACCTCTTCTCCCTCCAATGTCCAATTCTATTTATTAACCTTCCTTGCCCCCACTATCCAGAACTCTCTCTTCCTATTTACTTTCTCTCTCTCTCTCCCCTCAATATCATGCACCTTATCCTCTTCCTTCTTCTTCTCCAATCAATCCCCAATGTTTAATTTTATTTATTAATCTTCCCCTCCCGATGCCCCAATATCCAAGACTAACTTTCTCTTCCTAAGCCCACTCCCCTTCGCCCTTCCCCGTCCCTCCCATAATAGTTCTATGAATTTACACGAAAACTTTCTGTGTACATCCTTTCAGGCTCAACCTCCCCCCACCATTATAGTTTTAATTTACACCCAAAAAATCCCTTATCTATGTCTGTTTTTGTTATGGCTCCTCCGCAGTCAGGCTGATTGTAGATTTTGTTTTCATTTATAGTCCTCGGATATTATGTAGAGAGAGGGAGAAGAAGGGAGAGATAGATTAGGAAAGAAAGGCCAAGGTGATAGAATAAGAGAGAGATAAAACGAGAGTTGGAGAAAGAACAACAAGAAATAGAGAAAAGAGAGAGAGTGAGAGAAGAGAGGAGGGATAGATTAGGAAAGAAAGGCTAAGGTGATAGAATAAGAGAGAGATAAAGCGAGAATTGGAGAAAGAACAATAAGAAATAGAGAAAAAAAAAGAGAGAGAGAGAGGGAGGCTGGGAGGGAGGGAGAGAGAGAGAGAGTTGTGGGGTAAAAGAGTCCGAGGTAAACAAAGCTGAGAGGGGGTAGACAGGGTCATTGGATCTATTTTACGTAAGAAGTCAGGTAATAAGGGATGTACAAGATAGGGAAGGGGAAAAGAGAGGGGGAAGCCTTTTAGCTAATTAATAGCGCTGTACACTGAATTCACAATTACAGGAGTGAGTGAGTGTGACTGCACTCTACTAGGGGTGGGTGAGTGAGGGAGTTAATAAAAGGGGAGTTGAGTGTCTGCAGTAGCTATACATATCCTTCTTCTTCACACTAACTCTCAATCTCTTTCTTTCACTTTCTCTCTCAAAAGAAAGGGACTTGATATTAATTAAAGATGCGAAAGCTGTTGCTATGAAAATGGATAAAATGATCAAGAGAGAGTAGGAAATGCGACCTCGTATATGTATGTATGTACAACGTTTTACTTTTTCTCCTCCTCTTTTTCTCTTCATCATCTCCGTTCTTCTTTTCTTATCATACTCCTCCTCCTTCTATATCTCCTCCTCCTCCTCCTCATTGTCCTCCTCTCCTCATCCTTTTCGTCCTAACCCTCTCTTCATCCTGACCCTCTTACTCCTCCTCCCTCTCTCTTCATCCTCATCCTGACCCTCTTTCTCCTCCTCTCTCTCTCTTCATCCTCATCCTGACCCTCTTTCTCCTCCTCTCTCTCTCTCTTCATCCTCATCCTGACCCTCTTTCTCCTCCTCTCTCTCTCTTCATCCTCATCCTGACCCTCTTTCTCCTCCTCCCTCTCTCTTCATCTCTTTCTCCTCCTCTCTCTCTCTTCATCCTCATCCTGACCCTCTTTCTCCTCCTCTCTCTCTCTTCATCCTCATCCTGACCCTATTTTTCCTCCTCTCTCTCTCTCTTCATCCTCATCCTGACCCTCTTTCTCCTCCTCTCTCTCTCTTCATCCTCATCCTGACCCTCTTTCTCCTCCTCTCTCTCTCTTCATCCTCATCCTGACCCTCTTTCTCCTCCTCCTCTCTCTCTCTCTTCATCCTCATCCTGACCCTCTTTCTCCTCCTCTCTCTCTCTCTCTCTCTCTTCATCCTCATCCTGACCCTCTTTCTCCTCCTCCCTCTCTCTTCATCCTCATCCTGACCCTCTTTCTCCTCCTCTCTCTCTCTTCATCCTCATCCTGACCCTCTTTCTCCTCCTCCTCATCCTGACCCTCCCTCTCCTCATCCTGAATTCGAAAAAGAAAGGAGGTTTAATAATAAAAAATATGAAACATCTACCTTCTCTCTCTCTCTCTCTCTCTCTCTCTCTCTCTTTCTCCTCATACAGAACGTGTCCATGTCATTTTAGATTTCACAGAGGAACATGATTACATGTCTCGCGCTGGAAACAAGTACATTCTTAGAATAACATTAATAATATTGCCATGTTAGACGTGGTAATGTCATATGCATGTTGAATATTACATAGAGGCTATGTTGTCATAAACATGTTGGAGGTTAGACTAACATATGGATAGGCAATGTTTTTTATATGTGAGGTGTAACATATGTCACCTTGCTGTCTAGTGTGTTAATAACATATTTCGTATATCATTTCTTATGTTCCTCACACCCTCCCGCCTTTGTACAATACAGGATGGAAGGATAGAAAAATGGGTGACGTGATCATAAAGTGTATAATTGTATAAGGGTTAGGTGGAAGAGATTGCCTAAGGCAATAACCCTGCCCTTTAGTTATGACATAATATATTTAATTATTTTTTCTTTTTTTTTTTTTTTTTTTTTTTTTTTATTGTAAATTTAATTTTTAATTCATAAATAAAACACCTCCCGCATATCTGCTGTTCTCTCCATTGTCCCCATCACACTCGCCGCATTTCCAACTTGTACCGCCAAACTTATTCGTTGCATTAAGTATGATTTTGCTCTCTTCTCTCCTGTCACACATGCTATCCGCTCTC
Source organism: Bactericera cockerelli (assembly GCA_024516035.1). Taxonomy (NCBI): domain Eukaryota; kingdom Metazoa; phylum Arthropoda; class Insecta; order Hemiptera; family Triozidae; genus Bactericera; species Bactericera cockerelli. Next base: position 13,207,337 of record CM044960.1, read on the forward strand.
CCAACTCTTTTAAAAACTTCTTTCCATCTTTGCAAATTGGCCCCATGGTTTCAATGGCAACGGGTACAAAGTGATAATCACTTGCAATTTGCTTATACTTGTCAAGTTTCTTTTTTCCTGCTATTTCCGCCACATGTCCTGCTTTTCTTTTTGAAAACTCAATATTAGATGGTGCTAGAGTATCGGTACAAGTGGCATCCCAAACCAAACATCTACCAGACTTCCAAGGAACAGTAGACATTCCATCTGGTCGTCGTCCATCCTCACGTATCATGCCAACTGGTTCTAGAACTGCAGGTATTTTTGCCGACGCAAGACCTCTTCTTATGACATCATTCAATGTAAAGTGACGTGAAAATCGCCCGGCGCTCTTACTACAGTTTAAACCATGAGTACCTCGTCCGTCTACTTTTTCTCCACAAATGCAAGTGTGAGGGGCACAAATGGGAGCTCCTAGTCTCAGTCCCATTGAAATTCGGAACTGGTTGTTGTCCAAAAGGGTACCGATTGAGCGAGATGGAAGGACTTGTAACCAAGCGTTCGATTCTTGATGAGAAGTTGCCAGATGTAGAGCTTTATCTTGATCTGAATCAAATGAGAAAGTTTTGAGAATTTTACTACACATGAAGGTGTCCCACTCGTGCTGGAGAATGGTACAATCGGGAACATTAGCACCAAATGAAACAGTCCAAATGTCCATTGCCTCCGCATATCCAGCTACTTCTCCAATGTCAGTAATAGAAGGTAACATGGTACTGACAAGAGGAAAAGTGCTATTTACAGAAGACAAGAAAGCAGGTAGTATTGTTTCAGATAGTTTTCTGATCCCAATTCCTCCAAGTTTCACTGGAAGTGTACTGAGTCGCCATTTTTCTTCACTCAGCTTAGTATTGATGATCTCTTCTACTGTTGTTTTGATGTCTTGATCCATTGATTCTACTTCTTGTTTGATTTTCCAGGCGGGGCTAGTGCGCATTAAGTAATTAAGCTTCGGTACCAATAAACAATTTTTTAGTAAATAATAAGCGATATGAAATTTTATATCTGCGAGCCTCTTCAATAAAGTACGGACTTCATGGAATTTCTTTTCAAAAACAAGTTGAGTACAGTCATCGGTGATGGGTGCTCCTAAAAGAGTCAAAGATGTAACCAACTGAATTCCTGGTACCAAATCTTCAAAATCCTTTACTACATCTTGATCCGTTGTACCACAAAAGAACAATTCACACTTCAAAGGGTTTAGTTTGAGTCCAATGTGTTTGCATTTTTCCATAATTGTCTTGAGATCTGAAATAACTAATGCTGGATCTCCTCCGAGTGTTCCGTCATCTAAATACCAAACATTTAGTTCTGATTTCAGTTGTTGTATCAGGGGATGAATACATAAACTGAAACCTAAAGGTCCGGCTGGATCCCCTTGTTGAAAACCGACTTCAGAAGATATGATCTTTTCACCAAAAAATAACATGGAAGGCGAGGAGTAACATTGCCAAAGAAGGGGATATAACATGGGACACTGTTCTTTTACTTGAGTTAAAAGGACATCTCTCTCTACGCTATTAAAAGCGTTTTCAAAATCTATTTTTAAAATAACCTTTTTTGAAGAATTGTTATGGTTGATGAAAGTTCTTAAAACATGAATCGCACTCTCACAGCCTCCTTTTGTTCCAAAACCGAGCTGAATGGGGTTTAGATAATTTGACATAGACTCTCGAACTGACATGCATGCCAATTTCGATACCAGGCGACGCAATGTGCAACCGATGGCTATTGGTCTAATGCCACCACTGTTTTTGTTCAGAGCACATACAGTTGCACCATAAATAATTGGCGTTATCTCCGAATTGACATTTCCAGACAACATCATATTGCAAAGATTGGTCAAGGACGAAAGGAGTTTCAAACCAGCATCACCATTGCTTTTTGATAGAAGATCCTTCAGATGCTGCGGACGTAAACCATCAACTCCACCAGATGTTCCATTTTTTTTTTATATTTGTTCTTCTATTATATTGTATTTTAATTTGTAATTATTTGTATTGTATATAATATGTCCTATCAATAAAGTGTAAAAAAAAAATGTACAGGGTGTAACAGACTAAATGTAAAATCTCTTAAGGATTGGTAGTATGGATCATTTGCAACCATTAATGTTCTATAACACTTTTGATTTAACTCAGTGGTTCTCAAGATATTATTTTTTTCAATTATTTTTACAAGTCCCCTGCCGCCCGACAAAGAATGGCATCTAACTCTGTAAATATAGTAGATGAAGCAATAGATTTAACTTTTTCCATAAGATAACAATATTTCATTATTATTTACATTAGATTTATTCTTAAAAAGTGCACACGTACTGAAAAAAATCAGCAGCAGCGGAAAATTTATCGCAAACATGAAATCCACCTGAAACTTCAGCCGCCATTTTCTCAAAATACTGCCCACATAAAGTATTGGTTTCATTTGTGCAAAAACTTGCTTGAAGTCTTACCTTTCAGAAAATATGACACACTTGATATAATTTTTTTATTTTTTATTGAAACCAAGAGAAATGAAAAAAAAGTCAGTCACTACTGCTGTACCTCTCAGGCTGTACCACTGCTGTACCTCTCAGGCTACCATCCTACTTTTACCAAGGGAACTAATTTTTTTCTTCAATTTGACAAATTCTGGTTAGCCTCAGTAGATTCATTAATAAGGCGGCAGACTCTTTACTTGGAGGTCACTGGTTCGAGTCTCAAGTATGGCAAATTAATTTGTATGTATGATACTTAGCTGTGCTGCTTCAGAAATCAACATGAATCATATTTTTTCATTTTTCATAAGAGGGAAAGGTTCTCAATGATAAAATGGTTTGAATGAAAGGAAACATAACAATGTACCTACATAGTTAAAACCCACAGGTAAAGATGGTACGGTAAATACTGAACATTCATAGGTTGGTACATAGAGGTACAAATTATTATGTTAGTAGGTACCGAATTTTAATAAAACACATGGAATACTAAAATATTAAGGTCAATTAGTAGTCACCGTGGTAGAGTGAGTTAGCGCGCAAGGCGTTGCACGCATGGTGACCTGGGTTCGATCCCCAGCGGGACAGGAATTTTTCTGCTCTGTACTTGGATGTTCGGGGTCCACTCATACCTCGTGAGGAAAAATGAGTAGTTACTTGTATGAGTAACGACCAGTGGCGGCATTACCAGAGTAAAAAGAAATTAATGTAGTTAGAATAATTCGAAAAGTAAAGGAGGCTCTTAGTAATGCTGCGCTACCCACAAAAATTGTGAAGAGGCTTTGTGCTTCACCACAAATAAAACCATACATACATACTAAAATATTTAGGTCAATTAGTGACGATCGTGGTGTCACAATAGCTCAAACTCGTCTTACTAAATATTTGCCATACTTGAGACTCGAACCAGTGACCTCCAAGTTAAGAGTCCGCCGCCTTATCAATGAATCTACTGAGGCTAACTTTTTGGGCCGTTGGAAAGTAAATGACAACCATAATTTGTCAAATTGAAGAAAAAAAATAGTTCCCCAGGTAAAAGTAGGATGGTAGCCTAGTAGGTACAGTTAGTAGTACTGACTGACTTTTTTTTTTAATTTCTCTTGGTTTCAATAAAAAATGAAAGTTTTATATCAAGTGTGTCAAATTTTCTGAAAGATAAGACTTCAAGCAAGTTTTTGCACAAATGAAACCAATACTTTATGTGGGCAGTATTTTGAGAAAATGGCGGCTGAAGTTTCAGGTGGATTTCATGTTTGCGATAATTTTTCCGCTGCTGCTGATTTTTTTCAGTACTTGTGCATTTTTTAAGAATAAATCTAGTCTAAATAATAGTGAAATTTTGTTATCTTATGGAAAAAGTTAAATCTATTGCTTCATCTACTGTATTTACAGAGTTAGATGCCATTCTTTGTCGGGCGGCAGGGGACTTGTAAAAATAATTGAAAAAAATAATATCTTGAGAACCACTGAGTTAAATCAAAAGTATTATAGAACATTAATGGTTGCAAATGATCCATACTACCACCCCTTAAGAGATTTTACATTTAGTCTGTTACACCCTGTATATTGTAGGCCAAACCCAAACTACAGGCAAGGCCTAGTCTTCGCTAACCTAATAATGTTAACTCTAGGATAAACATACTAATAGGTTGTCCTGAAAACCGTTTAGTCTGCAAAGTTTACAAAACCAATGGATCGATTTAAAGAGAAGAGCTCATTGATGCAAAGTAAGAGAGGAACGTTAAACAAAAAAAATATTCAGTAGTCAGTCCAAGTACATCAAAGATTGGTCAGGTTTTGCTTGTGTTCTTACAGCAACAAATCAGTATTTAAAAGTCAAATCAAATTCAATTCTAAAAATGCACAAGTTCAACATGAAAGCAAAATAGAAATAACAAAAAACATACACAAAAGTGAATAACTATAACAACATGTAAAAGTAGCTGAACTTTTCATGGGACATTCAATGCAGACAATCAGAATTTCAACAATCTAAGTAAAAAGCAAGAGAATGTAGATACTAATGTGACAAAGAAGAATACACAAAATAAAAATCAAAAGAAAACACAACCAGAACACATACACAAAACAAAAACATATAAAAACCACAACAGACGGCAAACATATTTATTACGTATATCTTTATGAAAAGCTTCAGGCAAAATTCAATCCAAATAAAATTGTTCTTTTCATACTTTTCAACACCCAGTAATCACATAACATTTTGATTTTATGCTTTGTACATACATAAAATAGAATACATATTATGTACCGCTCTTTAAAATAAAAAGATGTTTTTATTGTTGTTGTTGCTATTATTCTTGTTTTTGTTGTGCTATATGTTGTTGTTGCTGTTGGTATTTTTGTTGTTGCTGTTGTTGATGTCAGCAATGACATTAACGTCATGAAGGTGTAACTGTAAATGGCATGGAGCATAGACATTTCAAATCAAGTTCCTCCTGCTTAGTGATTTACAATTAAATTTACCACCTCCGTGTGGGTGTTACCAGAGGATAGGCAACTTCTCGCTCTCCTAGAATCCCTATACTGCCTCTCTAGATCCTACCCATGGTTCCGTTCCGTGATTTATGCTCCGAGTCCCTGATGGTTAGGCATTCTGCTGTTTCATCATTGTGTTGGAGGCAAAAATCGTTTTTTTTGCAAACGTGCGGATATTTTTTTTTTGTCACGCAGAAAAAATTTCTTCAGTCATGCAAAGTAAAAATATTTCAAGCTGTAAAGTTTGTTTAAAAATGAAAATAACAAAGTTCGAATGTCGTGTTTTTTATGGCCTTTGTCAACTATTGGCCTTTCTGAAAGTATACACGCAGTACTATTTTCAAAATAGATTGTATGGGGGCTTTGGGTATTCCTATCATGACTCTAATTAAGCGGCCTAAGTCCTAAAGAACATGAGCTTTCTATTCGTAGGTATTTTCAGACTATTTCATGTTTGTATAAGTAGAATATGTATAACTACATATTTTGTAAAGTTCCCACAAAAACCACCGCGTGAAATTCCTTTTCGACTATTATTGTCAAATTCAGCCTTAAACTTTAGAACAAACTTGTCATCAAAGTTTGCAATATTCGGATCTATTGAATAGCAAAGAGACTTATTTATTCACGTATTCTACGTAGAAATTGAATATTTAAATTGAACAAAAATTTAAATATTCCGGGTATTAAATTTAATTTTCCCGTCGTGATATGACCATGGCAGTTGAAAGCGACGTTAAAATCCCACTTTAAAAAAAAAAAAAAAAATTAATTTTGTAGATAACCGGGCATACATTTTCAGTGTAAATGTAAAGATATTCCTAATCTAATCCATTGCCTATTTTATTTATCCTGAAGAAATCAATAATAAATGAGCAGATTGCCCACATTCTGAGGAAAAGGGAATGAAAACAAATAATAAAGTATGTAAGCGTCAAATTTCACAGTTTCTAGAAATTATACATTGAAACATTTCCTGTGTTAAATCTTAGTCATCGGTGCACAATTCCTGCACTGTATCACCCCCTTCCTCAGACACAAACCCTTTCAACAATTAAACATTCTAATCTCGACCCAATCTACCTCAGCTTGTGGTAAACTGGAAAACAAATGAAAAATTAATTCGGCATCCATCCCTTGCACACCGGATTAGAGCGATAGCACAGAATGGAAAAAGATAAAACCCCAGATCCCTTTGCGTTGAAATTAAAAATCTGTGAAAATTACCAGCTGACTTTAAATCGGAATGGTAAACTAGATGATTTTTTAGTCGCGCAATAAGCAGAATGTGTATTTCCGTGTTTTCATTATTGTTGTTGTAACGGGGGAATGATGGTCTCCAGCCAATTTTGAATCAAAGTTGGCTCGTCCTAAAGCACATAATTGCTAAGTGCGATCAACCATCGTGAGGACTCGGACTTTTTCTTTATTAGCGATTAAACCCTTGGGAAACTGCAAGGTTTCCTAGGGTTTTCTGTTTATGTTCATCTAGCGAGACACTGACCTGTTTAACGTCCTCCAGCTTCTGTAGTTATTTGAGATGATTTGTTTTTCCTATAATTTTCAGAGTTTTGTTACTTTTACTTTAGCTTATTATCTAAGAAATACTTATGTTGATGTGTACAACTACCTATAAGATAGAGGCTAAAGGGATGGTATCCTTTACTGTTTATCATTAATTACTGATTGTATCATCTAAGTTAATGCTAATATCAATACACTTATTGACTCCTACAGGGACTATACATTAAAAAAAAAGATCACTGAGGGGCAAACAAAGAGAGAGTGAGTTGAGGCTTCACAAAAAACTAGATCACATGTTGTCCTGAAAACCAAAAGGCTGTTAAAAAGCACTCGTGATTCAATACACCTGGCATTAGAGTTGGAGGGGGGCTTACCCTCTGTTTTATCATGCAGATTTTTAGTTCGAGATGAAACTTTGAATCTATTTCAGAGATATTATTAACAGATGCATCATATTCTCACTGTTGTTTTTTAACAGTATTATATTATTATTTTTGAAGGGTCGATCGTGGAGTGATTTTTCGTCGATCGCAGAGTGATTTTGGGTCGATCACGTCCAGAGAGGTGAGATGACGTGACGTTCTAAAAGTCTAGATCTCTAAAGTACAAAATCATTGTGAACGAGGTTTTCTGGCATCTCACCATCTCACAAAAGTGAAAATCCGAGATCTCCTCGATCGCGTTGATTATCTGAGATTTAAAGTAGATCTTCTTCTGTAAAGGTTGGACACCCCTGCTGTAGACTCTTGTGTTCAGATGTAGCTTGCCCATTAAGAGGTTATTTCACTACGAGCTGTCTCGGGCCCACTTCACAAGGCAGACATTTTCGTAAAACTTTTAGAACATGATTCACGTTGAAGTTGAAATATTTTTTCTTCTTATTTTGGAACAACCTGCCTTTTGAGTATAGAATTCCTAAAAAATCCAGAGAATTTCGAAGCTTCATTTTTTTACTAATGAATTGGGCGAACTTTTTGAAAACCAAGATTGAAGAATGCAAAAAGATGGAACTTATTATTTTCATATATTTTTGCCTGAGATAGAATGTGACTCTGGATATAATGTGCTAATATATTCAGAGCAATCAGACAAAAAGACGCACAAGAAAAATTAGGCATCAGAATGTCAAAAAAAATTCACATGTAAATATAATTCAGAGAAAATTTCAATATAAAATGTCAAAAATGCCTGGGGAATGTTAAAGAATCTCCATTCGCAGATATAATTCGAGAGATAAATTTTGTTTTTCTAATTCACTCTCTTCCTGTTTTCCTAATTTCCATATCCTTGATGGTTTTCTGTTGGCTGTATATAGGTAGAGACAGTGTTGCCAAGATAGTTGATAAGGATAGGCCTCTTATTTGATGTCTGCTCAGCCAAAAATTTCTGAAGATTATTCGAACCTTCATCAAAAAATCTAAAATAATATGTCGCATGAGATTGTCCACGTTGGGTTATCACGGTTAGTAATGCAAATTGATTTATGAAGAAGAACAAAATGGCATTTTAAAAATAAGAACACACTGTCAAATTTTCTACACACAAAATTACTTAAGAGTAACTTATACATATTATCCGAACGAAACCTGCGATTAGAGTTGGTTGAATGGTAGGGGTGGCCTTGGGTAAAAAAAATAATCTAGTCTATTTGCTACTGATGTACCCATTTAAACATGAATAAAGAATTTACAATAGAAAGTTCAAGTTTCACAAACTTTCAACTTTGAAATGCTGCTAGTTCTAATTAAAGCGCTCTCTTAGAGTTGTAATTAGCAAGGAAAATACTTCATTTCCAAGTAGTACGTTTAAGTACATGCAGATATTGCAGATATTACTTAAAAGAAAATCTTTTTTTCAACACGTCTTATACACTCTTACACAACAGTTTCCTCGATTTCTGAATAGTAAAGAAAAAGAAGTTAACGCAGCGTGTAACTCTGACACTTAATTTCCCCCTGCTTTCTTTCTGTTGTTTATTGTTCAAGTCCTTGAAAAACGTGTGAGAGGGACAAGGAGTATAGGCAGGACAGGTAAGGAACGTCCTGGCGTTTAATTAAAAAAGTGAGGCTCGAATTTAAATTGTTGCCTGAAGAAAAATACTCCGTAAAAAAAGTGAAAAAAACTCCGTCCAGAAAAAGCGAGTGGCACATGTTTTCCTCGTATAAATACTTTTGTTAAGTTATATTAGGGTTTTTGATTTTTTTGTGTGAGAATTAAATATCATTACAGGTAAGCTGGGGCTGATTTTTAGATATTTAAAATTATCCCTCACACAGAAAACGTAAATATTTGGAAAAAATATTAATATTTGTTAAAATGTTTTGAAATTTCGAAATTGGATCATGTTTCCCCTTCAGTCGGAAGCAAAAAAGAAAGGAACAGTCAAGAAATTGAAATAAATAACAAAGAAAAATCCTAACAAATTTCAAATTTGCCATCTTCCCCCCAGTGGCGGCTCGTCGGGTGAAGACACTGAAGACATTTTCACCTAATTTTGAACAGTGAAAACACTACTCATAATCCCTTGAACATGGCACAATTGATCCAACTCAAAGAAAAAAAAAAAAAAAAAAAGAGTAAGCTTTGTGTAAAATAGATCAATGCTGCTTAACATTTCATGTTACTTTCCAAGGAGAACACCAAATGTGAAGACAATTCGAAATTGTCTTCAGTTGTCCTTGAATCAACCAATCAGAGTTGAGTATTTCCAAGTAGGTATCATGAAATATTAGGCAAGAACTATATCTATGTAATATGCTACTGAGGACAGTCTTCAGTTGTATTCAGTTTACATTATCTACACGACCTCATACGAAATGTCACGAAGCCACATACCATGTGCGATGTCATGTGTTTTTGATATTAACATTGTTGCCAGTAGCATTATGCCAGACCTAGGAAACCAGTCAATGATTTAGCCTCCCATATCTAGCACAATCTTGTAATATTAAAAAAAAATAATAATAATAACGTAGGCGCTAGGAAAGCAGGATTTTGTGTCAGGAATTTTGGATATTATTTCTCATTTTTTGGGTTCTAGTTTTGTACATAGTTCCTTAACGATAGCCAATACCAATAAATTTTAACTATATTTTATGTATCTTGTCAACTATATGTAGTATTAAAAAGGACATCTCGATTGAAGTCAAATCTCGGAAATAATTATTTAATGTAGGTACCGAAATTGAGCCAAATAAGATAATCTGGTATCTAGTTGTTCCAAGTTGTTTTAAACAGAATTTTCTCAAGAGAAAATTCTTGAGAAAATTCTGTTCAGGCGGTGTAGTATTATTTTTTTAAATAAATAAATACGTCTTACATGATTTGAGGGATTTCTTTAAATTTAAAATATAGCTCTTGAAGTTTGTAGAAATTTAGCAATGAAATTAACTTGGCAACATTGTATCTCTTATCTTTAGAATGTAAACAAAACTTGTCGCGCACTTTTTAAATTTTATTAGACCATTTTCAAATCTTTTCAACGGTAATCAAGTGACTTTTAATTGGTGTAACTAGTTAATAAAGTTATTTCCCAGTATTTGATACAGGATAGAAACATTATTCCTACCTGATCTGACCTGTGCTTTTCATAATAAGTTGAATATGAAGTAGCTATGTACTTCTTTCAGTGTCAGAAATAACATTATAATTATGCAGGTTGCAGGTAGCTAAGCACACAGCTTCCAGTGAAGTACTTAAAATTATAAGGCAATATCTGTGTTTTTCTTAAATACCTAGTCATTTAAACATCAATGGTAACACAAATTTAAGCTGATTTTATATTTGTAGTAAGTATGTTTTCTTAGATTTATTTTGTAATCTGGTGGTGGATTTTCTTCCAGTTTTGGATTGTAATTTTTAGTCTTCAACTAACTTTCTTTCCTTCCTAGTTCTAACTACTGAGGTATAATCCTAATATTTTTATTTTAATTCCTTTTTACCAACTTTTAGTTAATATTTTTTATTAAGATGAATAAATATTTTTTATTAAGATGAATAATTAATAACAATATTTCAAAGAAACAATGAGATCCCCACAAAATCATGGGGTTCAAACATTAAAAGTAACCCCATTCAGATTAAGAAGTAATGAGGATAAGAAAGATATTATGATTACTGGATCTCCAATTACTATAACCACCACTAAAAAAGTAAAGCAAATGGCTGCCCCACAGCCATACAGTTCAAGCCTGAATGGCTTATGAAAAATGAATGGCTGTGTACCAGCTCAAGTGTTGACAAATTGTTCTGCTGGCCTTGTTTATTTATTAAGTACCAAGTGTTCTCCAAAAAAAGTACCTATAAAAACTTATATGATGCAAAACTGGTATGAGAGAAAATCATGCTCTGCAGGGAAACAGCCATAACTTACAATGGGCTGTGTTTATGAGACCATAAGAACTAAGATCTGATAAATTAATAATTTTATTTTTTCAATACTTCTGGGTATAATTTGTCTTCACCTAGTCTTGAAGTCAGGAGCCGCCACTGCTTCCCCCTTCAACCCAAGGTTTTTCCAGAGAATTTTTTTCTTCTCTGTCAGGTATGGTTCTTTTCTTTCTTGTTAAAAAATTTCAAATAATTGAATAAGGTTAAACATTGATAAGCTCAAATTTGCTCAGGCTTGCTTTACTTGAGAAAATTACCTAATACCTACATACATATTAGATTTGAAAATTTATTTTCTTATTTAACAATTTATTCTTTTCCTTTGATGTGATATTATTAGTGAACTAAGATACCTAAAACATTTAATTAAACAGCAGTTTAAGAGTTTCGAAAGCTTTAGTTTTCAATGTTTTTTCAATATTCAGGAAACTCGGAAGTATTTGACATAGGTAGTAAAATTAGGCCTTGTAAAACATTTCTTAAGAAAATATTTGTTCTGATTTATAAAAAATAAAAAAATTCACCCTCTAGTCTGTTTACTTTTAGTGTTGAAATGTTGAGAAAAAAAAACACGCTAAGCTTTTTAAATTCAAGCAAAAGCAAAAGATGTAAAACATCAATGTCAGATAAGTCTTAACATTAACACAAGAAATGTTTTAAATTTTATCAAGAAATGATAACAAAATATTCATGAATTGTTCCGCCTACTGCTTGTTGTTCTTCTTTGAACACCCTTTTTTTACCACAAGACGCAAAGTACGTGCTGAGATAATCTAAATTAAAAACTTCCAATCTAAAATGTAAAGTATGATGGTTTTTTTTTTTAATTTTGGTTTTGGTTGAACTACTATTTTATTTTTTATATATCAAAATATATATAAATTAATAAAAATACATGTATTTTTGTAGCACAATCATTCAATATCACTAGGTATCGCAGTCGCATGAGGCTATTACTCACTTTAATACTCATTTTTCCTCTCGAGGTATGGCTTATCTCAATTAAAAAAGCCTTAGCACATTCCTCAGCAGCCTACAAGATGTCTCTCCTGTTGCGTCCTCTAATCCTCCCATCCTCCTATGCATCTTGTCGTTAAGGGTCATTAATTCCACGGGGCTCCCGCGAGAATTGCAGCGACCTAACATACACAGAGACTACTCCTAAACCAACTCAGCAAGCTGAGGAACAAAACCCGGTAGCCGGGGATCGAACTCGGTTCAACGCATGACTGGGTTTCGCTCGTAAAAGCTGACGGACTTTAAGTCAGGGCTTTGACTAAAAGGAGTACTAAGGGTTCTCCAAGGCACTGTTATTCTCTTCGTTCCTCTAACATTATAAGCATATGTCTTGTACTTGCAAAATATAGGGCATTTATGCAACGACACTAACAACAAAAACGCTCATCAGCAACATTATCTTGGGCCTATATTTATAAATAATACTCTATTCAGTAAAAAAAAACTTTTATAATGTAGAGAAGAAAACAAAATTCAAAATATGTATAAAACGCTGTCTATTTTGTTATTTGTGCTTTCTTACTTGAATTGTACACCTCACTTTCTCACCATCTAGCCCCAGTGCTCCTTCGGACCTCCACCAGACCTGGTCCCTGCCCGAGCTTACACAGACGGTCGTAAAACCTCTCGACCGCGAGATCTCACTTTAATGGGTTTCTGCGAACCCAGAAGAGTTTACCTCTGTCAAACGCTTGATTTAAGTCAAGTTACACAGCATGATTTAGTGCCCGACGCTCAACTTCTTTAAGTACAGAGAGAGCATTCCTGAGTTCCTCTTGATTGGGTTTTCTAGCAGAGGCAGTCGAGGGGTTAAGGCGCTGGTGAAGTATGGTGGACTAACTAGTGCGTGGAGCTGTGATTTACATCCCATACAATGCATGAAATTAAAATAAAATAAAATCCTTGAGAATTTGACCACATTATGGCATCCTGAATATTGAAGAGCCTCTGAATAAATCGAGAACATCTTGATATTGTATTAAGAAATTCATCAAACTTTTAAAGAAGAATATATTTCACACTCATTACACCGAGGGGATGTGAAATCAAATGGAAAGCTGTCTGGAAACTAACAAGTATAAAGTACAAGTTGACACAAAGAAAAAGTTGCAATAATTAAAATTAAATAAACAAAAATATTTCAAGGTATCGCATTTTCCTCGAAACAGTTTCGTATTATTTTGCTCAGAATTACGGAAAATATGGATGGTTGGCTCTTCTTATTTTTCAGGGTTTTTTTCTCTTTTAATTCAGAGAAAATTCAAGAATAATTTCTCTGCAAAAATATAGCACAACAAAAAGGACAACTTCTGTTCTGGTTGTATTGGAAATAACTTTTTAATCAAAACAATCATGGCAGAAAAATTCAAGCAAGTCTAGATTCTGATTAATATGAACAGACAATTGAACAGTTCCCAGACATCCTCCTCCTTTCCTTCCTTTTCCTGTAAGTCCTCTTTTCTTATACCAGGATCCTTCTCTTATGCCTATACCCCCTTCTCTTCCTTATTCCTCGTCGGGTACATCGAAAAAAGTTAAGAAAAAAAACTCATCTTAGAGCCAAAGAAAAGTGGCTTGAAATGAGTCCTCAGTAAAAAAAAAAAAAAAAATGCCTTTGCTGTTCGAAAAATGATAAAACTTATTTTATTTTGACTTCTTTAAAAACTATACAACTTACAAACTTCTCTCCCCTAGGTGAACACAACGACTGAAGAATATAACACTTACCTGAAATCAGAGAAAAAGAAATGAAAATTTATTATGAATTCTATCGTTATTATATTACTCTTTATTAGGTACAAGCAGGCTGTCGCCCGCTTTGCGGGCCGAGGCATGGCCGTGAAAGCAAAAAATCCTTTTTCGCCAATGGCAGGTGTTGTAGTGGGAATTTCGAAAAATCCCGTCTTATTGCACATCTAGACTATAAGACAAAGCTACCTACCAAATTTCAGCTTCCTAGGACTTACGGTTTGGGCTGTAGAGCGATGATCAGTCAGTGGTCAGTGACTTTGACATTGATATATTAAGATAGACGAAGTACAATATTTACAGTACAATACAATGAAATTTTAAAGAAAAAATATAGGTAGATTGAACATGGAAACAAGAACAAAAATGAGAATAAAGCTTATGTCCTACTTAAAGGGCGGGGTTATTGCCTGAGGCAATCTCTTCCACCCAACCCTTTTCCTAAAAAATAAACACAGAACAGATAAAGAAGAGACAATACAAGATATCAAATCAATAATGTTAATTGTTTTCCAGCTGGCGAGGCCACTGGGCTGAAACATTTGTCCTGGGATGTTGGTAGCAAGAGAACCTAAGTTTCAGTTGGTGTAATAAAACTGAAGTTGTATATCATGAAGGCACACGGAAATAGTTTTTCTTTTTGATGATAATTTATGATACCTAATAAAAAGCTATCAATATTCTTCAAACAAAATAAACATTCATTCAACTGAGATTTCTTCAACCCAAATTAAAAAAGAAAAGAAAACAAATCTTATATAATTGAAAAATTTCTCAAGTATGACTATCTCCGCATGTATGACTCTCTCCTAAATAACTAAAAAAATGACTCTACAATATACAGAAAAGGCAGAAAATAGTATTAAGACATGAGTTTCTCTCAATATTTTAACTAATCATTAACAACGACAGCAAAAAAAAAAAACAGGAATAATAATAATTGTTTGATCACCTAATTAGGGCAAGTCTCATTTTTAATGACAGCCCCATTTAGTCTGTCAGCAGTTTGAACACAAAGACAAAACGCTTCAGAAATCAAACTCACTGGGATCCAATATTGAACTAGGAAAAAACATTCAAATTAAATACAAAGGATTTATATTTTTTTATATACCTAATTTATAGAATGAATTTCATAAAACGAGAGTACATATAATCAGGAGCAGATCCAGAGAAAGATTTGGGGAGAAGAGCTTTTTCAAACATACACTGTCTGCAATAAACGATAAAGAATTATTGATGTGTTCAACTGTTCAAGTTTCTTTGTCTTTAAAATTTACTCTTTAAACTTTTTAATAATTGATCATTATGAAAGAAAGCCTTTTCTGATACGATTATGACTGATTAGGCAGCACTTTGCCCTTTTCCAATTTTCCCTTGGAATCACGCCTGCCCTAATTAGCAAGGGTATGTGCTTGGTTATAAACAATAAAAAATGTAATAGATGATCAAGTAAATTATAATAAACAAAAGACATTCAAAATGATGTGATAATTTTTAATTTCTATTATTTTTGTTAAACTCAGAGAACAACTCTTTGAAGTTTCTGTATTGTGAGAACCACCAGTTCTATCTCTGGTCGCTATGGAAATAGAATCGATCTGAAACCATTTTACGAGTAGTTTTAACTTTGTAAGGACCGAAAATATAAACATGGCTGAAGCCTTAAGCGATGGTCGTTCCGACAAAAACAGCAGAGCAGTCAATCCCTTCGCACGGGGTCAGTACGGCGGTTTTCAACGATTTGGATCGAATATCTAGTAAGATATATGACATACTGCAGTGGCAAAAAGCTAATATTTATGTAAAATGTAAATACTAAAATGCAAGTACAAATTTAATCCAACATTTCACTGATATTAGATAAATTGCCGGTGTTACACAAGCTTCATATGCTTCAGTTTTACTCAAATTGACGAAGGAGAAACATATTCAACCCCCAACTTTTTCTTCTCCATTAAACAAAACATCTGGCATTTTACTCTCGCCCAAATAAATATTAGAATCTATGTATAGTGGAGTGTTACTCTAGCATCAATAATATAAATACATGTATGTATCCATAAACAATAAACATAATTAAATATAAATATGAGATTTAAAATACATTTTAATGTTTTACATTTTATGAACCCAGGCACAAGTACATACATTGTAAAAATGCAGTGTATGGATAAATATCATAATAAGCGAAATACATAATAGGTAATAGGTTACAAGTAAGTAAAACAGTTCAGCTTCCACCACAGTAAAAACATTTTCCATTCAACTGGAACAATACCATAAGTGCTTTCCGATTATCCAATAGCGTAGAAATTCAAGAGAGCCAACTTTTGCCATTAGAACTCCCATTTCGAAAGAAAAACAATGAAATATATTAGTTGTGGCATTTGAATCCATTTTTTTTACATTCAGTTAAAAAGTTTTATAAAAAAAGGCTTTCTCCGAAATCTCTAAGTGATTTTTCATATTTCTAAGCTCACAATTTAGAAGGAGAAAAATCGGCAAAATAAGAACTTGGTTTTACAATACAATACAATTTAGTTTTAGAAACCTGAATAACTCTTTCTTTCAATACAATCGACAGAGTGATTTCTTGAAATTCATTTTTCGTGTTCTATAAAAAATACTGTACAAATTTTTAACAAACTGAGTGCGAAGTTTTTTTTGACAAAAACTTTTTTGCAACTTTTTTCTCATTTCTATGTTTTTTTCCTATGATGAATACTACAATATAATATCTGGTTATGTGCTGAGTGAGTGTGTGAGAGAGATAGAAAAAGAAAGACAGACCAGAATACATACTATTATTTATAGGTACTATGTATGTGAGTATGAACAGAAGAATTAATATGTACATTAATGTCATCTTTCGAGTAAGTATGTGTATCTAGCCGGAGGTACTTTTCTTACCAACACTTAATTTTCTAGAGTGAAAATAGAATTAAAAATTTTGAGTCTGGTGTAGGTACTTTTAGAATACTGTAAGCATCGTACATATGACACACTGTTATAATCTTCCAAATAGAAATATGTATAAGTTTTTATATACGAGTAAGTAGCAAGCACAATACATACTCCCTTATATTTAATTGTAAAATGGTAAATATTATAAAATTATCTCAAGACATCATTCTAGATAATCTAGATTCTAGATGCTTTCGGCTCTTCCCTCAGCTGAGTTTGTAGAAGTCTACAGTCTATAATTTTATTGTTATTTTATGTACTTTTAAATAAATATGAATCTAGTTATCGTTTTATACAATAAAAAAATAGATGCATTTAGAATATAAATGAAGAATATAAATGTCTGCACTTTTTAACTCATTCTACATATACAATATACATACACATAACTGAAGCCTACTTAATTCCGAACTACCTCATTTGAATACGGCAGAACCTTTACAAATGCACACCAGTAACATTACTCTACAATCTCTACATACATAAAATATGTATGTTTAAATGGGCTGTGCACATTTTTCATGCCTAACCCATCCATTACTTTTACATGGGCTCGGTAATGAAATATTCACTTCTAACTAGCATTACCCTACGCTAATAGATAGGTAAGTTCTGGACTAGTATTATGTATTCTGGGTACTAATCTTATTGGAGGCTCGTGGATTGAGGATAGTAATAAGTAATAATACTATTCAGTGGAAGGTAAACAAAAGACGAGGTTAATGCTCAAATCATTTTCTACCACGTAACCCTCAGAGTCTTATTATTATGAGGTCAAAAACTCAAATTAATGGGATTCGACATGCACTGGGTGGGATTCGAACCAACAGATCCCTACGCTACCTGGATTACCAGACAAGCGCGTTAAGATGATCTGAGAGACACGCAAATTACTGCTGGGTTTGAAAGCTGTTGGTCTTGAAAGTGAACCAGTGTTTACCTCAGGTTTCAATGTATTTATGAGTCTTATTCAAGCAGTATAAACATCAAGCAGTAAAAAATGTGCCAAAACCAATCAACCTCAACCATGAGGTTGAACAACGTCAACCCTGCTTGAGCGGGATAAGACAGAGTAAAAGATTCAAGCAGTATAAACATGAGAGAATAACTTTTTTATAACCACCCAGTCATAATTAAAATAATTTAAAATAGTAACTGACCAACTGAGCGAGCATCTTTATTATTCTTTTCATTGCTACAAACTATTCCTTACTTTAAAATATCATCCTCAATTAAAGTCGAACCACGATATATAATAACTAGATATAGACGACACCTGTGGATATAATAGAACAAATTCCAGATCACATCGACCTCTCTATATGGAAAAATAACCTCTTCATAAGAGAAAAAATTTCCTATCCCTTGAGTTCTCTTATATCCAAGTATTATTATTACACATCATTTTGCCCTAAAGCCGCCTCACATCAGCAACTTAAAAAGGCCTACCAGCATAGCATGTGAAAGAACAAAGTTTGCCGAGGAATTAAAGTTGCTACCTCGTCTGAAAAATGACTCCGGGAGTCACTGAAAAATTACCGTGAGGAAACTTGAGAAATGGCCCCCCACTTTCCAGTAACACATGTGATAGAAAGCCATCGATCAGAGGCGAAGTCGCCGTGTGAAAATTTTCCAGACAAACTTTATGGCAAAAGAAGTTGCGGTCTTTGAAGTTAGCATGAGGTAGAAACTTTTTACTTAAAATCTAACTCTTTGCTTTTTTTAAAGAAGTGAATAAAGACAAAAGTTATTGAACTTACGTTTCTTTTCAAAGGTTTTTAGATTTTTTTCTGGTTTCATCTGAGGATTTTTTTCAATATTTTAAAAGTCCAAACGTACATAAAGCAATCTGTAGCTTCTAGCTAGGCTAAAAAATTAAAATATTACGAATTTCATGACAAGTAATTTCAACCATTTTTTTTCTCTCTGGACTACAGGTTAGTTTGTAATATTTGCAATCAAGATATGAAAGAGGAAAAAGAAGTGGAGGAAAAAAAGAAGAAAGTAGCTTTCTAGCAAGTCCGCCTCATGGGACTCTTTCTAAAGAAATTGTAGAACGCTTTCTAGACCATTTCCTGATGAGAAAATTACCCTGGATTAGTGTTATCCCAACAGATTACACACCAAGGTGTGAGTAGGAGGAGGGTGAGGTGAGTAGAGAAGGGTTAGAGGTAAACCTAACTACCCTAGTACCCTCATTACCATATTAAATCACCTCGGTGATGTGATGCACATGGGTGAGTGCTTGGACAAATGGACACCTAGAATAAAAATAGTGTGGGTACACTGGTACATAAATTATGAGGACAAATTTACGTAGAATGGAACTACAATGACATCTAGAGAGTAGAAAATTACGTAGGATATAAATACAAAGAATAGAAATACACAGAAGTAGAATTACATGGGACACAAAAAAAGCACCAAAATACATCTAAAAGCTCAACTTTTAGAAAATTGACGTTTTTTTAAGCCAAAGCGCTAATGCATGAACCTGTTAATGGTTACCATACACAATTTCAGCTCAATCCGACTTGTGGTTCTCGAGTTTTACGCGACTAAACATACACACAAACGAATCATTTTTAATATAAGATAATCTATTTTAGCAAGGTCCTTCATCAACCGGTTCCCAACATCTGTGGATAAGATTTAAACAGATATCTCAATTGATTATATCTTCACGATAGTTCATCGATACCCCCTCTTAAATTTTACCTCCTTTCCCTGCCCTTTACGATTGAGAATAATAATAAGCAATACAATGTATTTGTTATTTGCAGTAAATTTTTGCGAATCATATGGATACATACTGTTTAATAGTGTCAAAAACTTGTACATATAAGATAGAAAGGGGAGGTTTAAAATCATGGATACAATACACTTCATAATGTCAAATACGTTAAGGAAAGAGAGGGGGGGAAGGGAGAGTTCAATGAGCTCCTATTGTTCGCAATAGATTATCTGGAACGAAAGGTAGGTCAGGAAATTCGCGAGGGGCAATGGCACTTAAATTCGCATTACTGAAAAGAAAACTTGGCGGAAAAAAGGTGGTTTATTAAAAAAAGGTAAAGTAGTTGAACTGTTGAATGAAAAAAAAATGGTTAAAATAGTGTAGTTTGAACAGACATAATATACGCACCGAGTAAGAGTATAATATGTGTAGTGAATAAGTACGTAAACATTACAAATTGTAGGTACATTGGGAGATATTTTTGTATTTTCAAATTCGCTACTAAAACAACAACTCGTATTTTCAGGATAATGAAGAAACGTAGTCTCATTACTGCAGTCTCATTAAAAAAATGAATTATGAACCTGCAAATACTGTCCACCACAATTTTTACAGCAAAATTTTGCAGTTTTTTCTACTAATAACCTGAAAAATGCATTGTTCAAAACATTGTTCAAAACATTCAAGAGGTTAGAACAACAGAGATTGGGCTTACTATGGAAAATTTTAAGGGAGGCTTCACCTCCATATCTTCATTCATCATTTCACTCACTTTCATCATTCCATGATCATAACACTCGCTCTACTCATCTATCGATTCCACCTCATCACACAAATCATATGGGTAATAGTTTTATAGTTAATGCTGTTCGATCATGGAATCAAGCTGATGAACAGGGTTGGAAATGTAAAAAGCTTAAAAGAACATGGAAAAAAAAATATTTTTTTGTTGTTTTGCGTCTATTTTTCACCCACTTTCGTAATTGTAGTTAATAATACGTAAACATTATTAATATTTAGTCATTTGTAGATTATTTTTGTATTTTAACTTAAGGTTGGTAAAACCAACAAAACCTCGTTTTTAGGATAATGAAGAATGTATCTCATTACTATTTCATTATTAAATATTAATTATGTATTGTCAAATATTGTACTTGTTTTTGTTGAAATTTTGAGTTTTTTTCTTCTAATAAAACTGAAAAATAAAATTAATCAAGACTTTAATTATTCTAAATTATTCGGTTCAAATTACAAGAAACTCAATATTTAAGCAACAAACTACTAAGTTAACTTTTCTTGAACAAAGAAATCGTTAAATATCTTGCAAAATAGACAAGGTAAATAAGAGCCAGACTTTGAACTAACAAAGAGAGCTTGAAGACAATAAATAAAAAGAATAGTGGATAAAAAATGTCAGAAATCTTGCGATGAGCTTTTAAAATTGCGAACTTTTTTATGATCTATTAGCAAAGCAAGATAAGAAGTTTTTTCAATCATAAATCTAATATTTTTCGATTTGAAGAAAAGAAACTTTAATACCTAGTCAATAAACTGGATGTTTACGACCCTGATAAGAAATGAGGTTAGGGAACTCGGGTAATTGAGCATTGGGAAATACCTAAGAAAGTGGGCAGTGTTGGAAACTGATTTAAGGAGGGAAAGTATATAATAATTCATTTTATGTCTACTTTAAATACAAAAAAATAATTTATTCAATGAGTAGCTTTATATAAATGTATCAAAAAAAAATTTAATTGATTGTTCGTGATTCTAAAAATCAAAAGTGGGGAACTGCCAAAACACTTTCGACTGTGCTTTAATTATTAAATGCGAATAGAGCTTTTAATAAAAATTTTGTACTAATTAGAAGAAACTCTAATTTGATCCAAGAAACTAGAGACATGATATTAGGAAGGACAGAGTGAGAATGTAATTGAGTAACAATATATAGTGTAAACTAATCGAGAGAACACGAAATGATAAGAAGAATATCAGAGCAAAGAAAGACCGGGCTGAGAGGCAAAGAGTGAAAGAAAGGAGAAATAAAGAAAAGGGGAGGCAGAACTGCTGATGATAATGATAAGAGAGAAGAGAACAAAGTCATAAGTGTCAGAGGAAAACAAAATAATGGAAAAATAGATGGAACGAAATGAGGGAAAAGTTTTTTCACCAAAACAAAATTATCATAAAATTATTTCAACTTGAGCTCACATACGAGAATTGCAATGAGCACCGAGATTATCTCTGAAGCTCACACTGAAGCTCATGTGATAAAGGAGAAAAAAGCAAAACAAACAGATAAAGGTTTTGAAGAAATAAAATTTGAAAGGATAATGGAGGGAGAAACAAGAAGGGAGACGAGGAAAAGTTGTAATAAGGACTAACAAGGATAATAATACACTGGGGAGATAAATATCTTTCAGAGAAAGAAGAAAGTAGAAAGAGTGTTGAAAAAGTTAAAAGTTAACAAGACCTGGAAAGTCAAGAAGAAACTTAGAACATATACGAGTATGTAAAATATTTTAGAAAGAAGACATCTACAAACATTGAAGTGAAAATAGAAATCCAAAAGGTGAAAACATAGATCCATAAAAAAAGAATATAAAACATGTAAGTAAAAAGAACCATAAAAGGATAGCAAAGAAAATACATGAAAAAGGAAGTCTACGTCGACAAAGGACAGCGGAAAGTCAGAAAACTTTCAAAGATAGAAGAAAAGGATTCAGAGAGTGAAAGATAAGGGCCATGGAGAGAATGGCTATGGAATAAACAGGAACTTGAACTTTCGAGTCAATAAGAAGCGAGGCTGTCACCTTTAGAGGTGAACTAAGCTATCCGAAAGCATCAAGTCTGAAAGCATATTATGTAGATAAAAGAGCTTAGCGTCAAACTAAACAAAACGCACGATCACAAAAAACATAAAGAAATCTTTGTTGAGCAAACTGCTCCACTCTGAGGAAAAAAAGGAAAATTCCTTTGGTGTAGAATAAAAGTCCTTAGGAAGGGAACATTGTTTACACATATAATATGTATTGTATACGCATGTATATAAATAAGCTGACACAATTCAAAAAGTCCATTTCTACTCATTCTTAGTTGTTGTTTTCTTTGACCTAGTTCACAAATCAAGCGGGTTGACGAGACAATATATCGTGCAGGAAATGTAGCTTTAAATTTTCAAATAACAGCATTTAAATGCCCTTAAATACTAGAAACTGGCAACTGCCGTCTCTGGATAGAGGTTGGATGGCACTCCCTAGCAAACAGAACTACAAATATGATAAATTTATTTATAAAATTCAATGGTCGGCTATCTTTTGAACTCACACCCTACCACTCAAGCATCCCATACCACACCGACCACCCGCCACCGCCATACATTACTGTACAACAAGTATGGAGAGCCACATAATCCGGCAATCAATACAGAACAAAGGATAAGACCGAAACAAGAGAAAAGCCAAAGGAGCCTGGAATCGCTGTCAGATCAAAGTTTGAAGTGAGGCTTAGAGCTTTCGCAGCTTTTTTTTATCAGCTCTACATAATGCATGATAAAGTTCTGGGAGCGGGGATTTGGAGAATTTATGTTAGACTTCAATTATTCACAAAAGTTTCGATCGATTTTCTAAGCTATTTCTTTCAAACTTATCTATTCTGAAGATTTCAAAAGTACTTTTTGGCAAAGATAAAATCGCATGTGTAATAAAAATGTAGGTAATTGATCAAGAATCAAACTCGCTAGGACATTTCGGATAATTCTTCAAATTTTACTATATTGACAGAAAGGAAAAAGAACAAGCAAACGGATATATTAAAAATTGTCGGAAGTAAAATACCTAATTTAATTGCACACACGTGATTGAAACCTCAGCCACGCAATGACTTGCAAGCGCTCACCGCTGTCAAAACTTGAGGAATTCTGATTCTCCTAATTGTTCCCCCGGGAAATAAAATCTCGGGAAACCCCAAACTTGAGCAGACCCTTTTAATAAACACACCCTACCCCACCCTTATCTCTCACTCGAGCTTCCTCTGGTAAAAGTCATACCGTGGCGGCTGAAGTAGTACAGTTTAGAACTTCAGAGTGTAGGTTAATATTTATGAGCCAGCGTCGATTGCGCGTTGAATGCACCGGTTCTCGTAAGATCACCGAATTTCAGCAACGTCCAGCAAGGTGAAGACTTCGTGATGCTGGCATTCCGGCCCAACTCAGGCTGGGTGAGGTTAATGTGGGTAGCAGGTTTGAGAGTTTCCTGCGAATGGATGGTAACACCCCCGTCGTGATATGACCATGCAGTTGAAAGCGACCCCCCCCCCCCAAAAATGTGACCTGGTTGTAGAGTTCAATTTGAAACCGACCTAGTGAGTCTATTTTATCTCATAAAAAAAAGGACTTTTCAGTCTTACCGAGGCAGTATAAACAAGGTATATTCTGTTCTATTATGAGTCCACGTGAATTAACTATCCAGAGTATTGTTGGGAGGTTGTACATAAGCACCAAGTAGGTTAAAGTTGGTAAATGCTTGTATATGAAAATCAGTCCACTGTTCACTATAACTTACATGAATTTACTTATAAATTTCCCTCATTTTTCGTCACAAGCCGCCCAGAGAAACTCCACTATCTTGTATTCAGTTTTATGCGTTTCCAGTCTGTGGACGTGAGGATCATGATTCATACACAACTCTCTATTATGAATGCAATTTTCTGGAAAGAAGGAAAAATTTGTAGAAGAAAAGGAAGAAGGAGGAGAAGGAAAAAGGGAGAGAAGGAAATGCCGAGGAAGAAAAATAAGAAGAAGAATGAAAGAAAAGGGCTAGGGTGAGACGGGGGGATGAGGAGGAGGTAAAAAAACAGTAAGGGTGAAAAAAAAACACACCTAAAACACCAACGAGAACAAAAGATTAAGATTTGAGAGAATAATAATGATATAAAATAATAAAAAAGAATATAAATGGAAAAAGAAGATAGAAAGAAAGAGAGAAATATGAATACCAAAAGGGAGAGAATAATGAAGATATGAAAGAAAAATATTATTATCTACTGATCAAAGTTGAAAATTTTGTCTTGATTAAATTTCAAGGCATATAATTCTACAGGGTTACTAATAGTCCTTGCTCGACTTTGGAACTTTTTAGAATTTTCGTTTATTAACCCCAATGTACACGCTGCTAATTTATAAATAGTAAAGCCTTAAGCAGTAAAACATCAGAATTTTCCACAAGAAACCAACACGTATTGTTTGTTTCCAAGCTTCCGCCCTTCCTTTTCTTCTTCCTCTTTTCAAGCAGCAAGTATTTATTATTAAACTACAGAAAAGGGAAATGTAAAAAAAACGCAAATAATTAAAAATTCATGAAGGAATCATGGCAAGGAAGAAACAGGGAGACGTTTGACGCGCTTTTTGAAACATTTTTTTGGGATATAAATTAAAAGAATTTCCGCCCAAGCTCATAAAAAATGTAGAAAAAAATTAAGACTCCTTTCAAAGAATTCATCAGAACTAAATGGGCCATCTGAGGCCACACAGACACAAAAGTTAATTAAACCATTCATTGTAATTTATCTTTTGATGGCTCTGGCTTCATTTGAGGAGAAAATTAAAAAAAACTCCCTATTACAAATTTGAAGATTAAACATTGCTCTACAATCTCTACATGAAAGAGGTAGAACTTTTATGATTTCCATTAAATTGTGTTTTTTTTTTTACACATAAAAAATTTATTTAGAACAGGTTTAATGTCAAGACAGTGATGCTGTCTCAGCCATTTGGCTTCCAATGGTCATTGAAATCAGTCAAAACAAAAATTAATATGAAAATAAAGATGTACCTAAAGAAGTTAGTTAAAGTCATCATATTTGTGTTAATCACTTTCATGGTATCATAACTAATCAAACTCGCTTTACTAAATCTACGCTGAAACCGGGACTTGAAACACCGACCTCCAGGTTACAAGTCCGTCGCCTTATCGATCAAGCTCTTGAGGTCGGATCCCATTAATGAACATGTAATACAACCTAATGCAAAGTTTGCTAACACATATTTCAGGGTATTTTCCAAGGATTTTCGTCTCTCTTAAGGCTCCTTGTCATATATTATAGGCCTATGATTACGACTGGTTCATGATTACAGATTCAACATGTAATATCAGGTATTTCCATATTAAACTTCCCAATTAGCATTTAACAGCACTAAACGCGAGGCGCATATTCCTTTATGAACGTTCCCGTGATAATGAAGGCGCAGTTTGAACATCATAACAGAATGAAATGGGCAATTTGTTGAAAATATAGTCAAACTTTAGTGCAGGCATTAATGAGAGACCATCTATTTTTATCTGGTATGTGCATACTTAAAACATAGGTATAAATACTTGTAAATGTTAATTTAGAATGGCTGTTACATAAAAGAAATATGGAAACCAAACTGTATATAATTTTTAGGTCCATCTCTACTGCATCTCCCGTTTTATCTCTCTCTCTCGCTCTCTCTTTCTCTCTCTCTCTCTTTCTCTCTCTCTCTCTCTCTTTCTCTCTCTCTCTCTCTCTTTCTCTCTTTCTCTCGTTCTCTCTCGCTCTCTCTACACCCTCTTATCTCAAGTTCAGGATCTCACAGGGATCCATAAGATTTAGTATATTCAACATCACATATGATCTTTCCTGGTTATTGTTCTATATCAGTGAGATACAAATAAATTTTCCGACACTTGAAACTCGAACCACCGACCTTGCGGTTACGAGTCAGGCTTATCGCTCAGGCGACTGAGGTTGGTGTGGAAACAAGACAATCCGTGCCTGTATGATACAAGATACGAGACTTCCGATTCACAGCTCAAATTATCCAGCACAAAGCTGGAAGGTGCCTACTGCCTACTGTGTATCTGTGTGTAACCCTAGAACACGTGTCGAGATAGTGACCCCCTCATAATGTCTACTTCCTTATCTATTCCGCCCCCCAACCTAATCCTCTTTCTCCCCAACTCCCACCCCTTTATTCCCACCACCCCCTCGTACCTCTAACCTCCTTAGTATCTATTTCCTTATCTATCCCGTATTAATATCCCTTCCTCCCCACACTTTGGAAATCAAACCTGACCAAGTACTTCCTCTATCCCCCATCTAAATACCCCCCCCCCCTTCGTTTTCTCGCTTTCTATCTCTCTCTTATCCCTTACATCTGACTCTTTTATTCTCTCTCTCTCCCTCACTTTCTCTCTCTCACTGTCTCTCACTCACACTCTCACACACAACTTATCTCTTCTCTGTAAAAAATAGACCACCTTTAGGGTCTCTCTTTCGCCCTAATGTTCTTTTTTCTTCCTTCTTCCGGTTGATAAAATATTTCATTAGGAGATACCACATCTCCTCCTCTCTCTCTCTCTCTCTCTCTCTCTCTCTCTCTCTCTCTCTCTCTCTCTCTCTCTCTCTCTCTCTCTCTCTCTCTCTCTCTCTCTCTCCTCTCTCTCTCCCCTCTTCTGATATAATTATGTAACTAATTCAAGCGTAAACGCTTTTTCTGCTTAAAAACTAGGTACACCAATAGAACTTATGGTTACACCATTTTCGAAAACTAAAAGCCATCTGCAGCATGGGTACAGATAGGTACTAAAATAGATTCAAATAATTATACATACCCGTGGGGGTACTTCCTTAATTTATAACAGAACAAACAGAATAAGCATTTCGCGCACAATTCATTGCGCACCGACCACACTCTCTTCTAGTACCTACCTGATAAATAATTAGCATAGGTATTTAACTTTCTAGTACATACCTACTTAACAATTAACTTATAAACATAACTTTCTAGTAAGTACAAGGCTAACCAAAAACTTATGCACATATTTACATAACTCTCTAGAACCACCCACAATTGTCAAATGGTATAGAGCTAGTGAACTCAGGAGATTTTTCTTTCCTAGGGATTCATGGTACTTCTTGAAAAGAGCTCATACTTTGGTGTAAGTTTGAAAAGACCTTTTCAAAACCCAAATTTTCAAACATTTTGGTAACTTTGTATTTTACTCAAATTAATATTCCTTTCCTTCTCTCAAACACATGTCTACTTTCTAAAGTTGTAACTCAGAGCATTATTGAACTCATCCGGAATTCAAATTGTTTCCTATTCACATTCATATTTCTTCACACACCTACAAAGGACCCACCTATTTGAAGCAGAGGACCCGCCGCTCTGAATGCTAATCAGCAAGAAGCGTCCAATGTATTCACCATGGAAATTATTCCAAAGGAGAGGCTGTTGAGTTCAGGATCCGATCATTGGAATGGAATTGGAAATATTAGAGCAAAACGTTGATTGCATATGAAATTAGACTTTGGGTTTTAATAAGAGTATTCTGAATATTATACAGGGTGGGACAGTTTGGGGTTTTATTAAGAGTTTTCTTAATATTATACAGGGTGGAACCATTCTTTTGTGTATTCTTCCTATTCTGCACAAAAATATTTTTGCACTTTTCAAAGCAGTTCATTATTTTTGGGCAAATATCCTTGAAATGTCAGAAATATTCGCTCGATTAAGGAATCGAAACGGTGTCCCATTGTTTACGAAATAGGAGTTCTAAACATCTTCCCAAGTTACATTGCTGCAAAAAGCACACCATTCAGTCACAAATAGCCAGATTTCACGATAAGGCTGTATGTATAACATGAACAAAGTATATTTACAATTTGAGTTAAAATTGTATGAGAGAGTTGTATACAAAGAGGAAATTACATGAAATACTTAACTGACTGAGCTCCAAATAAAGTGCTCTAATTCTAAATTAAGCAGCTGTTACGTCATCCGCTCATCATTTCTTATCCTAACGCTCGAGATGAACTTGATGCTTAAGTTTATGCTTGAGCACGTCCCAATGCGCTCTACCGAAAACTTACGAAAATTGAACTTGTTATCCTAAATTTGACAGGAGGGTGGGATACGATAAGAAGGGAGGGAGGGAGGGAGGGAGGGAGAGAGAGAGATAGAGAGAGAGAGAGAGAGAGAGCGAGAGAGAGGGAGAGAAAGAGACAGTGAGAGATACAGAGAGAGAGAGGGAGAGGGAGGGAGAGAAAGAGACAGAGAGAGAGAGGGAGAGGGACAAAAAGAGAGAGAGAGAGAAAGAGGGGGAGAGAGAGCAGAAAGTACAAGAGAGGGGGAGAGATGAAACAAGGAGAGAAGAGAGGAATATAGAGGGAGATGAAAAAGAAGTGAGGAAGAGAGGAGGGGTAGAGGAAGGGAGAGATGGAAAGATGGAAGAAAAGTGAAAGGACAAAGGAGAGACAGAGGAGGAGAATTTGAAAAAGGAAAAAGGAAATAATACAAAGGGAAGAGAGGATGAAAAATAAGGAAAGAGAACAAGTGGAGGGGGGAGTGGTAGAAGAAGTGAACATAGTGGAAAGGAAGGGAAAAGAACAAGATGGAGGAGAGTAAAAGTGGAGTAAAATGATGGACCGAAGAGCAGGAAAAGAGGTATTGTGAAAGGGAGAGGAAAGAGGACAGATGGTACAGGGGAAAGAAAAGTGGGTGATAGGAAGTATTGGAGAGAGAAAATTAGGACAAGAGGAGAGATGGAAAGTTTGAGGAAATGGGGGTGACGGAGGAAGAAGGGAGATGGTTGCAAAGTCTGTGAATCATTTCCGCTTGATTGGACACAGTTTGAGAAGGAAGAAAAGAAGAAGAGGAAGAAGACAAGAGGAGGGATAAAGGTGGAAGAGAAGGGGAAGGAGAAATAGAATTAGGAGAGAATCGAAGACAGTTTGATGATGCATGGGAAAAGGAAGAATCAATTCAATTATGTGCCAAATTCAACATTGGAAAATAAGTTTTGATAGGGAGTAGACCAGAAATCTGGGCAGGGGATTAAAAAACTGGGAGAAGATTAGCGAAACCACCAAATGGTTGTCTTGATAACAGGACCTAGCCTTGTAATCACCTTCCACTGAGGGGTTTACAATTATTTTCAATGAATCTCAGTGTGTATCAGTTGGCTCTAAGAATTCATTCATGAATCGGAACCAATTGATAAAAAAAAAACAATATGTATGTAATTAAATTAAAAGTAATATTGCTTGGCTTACTGATCACTTTGTTTTGATTACTGGATTACTCACATGAAGAAACAAACATTATTCTGATTATTTTATAATGAGACCATTAATAACTTTTTTTTCCACAGTCGATTTTCTTGGTTTTTATAAGATGCAACAATATGATAAGTGCATTTTTACAAGTACTACTATGCATATTAAAAACAATTATTTTGAATAAAGCAATACATTGTTAATAATTTTAAAAGACGTATGTAAATTTTGTGCTGTTTTTTTTTAATTTCTATTAATTAAAACTTTTATCAATACAAGTGTTATCACTGGTAACTGATAACATTGATAAGAAAAAGTGAATGAGAGGGCTTTGTAAGGCAACCTGACCTTTCATGCAGTAGTGCTTGTTAAAATCAATTTAGCTACTGCATAATTCATACAGTATAATCATCTGTATGAGGAGTAATATGCAAAAGCCAGTTAGCAACCAGTTTACGACTTAAACGTGGTACTTACTGCGGTTCATATAATTTATTGATCTGGCTGACACTTACCTGAAAGCAAACAAATCAGAAAACATTATTAGAAAGGAGTTTCAACAAATAAATTTAGCACAGAGAAGAATTGAACCAGGGACTCACATAGTTACGTCCTAATATAGGCCCTCTTTTAGCAATATATTTTAGCATAAATTCTGCATAATATATTTTCGCCTGAAAAATCAAGTTTTTTGTCTCCCTTCGACTCTATGAATTGAGAGAATATACGTTTTTTTAAAACAATACAAATCCAATACCTTGGAATTTTCTCATCTCAGATCTTCTAATAAACGCGAAGGTGAGCTGATGGTAAAGTTCAAAGATTACCAGTGAGCTTTTGTGTGGAGGAATTCTCACAAAATATTAATTTACTAATAGAGAATGTCTCGACTTTGTTGCATTTGCCAGTGGCGGGATTTGTGTTGCAACTTTCCTTGTAAGAACGGATGAAGTCAAACGGTTGAAGTCTAAAAGTAATTGCTTTAAAGTAAACAAGTAAACGTTATGTAGACTTGTTTAAAAAAAAAGTTGGCCCCGCCAATTGTCCAGATATGAATACAGACTTTTTTTCCAAGAATAATGAAATATTGGAGACAATTCAAAATTTAATGTATTCTTGTATATGACCAGTCACCAGTCATACAGGTCATGTAGTCAGCGAAAAATTCTATTCCCTTCCAAGCTAGGAAAGCTGCAGAATAAGGTAAATGTGTAACGTGAACTAAGTTTCATAATCCGTTGCTAAATTTAACACTCTGAAGCCGCCACTAGCCTTTGAGTCACGGGTTTTAGCAAGCAGGCCAAGCACGTCCGCACGTTTTGCATTGAAATTCTTCTTTGTAATTGGGACGGAAGAAATGAAATGAACTAACAAATGACTTCCTCCGCTATTCGTCTTGAGAAATGAGGATGAAGTGAACTGGGTTTCTCGCTGGGTCCTGGTGAGATAAAGGCTTTGGACTGGTAAAGAGAGGGCATTGATTTGAAAAAGTTGGAAAAATGTGTAATTGTTAACAAGTATCGACGTATCATTTCGTTAACTTTAATTTCATAAAAAAATTAATTAGGAATGAAAAAAATGTCCCAATATGCCCAATACATTCTCTCCTAAATGTAGGTAAAAAGTAATCATATTTGTGTTGGTCTCAATTGTGATGTCTCCTGACTAGCTTTACTATATCTTTGCTTAAGGCGGGACTTGAACCACCGACCTCCAGGTTACGACTCCGCCGCCTTATCGATCTAGCTGTATTCAAGTCGGTCCTACAGGTCTCTTATTATGTATAGGCACTCGGAGGTAAAGCATACTGTGAGCATTCCTCAGTATAAATATGTGTTTCGACAGTTTACAAAACTCTCTTTGTGATAGCGGTGTTAAGTGAAGCTCTGTGGCAGTTCAAATGAAGTCAATTTCTCTGCCAAGTCTACTATGAAGTGAGAAATCTTCTAGAATCTTAGTCGATTATGAAAGATTGTTAAATACGTCATGATGACAACAGGGATATATTATGTAAGTAATAGTGGTCTACTACTGCAACTTGTTTTTTTTTGACATTGGTGGGCAAGGCCATTCCATACAGCCAAACTTGTTGTTATTACAGGATATCTTTCACTGAAGAAGATGCTGGTCTCTGTGGTTTTTCGCTATTGTGAATCGACGAAAGTGATGGTTGGTTTCTCGCCCGGACCTTCATCGCCGGCGAGAGACCGAGGCGCACAGAACCATCCAGATCCAGTCGATGTGACTATCGATAGTAAGAACATAACGCTTGTAGTTATACAAATCTTTACGTTTGAAAACCTACAGCAAACCAGCTAATACTGATCAAGGCTTAACTAGTCATTTTTACTTTCCTTATCCTATAATAAGGAAAGTATTGTATTCGTCGAAAATTTGACCTACCCAGTTTTTCACATTTCTGGACGAATCATAGCCTCAGGAGACCAAAAAAGTTGTTTTCAGACATTGGTCCGTGCGTCTGTCTGTGTGTCTGTGTGTGTGTGAACAGGATATTTCAAGAACGGTAAGAGCTAGAGACTTGAAATTTGGTATGGAAATTAATTTTATACACCAGACGAACCACGAAACTTTTGGTTGCAATCGGCTGCAGAATGCGGCCGCAGCGCCGCAAATATTGGCCGCAAGCGCCGTTTCTATGAATTGGTTAAAGATACAAAAAAAGTTAGAGAACAACATTTTCTTAGATTAAAAAAATAATAGGAGTCTATTCTGATCATTTTTTTGATATCTTGAACTTTTTTGAACTCGGCCCCAATTTACCGGTATTTTGGGGGGGACCCGCTTGGACTAACTTTTTTATTATTCATCCTAGATGGGAGTTGTGACATATCAAATCCAATGATTTTAAGGTGTTGATTACGAATTTGATGTTTATTTTTAGCTAAATGTTACCCTTGAGTCACTAGTGGCTTTTGGTCCCGTTTCCATTCCTAATATGATAAGGAAAGTCGTGTGATGTTTACACCAGATTTTTTTTCCTTTTAGCCGCTTTAACTCTGCTGGGTCAGGTCGGCTTAACTAGTCTGTCAAGGGCAAGTTCAGGTTTTCTCAGCGCGCCGCGCCGCCGAGTAAACTAATGAAGCAAGTCTAAATATATGCGACCACTGACAGAACATTGGGCGGACAAAAGAGCATTTGTGTAGCAAAAAAAAAGAAAACAAAAGAAAAAACATATCCAAGCAGGTTCTATAACGAACAGAGTTAGATGTACATTTTAATAGAATTTCATCGTCTGTCAAGTTTTCTGGATTGTTTCTTTTCCAATTCTCAACATCCACAAACAAGATTATTACTTCGACGGGGGTTTTTTTTTTGTTTTCCATGAAAATCCCTGATTCTTGTTCCTCCAATTTCATCTTTCGTGAACTTTTTACCTTAGCGCCTACATGTCCCTAGGGTATTTCTGAGAAAAATATGGAATATCAACTTTTTCTCCCTCCCTACTTTCCCTTCATTCTTTCTCCCTCTGTCTTTCATTCTCTTTTATCACTTCCTTTCTTTATTTATTTTCCTCTCTTTCGTTTACTCTCTTTCACTATTTCACCCTCTCTATCTCTCCACCCTACACATGTGTATAAGCACGTCCTGTTTAATTTTTTCCAACTTTTCAAATTTCCTCTTTTCTTCCTCCCCCCTCCATAACTTTCATAATAATAACTTGTCCGATGTGGGCTCAGGAAAGAAGATTGAAAATATGTTTCCTATATAGGGTGTCTTCAGGGGTCAGGAGGTTCACAGGTCCTTATGACCCTCAGATGATAATTTCGAATTCTGGGGCTGACAGTTTTTACTTTCCTTATCTTATAATAAGGAAAGTATTGTATTCGTCGAAAATTTGACCTACCCAGTTTTTCACATTTCTGGACGAATCATGGCCTCAGGATACCAAAAAAGTTGTTTTCAGCCATTGGTCCGTGCGTCTGTCTGTCTGTCTGTGTGTGAACAGGATATCTCAAGAACGGTAAAAGCTAGAGACTTGAAATTTGGTACACAAATTAATTTTATAACACCAGACGAACCACGAAACTTTTGGTTGAAATCGGGCGCATTCTGCGGCCACAGGGCCGCAAATGCTAGCCGCAAGCGCCGCTTCTTTAAATTGGTTAAAGATACAAAATTTTTTAGAGAACAACATTTTCTTAGATTAAAAAAATAATAGGGGTCTATTCTGATCATTTTTTTGATATCTTGAACTTTTTGGAACTCGGCCCCAATTTACCGGTATTTGGGGGGGACCCGCTTTGACTAACTTTTTTATTATTCATCCTACATGGGGGTTATGACATATCAAATTCAATGATTTTGAAGTGCTGATTACGAATTTGGCATTGGTTTTTAGTTATCTGTTACCGTTGAGTCACCAGTGGCGGAATTCGACTCCTTTTTGAGGGATAAGGAAAGTCGTGTGATGTTTACACCAGATTTTTTAAATGGTAACTTTGGTATGTACTTGAATAGATAAGAGGGGTATAGCGCGCGATTAGATCAGTGGTTAAGCATTCGCTTGCCATGCGGAAGGTCCCGGGTTCGATCCCCCGTGCCGACAAAAAAATTGTATTCTAAATTTGGTTACAGTAGTTTGTAAGGGATACCTTCCGGTGCGCTGGTGTTGACCCAGCACCTAAATGGAAAAAATTGTGTCACTTCTCGCCCATCAGAGGGTACGCATACCACAAGCGTCTACAGTAGCTCTTGCTTCATGGCTACGAAATAAAAAAGGCACATAATTTTAATTTAAAAAATGTTACATTACAAATATTATAATTAAGATATTGCTTTTACTTTTGTCAGTACTAGATTTCGTAAACTTAATATAGGTATATTAGTAGATAAAGTTATAATTATTGCTATCAGCAACCCTAAAGAATTATTTTTCTTTACCTAATGTTTCTTGATCTTCTGTCATTTCCTGTATACCAATCCACAATTGTGATAAATATTCGATACAAATATTTATCACAGCCCAACCGTTGATTCATAGCGCGATGTGTTAACTTTTTCCTACAGGTCTCGTACTATGTGAGAAGATAATGCAAGGAATTTTTCTCACGTTTTCAACTCTCTCCCTCTAGGTATGTACGGGAAAGTTTCCGGTTCCGCTTCTCCTCTCTTTCTCACCCTCATCCTCTTCTTCTTCCTCGTCCTTCTACTCTCTTCCTCATCCTCTTCTCTTTCTTGCCTTCCTCCTCTTCTCTTCTTCTCTTCTTCTTCTTCTTCTTCTCCTCCTCTTCTCTTCTTCTCTTCTTCTCTTCTCTTGTCCTTCTCCTCTCTTTCTCACCTTCCTCCTCTTCTTCTCCCTCTTCTCTCGTACTTCTCCTCTCTTTCTCACCTTCCTCCTCTTCTTCTCCCTCTTCTCTCGTACTTCTCCTCTCTTTCTCACTTTCCTCCTCTTCTTCTCCCTCTTCTCTCGTACTTCTCCTCTCTTTCTCACCTTCCTCCTCTTCTTCTCCCTCTTCTCTCGTACTTCTCCTCTCTTTCTCACCTTCC
Source organism: Bactericera cockerelli (assembly GCA_024516035.1). Classification (NCBI taxonomy): domain Eukaryota; kingdom Metazoa; phylum Arthropoda; class Insecta; order Hemiptera; family Triozidae; genus Bactericera; species Bactericera cockerelli. The sequence continues at coordinate 13,242,319 of CM044960.1, forward strand.
TCCTCTTCTTCTCCCTCTTCTCTCGTCCTTCTCCTCTCTTTCTCACCTTCCTCCTCTTCTTCTCTCGTCCTTCTCCTCTCTTTCTCACCTTTCCCCCTCTTCTTCTCCTCTTCTCTCGCTTCCTCTCTTTCTCGACTTCTCCTCTCTTTCCCTTCTCTCTCCTCTCCCTCTTCTCCTTCCCTCTTCTCTCGTCCTTCTCCTCTCTTTCTCACCTTCCTCCTCTCTCTTCTTCTCTCGTCCTTCTCCTCTCTTTCTCACTTTCCTCCTCTTCTTCTCCCTCTTCTCTCGTACTTCTCCTCTCTTTCTCACTTCCTCCTCTTCTTCTCCCTCTTCTCTCGTACTTCTCCTCTCTTTCTCACCTTCCTCCTCTTCTTCTCCCTCTTCTCTCGTACTTCTCCTCTCTTTCTCACCTTCCTCCTCTTCTTCTCCCTCTTCTCTCGTCTTCTCCTCTCTTCTCCCTCCACCTTCCTCTCCTCTCTCTTCTCCCTTCTCTCTCGTCCTTCTCTCTCTCTTTCTCACCTCTCCTCTCTTCTTCTCTCGTCCTTCTCCTCTCTTTCTCACCTTCCTCCTCTTCTTCTCTCGTCCTTCTCCTCTCTTTCTCACTCTCCTCCTCTTCTTCTCTCGTCCTTTCCCCTCTTCTCTTCTTCTTCTCTCCATCTTCTCTCTCTCCCTCCTCTCCTCCTTCTCCCTTATTTCTCTCCCTCCTCCTGCTCCTCTTCTTCTCTCTGCTGCTCTTCTTTTCTCTTCTTGCATCTCTCCCTCCTTTACACCTCCTTCTCGCTTATAAGTTGAGGAAGGCAATATACAATAATGTTTTACAGTGCTAGTGCTGAACATGACATTTCATTTCCAATCAGCAGTAATTTTTATCGTCAACTGATTTTTGATAAATATGTATATTCCTACTTATTATTGAGGGTTCGATGATTGCTTCAAATATATCTATGTATATGATTAAAAAGAAAAATATTGAGAGCAATGATCAACTTGCTTTAATGATTTTCGTTTTCTTGCCGCCTGCTGAGTGCCGGTGCAATATTAAAAACAAATTCAACCAAGGAATCCGTGATAGTATTAGAATTTGCTTTAAAACGGTAAGAAATAAGAATAGATATTAGCAACTTCGTGATTGATCATTAACGGGTCATTAGAACACCAGAACCAACCATTAAATGCCGTTAATAGTTTCACAACATGATTTATAAACCTGAGAACTTCTGGTGGAATGCTACATCAACTTCGTGATCCCCGAGCTCCTTATTTATATGCATTTATGCACGTTGCATCCAGCACTTGCATAATTATCAATTCTTCCTTTTATGGCCATCAGACCAACAGTTGGTGGAGCCGGTGTTGCAAGAGCTGGCCTCTGCTTGAAATGAAAGTTGCGGGAGTGACAGAGTGGTCCATAAGATAACGTTCTACACTGGTTCTTATGGACCGAAAGCACACGTTTTTTTTTACTTCTTTTTATTTTTGTTGACCATGTAAAAAATTAACGAAATAATTAAATTAGGCCACAATAAAATTATGATGGGTTGAAATACATATTTTTGAGAATATTCTTATTAATCGCCCCCCTTTAATCACCAACACGGATGGCGGTTGGGATCTTGCTATCGAAAATTCAGTCTATGAGGAGCTTTTTGAAGAATCATGTTTTGGGCTTTTAAAATGAGGCTCTTATAATTATAATTAAAAAAAAAATCAGAGGAAGAAAGAGAAAAAGAAGAATAAATGTAAGACGTTTGCGTCACATAAAACTCTGAGTATATAAGTTAGACTCAGTTAGATAATGCCAAAAGTTGGCAATTCCGCAATTTACTTGGTTCGCTAAATTGAATAAGTTTCACCTCAGATCAGGATCACGAATCAGATTCGCCATAAATAATTCGCAGCCACATTTGGCAAACTAACAACTCAACTGCACTTTCTCGCCTGTCACCTGCCTCACCCGTCACGACTGATTGACTGCCATGCAAGTTACGGTGGACTGGAAATCGTGAGTTCGATTCCCAATTAAACAGCGGAGTTATTTCTTTCATATGAAAGTTATGAAGAGCAAAAGATATATAGACAATGGGAGACTAAAGAGAAGATTAGGGGAAGAAAAAGACATAGTAAATAAGGATAATATGAGAAAGACATATAATATGAGAAAAAATGAAAGTATGTGAGCGAAATAAAAAAAAAATCTGAGACTCAGAAGATTGGGCACAGATAGATGAGATAGATATTTATATCTATCTCACGGTGGGAAAGGATTATAATGGACGCTCGGATCCAATAATGTCTAGGCTCCTGCAATGTCCAATAATATTATTTTGGATTATCGTGCAATCCCTAGGAAATTTAGGAATCGCACCAGCTAGCCCAGCTAATACCCACAATAAACTCACCCTAAAAGTACCGATAAGTAGCAAAAAAAATTATCAAAAATTCTACCAAAACGTAGGATCGAATCCACGATCTCTAGACCCTGGGAAACAAATAAAATTGGAGAGGGGGGGGAGAGAGAGAGAGAGAGAGAGAGAGAGAGAGAGAGAGAGAGAGAGAGGGAAAGAGAGAGACCACTTCCTTTCATGGTATAAATTCTCGACCACAATAATTGTAAATTAGGTAGGCTTCGCAGTTCTGTCCTTATAATGAGGATGGAACAGGTTCTCAAGTCATGCCCAAGTATGGAATGCCAAGATTACCATTAAGGACCGATGCTCAAAGGATACATTGTCCTGCTAAGAAGGAAAGAAACTCATGTCTAAGGTAGAAACAAGACAACACTCTGCTTACAGGATTGGCTAAATAGCTACATTTTTTGAAGATTGATTAAGATTTATTCCATGTGGATAAGAAAAATAATAATAATATTGAAGGTTGTGGTGGTGATTCTTATGACGAGAAAAATAACACGATGTTTTTAAGGAACTAAGTAATAATTTGGCGAAATGTGTATTAACCGTGTACAGGTAGTCAAGTGGTTAACGCGCTAGACTGGTAATCCAGGTAGCAGAGGGATCCGTTGGTTCGAATCCCACCCAGTGCATGAATTCTTCCTCATTAAGTCTCGAGTAAATAAGGACAAATGCATGCATGGGTGTGGGATTCGAACTAACGGATCCCTAAAGGTACGTGGATTCTGGATGACTCGACTATGACCACTTGACCACCAATGCAAGGTAGTATGCTGTTAACTCCTTATACTAAATCCCCAGCAAATGATGATAGTAATTTAGCTCCAGGGAACAATCTACGGTGGAAGGCTCCATTAGTTACTAGCGGAATCTGAACTGAGGCAATTAATCAACGCTTAAAAAACACAACTTTTACATTCATGTAGGTAGTTATTATAAATAAATCTTTCACAGGATTTGATAAGAATCAAGAGATAATATACTGGAGAACAGAATCAACTCAGCACACATTATAAAATTAGTTAGTGCGATAAAAAATATACATAATAATATGCACAAACATTGTATGGTATATGTAGATGGTATAGTTGTCTCAATAAGAATATGAATGAATCTTCACTGAACAGACATGGCTTAACAACCATAAAATTAGCTGGAAAATATATAAATTAAATGAAACTATAGGATAGTACATGACATTGTATAGATATGTAGATATAACTTATAGATAAAAGTGGTTTATTTCACACACTTGGCAAATGATCAGAGCCGTGTAGGTAGGCTATTATGATAAAGGCCAGACAAGTCTGTACTCTGTAGGATAATGTATTCAACTTTCCCTGGTCAAACGAATAGATTATATTACAATCGCAAGATCAATTATATTCAATCCATCAAAAACAGATAAGTGAGTAGTTACATTGCATATACACATTAAAGACATACCAGGACATCGATCGGTTTAAACGTAAAAATCTAGCGATAGGATTATTTATTATCCATGCTAATTTGATAATCAACTAATTGTCGATATTGAAAAAAATATCCATAATTATACTATCCAATATTTACAGGCCATAAAATTAAATATTATAAATGTGTACCTCGTTATTATTTAATAAATCTTAGTTTATTTATTTATGATACTAATCATGTTGCATGAGTCATCAGGCAAGGTGTCGATGAGTAGGCATGCTCTTGCACAAGAACTTGGCATACTTTAGGATCACACCGGCTGGGGACCGGTTCTGGATTTCCGAGGTCACGTGATTCACTTACCGGTAAACCGGTTGATGTAAAACCGCCAGACTTAAGACATACAAATAGCAAACGCAGCATATGCATAATTCAAACATACATATTTGTCTTTAACGTCGAAGCGTGCTGGATTATCGGATGCATGAATTAATATAAAATTAATAAACTGTCATACGTGGAGAGAAATACCAGTTGCTAGAGACAATACTAGAGGGGAAGATTCATGGAAAAGTGGATGAAGAAACCAAGGATAAGTTGGCTATAGAACATGCAGGAATGGTTTTTTTTTTTTTTTTTTTTTTTTTTTTTGTGGGGTTTAACGTCGCTTTCAACTGCCATGGTCATATCACGACGGGGGTTTTACCCTCCATTCGCAGGAAACTCACAAATCTGCTACTCACATTGACCTCACCCAGCCTGAGTGGGGCCGGGAAAAGCCAGCGTCACGAGAATTAGAATTTGAATGGTCACCCATCCAAGTCTTAACCTCGCTGGATGTCGCTTAACTTCGGTGTTCTGAAGGGAACCGGTGTATTCAACATGCCATCGACGCTGGCTTGAGGAATGGTTTGGATGCAACACCAATCAACTTTTTAGAGCAGCAAGAAAAAAGGACCTCTGACGATGATTTTTACAAGACCAGCGAGACTGTCAACTAAACATTCCTAACCCTCCTATTACATATCTTAAAGCTGCAAATATTTTCACCAAAATATAAATTCAAGAATACGGCGTGAACGACAAGCTAAAGGCCTAGTTAAAGCGCCGTAAAAAACATTCCATTCGTAAAATCAGCTATTACTAAAAGTTAAGTCAGCATAGTATTATGAACGATCACATACAACTCATTAGCAAATAGCAAAAACTATCAAAAAATCAGACACCGTGCGTATATGAGCAAGAAAAATGTTCAACAAGTCAGAACTTTGTAACAATTTTTATCGACAAGGCCTACAATTATTTATATCGAAAAACGTTAAGGACTGTTAAGCCAATTATAATTTTACTCTCTTTTTTTTCTCTTAAAACTCAACATCATTTTATCGAACAGGCCAAGTATATCATTATGAGTGCCCATCTGTTACATCAAAACTCCAACAATTTATAATGTTTAGTTTCTCTTGTCATCTTCTTGTTCAAGGCAATTTCTTCTTGTGTAATAGTCATCCGTGTCATTACTCCATGAACTTCATCATCCACTAATGAACATGAACTTGCAATCTCAGAGCAATTGCTGTTTTCTGTATTTATTTCACCACTGATATTTATCTGACGTAACTATGGTTTCCTGCACATATCTCATATTATACTGTTTGACTTGCACCATATACGTACAGAATGGTTCATGGCTTTTGAGTAAGTAACTATGGTTTCCTGCACTTATCTCATATTATACTGATTGACTTGCACCATACAGAGTGGTTTTGAGTTAAGTATTCAATGCATATGTAAGTTTAGATTAACACGTTTAAAAAATCTATTTCTTGATAAAAATATGAAGAAGTTATTTTCAGACAATTACAAGTCTGTTGCTCTCAAGGAGTACCATGTTAGGGTTGGAATTACCAGTCTTGATAATTTGGTCCTAGAAATAAATGAAATTAAGTTGCAATACATAGTTCGCTATTCTAAAACACCCTGAATGTCACAGATCAAATTGGTATTTTTGCGCTTTGATCTCACAATTATATACTTGATTTAAAAATTAAGTAGAAGAATAGTTGTATACATAGAAATATCAAGAATCTCAAGATTATCCATCACAATTTCCATCATGAAATGCATTATCTCACAGATCTAAGCATTTGTTTCCAACATACAAATCTCAAATCGTTGATTATCCTCATAGTCCTCATGCCTACATACATACATATACATAATATGTACATATTATACTAGAGCAACTTCATATCTCATAGTATCTCACGTACAGTTCAGGTTTAATGATACCAAAAGCTGTCTTTTCCTTCTTCATCAATCAGGTCTCGTAACTCATCTCAAGTGACATGGTCTGGAGTCCCGGGTTCATTGACCGCTTCTGTCAACCATTCTTGTGGCTACTGGAGATGTCCGCGGATATTTGCACAACTTTGCAATCTTGTAGCTTCCTGTCTCTGACTCTTGCTATAGTCTGACAATATTGTCGAGGACACTAACAGCAGCATCACTAATATCATCATCGACACTAATAAAAGCAGAATGTAGACTATCAAGACTTGAAAAAATCCTTCTGGTTCTGAGAGCCTCGTTTAGGTTTTCTTATCTTTGTTTAAGAGTTTAAAATGCAACTTTAGTGGAGTATAATACTACGTTGTACTACCTTTGTTTAGTTTGTTTAATATTCCATTATTTCGAAAATGAATTTTCTCATTAATTACTTTTGCTCATTTGATAGATTTTGATTTATTGAAGTGGTTGTTTTTTAAAATGTTCCATTTAATTCGGAAAACTAGAAATGAAAAAAGTGGAAACTTGGGCTATTTCAGATTCAACATAATTTAATCCCGGATTGGATTCCATCATATCAACACCCTAAGAAACCCTTGCCTTAAAACCGAAGTACCGTAAGAAGAAACCCTTAACCTTAAACATCAGAAACACTTCTAAGAAACACTTTCCCAAGGTTGATCGACACATTTTTCGTCAAAGTCAAACCCTTACTTTTCCGTTTTACCTTTCTCCACCCTCCTCCCTCCCTTCCCTCCTCTTCTCTTCTTGATGCAACAGTTAATACAAGTAGCGTACTTTTGTTTTCATCATCAATACTTATATTATTTTCATGCCATCAACACATACATACATATCAACATCATCACTAGCATGAATCTGAGGAAACTCTTACATCACATCCCCACAGGAGTTACATGACATGAACCCTATTACGTCACGTCAGGGGGGAGGGGGGGGAGACGAGGAAGAGAGAAAGAAAAGGATCGGGGATGGGAAGAGGTTATGAAATCATCATATGGAAATCATTTCGTTTTTATAGCAAATCGTAAAAACGAAAGAGAGATGACATAAAAAATTCATTTACGATATGAAGTGAAAAGAACGAGTCTCAAGAACGTATTGATGGTATGAAAAAGTATAGAAACAATATCAAAACAAATAATATTAAACAAATATTAACATCCTTGAGGATTTACCGTGAGAAACAAACGGATCTTTTTTCTAGATCTCCGTTAAATAAATTCTAGTTTAGTTCCTCTTAAAATAGTTCCAACATACACTTAATTTTTATTTCACCATTAATTCTTTTAGTTGTTTCAAATGTTTCACAGAGTTGAGCAAAAGATGCATTTACAGCAGCTTCTCAGAAGAATCACCATTATGTGCAAGGATATGCTTCTGTCTTTTGTGAATGTTTCTTTTATAGTCCTCGATAGGCTGGATTATCCTGGAAACGAATCGAATCAACAAATCCTGATGTAAAAGTTGCAAAGTGAGATTATGCATTTTACTGCGACCAATGCTCAAAGAGAGTGAGTGAACAAATATTTGTACGGTTATACCAAACACTGAACACGCAATACGATAGATAAACAGACAGTCTTATTTATTTTGCACATTTTCTTTTATCGCCCATGTTAAACAGCCCGTATTAGTCGTAATGTATGCATCTATCTATGCTTCAGTTACCATGGCAACAAATAGTGAAATATTATAACAATAACTATTACCAACCCAAAACATGAAATCAAATGACCGCAAAAATGGAACGCTAAAACTTAATGGTGTAGTACGAATATTGTGACATGTCCTAGAACAGAGTAAGTTTTGGACGTAGTTAAGTTTTATGAACTGTTCGGGCATTTCTGTGGAGAAAGTTTTTAGGAGAGGTCAAATTACAGCACTTGTATACGTGCCTCTGTAGTTGCAAGAAAATTGGTCTCACTTTTCCATTGAAATGAAATAGATAAAAATTACAACCAAGCGTCTTGATCGAACGGTGTAAGACCCTGGGTTTGTTTCCCATTGAATGCACAAGTTTTTTTTATATAAATAATATAGGATACATAAATAATATAGGAAGTCTTACAAGTTAACTACATATATGTATATATTTTAGAGAATTTGTCGACGCGACGTGATGGAATAAATCAAAAAAGAATTTCAATATAAAGTCATCAAACTCAATCAACGACGAAAATTTTAATGGTAGAAATAATATTAAATCGTATCAAAAACATCGAAAGAATATTCACATTTTTATTGAGAAGTTCTTAATTTGATAGACACCACCCTCAACTGCTCAGCTAGATAGAGTTATATGGCGGTAAAAAAAATGAAAGTGCATAGCCGTAAAAAAATAAAATAAAACACCTTTCCACTCGGTTTAGTGTCACCCCACATGCTCCGGAATTCTGCGTCCCGGAACCCGGAAGCCAAGTCATTTCATTCTAAGGGGTACGCAAAATATTTCATGGATAGTAAGTAAGTATGCGTATGGGTCTACAACTCTACACTCTATCCAACCATTTCCATGACAAACCATAGGTCACGCGTCATGGATACCTATGTATTTACAAAGAGTTATGAACCGCAGATTATTATTAATATTATACAACGCTTTATTAGGTATAAATGGACATCAGATTGAAATTGAAAAGAGAATATTTCCGACAAACTGTCTCATGTCTACTCTGCATGGCAGACATTGTCATAGAATCGGTTAGACATTACCTCCTCTGGAAGTTGGGGGTTTTCCTCCCCTTTCTCATGTGGTACCTACATACATATATTATGTGATTTGTGTTATTATATCACAACTATAAAATAAGTATAAGAATTTCCTCAATTCTTAGATTCCATCTACAATTCTACAAAGTAAGAGGAATGCCTCACTACCTAAATTTCAAGTTTCCGCAGAGAAAAGAATACACCTACCAACTATTAATACTCCAGTGGGGATCGACCTGATCCTCCAAATTGGGAAGCACTACTCCAGGACGTCAAGACTCAGGAGTGAAACATACACATATTCGTGGAGATGTTTTAAAATAATAAAATAAATATGTAACCCACATCACGCGTCACCTCCTCCATACGAAGTGGTGATGGTGGTTGTGTTGGTGGTGGTGGCGGCGGTGGTAATAGCATTAGACATGAATGAGGACGCCGCGGCAAATAAAATAAATTTCACCACTGGCGGTGTAGTGCCGCTTGAACACTCTCTCAAGTCGAAAAGAAATCGAATTTAAATAAGAGATAGTATGAAGAAAATGGATATCTAGTCTGATCCTCAGGGAATGGAGTGAATGAAGATGAATGTGAGGAAATAGATAATAGGATAGGAGACAACCTACGACGCGAGGCTGGATAGAATGGAATAGAGGAATAGATGGATATTGATAAAGTACCTACAATGCACATTTTATAAATGAGAACATATATTTTCAAATCATGAAATTTCTAGGAAAATAACAGACGATTATGTTAGTTAAAATTGTACAACAATTTGATGAAATAGAGGAAAATATAGGAAGAGTCATTCGTTACAAGACGACCACGCGCGGATATTGAACTCTCAGCACAATGGGCTTGTTACGCCAAGATCCTAATCTTCCGGACAACAAGACACAAATACGCCATAGTGTCACAAAGATACGTTTGGTGAACCAACAAGAAATAAAAAGACAATGGCTTGGATGGCAAAAACATAAATGTCAAGAAAGAAGTGATGATGATATTAAGCTATACATTTAAATAAAATAATGAAACTAATACCCAATAACATCAAGAGCAAAAATAACTAGGGCATCCACAGCAAATGCAACGGTGGTGATTATTGACAATAAGAAAAATTGGAAAAGCAACAAAATAAACAAACCATCGTACAACAACAGCAAATCACTAACAACTGGGACAACAGATCACCATCTGGGACAACAGCAAATCACTAATAACTGGGACATCAACAAATCACCAACAACTAGACAGCAAGTACAGCAACACAATTGACGACCAGTACAGCAACAATATCAATAACGAATGAACCCATCGGGCAATACAGCCATAAAGCCGTCATTGGCCGACATTCATTTGCAGGCCGTTTGCTCGGGACAGAACAAATAGAAAGGATTCGCTAACTGATGGTTTTGCTTCCGAATATGGAATGTAACGGTTGAACCGGTGATACAACAGCTAGAGACTACATCAATAATGGTACCAGAGCATGGTTCTGGCTACTGATTAAGTAAGATACCTGACTTCTACAGGGTGGAGGATATTTTGATCAAAGTAGTATTAACCTAGTCCTAACATGATCAATATGGAAATTGGAAAATGAAAGCTTGACAATAACGAGATTACGAACCTAACTGGCCGATTCTAGCCGAATATGTTGTAGAAGTCCTTTTATTCCGGTGCCTTTTTACGAGAGAGAGAGGATATCATTAATATACATATATCATCTAACCATTTTTTTTTGGACCGCCTCGTTTACTGGGTCCTTAAATACAGAGCCATCAATATCACTTCAAGTCCATAGATGATGAAGTTCCAACACAAAATTTCAAATGGGAAACCTTACAAACATAGATGAAGCTTTCAGTGCCATACTGTACATGAAATTACTATTAATAGTCATGTGAACCGACTATTGGTTTTATCAAAACGTGCATCAGACTATGGTACATAAGCTGCAGAATGCTAGGACTGCTAGAGCTATGTATGTGCCTTGACTGTTAACTAAATAAATAGAAGTTGCAGATATGTGTGGAGAAGATATCCTAGGACTGATAAATAAATAGAATCTAACAGATGGATAGAACTTGTTCCCAGCATGTTTCGGATGTATATGGTTTATGTACAGGCTCGTCCAATGTTTTGGCATTAGATGGTCTAGAATTCTATGTAGAAACATAGTAAAATGTACTATTACATAAGAATTTAACAAATAAATTAAAGTTGTATAAATCCTAAACAAATAAATATAGATCCTAATTTTCTGCACCAACCTTGTCGCAAAAATTAATATTTTTATTGAAAATTTCAGCATTTTATTTGCACATTATTCATTCCAATTACATTTTAGAGTACACATATCGTAAAAATAACGAATATAGCAATGGAGAGTTACTTCTGATGATTTACACACACAGTGCAATAATTCGCAATAAAATTAAATAATCCATGGTTCGTGTTTCATGTTGCAAATTGGTTCGCACGCAACTTGCCAAATCGCCCGAGAGGAAGTAACTATGTATGAATACCATAAGGTTCCTATCCATTCATACATTATACAAATTATACATCCACAATACATGTACAGGCTTGTAATGTATTGTAATTATTAAGTGTCATTGCTTAAATGTGGATGCGTCATACGCTGGATCATACGAGTAGTCTACGTATATTCTTTTTTGTACTGTTATAAGTAATAAACCTTTGGTGGAGATGAAGAGGACATGGTTTCATGGATTGTTCTTTATCCTGGGTTCCTCCAATCCAATCCATCTGTAGTCAACATTCCTAATGCATGTTCTGCTGGCATGTTGGCTCCACTCAGGCTGGGGAAAATTGAAGTAGCTGAGTAAAATACATGTAGATTGTAGAATACTTCAATCCAGTAAAGGGCCATGTGCGTACAAAAGCAGGCCCAGAGGTTCAAAACAGAACAGCTGAAAATATCAGCCCTCACGAAGGTTGGTTATCAGGGGGAGATGTTAATATATGGAGCATTGTAAAATATACTTATATATTGATGAACCACAATGTTAACAGTATGGTGGGAATGGTGGGGTAGTTTTATGTAAAATCTCGTATGGTTCAAGGGATTAGTATACCTTTGTATATTTCAAGAAATATATATGTACATAGTTATGTATACATATTTGTATTTCTATGTAAGAATAATTAAATACATATAACAACTCCATTCCTATTTCCAAGTGTCCCAAGTTTCCAAGTAATATTGTCATGTATCTTTTTCATTGAACTTTTTCAATCTTCAAAGATAACTTTTGATTAAAAAATATTCAATCATCGAAGCTCAAAGTTCTCTCTTGGGCTTTAGGACCTAAATTCATTAAGACACTAACTAAGAAAAGAAGGACTTCAAAATCAATAACATACGTACATTATATTTACAGTACCCGAATAGGACTATAAAGTCTCGATATACAAGCAAAACAATCGCTTCTGACAAACTTTCCAGAAGGATATCATGATTCCACTTGACTGATCAAAAGCTCCACTCAAGTGGAAACTATTGGGACATAATAAACTTTAAATGCCCCGCCGGAACCACTTGAGCCTTGCATCTCAAGGACAGGCTTTCTAACCCTGTTTGAACTTTCGGCTGAAATTTGACCCGGCTTTAAATTTTAGCTTTCTCTGCGGCTTTTGAAAATTGACAATTCATTTAACAAGGTTTACATTGACAATTCTCTCTCTCCTCCTCCTTCTCAACACTTTCTATCCTCTTGTTTGTGTATTTTAACACACAAAGTGATGGGAAATTTCTGAAGACCGCAGGATTTTAAGGAAAACCGCAAGAAAAACAGTGTGTTACTTTTCGAAGCGGGGGAGGAGGAGAAGAAAATCTACAGGAGGATGAAAAGAGCACGTGTAGCTTTCTGTCTCTCTCTCACCCCTCTTCTTTTCTTTCCCAAACTTCTCTTTCCTTTTGTATTCATCTTCTTATTTTTTCTTCTCTCCTTTTCACTGTTTATCCTTCCCATTTCTTCTTCTCTGTTCCTCTCCTTGTTATTCTTTATCAAGGAAGATATTTCTAGCGTTTTCCTAATATCGACGGAAATTTCGTCGAGACATATACTACCTATTTGAAATCTTTGCAACATTTACGCATCTCCTTTTTATAAACTTATCAACTAGAACATGTAATTGATTAAAAAAGTATTTTCTTCTTATTTAGTGTTCGTAAAAAAATATTAGGATTCTTGATTCAATTTACAATGCTGTCAATATTATAATTATAGTATACGGACAGTTGAATCAAACAGAATTATACATAATGTGAGCACGTGAAAATTCATGATGAAGTGAGAATCCAATGCCTGTTAATAACTTAATACCCAAACAATTAAAAAAAGGCTCCATTGGGTAGGCAAACATTCAAATGAAATCGAGAAATCACATTAACGCAATAGGCCTACAGAAACACCGTTAATGAGAGCTTACAAAAAATAAAACACTTTTCATAAATGATTCCCTCCGAATTTTGTTTTCAATTAAAAAACCTGAAAAGGTCTTTTTCAATTAGGACAGAAACCCTTTCGGCTTCAGGAAGAAGAAGCAGGATAAATATTACGAGGGGGAAGGAGTAGAATGTAGAAGCAGAAGCAGAAGGCGGAGGGAAGGAGAAGGAAGATAAAAATCATGGAGAGGAAGTGGAGAAGGTTTCAGAAGAAAATTGTAGGAGGAAAACCAAGAGAAAGAAAAAGGTGGAGAAGAAGGAATATAAAAAGAATAAAGAGGAGGAGAGGAGGAAGGAGAAGGAGGAGGAGGAGGAGGAAGAAGAAGGAGGAGGAGGAGAAGGAGGGAGGAGGAGAAAGGAGGAGGAGGAGAAGGAGGAGGAAGAAAGTAAATAGAAGAATCAAGAAGAGTGGGATGAAAAAGAATAGGAAAGAAAAAAAAGAGATGGCGGATAGAAGAAGAGTATGAGGAGAAAAGCAAAGAGGAAGAGGAGATACAAAGAGGAAAGAGAAATGACAAATGAGATTTAAATTTTCGATGCTTTGGAAGGGGTAACGATGAGACCCATATAATACCTACATTACCAGGTGAAGAGGGAGACAATTATGCCCGGAGATAAATGACGAGAGGAGTGGTTGGCGGAATGCCAAGTGCCAGGAACTGAGAGGACAAAGGCAGTAGGCGCCTTTTGGATCCGTTTCTCATAAAGTTTCAAGCTCGAGTGAGCACTTTTAAAAAGTTGAAAAGTAGGTTAGGAGTATAGGAGTAAGTACGGTAGAGGACTATAAGCTCTAAGGTGTATGGAAAATACATAAAAGTTTTGTACAAATATGTAGGTATGATTTCTACACACGCATCAGTAAGTTTAAGTCATATATTTCGCGGGATTTAGGCTGGTGTGAGGGGAACAGAATGGTATGATGGTCTGCTACCATAGTGGACTATAATAATTTCCTTTTTTAAATATTTAAAATTACCAATTAAAGCTTTCATCACCACATAATTTCCAAACCCATGTGTTATGATAGTTGGACTTCTCTTGAGACTTCTCAATATCTGCAGCACTACTGATTAACTGATTACGAATGAGCTCCTTGGCGTTCTTTTAGTTAACAGTCTGGTTTTGTCAAGTCAACACCTCCGATAATTTTGAGTAAAATTATAAACAGCACAAGGGGTGAGAAATGATTGGAATTAAAATTATTACTGTGGGTAACCTTTTTCCGGGCCTTTGCCCAATCAGCACGCCTCGAGGCATTAATACAGATGAAGGAGAGAGAGAAAGAGAGGGTAAAATGAAGCGAATTCGGCAATAAGTGGTTATAGACTGAGTGGTTAAATTGAGTTGGAAATGAGGTTAGGTGTAAAATGATAACACATCTTAGAATCACTAAGTTATTATTATTATTTTAAGAAGAGTGTTTATTTTGTAGCCATGAAACAGGAGCTACAGTGGACGCATGTGGTCTATTTTGTAGCTTGCCCTTACAAACAACTTTAACCACATTTAGAATACAATTTTTTTGTCGACTCGGGGGATCGAACCCTTTTTTAGTTGAGATACTTAATGTATCGAGTTAACTGTTTTCCCCGAGTTTTCCGGAGAGAGAAGCTAATACCCTCGTCTCAGAATGGTTTTTCTTAGCATCAGTTGAAAGGGACGAAAAGGCTCTGACATTGCCCAAACTTAAGCATTCAGAGATCTCCTCAGCCTTGGACCAAATACTTAACTTAATAGCTTAATTTATGAAGGTATGTAGGAGTCAAGGAGAGTATACAAGGACAATTCCTTTAATGAGTTTAATATGTGACGTTCAGGAGCCTCAAGGATGTACTAAAGAAGATGCATGATGGACATTAAGTAGGATGATAACTAAGTGCCTTTTAATTACACTAAATTGTATGAATAGGTACATAATTATGTATGTATATGCCCTCGAACCATAATTGTTTCTCTTGCAAATGCCCGAGAAAAACAGGACCTACAAATCCTCATTTAATGAACAATTAAATCCTCTTTAAAGGGATTTCAGGAAATCTGAGAAATGTATAAATGTCACTCATTAAAATATATTGAGAATTATAAATCACTTGGAAATTCAACAAATTGCAAAATAGTTAGAAGTAGCTAAGGTTATAATTCCTTAAGAACAGAGGTGGTCTGTATACTTACAGACGAGTGGATGCGATATACCAGGAATGAGGTAATTGGTACTTACCTGAAAAAAAAATAAAATAAATTTTCAGAATTAGTCAACGAATAAGAATATACATATATTAGAGTACTTATACTATATGAATATTGAATAGTACTCGGTAAAAAAATTGAACACAGACATCTGGAAAACAATTAACATGATTTATACACATGTATGTATTATATAGGATAATATCCTATCTATACTTATATAAGAGAGTTTCACTCACTGACTGACTGACTGACTCACTGATTCATCACTGTTCCTCCGAACTGGTAAGTCCTAGGAAGCTGAAATTTGGTAGGTAGCTTTGTCTTATAGTCTAGATGTGCAATAAGACGGGATTTTTCGAAATTCCCACTGAAAACACCTGCCATTGGCGAAAAAGGATTTTTTGCTTTACGGCCATGCTTCGGCCCGCAAAACGGGCAACAGCCCGCTAGTATCATTTAAATTTAAAAGGATCAACTTACTTTTACTATTTCTTGAAAACATAATTTCACAATACCACAGGGCAAACACGAGTCGGAACATTACATTAGGTAAGTGAATAACGGTAAAAAAAAGAGGAGCTTCTTGTGATGAACGGTTAAACAGTTCATCACAAGAGGAGTCAAACCCATGACCTGTCAGTCTAGTAGAAATATTAAAAGTTTCAACCACTAAGGACATGTCATATAATAAAATTAATAACAACAACAACACTCTTTAATGGAAGGTAACCACCAGGCAAGGTTAATGCTCAAAGCATTTTCTACCACCTAACCCTCACAGTTTTATTATTTGTGGTCACAAACTCTAAATAATGAGGGAAAATTCATTCACTAGGTGGGATTCGAACCAACGGCAACGGTTCCCTACACTACCTGGATTACCAGACTAATGCGTCAACCACTTGACTACCAGTGCAGCAGTCATATAAGATTATGTTGAATTCTAGAAGGAAAATATCTAATGCACTAAAACTAAATGGAGGACCATATTTTTATTTAAACCCATCTTCCTCTACTTTCCGAGCTATATACTTTCTCTGTGGGTACCTGGATCGCTGTATTGTTCCTGTGGTATTTAAAATAAATAGATAGTACCTGTCTATTGTACTAAAGTACATTGTACTTAATCTGTCTGCAGACATACAGGGTGACTAAAAAGTGTTGTGCTTCATTTCTCTGCAGACATACAGGATGATCAAGACAAATTGGGTAAAAATCAAAAGGTGTTGGCATTATTCACAAGACTCTCTAATCAGCTGTATGATCGTTCAAAGTTCTGGGCTTAATAGCTTTGTGCTTTGCCCTTATTAAATTTATATTATTATTAGGTTTGGCAAGGTTTCGGACCATCCTTCACGGCTTTCAACCTAAACTCAAGAGAGTAGTGGGGAATTTGCATTAATAATAATATGATAACTTTTATTCACTCTCTCTTTCTTTGCGTAATATAAATTGGGTGGAGAAATGAGAATATTAGATACACCCTGTATACTAAAGATTATTTCTCAACACCCTGTATGTTTTATGTACAGTATATTCACTGCATGGTCTGTATACATTATGATGGTTGGTTCAGGATGAGCACTTTGTACTATCTTCGTTGTGTGGGTAACAGGTACCCTTCCATAGGCTTCACTTTAATGGCACAAGATAATGGGTACCTCCATATTATGGGCTCCAATTTTAGTGCTGGGCACCTTAGGAACGTTACTAGCAGTTAAATCTTATTGTTCATTATGCTTTTACTTTGCATTTAGATATTCTTCAGCCCTTATTATAGGTATGGCTCTTACTTTTTTAGTTAGTGGCCTCGAATCATAAGTAACTGGCTGCTTAGTAACCACCAAATTGGTAGAAAGGCATTTTTAATTGTATGCGCAATCGTAAGAGAAATAAGGATTTTGATTTTAATTTTTTTATAACTATATTCTATAGTATAGTTAACAAGATAGACTTTTCAATAGGGACTCCATAAACAAAGAGAATACTGAAAAATTTGAAATGTTGAAATATAGATTCTATTTTTTTCTATTTCAGGAATGGGTCCAGTTTGTCGTTGAAATGGAAGAAGGATGGATTTTTTCGATCAAAAACATATTTCTGCAACACTATCTGGAACACCAAACATGGCCGAAAAACCTTTGTCGCCAAAGTTTTACGTGGAAGCTTATTTCACCATATTTTTTTTTTTAATGTTCAACTATTACAAAAATTATTCTTTCGTCATTTCTATACCGTCGAAGTGTAAATATTCTGAATGATCATGTTCAAGTTTTCTTTAAAACACGTCAAATGAAACCGGAGATCGCCACGCAACACTGTATAGAGTTACCTTGGTCCTTTGTTCTCGGCTGACAACAATGTTTAATGTTCTCTCTTTAGTATCTTCTTTTTCTTTCACAATCTCTACAGAAATAAAATTATTGTTGTTCCTTCAGTCTTTCTACGTACAGGTATTCTTTGAACTTCTTTCAAACAGGTTTTGTTTCTTGTCTTTATAAGCTCATCCTTCTCATTGTCTCTCTCTTTGTATCCGTCTTCCACTTACTGTCTGGTTGTTTGCTATGTTTATTTCTGGTATTTCTTACACTTATAGTCTTGTTTCTTTTCTTTTGTATCCCTTTGTTGGTTATCAATGTTTTATTTCCCATTGATTCTCTTTTTGTAGTCAATCCGTTTTTCTTTATTACTACATCTAGTCAGTATTCTAACATTTTTAACCTTCTACCTTGTGTCTAGATGTTTCTTCTCTTATTGTTCCTGTGCATCTTTCATTTTCTCAGTCTTTCTCTTTTTATGTCCTATGTGTTCTTCTCTTAAGTCTACATATTTCTCACGATGTCGGAACTTTGAGTGTCAGGTTTCTTCGCTTGTTTACAGTTGTGTCCAAGACGCAATTTTAGAATTCTGCAATGTTTTGGTCTTCTGCGTTACTGCTTTAGCTCAGCATAACTTGGAACTATGGCATACCACGTCCGCGACCTTGTTGTGTGTGTTTACGGTTGCTTTTTGCAGTATAATTAGGAAATGTATAGTGAAAATATTTCGCGCAAAAAAAACCTGTAACTCAAACTTGACCAAGTGATATGCGAATTCTGGCAAGCTTACTTAACAGTATTCCTTCCGTATGGAGAAAAAATAAATCTTCCGTTATTTGTCCTGTCCGAAGAACTGATGGACTGATCAAAAATATTTTGTATTATACGATGTTATTATTTCTTTGTACTTCAACTGTTTTTGGTACCAATAACAATGACCATAGTAGAAAGGTGTAAGGCGCTCGTGGTCAGGTAAAAAGTATGTCTAATATTGATAAGTTGGAATAGTTTTTTGTAAATAAAACTCGAAAGACCATATTAATGATCCCAAAATTATCCCAAATGGAAGTGATGAAGGACAAGATAGAAGAAAGCTAGGATGGTGTTGCAGAATAAATATTTCCCCGAATTTTCCTCCCAAGCGAGAATCGAACCCTACACGAAGACGTCCCGATGCAGGAAGGCGCTCTATTTAGGGCAAGCCAGACAAAGCCCACAGTGAAGGGAAAAACTCATTTGAGTAATTATTCATAATAAAAAAATTAGAACGACAGGCATAAAGTAATTTAATTATTAAAATGCAAACATGGGGTCGCCAATTAGAACGATTAGGGCGGACGAATGGAGTATGGCTCAAATTAGGAGCAATATTAATTTAATGATAATTGATAAGAAGAGGCGACTAAGGTAGAGTTATATTACTAAACACATTCGTCTATATAACACTATTTACTTTGTTTTATTTCTTGTACTGTTGTAAATGTCTGTACAAGAGTGATATCACTCAAACCTGCCTGTGCTCGGGATTCGAATCTCCGACCGCTCTAAGTCAAGTCCGCTCCATTCCCTAATCAATAAAGCTATGAGGGTGCTTCAAGAAAATATTCCAAGTGGTATTCTGTTACCTCGTTAATACAATGGCCTAATTTTCTTGTGATGATTTCACACTTCATTCACCACTCCTTACTGATTTCAAAACAAATTGTTGGAACCCTGAAATAAATTTTTACTCACTATGAACTTATGAAGGATATATCGGACGAAAGGAAAAATTCACAACTTCAACGGGTGGAAAGTTCTGACATGTTTAGGATCATCCTTGCGCTCGGGGAGCGGGCCAGAACGCTTGTGATAGTCAAGAGGTCAATGACCTTAAAATGGGCCCCCCCCCCCCTGGACTGACAAATGGGCGTATAATGAAAATGACATCAGAGAGACAGAGAATTAAACATCCGCCTTGGACAGAGGCATTCGTCATATTAGCATGCGAGGTAATTCATACGACCCAATTCATTAACTGGACATTTTATACCTACTAATTGTATACAGTCGAACAACCAGGGCTGTTAGTAGGGCACTCAGAAGAGGGGCTTTTTTATTTGACTTACTACACAAAATATGTACCTCAGCAAATAAGCTGAATTGGAACCAGTTGTTCTGATATATGTATTAATTTTGATGTATGTAATATTTCTGTTCCAAATAAAGGTTTATTTATTTATTTACACAAAATATGTAAAATAATTATAAAACTATACTGTCACTTTTAGAATACATATTTAAATTAATCAGCTCAATCAAACCAAAGTTAGATTAATATTCGAAATTCGCCAAAAAATGGACAGGCAGGAGTCACAACTTTTCATATTCTGTATTTGAAATTCTAACTGCTGTTAATGAAATAAAACATGAAATTTCTATACTTAAGACGGACAAGAAACTTATCAGTGGCTCAAGACGTTAAATTTTGCCCAAAGTTTACATACAAATTATAAAAAACTGCCGAATTTTTTTCCTTGCCTGCTATCTCATTTTTCTAAGTAAGCTGTTTACTCCTTCAGCTTTCCTCCAACAAAGTATACCTATTCGTATGTACACAAATTACCTGATATACATGACTGTACAGTGGATATATACATAATTATAATTACATACACAAATGATTCATGATTACATAAATGTAGCTGTAAAATACATGGACATACTGTTCAGACTGCTTTGTCTAGACATTTCGCAGAAATTACTGTTTTCTACGTTAAAATGTACATTAATATTAAATTAAATTTATAATTAATTGTTGCTGTCTCGGTTTCTAGGTAGGTAAACGCTTCTGCCTTTCCTGCAGTGGAGAATGAGGAGAGTCATTAGTGAAATTATGTTCAAAATGATGATAAGTTCTGAATTTATGCGAGCTTATACCCAATACTATTCACTGTCCTGTACAAAGGTCTCTGACCTATTAACATGCCCAGATTGCCGAGCTATGGAGATGTGAGTAGAGCTATTGAGATTACGGCTATGAATTCAAAATCCTAAAGATCATCATCATTTTGGCGATTTTCTGACTATATCTACGGATAATACGAATTAAATTCCATTTATAAATCTTCGGGCCTATGTAAATTATGTGGCGCCGATTTCCGTACAGAAAAGATGTACGGCAATGCCTCATTGTGTAGAGTAGGGTGCAGCCGTATGAATGATGTACTTAGAATGTCCTCAGATATGTATATTCCAGTGCCAATATTTTTTTTTGTAGTTGTACATTTCATTTGTACAAATTAATATGTTATAAATGATTGCTTATCTAGATTTCTTAGATATGTAAGTTTATACAATATACATGTATTATCAAACTAAATACAAAGCCTGCAGGACATGCCTTCTCAATTCAGCCTGGAGACGCATGACTGCAAGTCATTGCCTCACATCTGACCATCTTACAAGTGCATATTAGCCATGCATTCAATCAACATCCATCTCTGTACAATTGAAGACAGCCCAGCCTAGTCTAGCACGTTATATACGTACTGGTAGATCTAAATCATTACTCATGAGAGTCATGAGTCGCTTGATCAGGCACGGTCGGTGCCCAGGAGCTGTGGAATTGCAGCATCCCAAGACGAAAAAGAGACGATTTTCTCAAGTCCTGTAACGTCCAAACAATGTGAATCATCACACATTCCTATAAAAATATTTAACTATTATTATTAGCAAGGTAAATAGACTCAAACTCGTTAAATTCTCAGAGAGCGACTCTATAAATCCCATTTAAGTCCAGTTTGTGTGGCAGCACCCCTAAAACATTTTCCCACCGGACGCGCCTGCTCATAGCAATTATGTAGCATTGTAGCCATTCTGTAAGTTCCACACTCTGTAATCATGTGCTATCTATTAAATTTGTGGTATAACATGAGGAAACAGAAGGATTATTTTACAATTTAAATTTGAACCCTTGTTAGTCAAGTAATCTAGGAATCAGTCAGATCAAAATACATATTATATACCTACTAAGGGGTTTTTTCCAAATAAAAATATCCAACGAAAAAAAACCAAAAAAACTATTCGAATCCTACAAACACCATTTAAATCCTACTATTTATGTCAAATTTTCCAACCCAATTAGGCTGACCCAATTCTGCAAATCCTCCCGAAAATCCTGTGTAAGGTAAGTTGTGACTCCCCCCACCCTTTTTCAAAAGAGCAGGAAGCTATATCCGGGAAAAAGAACAAATATCCCTTATTCGGTGTTTCGTGAGCATAAACAGCAGGAAAAGGCATTTAGGCAATCTTGCTGACAAAGCTCTTGAATAGGCGGAAGTGTGTGTGTGTGTGTGTGTGTGTGTGTAAGATAGAGAGAGAGAGGACGAGAGAGAGAGAGAGAGAGAAAGAGAGAGAGCAGGATATGGCTAGCTCTCAGCTCCCTTGAATAAAAAAACACCATTATAATACTAAAAGATAAAACCGTTAAAAATAACCCCCTCGCTATTTAAAAAAAGGAAGGACTCCTATGGAATTACCTGTCTTTGAAATCCTGGGGGTCTGTATTCATGAGTGGACAGGAATTTTTCAGTTTTGTTAACCGATGAAGGATTGAGGAGGGCAGGAATTTTTGACGTCTGTCTGTCAAACAGGTTTTTCAGTTT
The DNA here is from genome assembly GCA_024516035.1 of Bactericera cockerelli. Taxonomy (NCBI): domain Eukaryota; kingdom Metazoa; phylum Arthropoda; class Insecta; order Hemiptera; family Triozidae; genus Bactericera; species Bactericera cockerelli. The sequence goes on from CM044960.1 coordinate 13,264,802, forward strand.
ACCGGCAAACTTTGGTGATGTCATAATGGTTCATTTTACTCTGGTCATCAGCTGTAAACGTTAACTTAAATTTCGTTGAATCCACCTGGTCATCAATCCTTAGAGTATAGCCTAGTTGGTCAGTACACAAAGCAGTGGCGGCTCCTGACTTCCAGACTAGGTGAAGACAAATTATACCCAGAAGTATTGAAAAAATAAAATTATTAATTTATCAGATTTTAGTTCTTATGGTCTCATAAACACAGCCCATTGTAAGTTATGGCTGTTTCCCTGCAGAGCATGGTTTTCTCTCATACCAGTTTTGCATCATATAAGTTTTTTATAGGTACTTTTTTTGGAGAACACTTGGTACTTAATAAATAAACAAGGCCAGCAGAACAATTTGTCAGCACTTGAGCTGTTACACAGCCATTCATTTTTCATAAGCCATTCAGGCTTGAACTGTATGGCTGTGGGGCAGGCATTTGCTTTACTTTTTTAGTGGTGGTTATAGTAATTGGAGAAATTGGACATCCAGTAATCATAATATCTTTCTTATCCTCATTACTTCTTAATCTGAATGGGGTTACTTTTAATGTTTGAACCCCATGATTTTGTGGGAATCTCATTGTTTCTTTGAAATATTGTTATTAATTATTCATCTTAATAAAAATTATTAACTAAAAGTTGGTAGGAAAAAAGGAATTAAAAAAAAAATTAGGATTATACCTCAGTAGATAGGTAGGTACAACATTTTAAAGAGGGGTTAGAACTGGGAAGGAAAGAAAGTTAGTTGAAGACTAAAAATTAAAATCCAAAACTGGAAGAAAATCCACCACCAGATTACAAAATAAATCTAAGAAAGATACTTACTACAAATATAAAATCACTAAATCAGCTTAAATTTGTGTTACCATTGATGTTTAAATGACTATTTATGATAAACACAGATATTGCCTTATAATTTTAAGTACTTCACTGGAAGCTGTGTGCTTAGCTACCTGCAATCTGCATAATTATAATGTTATTTCTGACACTGAAAGAAGTACATAGCTACTTCATATTCAACTTATTATGAAAAGCACAGGTCAGATCAGGTAGGAATAATGTTTCTATCCTGTATCAAATACTGGGAAATAACTTTATTAACTAGTTACACCAATTAAAAGTCACTTGATTACCGTTGAAAAGATTTCAAAATAATCTAATAAAATTTAAAAAGTGCGCGACAAGTTGTGTTTACATTCTAAAGATAAGAGATACAATGTTGCCAAGTTAATTTCATAGCTAAATTTCTACAAACTTCAAGAGCTATATTTTAAATTTAAAGAAATCCCTCAAATCATGTAAGACGTATTTATTTATTTAAAAAAATAATACTACACCGCCTGAACAGAATTTTCTCTTGAGAATTTCATTTCAACACGTCTAATTTCATGATTTTTTTTAAAGTGGTTCCATAGTCAGGATCTTAAACAGGACCACCATTGTCCCTATAAAAAATTCTTGGAACAACTAGATACCAGATTATTTTATTTGGCTCAATTTCGGTACCTACATTAAATAATTATTTCCGAGATTTGACTTCAATCGAGATGTCCTTTTTAAGACTATAGTTGACAAGATACATAAATAGTTAAAATTTATTGGTATCGGCTATCGTTTAGGAACTATGTACAAAACTAGAACCCAAAAAATGAGAAATAATATCCAAAATTCCTGACACAAAATCCTGTTTTCCTAACGCCTACGATATTATTATTATTATTTTTAATATTACAAGATTGTGCTAGATATGGGAGGCTAAATCATTGACTGGTTTCCTAGGTCTGGCATAATGCTACTGGCAACAATGTTAATATCAAAAACACATGACATCTCACATGGTATGTGGCTTCGTGACATTTCGTATGAGGTCGTGTAGATAATGTAAACTGAATACAACTGAAGACTGTCCTCAGTAGCATATTACATAGATATAGTTCTTGCCTAATATTTCATGATACCTACTTGGAAATACTCAACTCTGATTGGTTGATTCAAGGACAACTGAAGACAATTTCGAATTGTCTTCACATTTGGTGTTCTCCTTGGAAAGTAACATGAAATGTTAAGCAGCATTGATCTATTTTACACAAAGCTTACTCTTTTTTTTTTTTTTTTTTTTTTCTTTGAGTTGGATCAATTGTGCCATGTTCAAGGCATTATGAGTTGTGTTTTCACTGTTCAAAATTAGGTGAAAATGTCTTCAGTGTCTTCACCCGACGAGCCGCCACTGACACAAAGGTTCAATTTATTATAGTACATACATATACAAAAATGAGAACTTATAGTCAATACAGTTTTCTACTAGTCTAGATCTCTAGACTTTGAATAATAGCAATAGTAGTCAAAGGTATTGGTGATAAAAAATCAAATGATAAATTTATTTCCACGACAGTACATTATCCACTTATCAGATAAATGAAATTTATTTAACCAAGAAAATGCTTTATGTCTGGGCTTGACACAATAGTCAGTACTGTCAATAGAACACGGGAGAGAAAGTCTCATAAAATACAGGGTTTTTTACTGGAGACAGCTCTGACAAGACCTCTAGAGGTGAGGAGACTTGCTGGAGGGGAATATCTCTGAAGACGTTTTGATCTCTGTCCAGTTGAGTTCAAGGCAAGTATCTCAGGACTTTTCGATCAATGTCAGAAAAGGAAACATCTTCTTGCCTGAGGAAATTTGACTGATTGAAAATTGATAGACTATAGAGTTATAGAGAGAGAAAAAGAGATAGAGAGAGATAATTGGAAAGGTTAGAAATTGAAAGAGAGAGAACAGAGAAAAAGAGAAAGAAAGATAATATTGTTAAGGTTAGAGCTCTGTTTCAACTTTGAGATTGGCCAGAACAAGCAGATGAGGATTAGCAATTCATCTTCTCGTCCAGAGTCTAGACATTGAATTTGCCTTCTTGTGGATCTTGTGTCAATCACAAGAAGGAGAGGTACAGTAAATATGTTTATGGTGATTATAATGGATGTCATGACGAAGGAGATAATGCTGTTGATTTTAAAGACATGGATGATACTGGTAAAACTGATGGTACTTATGTATTTACCTTACGATCTTTGCGTGTCCATGTCTGTACGTCCCGGTAGCTCACAGGTAGAGGCGTCTGACTGGTAATCCAGAAATCGCGGGTTCAAAACCCAGCCGGGACATCCAAGTTTTCCTGCCATTTGGGATTTTGACCAGATAATAATACGTCTTGGGTCTTGGGGTGAATACCTACAACCAGAGTATACCTACAACCTACCTATTAAATTCTGCTTCAACACAATCGCTCATGATGGACATATATTTCTGCTTACACGTGCATAAATCACACGAAACAAGATACCTATACGATGATTAATAAGCATGGATGGATTGGATGGAGTATCGTATGTCTTCGGTATAATTACAGCTAGTGTGTATTTGCGTATCCTGTTGGGTACCTAATATGCTTCGGCTATGAAGACTAAACATTCTAAACAATACGTCAATGTCACAGTGCCTAATGCGTAGTACATACTTCTTACCGGGCTCAGTAGCTCGCCCGATAACATGAAGGTCTCGAAACCTGGAGGTCGGTGGTTCGAGTCCCATAACAGCAAAAATTTAGCAAGGCGAGTTTAAGAAATTGTGATTAACAGAAATTATAATAATCTCTATTAATTTAATATTATTCTATTTTTACACCAGCCAAGAGGCTGACTGCGGCTGTTTGAAAAGCGCCTGATTTTACAATGAGCCTACGATAAAGACTTACATAAATATGTAATTTAAATAACTACATATGTACATAAAAACAATACATAACACGAGTACATCACTTATTTTCAATAGGTGTTTCCACAACAGTATGTATTATTCGTACATAAATAGTTACACACATAAATGCATTCAAGCATACACCTATTTGATAACGTAAAGTGGCTAAACAGGCTACGGTAACCTCAAAGTGCATTAAGTGCAGTCATTACTGGGAGCTGCATAGTGCACTTGATGTGGGAGTATAGGAATTGTATGCAACATGCAATCATAAATTGAATGTCCTTAGAAGTGGCTATTGAATTATGATTACGACAAGGGTAACGTAATGTGTGGAGCTACTTCGTGTATATGACATAGGTACAATGTAACGTATATGGCTTCTTATATTGAACAGATTGAACTATTATAGGGATAACGAAATAATCGGATAATGAATGTACCTATTACCTATGTAAGGTAAAGGTAAAATCCCTTCTACCATCAACCGTCTACTATGGGCGATGGGTAAGCGAATCATGTTTCATATACACTTTTTGATAGCTATAAAAATAGTTTTTTGTGTTAATCACTTCTGTGAAATCACAACTAATCAAACTCGCTTTACGAAATCTACGCTGAAACCGGGACTTGAACCATAGACCTCCAGGTTACAAGTCCCCCGCCTTATCGATCAAGCTACTGAGGACGGTTTGTGATACCTACATAACATTTGGCTGGTATCATGAACATATGTAAGTATCTACACTATTCAACAGGTATTTCAAACAAAATAACTGGAGCTGCTCTGTTGAGTATACATTCATGGACAATATGGCCATTTGTTCAAATTGAAATTAATATGTGCTGCACATGTGAGGTACTCTATATTGATACAGTACAGGAGTGTTTATAACTGCAATGGTGCAATAGATGCATTTTATTAATAAGTGCACCATTGTCAATTCCATGATAAAAAGTTACATGAAAATTTCATTAAATTACATGAAAATTTAAAACCGAAGTATGTTGACGCATTGATTTACACATTTTATGTGGTCCATATTTTATGTGAAATGAGAAAAAGGTATTTATTTATCAATTTGTGTATCCATCCATTAATTAATATGGGACTTGACATAATATCAATGTGGCCATACGACTTATATGTTAAAATGTTATGGCGCCCTACGTAACTGTCAGCTGACTAAGTCTGCTGATCTATTAGTCAATTACTGTTTCCCAAGTAGACTTTAGATGTAAATCTATACTATCTATACTCGGTCTACTTTTATCTGCCCTATCTAGTGTGGGAACTTCAATTCCATGGCCTTGAGTCAAGAGTTATTGCCCGTGCTAACTTAATTAGAACTACAAGGCAATGCACCTGTGATATATGGCATAGCTGAGGGCACGGAACATAGAGGTACAGTCGGTACATGCATAACTGTATATTTATGTATAATATATGTTTATCTATACCTACTACATACATAGTTATGTTTGCTATGTTCAAATGTGAGAGAAAAAGAAGGTCATGGCCACAATATTTTTGGCCTAGCCTAGCCGAAATATCATCAAAAACAAAGCTTTTTTAAAAAACTATTTTGAAACGCACCAATCATGGTCCAATTACGAGAAAATTTACTTGTAAACTTAAAAAATTAACAAAAGGGATAGATAATATATTTAAAGATTTTATAGATTACATTAATTCAATTTACCTTTTTTCAATTCAGCTGATTTATTTTATTTTAAACTAATTTCCAACATTTTCTCGGAATTATAAAAAATGTAAAACAAAGCAGGATCACTTATATAAACTGCCGAACCATAACTTTTCTATTAATGAAAAGTAAAATAGCAAGTCCTATCCAGATCATAAGCCATAAAGAATCATGTATTCTAAAATATCTACACCCGGCACATAAATAATCTTAATCATAGAATAAAAAACATACCAACTTGAATATTTTGAACATTAAAAACACAGAATAACATAAATAACACTCATTTCGCGCGAAAATCAAAAACATTTTTCACATTTCCACACTGATAAACTTTTTCGTGGTTTCCATGTTTTTTTCAAAAATTTTTTCTCTCTAAATAATTGTTTTAAATAATTATTTTTAAAACTTCCAAAACGCTCCATAAGGTTTTGTTGTAGTATTTTTAATTTCGAGTGATTTATTAAATTAACAGCCTGGGTTTCCAGGAAAATGGAAGTTGTATTTGATCCTCGTGGCTTCAGTATGAAACAACAGATGCACCAACAGAAAAATAATTAATTAAGTATGTAATATTTATCATTATGAGAGACTTTTTGATGTCCTTTAGGTATCACATGACATCAATAAGCTATAATATGTAAATTTGTACCAATCTCCATTACGGTCTTGAATAATATTTTAATTAATACTTGTACCTAGGTACCTATTAATAAAATTAAAATAACATATGTAGCGACAAATAACTTGTAAATATTTATTAATAATATTAGCTTGTAGCTAATCAAAACCTAATATTATGCACAGTAACTTTTCATGTACAATTTTGTATAAGCTTTCATGTTGAATTCATGAAAACATGAAAGCTCACAAAGATAATTAATAATTTAAAACTAATTAATTAATTTGAATGATGGAAGAGCCATGCATGACAATAACAAAGCTTTGCCTTGTAATGCAATGGATTCGTGTACAATACTCGAGACACTATCCTACTCTAGGTAATATTGTAATGTAATGATTTTTAAAACAATTGTGATATTTGATATATATTGTAGAGTATTTTAATGTCTTTCAATTAACATTTACAGGGTGTCTACTAAATGGTCAAAGTAAAATTCCCTGACTTTTCCAGGTTTTCCAGACCATTTTTCCAGTTTCTCCAGTCTACTTTTTTAAGGAGACATTATATGTATATTATATAAGACTGTAGAGGAACTGCTAGCATCAGCAGACCTCTAATGTTTTAAAATGTTGTCAAAACAAATAAATAAATTTTGACATAATATAAGACCTCAATCTGCCTATATTTTTTTTGCAAGCCCACCGCCACACCCAACCAAACATTTTTTTCTAAATCAATTAAATGAGTTCTACTATATCAACATTTAGTACTGGGGAATAGACATCAGCAGGATGTCAAATAGGTGGATATTATGTACAAATTGCTTACTCATGTACTGTTTGATTATTAGTACACAAAAGGTAATGCATATTGAAATAATAGTAAATATGCACATTAGACATGTCATATTTTTAGAAAACGTGTTTGGCTCCTTGCTTTTTTTTCAAATAAAAATCTTGTGCGATCACCACAAGACTTTCCTTCCCTATTGCTAAATAATCACCAATTCTTTTCTCGTAAATTTGATAAAAGTTCGCTAATGGTAGCTCTTACCAAGAATGTGTTAGGAATGTTAAAAAAAGAAATACACAAATTATATTCATACCTATATTTTTTTTTCGCCGAATACAACACTTTCCTCATTATAGGATAAGGAAAGTTAAAACTAGCCAGCGTCGATGGCATGTTGAATACACCGGTTCCCTTCAGAACACCGAAGTTAAGCGACATCCAGCGAGGTTAAGACTTGGATGGGTGACCATTCAAATTCTAATTCTCGTGACGCTGGCTTTTCCCGGCCCCACTCAGGCTGGGTGAGGTCAATGTGAGTAGCAGGTTTGTGAGTTTCCTGCGAATGGAGGGTAAAACCCCCGTCGTGATATGACCATGGCAGTTGAAAGCGACGTTAAACCCCAATTAAAAAAAAAAAAGTTAAAACTAAAATGTAACACAAAAATAGGAACCCTCAAGATTTTGTTAATCTTATCAAAAAGTGGTTAAGAGTGTTTTGTGTTTCTTACTAAAGAAGCATTATCACACAGCCTGGAATACGAGGTTTGGCTATTAAGTTCGCAGACTCTTTCCATAAAACGATGTGTGTTTAACTTACCCAACTTTAGTAGTTATCCCCTTCAATGTAATCCCCTCCTCTATCCCTATAACGTTCCAGGCGAATTTTTCATTGATCGAAACAGTGGTGGAGGTCATTTAGTGTGAGGCCTTTCAAGACTTCTGCCGGTTTTTTCTTAACGTCATTTAAGCAGTCAAATTTGGTACCTTTCAGGGTAGATTTCATTTTTGGGAATAAGTAAAAGTCGCACGGAGCCAGGTCGGGTGATTAAGGAGGGTGTTCCAACACTGGGATGTTGTACTTGGATAGGAACGTCTTCACGGAGAAGGCACTGTGGACTAGCGCATGGCACCATTTTTGCGCAAACTTTTGTCATGTTGAAATTTTCGTGCAAAATTTGTCTCGCACATTATCTATTAATTTTAAGTGTATCAGCCATTAGTCCTAGAGTTAATCTACAGTCAGAACAAATCATAACACCAATTTTTTCAATGTTTTCGTCAGTTTTTGAGGTTTGGGGGCGACCAGGACGTGGATCGTCCTCAACAGCTTCCTGACCACCTTGAAACCGTTTAAACCACTTATAAAGCGTTGATCTTTTCAAACATGACTCCTGGTACAATGTCTTTGACAAAGAAAAAGTTTTACCAGCAAGTTTTACGTAAAATTCAATAATCACTTGTTGCTCAACGTTTGTATCAATCATAATTCCGGCAAAATTAAAAAAAGGTGTCTTGCGCGTCGGGCTATCACAACAGAACTAATTACAGTACAGGCATGTGACAGCTATCAATCAAAACACAAGACTTGAAGCTTTCTAAACATGTTTATCATATCTTCCTAGCATGGACAGCTTTTGCGTAGCGGCTCGCGTCTACGAACTTAATAGCCACACCTCGTACAGTGGCGCCGCAGGCGATTTTTTTTTATTTATCATTTTCATGACAAAATTGGATCTTGAAAAAAATTCCCTGACTTTTGGTATTTTGTCACAAAATTCCCTGACTTATGGTATTTTTTCACAAAATTCCCTGACTTTTCCCTGACTTTTTCGGTCTCGAAAAATTCCCTGACAATTCCAGGTTTTCCAGGTTTTCCCTGACCAGTAGACACCCTGATTTACCATGTATGTATGTATGTGTTGCGTTTTTTTTTGTGTATCTCGATTGATCTTCGTTATATTTTACAAAGAGCTCTGATGCTCGTTATAAATGAACCGGTACACCCGGTATTATTATATTTTAAAGGACTTTTCAAGTGCTACTTAATTTGAGATAATACCAAAGCTAGTAATTTTAATTTTGATATGGTCATTATTTTCTACTTTTCCCATTGCAGATAAGTCTCGACAGGTGCCGCGCCCCGAAATTTAAGCTAGACTAAAATGTAGCAACATCAAATCGCTTATAAACTTAGTATATATGCTAGAAGAGAGACTAAAAAACAAAAAAATGCGTATACATGGTGTGTGTGTGTATCATTGAAAAGATGATTGTCATAAAAATGTCAACCCCTGGGGTTCTACACCCAAGTCTCCCTACTTTCACAGAATGTCAGTACCTACTCATAGTAACCCAGAAGTATAGAATATGGGGGGGGGGGGGGGGGAAGAGAGAGAGAGAGAGAGAGAGAGAGAGAGAGATACTACCTACCCCGAAGTATAGAATATGGGGAGGGAGAAGGAGAGAGATATTACCTATCCCGAAGTATAGAATATGGGGAGAGAGAAGGAGAGAGATAAATGGTGGGTATTCCTAAACACATCATGGGAGAGAGGGGTGGGAAGATTGTTCCCTGTAGAGTTTTAGAACTTGGGGGTGAGAGAGAGAGAGAGAGGGGGAGAGAGGAACGCATAACCGTAAAACGTGACATTTTTACGAGTAAGCTGCTATACATAGAGTCAGTTGTGTCCTCCTATCCCCTCTCTTTTCTATGAACTACAAAAATAACCAAATTGAACGCCTCTATCTAGTGTGTATAATACGGGTCTGTACACAACAGGGCAGTACATAGGATTAGAACTGACAGGTTCTGGGGTTTGGGAAGAACACTTGAAAATTGGGTAAGACTGATAAAATAGAGAGACTGAAAGAAGCAAAAAGTTGGTTTCATCGATTATCAAGACTTGTGTCAATATAATCCAATCCCCAAATGAAGCGTCCTGATGAAGCATTTCCCAAATGAAGCATTTGAATCGATCCATGGTGACCATTGCCCGTCAAGATTCCCTGGTATTCCAACTTCATTCAGGCTGATTGAGGTGAAAAAACCACCGTTTTATGAAATAGTTGAAGGTGACGTAAAAAAAATATCTTAGATACTATTTTCGACCTCTGCAAGACAAGCCCCTGGATGAACCCTGATGTTAATAATCTCTTTCTCTCCATATTCCTGATGATTCCTGGAGTTTTTGAGCAATAAAATAAATAAAAAGGTCGCACTGTCATGGTGATACGAGTAATTCCTTATTTTCACAGTGAGAGTGTTTTGATGGAATTATATTCAAGTTTCAGTTTTACGTAGATTAAAGTAAAATATGGGGGATATGAGATGTGGACTCACTCCAATCATCTTGGGAGGCACTGCTATAGCCTCTTCCACCGAAGTAATTAGGGTCCCAACACTCCCAACTAGTCCAGATAAATATCTTCTCAATTTAGAACGTTTGCAATACTGACCACCAAGGACACCAGAAACTGAAAATACCATTTTGACCTATTAGAAAACTTAAATCGGTAGGTGCTCATTTTTTAACCAACAAAATTTACTTAGGATGAATAACCAATCTCTGAGAGAGAAAAAAACGAACACAATACTTCCGATTTCTAATATTAGAAATTTCTCGGAAGTAAAAATACCAGTACATATTTTTTTTTCTTCATTATTACATCTGATACCTAAAATTCTAATATTAGAAATCGGAAGTACTTTTCTTCTTCTACGAATAAAGGTATAAGTAATTCCTTAGCGTTTTTTTTTCCAAGAATCCATAATTCTATGTGATCCTTAGAATTTTAATCCAGGGATCCAAACAAGAGTTGAAACTTAGTTCCGAGATCTATAATAACATTAATAACGTACAACAGATCTGTACATTATGCTGACAATTTATAACGTGTAGGTGTAGTATATGCACTCAGGAAGGGTTGTGTCTGAACGATCTACATAACTTAACGAAATTAATTTTTATCTTGACAGCAATAAGAGCACATGCGAGATAAGGAACACCCTGGAACGCCCCCAAATAACAAGATGTTGGCCACTGAGGCGACTTTAAGCATGCGGCAAACGACAAATGTTGCCCGGAGAAATTTTTCTGAAACTTGTTACAATAATAATAATATCGCCTTATTTATACTGCCGATTAAGACTATTAAAGTCCCAATAAGCAAATTGTTGAAGTTTTAGTTCTAGGAAAACAAGCATTTATAGCTTCTTCTGGTTCCATCAGGAAAACGACTAGGTGGCTTTACTCACCGATGGGATTCGTACGAAAATCTAAAAAGTCCCTTGAGTTGAGGTTTTTCGTAATAACGAGATAATATTTTCGTGGCAATTCGAAAATATCATCAGAAGTTAATAGCAATCTCTTGAATTTCATGTCACAGGAAACGAATAAAAGATTAAAATTAATTTTAAAAAGTTGTACGCCCAAATTCAATAATCATGGGAAATACTTGTCATTAATCCATGATTAAATATTATTACTCTGTTATCCTTGGCATTAGTGGTCTATCCTGTCCAGCTATTGTCCTTCCTCTTCCTTTCCCACAGGCCCTCGTGACCTTGAGCTCAGGACTCTAGTTACGGCATTATCCTGGGCTAGATGTTACACTTTCATAATGTTATCCTATTTGTTTAGTCTTTATGAAAATTTCATGTCTGTGTTGTTGTTATTGTTTGTTGGTAAGTCTCCATTCTGCTTCTTTCATATCATCCTAACCATATCACTATTTATCGAACCTGTAAACATACTGTAATAATAATAATAATATCGCCTTATTTATACTGCCCGATTTGGACTGTAAAGTCCCATTATTCCAGCAGTAAGCCCAAGACGTATTATTATGTGGTAAAAATCCCAAATGGGAGGATAACTTGTACACGGTTACACACAGTTGTGTCAACTTTGGAGGATTCAGTTATTCAGATCAGAGTTTTAATTTAAGTCCTGAATTATTCATAAGGACGGAGGTTTTACCTTCCACTCGCTGGGAATCGCAACAGCTACTCCAATTGATTAACATCACTGAGCCTGGTTTGGGCGTATATACCAACCAACCTCCCATGATTTTTACTTCGGAAGAGACAGAAATTTTTGTTGGAAATTATTGGCGAAACGGAGAATCGAACTCAAGACCTCCAGACTATGAGCAATAGTTACAACCGTTACACCACGGAGGAAGGGGTCTGGTTGTATACAACTTTACAAGTATACATGTTGTAATAATAATAATACTCTTTATAGTGGAAGGCAACCACCAGGCGAGGTTAATGCTTAAAGCATGATCTTACCACCTGACCTTCAACAGTCTACCTGAGGTCGAACATGCTCATATCTGCCGGTAAGTTCTTCAGCCAGACTACAGGTCTACTCACTGTTTATAGTCCACCGGTCAACTTACTCTTCTAATTAGTAATTACTAATTACCTACTGACTCATGTTCCTCAGCCAGACTACAGGTCTACTCACTGTTTATAGTCCACCGGTCAACTTACTCTTCTAATTAGTAATTACTAAATACCTACTGACTTATGTTCTTCAGCCAGACTACAGGTCTACAAACTGTTTATAGTCTTCCAGCTAGACTTGAGTGTTGTTCTTGTGATAATAATAATATCGCCTTATTTATACTGCCCGATTAGGACTATTAAGTCCCATTATTCCAGCAGTAAGCCCAAGACGTATTATTATGTCGTAAAAATCCCAAATGGGAGAATATAACTTGTCATGTCCCGACTGGGTTTCGAACCAGCGACTTCTGAAATCTCTGGATTCACATAGTGCCGCCTTTAACACTGAGCTACCGGGACAGACTGTGATCATCAGTAATAACTACAGTCCGACTACAGTGTACTACATTGCTTGGTTCACATTAGGTTCCAACACTAAGGACATGATTTAATTTGAAAGGAACCGAACCCATAACTAAATCCTGGTGCGATTGGCCATGGTGGACTGATTCAGTTTTAGATTCAGTCCATGGAGACAGGAGTCAGTGAGGTAGAAATAGCTATACCTATATCTGAATCAAGGAAAATGTGGACTAGGATCTTTGTCTTGAATACTGGGTTAATCAGTTTAAACAGAAAAGTGAGTTGTACTAGATGTGCATGAATATCAGAACATACCTGGACAGCTGTTTCGACCTTATTTGCTCTCATCAGCAGGTAATAGTTCTAAATATCCATGTCATCAACTAACCTCTCTATTTTAATTAGTGTAAACAGAAAAGTGAGAAGTTGTAGTAGATGTGCATGAATACTAGTTGTACTAGATAGGTGTTCCTGGATAAAAGATAATACCAGTACGTCGAGCTAAGGACAGCCCTAATACAAGCTGAACCTGACATGTATTTAATGTATTTAAATTAAAAATAAAACGTTTTCTCCTCCGTTAACATGAAAAATCGAAAAATAAGTCACTGGTTTTTTAACTTGAAAAACCTTGAGAAAGTCAGATCTGACTAAGTCAATTGTTTCTGACACTCATCTTAAAATCACAAAGAGTTTCGAATGTGCCTATAAGAGAAAACGCATGAGACCATGACTTCCTATCCACAGAAATCGGATCTCGTAAAGTTGGGTTCATTTGAAAGGATATAAGTCGAAGGATGGGTTTACCCATGAATTAGGAGATGGTATATCTATATTACACAGTCGAATAAGAGAACTAAACGTACCGGAATTTTTTTCTCTTATATCGACGTTTCTCTTATAAAGAGACTATTTTCCTTTATACAAAGGTTATTTTCATCTGGAACTTTTTCTCATTTATCCAGATTTGACTGTATTACAGAATATTCATTAAAACTCAGCGAACTCGGGTTTCCGCTAGCTATACATACTTATTCATACATGTATTGTATAATTTATTTATTTAGAAACTCTTTATTAGTTGAACATATACATATACAGACAAATAATGCTAAAAATTAAATATAAAAATTGACAATATTAATAATATAAACAAGAAAAAAAAAAAAAAAAAAAAACAACAACAAAATATATACATATGTCCTAACTAAAGGGCGGGGTTATTGCCTATGACAATCTCTTCCACCCAACCCTCTAAGATAATAAGAGCAGGGAGGGACTTTCCCGACACCCCGTATGTGAAGAATACTACTGGGCCAGGTTTCAAGATTACCGGTGGAAACTCTGCCGTGCACTTGAGACTGGAAATCTATCAGAGCGGAAACATGAGCGTGTGCAGAGAGCGGCTTGAGACTGGCTTAAGTCTCTCAGAATGAGTTATGTGTAGTGGAATAGTTGAGTCCTTGGTCGGGATAAGCGAGGCATGCAAAGTAAAATTAGGTTCTAGGAATTGCCAAAAAAAAACAACTAACAAGTCAAGAAGTCGGGAAAAACATAGATGTGCTTAATGTGAGGGACGGGAGGTGAGAAAAGGAATCGGGAGAGGGAGAGAGAGATGGAGTAGGAAAGGGGAGAGGGCGAGGGAGAGAGAGAGAAGGAGGGAGAAAGAGAGAGAGAGAAAAAAATAGCAGTAGGAACTTTCAATTTGAAGAGCTTTATTTTCTAACCTAATTTAAAATACTAAACATCGCTTGGAAGTTGGAAGTGACAATAAGAGATAGGAAGAAAGTGGGAGAGGCACACATAAAAAGGAGAGAGAAGGCAGAAATTGACAAGAAAGAGAGAGACCAAAGGAAGACAGAGAGAGACGAAAGGAATAAAAAGAGAGGAAGAAAGAGAGGCGAAAGGAAGAAAGAGAGAAACAAAAGGAAGAAAGAGAGAGACGAAAGGAAGAAAGAGAGAGACGAAAGAAAGAAAGAGAGAGACGGAAGGAAGAAAGAGAGAAACAAAAGGAAGAAAGAGAGAGACGAAAGGAAGAAAGAGAGAAACAAAAGGAAGAAAGAGAGAGACGAAAGGAAGAAAGAGAGAGACGAAAGGAAGAAAGAGAGAGATGAAAGGAAGAAAGAGAGAGACGAAAGGAAGAAAGAGAGAGACGAAAGGAAGAAAGAGAGAGACGAAAGGAAAGAAAGAGAGAGACGAAAGGAAGAAAGAGAGAGACGAAAGGAAGAAAAAGAGAGACGAAAGGAAGAAAGAGAGAGCCGAAAGGAAGAAAGAGAGAGAGGAAAGGAAGAAAGAGAGAGACGAAAGGAAGAAAGGGAGAGACGCAACATAAAGATGGACTAGAGGGAGGAAGGAGAGTGAGAAACGCATGAGATAGATAGAGATAGGATAGAGAGGGCAGAAAACTTTACTTCAGGCCAAAAGATTATCTCAGGATGTTGCACAATAATTCAGCTGTCGGCAGACTAATCGTGATCGTAAGACACCTGATGCGGCGCGTTACATAATTACAGGGCGGTGTGCGCCAAGCATTGGAGTAAGCGCCAAACTTTGCTGGGGAACAAAATAATCCTAATAGATAGTTATACTATTTCAGAAAACGTGATTTCATATTATATTTTGTGCCAAAAAGCTTTGAGTATTTGGACGGGTTTGTTCGGACGGAAATATACATAGAGAATTTTCGTAGGTCATTCAAAACAGAGCAAACGTTGCACGCTCCATTTGCTGAAAGTTCAAAAACCAGCTACCCACATTAACCTCACCCACCCTGGTGTGGGCTGTAATTCTAATTTTTGTTGCTCGAAAGTAAAAATTACCGTTGCGTCGTATTTCGAAATGAATTGGTTGGAATTGAAAAAGGGTACACTTGTCTGTAATCTATCCGATTTCAAAAGCTACTCACAACTCTCACAAGTGGACTGTATAGAATACGCCTAGTGCAACATTCAAGCGTTTTTATCCGAAAAACCAAACAATGGAATTGGAATTTTTTTTTCAAAACTTTTTTGAAAAATGAAAAAATAGATTTTTTTGGGAAATCCTGAAAACAATGGTCCCGAGCTTGTTCGGGTAGGGATGCGGATTTGAAAACAAAAAACAAAGCTTTCAAGCCCACATATTTTATTATCATACCTATAATAAAGTAGGTACTAGTTTTTCAGAATTCAATTGAGTGAGAAAAAAATATCATCGATTTAAAAAATCATCATTAAAATTACTATCAAAATCATCACTATCATCAGCAAAATCTAAAGGTAATACATGTAAAAAGGGAATTCAAAAGCGGCGGGGGTATGAATTAAACGAATGGCTATCTACTTGATGAATGAATTACATGGAACTTCAATTTGTTCTTTTGTGTGAATTGTGTGGGCTTTTGAATCCGCTTTCATGGTTTCCCGATAGATTTCTAGTACATTGATGCCCATATAGATTATAACTATCCAGCCAATAGTTGTAGGTATCTGTGAATGTATTATTTCATTCAATATCGATATCAAATAGTTTGTACTACATGTTATATTATTCGAATTCGCTTTCATGATATTCCCCGAGGATGTTTCATACTAGCATACCTTTAATTCCTACATGATATGTAATATTTATTTACAGGAAACAGGAATACTAAATAGTTTTCAAATAAAGACCCGTTTCTTTCTTCTCTTTTTGGTTTTCACGTCGCTTTCAACTGCATGGTAATATCACGACAGAGGTTTTGAGGGGGTTCAGAAATCTCGCCTAATGTATATTCCATCTTTGCTGGGGTTTCTTGGAAATTTGGGGGGGGGGGGTTTATGTCCCCAAACCCCCCCCCCCCCTGGCTACGCCACTGCAATTACCCGAACCCCACAAACACTATACAAACATGTGGTGGTCATTAAACTACCGTCAGATGCAAATGGTTGGATTTCTTTCTTTCTACGTGGGTTCTACAGGAGTACATTGTAATCCAGACCATCCAGGTAATCTTTACAACCCCGTGGGAATATTGGTTCAGCTAGCCTTGAACTCATTCTGGTTCATAGGGATTTTTTCCTTTCTACTCAGTTAGGGTCTCTAACCTATAATCCTGTCTCATCTTTCAGAAAACTGAATCAATGACCTTTAGTTCTACAATCAAATCTACCACCACGGTATTGTGCTATTGCTGAGGAAGAGTTCCAAGAATTCAGGAGCAGCAGAATAAGAAGCAGCTGATGAAGAAGAAAGTGATGAACCCATGTAGCCTATCTTAATATATAAATGTCAAAGACACTCACTGACCACTGACTGATCATCGCTCTACAGCCCAAACCGTAAGTCCTAGGAAGCTGAAATTTGGTAGGTAGCTTTGTCTTATATTCTAGATGTGCAATAAGACGGGATTTTTCGAAACTCCCACTACAACACCTGCCATTGGCGAAAAAGGATTTTTTGCTTTCACGGCCATGCCTCGGCCCGCAAAGCGGGCGACAGCCCGCTAGTGCTTCATACAAAGACATCTCATTCTTTTAAGAATGGTTTACTTTTACCAAGAACCACACTCAAATTTTCACCATCGCTATTTAATCGCATGATTTTAACCTAACGTATTGATGATGGAAATGCAATGAATCTCACTCCCTCTCCATGGGCGTACGGAAGGGGGGACAGGCTGCCCCCGCTGCACCCCCCCAAAACTTACACGAGATATTATGACTTTTCGGCCCAAAATTTTTGGCTGCTCCCCCTAGACGAGATGCTGCGTAAGCCCATGTCCCCTTTCCTCTCATCAAAGAAATTATAAAAGATGCATAATACAGTAATACACATTAGAATCCGACTGACCACGGATAAACCGATCTCGGTAGTCCGAGTCCAGGCAGGGCTATTTTCAGTAAGGCTGGTTGAATATTATTTCTGACATCATTCTTGTTACTGAAAAAAATGAAAACACGATAAAACTAGGTTCTGTAAATCAAAAGATCGATCTCAACTGCTTTTAATGCGCTAATATTCTCCAGGGTATCCTATGTCAGGGAGGGCGAGGTAGTGTAATACAGGTCCTCCACTGAACTGGTTTAATGACAATAGGTACTTCCGATCCTGAACAATGTGTGTCTTCCTGTTATCCTATGTATAATGGTTTCTACAATGAACAATATAGGAACCAGAGGATATGAGTTCAGCTAGCTGTATTGTTGCCACGTCAGGTCTACATATTTGAAACTGCAGGATTTCTACAGCTATGTAAAGTAATAAATATAAAAAACATAGTTACATAAAATTATTAGAATATTATTTCATAAAATTTCAATAATCATATTATATAAAATATATTTTCCTTGTTGAAAGTGGCTAGCATCAAGACTGGGTGAGGTTAATACAGTTCTAGCACATGAGGGCTAAACGTGCCCCTCTGGAATGACCTCCATCCAATGTTAAAAAGCAGTTTTTCAGGAAAATATAAATAAAACAATATTGGAAAGAAAACTTGAGAAAACATCATGACGAAAAATCCTTGACATGAAAAAAAAAATCCAAAATAAAAGAGACTTTTACATTGTCAACATTGGCCAACAACAGAAGGAGAAGAAAGAGACTTCAAAGAACAAGAATTGGAGAATGAAGAACAGGAGGTAGGGAGAGAGAGAAAAAAAAAAAAGAAATACAGAGGAAGGACTCTCTTGAACGAAGACGTGGCACTAGAAAGGCATCTCTTCCTTCTGTCTAGGTCATGTCAACATGACCTCCTCAATTCTTCGCATATAATGGCAAGTAAAAATACATTCAATTCCTTGCAGATAATGGCCTGTATAATATACATAGAGAACGTTCCAAGAACCTGTTTGATATAAAAAGGAGTTGGCTGGCTTTTCATTGCACATGGTTTTAGTACGAAAATAGAACAAAAGTACCTACCTACAAGTAACACATATTTCTTTCAAAATCGTTAGGTACTTTTCAACCCTTTTCCAAGAATTCAAAAGAGAAGCTATTATAAAAGTGCCAAAATAAATAAAAGTCTCACTGGGGCACAACATATTATAACTTCCATTCTTCCCCCGCAGCCCTCAGGTAAAGGATATTGAGAGTTCTTGAAGAAATTTAGGTTATATCCGAAAAAAAGGTCACACACTTATTTGTTCCATTTCCACCCAAAAAAGTGAAAAAAGGTCACCAGGATTTGAGCTAGGGACTATGCGAGTTTTGGAAAAAAGAAAGCTGTGAATTTTATTGACACTTGAAATTGGACACCTACTTGAATGTCTTTTGTCCCTCGAGTAACTACTTACAAAATGTGGGACTATATAATGTTTGTTTTTCTTACCGGGAATTTCGAGCTCTGTGAAATGTTGACCTTAGTGGGTCTTTGTTTTTTTTGACAAATCTCAAGTTTGAATCAAGAGTTGATGGATTGTAGATTTGTGGTTTCTACCTTCTTCTTGACTTTTTTCAAAATTTACATTGCTTTGTTGCTTATGTTGCGATTATTCACACTTGCTGGCTTCTTGAATCTTATGAAGTTATGAACTACACACAGGAATATCTTAGTCCAACGAAGTGTTCTAAGAAATTGATTTTATTCAGAACTATCTTTTTATTTTTTATGAGGCCCTCGAAATTTTATGATTTACAAAAAATATAGTCTCCATTATTGTTATTCTTTTTTCTCTGATTCTTTGATGGACCCATGATTTTGACTACAGCAATGCTATTCTTTTTAGTCTCTTAAATGACAATGTATGTAATGTAATGGGTGATAAATTTATTCAAAAATAATGTATGGGTGTCAAAATATTTCTAGTTGTAGGTAAATATCATACGGACTAGGCTTAGTGTGAGTATAGCACACTCGTTGTTTTTCTTGGGATTAGATCATCAGTCAGTCTTTTTTCTAAGATTTATAAAAATGATGATCTTTCAAATTAAAAGATATTTTGTCTCTTTGAACTACCGACAAAGACATATAAGCCTGATTAGCTATTTTCTTTGGCTGGTCCAATGTTATTTTAGGCACAAAATGGACTAATTGCTAAAATAATACATTATGGAAAGAAATTTTATTTATCTTATAGGTGCATCATGCCTATTTCAAAAAACGATAATAATACAAAATGACAGAACATTGAGTCTAGTAAAGTCATTTCATGTCAGACATAGCTTTCATCGGTTGACAATTTGAAAAAATTCAAACTGTTAAGATAACAAAATTAAATTTGAAATATCTGTATTAAAATAATACCAAGTGATTTATTTGGGGAATCATTTGAACTGAGAAGCTGAACTGTTTTGACACTCAGGATATGAATGACAGGAGATCGTGTTAAACTGAAGCATCCTTGCCAAGAGAAACAGGCCTCTCCAGGAAATTGTCTCCTCTTACAAACATGCTTCTTCTAGAAAGAAATTCCATTAATTAAATTTAAATTTCCAAGTAAAATGAATTAAAAGATAATCTAAACATAGAGTCAAATATAATTAAATAACTAATCAAGTTAATTTACTACTGAGAATAGTACTACTGAGAATACTCAAAAGAAAGATCTAGCTACATTGGGTTCTTTTTGTAACTAGCATGGCAACAGCTGGGGGGGAGTGATGCCCGGCCAACATTAGTTGGATCGTTCTGAACCACATAATGTTATGTGCGATCAACTCTATTGTCACAACTTGGAATTTTTCTTCAAAAGCCATTAATCCTTTTGAGTCTAATCCATCTCAATTCACTTTTATAAATAATTATTGTTAACTTTCATGTCTGGAATTAAGGGTTGGGTGTTGAGAGCTCGTCTGTTTTATTATGAATATCACTTTACGTATTTATACATCACTTTACATGATCTATAATAATTATACATCACCAGCTTGAATAAAGGACACAATAAATTGTAAATGTCACATTCATTACTATGTAATGGTGTTACATGGAATAGGTCTGGGCAGCATTACCGCCCCATTGTCACTTTGGAATTAGAATATTATCAACATTAGCAGAGTCACATGAGTAACAATATTACAATGAACAACAACAATTATTCAATTATTATAATAAATCATTATTCTAGTAAAAAATCAAAAATGGGAATACGTTGAACTTTCAGAATATAAGTTATATTTATAATATACAGATTGTGTACTTAAATGTTGTATATTCACTCTATTTGCAAAGTACCTGTCGACTTTTAACAAATAACCTTTCATGGATTAGTTAAATTAGTTCAATTTTGGTTTGTATACGTACCTATACATGGTAAAATTAGTTATTCTTCTGAATATCGTGGAGTTATGAAACGATTACAGAACTACAATAAGATCCGTCATTATGTATTGTTACATTATTAAATCTTCAAACTGGTTTAAATTAATTGATTTTTTTAAACGGATATTTTAATTCATAATTATCTTCACAATGGAGATGCTGTCTCGATTTTTAATAATAAATTTCTGACAATGATGTTGATGTCCTTGTAAAGAAATATAACAGAAAACTACAAGGGGATATGATTTCAAACGGGTTTCAGAATGCATTAATGCACGAACGATGCAGGCTCCTTGTGCACTATGCATTTCGATAAAACGTTCGAGAGAGAAAAAAAAAAATCAACAGGTTAGAAAAACTTGAAACCAGAAATTGTTCGTTCTTTTTTATGAGAGCAAATTTGAAACTGGATTAGTTTTTTTAAAGTTTTTTGTATTTTAGAATTTCTAATTAAGGTTTCTTCAATGTTGGGTTTCTCTTATGGAGTTCGGCAGTTTGGTTCGATAAAAGAGCGGACAAAACTTTAAAAGACAGTGGTCAAGCGGAGGAATTTTAATTGAAACAAAGAACACCACGAGTTATTTTTTATTCTATGTTTTTACTAACGGTGTAGACTGTATACTGGTTTGATAGTAGGTTAAAAAATAACCTACTGAAATAAATCATGATTTTTAAGAATTCGTTTGAATAATTGATTTCATTTAAAATTTAATATGTCTGACTAAATGATAAGGTAAAAATTGCATGCTAAATAGACTTTAAATGAAAAGATTCTATCGAAAGGCTGCCCTGACTATATGTAGAGGTATAGTGCCGTTATTGGGATTCGGAGTTTCATGTAGGGTATGTATGTGTAATTGTGTAAATCAGAAAAACATTACATGAGCAAATTTTAAAATATAAAATAAACAAAATGAAGCACGAAACATTTCATTTTGTTGTCAACGTAGAAGATGATGATGGTCTCTCGCACAAATTAAACAGGCTTCTCCTAAGTACGAGTTCTTCTGCCAGTACAATTTCATAGGTGGTTCAAAAGTGTTTATTCAAGCCGATAACGTCAAACCTTCAAGTTACCACTACTTGAAGTAAATCATCAAATCAGAATGGGAGGCTTTTTCTTAAAAAAATCTCACATTTAAAACGTCACATTGAGAAAGAAAAGTACCATTTAGTTTCACGATATGGAAGGCACCTTTTCATCGGGAGTATTTCTACTAGGTCTTCTACATAGACTAGAAATATCAGAGGATAACGAAGAAGAATAAGTACCTAGGTACCAGCTGTAGGGGAACTCCTTAGCAGATGGTACCAATTCATTATTCTAGGTACACTACTTAAGTATATTGTTACACATCTATGGTATTGCAGCTCCTCCATGACTTCCTGTAAGAGTATCTAAACTAAGCATCAGGAAGTTGGTGTTACTTCCAGCTCTACTTTTTCTTTCATTCTCTAGGTAGGATCTCTAGATAAAGTAATGTAGAATACTTCAGCTTGTGCTTTCTCGTCCTTTGGTCTAGGCCCTGCAAATGTAGGGTACCTACACCTTCCCTAGAAAAATAACCAAAATTTTCAAAATGTATTCAATAACAACACAGCAATACCTGTTTGATTACCTATATGAGTATGGTATGCATTTGCACTTAAAGATAACCCCACGAACTCAATGAAAATTGAAAGTGAGGGAAGAAGAGAATTTCTTGTGATTTAACTTAGTGAAACCCAAATTATATTCTGTACATATGAAATTCAAAGGTAATTTTTAGTGCTAATTGTAGTTCCTACTTTCCATTCATGGGCTAAGAAAAGTAAGAAGGAAAAATAAATTTGTTAAATTTTTCATAGGTAAGTTTTTTAAGTTATCATATTTGTGTTAGGTAATCACTTTCGTGATATCACAACTACTCAAACTCGCTTTACTAAATCTATGCTGAAACCGGGACTTGAACCTCCGACCTCCAGGTTGCAAGTCCGCCGCCTTTTCGATCAAGCTACTGAGGTCGGTAATTTTTCATAGGTACTGAATATTACTGATTAAAATAGAGAGGTTAGTTGATGGCATGGATATTCAGAACTATTACCAGCTGATGAGAGCAAACAAGCTCGAAACAGCTGTCCAGGTATGTTCTGATATTCATTGTACATCTAGTACAACTTTTCACTTTTATGTTATTACTGATTACTGAATATTGAGGCTACTTACGGACTGTAACGAGTTTCGGATCGAACTCCTGCACGTAGAGCTTGAGCCTCTGCATCCTGACCTTGAGACTGTCGGTCCTATCGGAGACCTCGACGAGGCCCTCATTCAGGCGGCCGAACACATCTCCGGCCGCGGCCACCACTGAGGCCATCTGCTTGAGACAGTTGCACAGCGTGGTGTTGATGACCGCGTCCAGCTCGCCATCCTTCACCAGGGGCGAGCCCCGCGCGTCAAGCAGCCTCGTGTTGCGACTCAAGTGCTTGGGCTGGACGGTGCGCACGATGAAAGGCATCCTGGCTGGCCAGTCCTCCGGGCCTCAGCGGGAAATGGCCGCTTGGGGCTCCGTCAACACCAAGACCTCGCGAACGATGTTTTTATTTATTTATTTATTTTCATTTGTAATTATTTGTATTGTATATAATAACATAATATTATGTCCTCCTATTACCAAATAAAGTGTTAAAAAAAAAAAAAAATGACCGTTATATGCCGTCGTGGTTATACTTCCGAGATTATCTAATATTAGATATCGGAAGAATTATTTATTGCTCTATGGATGTAGAAGCGTTTTATCGTTGAAAAACACATTTCACTATTATTTTAGCGTTTCAAAACAACTTTAGAACTGCACTGTGAAACGGTTAAAACTGTTGAAATGGAAACGTTAAATTTTTATTGCTGTTGCTGAAAATGATTTTTGAGATAAGTTAAATTTTAATGTTATCACAATGAATATTAAAAATAAATTGTATTACAATAATTAGTTTCATTTTATTTATTTTAATAGGTAAACTAACTACAAGTAAATTTAATTCACAATTTAG
Source organism: Bactericera cockerelli (assembly GCA_024516035.1). Lineage (NCBI taxonomy): Eukaryota > Metazoa > Arthropoda > Insecta > Hemiptera > Triozidae > Bactericera > Bactericera cockerelli. The sequence goes on from CM044960.1 coordinate 13,288,774, forward strand.
GTAGGTATGTTTGAGGTACCCAGCCAGGTACCAGGTTATTTTTTAAATTTTGTCGTGAAAATAAATATAAATGATCTAGGTATTTGTTGCTCAATGGGTAAAAAATATTCACATTTTGAAATTGACAATATAAACTGAAATCCCTGGTATAACACCATTCACTTCTAAAAATTACGCGGAAAGAGATTCGACACTATTTACGACACACGTTACATCCCAAGATAAAAATTGAACTGATTTTCTTTCATTCAATTTTCACAAAACTTCAAAACCGGTATTTCATCGAGATCTTCCCTCCATAAAATTAAAGGTAAAACTGAGTAGATTATAAATTATCCGTACGAAGCAGCACTAGCTGGACCAACTTAATTCTGAATAGTTCAGGTTTTTACCGCAAACTGCAGCACTTGTTAGGAGGAAAACCATCTTTCAACCATAATGAGAATGATCGCTATGCGCTCATCAGAGTGAACATTCAAAGAAGTTCAAATATATTCCGCTAGAGGTCAGGACACAATACTTAGTAGTGGTCATCAAATTAGAGGATGCTTGGTTTGACGACGGAATTTTGACAAGAATATGAATCTTTCACTGCAGACAGCATAAAACATTTTCACGACTGTCTTGAAAATAATCTCTATATATTATCACCTAAGTAATTAGCTTATTACACATTAAATTAGTTACCGTAAAATACTTGTAGTATCATCCTCATCCAATGGTTAAAGACCTCCACTAGAAACTACCATCGTATAAAAGTGTTATATCGAAACTTCTCACTATTACATTTATCCTTGACTGATCCCACCAATTTTTGCGCCCGATTGAAAATTAACTTTGCGCAGCGGCGATATCGTAACCAATGAGGTTTATCCGAGGTGCGATTATTGCTAGTTGAAAACTAATACCAATACCCCGCCATGTGCACGTGAAATACCGTGCGCTAGTGCAATTTTTGCATGTCCCCAAGGGGACTCATTAAGAAAATAGACAATTGCTAAGTAAACAAGTACAGACGACAGGTGTAATTCCTTGTTAGGGCTATACCAAAAAAAAGTTTATAATAATCCAGGGTACACATATTCGAATCCCGCTTATTAATTGATATAATATGTAGTTAAAAACAGAACTTAGACCAGCGTTGATGTACAGCGCAGAAACCTGGTCTATAACAAAATCGCAAGAGAGAAAGTTAGGGTGAGAAATGAGCGCACTAGGGGTACAGTGAAAGTGGGGGCCTCTGGCAACGAAAATACAAGAGAGTAGGCTGAGATGGTTCGAACATTTAGAGCGGAGAGCGGAAAACTAAGTGAGTAAGAGACTACAAGAACTATGTAGAAATAAGCGGTAAAAGAATGAGAGGCCAAAGATGAGATGGAGAGACGCAGTTGAAGAAGACCAAAGTGAAAAAAAAAAAAAAAAAAAAAAAAAAAAAAAACTGGAGAAAAGAGGACACACACAGTGCTATAATTGCCAGCAATACGGCCACGGGGCAAGGGATTGTTTCCTAACTTCCAAGTGTCTGAAATGCGGCGAAAATCATCGAACGCGTGATTGTTTAAAACCACGGGAAGATGCTCCTCACTAGGCACCTAAATGGGAAGTATTGTGTCACTTCTCGCCCATTAGAGGGGAGGCACACTACGGGAGGGCAGGCTACAACAAAGACCCCAAACGTCTACAGTAGCTCCTGTTTCATGGCTACGAAATAAAAAAGGCTGTGGAACACTCATCTCTAAAAAATAAATAAATAATAAAACAATACAAAGACCTAACATAAAAATCATTACGTGGAACTCAAGATGACTCACCAACAAACTCGACGAAATACAAAAAATCCTACTTATTCACAACATAGACATTGCATGCATACAGGAAACTCCTTTAAAGAAAAATCAAAAATCTTACGTCCAAGGCTACAAATGCATACGAAAAGACAAACCTACGTAACCCATTCAACCAACCATACGCAGACAACAAAAAGTGGACTATGCACAAATATCAAAACACAATTCAAATACTCTAGACTGCCAGACAACGACAACAACAAGACGTCGATGGAAAACTTAGGTGTATTGGTAGAAAGCCAAAATTACAAATTCAAAGTTTACAATATACACCAAAAACCAAATAAAAATATACTATACCCTAAACTAAAGAACCACAACACACTGACCCTCGTAGCTGGGGATTTTAACAGCAAATATACGACTTGGAATGGATACATTGAAAATCCAAATGGCAGAAAACTTATGAGACATTGTAACCAACACAGCTACACACTTATAACACCGACCATTCCAACACACATACCAGACAACAACCTCCAACAACCATCCATAATCGACTTTTTTGCTGTCAAAAACACAACCATATCGCTCCAAGCCACAACCATACCCAACCTCAGCGCCGACCACAACCCAATACTAATTAATCTAGACAAAACTATACAATTTACTAAATGTCTACTCTAAAGCGATATAATCATGAACTACGAGGCCTCCCCGCACTATGTGATGGCTGTGGAGATGAGATGAATGTCACACAGGTAAGACAGCAATCACATTGTAAATGCTGACGCTCAGACTTACTCTTCCCAATATCAAAACGCCATGCAGATGAAAAACACAGCAAGTACAATAGAGCTACTATGGATCTTAAAGGATCATTTACCCCCGAAAGACAATTACATTGATAACGAAAAAAAAAACTCGGCAATAAGGAAAATACTCTCTGGAAAAACTTAAACAAATTTGACATAAAGAGACTACATATACAAAAACTAAAAGTACAAAACAAAGAAATCACTGATGATGCGGATATAGCAGAAACACTAGCCACAAACTTTGAAAACATTTACAGAGGAAACGACGACGAACTGGAAGAACATGTGACTGTCAGACTAACAAGGCTAAGACTTGAGACACCACCTGAAAACGAAAAATTGAATACACTTACATAGACAAACTAAAAGTACTAATAAAGACATTAAAAAACAAAAAAGCACCAGAAGAGGAAGGAATACAAGGAGTGGTAATCAAACAACTACCAGGCAACTTAGAGAAATACTAGTAGACATTTGTAATCCATCACTTCTTCACTCTTACTTCCCCAACAACTAGAAAAATGCCAAGATCATACCAATCCACAAACCCAACAAACACTGAATAGAACCCAACAGCTACCGACCTATAAGTCTTCTAACAACATTAAGTAAACTGTTCGAAATAATAATACTAAAAAGAATAGAAGCCACTAACATCAAACTGACACAAGACGAACAGTGCGGATTTAAAAAAAAAACACCACTCGACCGTACACCAACTATGCAGAATCACACAGGACGTAGCAAAAAACAAGATAACTATGATGATAATATTAGACATTGAAAAGGCATTTGACAAATTATGGAAAGACGGACTGACATAAAGGTTACTTAACCTTAGACTACCTATACGACTGACAAAACTTATACATCACTATATACAACATAGGACTTTTCAGGTAAGCTACAAGAACTGCTTATCAAACAAGCATGAAGCCATAGCAAGGGTAATACAAGGCAGCTTGCTTGGACCTCTGCTATTCAACACTTACATCTCCGACATGCCACCCACAAAATACCTGAAAAGAACCCTATTTGCAGATGATACGGCATACTACACGACATGAAACCTCTCTAAAAAGGAGGTAAGACTAATACAAACGGACTTAGACACACTGACAGAATATTACAAAAAGTGGAAGATCAAAATTAATACTAACAAAACTGAAGGAATAATATTTCACTACGGCTCTGACAAACGAATACAAAAACAAAAATATAATAACACGAACATAGAGTGGAAGACACAGGTCAAATATTTAGGGACAATACTGGACCAAAGACTGACATGGCTGCAAAACACAAAATATATGAAGAACAAAGCAAACATTGGACTAAAAAACCATACAGACTAATCAGTCCAAACTAAACACTAACCTGAGAGTACAAGTACATACAAACAGAATAGAGTAAGCTGAACATTGTCTAGCAATCGACTCGGTGATCTATTTGAAAATGTTGATCACAATTATTTATAACGTAAAAAAACAATGAAACACATTGTAGACCGTTGGAAGTGCTGGATAAATTCTGATATAGATAGGGACCAGTCTAAATGTATACATGTAAAATTATATTTGAAATAAAGAAATTGAATTAAAAAAAAAACATTTTTTTTACAGTTTCCAACCCCTCAGTCACGATAATGAGACTCTCTCGTTCACCTGAGCGTGAGGCTATGCGATCCGATCTTGTTCAAGATCAGGTCGCACCTCGATGATCGCGTATACGTACAAAATTGAATATGATAACTTTATTGAACAATGAAAAATGTTTTCAACTATTTATAAAATATAACAAAAAAAATGCCTTCCAAGTCTGAGGAACGAGGAGGCACTGTGCTCATCACAGCTGCTGCATTTCCTCTCTGCATACACAGAGAAATCCTCTGTTTCAAAAAGGAGGCTGACCTTTTCTCTCCTGATGACTCATACAGTCTTATGCCAACATCCTTTACGAATTCTTTGGCTTCTTGACACCAAGGCCCCATTGTTTCGAAATGCGAGTGGCACAAAGAAATAATCCCGAGAAATGCACTGGTATTTGGATTTTTTCTTCTCAAAAAATTATGTTCAAATACTAAGTAATAAATCGTATTGTCTTTTTCAACGTACCCACCTAGTTGTTTTATGCCAAAAATGTTCCTAGTAATGAATGCATCCCTAAATCTGTGCCGTCATTGAAATGACTTTGTCTTCACACCTGCTGGTATTCTACACTTGAGAACGTTCCGGACGGCTGTGTATTTTTTTCACACGATATAATAAAATATAATGCCCGGTAGACGGGTGTATATTGACGGGTCTAGCCCTATTCACATTTTCAAATAATGTAACAGATAAAATTGATGCTGAAGTACAAATATGACAAAATATTGAAATATAAAAAATACAATGAAATACTTCGGTAGAGAAAAAGATAATCACAGAAACGACAATTCCAGAATAAGATAATTACAAATTTAAAAACTGGTTATTGGCTTCACGCATCATCCTGTTCAAAGGTAGATGGTAAGAATGATTAGTAACACACTGGTCAACTCTAAAGGTCTCTGGCTGTCTCAACCGTCGATGACAGTCAAATGTGATCATTTTCGCCCAGCTAATACGCGTAACCTTTTGAGACTATAGGTGATTGTTTTTTTCTAACCTGAAATCGAGAACCTGTTTGAGACGAACACCCCCACGGAGCAATAAGAAAAAGAATGACTGGTTCGCGTACGTTCCGCACGTAGAAATTATTCAAACTTCTCACTTTTATGCATCGCTCGGTGCGTACATGTGTCTCGGACGAGGCCGGCCCTCCTCAAGATCATACTTCACAGGATCATTTCTGTAGTATATCTTCAGGTTGACAAACTTTTACAGTTTCCAACCCCTCAGTCACGATGATGAGACTCTCTCGTTCACCTGAGCGTGAGGCTGTGCGATCCGATCTTGTTCAAGATCAGGTCGCACCTCGATGATCGCGCCCTGACTCTCGAGTTGGGCGGGTGAACGAGATGTCTGAGTGACACCACCCCTTATCAATCTCTTATGAATGACCATGCTGCGAGTTGTGTGCATCGTGCACGAAGGCTTTTGACTGCGCGGTGCCCCGAGTGAGGGGACACTAGAGCCAAACAAGCCCCGTGTCTTGTCCTGTCCTGTCCATCATTTCAAAATATTATGGCGAAAAAATTACAATGTATTTGCACACAGGTTGACTGTTGGAGAGGTGTCGTGCAGTCGGACTAAACACCTGCACACCAGGACGGAAGCCAAACCACATTGGATTCTAGATCGGCGTTCCAATCTGAGTGTCCAGTTGGCTTCCGTTCAAATCTCGAAGCGAGCTGCTACACTAGATACAGACATTTTGTTGATCCTCCTCCATCACAATTCAATAGAATTGCAGTGGGGATTATGTTTGTGTGCGTTCCCGGTCACCCTTCTAATCAACCACAGTGTTTGAACCGAAAATGAGATTGATGAATCATCAGGATGGTGCGTGATTCGTTCGAACCGATTGCACGAAGGAGGTGCCTCCATTGTTCGCTCTCTCTCTTGCCATTGGACGATGCATATTGCATAACCATGCAGGACGCGCCGTTACGTAACAACTTCTCACTTTCCTTCACTCGCACTTCTCGATGTGCACCATTGTGAGATTGCCATCGGCATACTTACCTGGCGTGGAGGCTACCTTGATCAAGAAGGAGGTTCCTCCAGGGTGAGGCCCTTCCATTGCACTTCGGTTGGGTTGACCCCTGCGAGTATTCCAAATGTGAATACCTCGGGCGCGTAATTTTTGGTAGCGGGGATTGCGTACGCGCACATCCCTACCTAATCTCACTCCCTCGTCAATGACACCTACCTGGTCTGCCCGTGTGCCAGAGCTAATATTATTCTCCGCCTCGAGAGGAGAGCGGAGTCAGCCTTGGCGGGACGCGACACGAGGCGGATTTCATCGGTTGTCAACAGTCAACCGGCGGAATAGAGTCAGTCACAACAGAGTTGGTTGTGTGCATACTGAGCAAAGCTAGTAAGTAGATAATAAATTCTTAGGTGTCACGATGTTCGGTGCAGTCCTGTGAATGAGACAGACTTGCACTCTTGATGTAATAAATCTTCATTCCCCTTTCTAGGAGTACAGGGGTGATTCGACAATGTCTTGCCGGGCCAGAAGACCTTGGAGCGAGAATCTCTTGTCTATACGTATACCTATAGTAATATTATCCCGTTCTCTTCTTGGGCGATGCGCATTGAGTCCTGAAGCCTCTCCTGCGTGTGACAGTCAGTGGACCCACGAACGTGTCACGTGTGAAGAAGGAACGGAATTACCAAGGAGCTACTAGAGGTGTTGTGCTTCCTCCGCAACTCTCGAGGAGTTAGTTTTGTGCAAATTAGGTGGGCCGGTCCCGGAGGTACTGCAATACCGGGTCAACCCGCGACAGAGGTGGAGCAAGCCCCTAGCACTCCGTCAATTTCCAAAAATCAGTTTAATATACTGGCACCTCGATGAGGCGCGTATCAGATATTAAGCTGATAAGAACAGATACTACACTTTGATCTTAGCCAAAAGGCCGAGAAGCGATAACGGGCGACGGCCCAGGGAGGACGGTTTACACTGAGTGTTGATTATGTAAAAGTGAGAAGTTGAGTCATCATGATGACGTCATTCGACCATCTCAACCGTTTTTGCTGCGCTGGGCCGAGTTTCGGTGCCAACATCGTAGGTAACATAGAGTTGTTGACCTTTTCCATAGTCTTACTCGTCTCCTATCTCAAAAGTCTCAAAACCCAATATCCCTTTGATCATTAATTTGCTTCCACACAGAAATACATCTCACATTGAATCGATCCCCCACTCCGACCAAGAAATTCTCATCAAATAATTTAGAAATGCTGCTGCCCTAACGGAACAACGCCTTGAGTTCCTTAGTTGGGGCTAGGAAAAGAACTTGTACGACAATGTCTAGCTGGAGAAGAAAGACAGTCATGTAGATCTTCCATAGATATCTGGAGAAAAGTAGGTACAATGTACATGCATGCAGATCAAGTACATGTAGACCTGGAGAAAACATGTATCTACTACATACTCGTACATAGTATACGTACAAAATTGAATATGATAACTTTATTGAACAATGAAAAATGTTTTCAACTATTTATAAAATATAACAAAAAAAATACCTTCCAAGTCTGAGGAACGAGGAGGCACTGTGCTCATCACAGCTGCTGCATTTCCTCTCTGCATACACAGAGAAATCCTCTGTTTCAAAAAGGAGGCTGACCTTTTCTCTCCTGATGACTCATACAGTCTTATGCCAACATCCTTTACGAATTCTTTGGCTTCTTGACACCAAGGCCCCATTGTTTCGAAATGCGAGTGGCACAAAGAAATAATCCCGAGAAATGCACTGGTATTTGGATTTTTTCTTCTCAAAAAATTATGTTCAAATACTAAGTAATAAATCGTATTGTCTTTTTCAACGTACCCACCTAGTTGTTTTATGCCAAAAATGTTCCTAGTAATGAATGCATCCCTAAATCTGTGCCGTCATTGAAATGACTTTGTCTTCACACCTGCTGGTATTCTACACTTGAGAACGTTCCGGACGGCTGTGTATTTTTTTCACACGATATAATAAAATATAATGCCCGGTAGACGGGTGTATATTGACGGGTCTAGCCCTATTTACATTTTCAAATAATGTAACAGATAAAATTGATGCTGAAGTACAAATATGACAAAATATTGAAATATAAAAAATACAATGAAATACTTCGGTAGAGAAAAAGATAATCACAGAAACGACAATTCCAGAATAAGATAATTACAAATTTAAAAACTGGTTATTGGCTTCACGCATCATCCTGTTCAGAGGTAGATGGTAAGAATGATTAGTAACACACTGGTCAACTCTAAAGGTCTCTGGCTGTCTCAACCGTCGATGACAGTCAAATGTGATCATTTTCGCCCAGCTAATACGCGTAACCTTTTGAGACTATAGGTGATTGTTTTTTTCTAACCTGAAATCGAGAACCTGTTTGAGACGAACACCCCCACGGAGCAATAAGAAAAAGAATGACTGGTTCGCGTACGTTCCGCACGTAGAAATTATTCAAACTTCTCACTTTTATGCATGAACAAATTAAAACAAGCAACTAAACCTCAGGATAAAGTAGCAGCCATGTTTGAACTTATGGCTGATGATTAGAACAATACAAAGACCCAACATTAAAATCATTACATGGAACGCACGATCACTAACCAACAAAATTGACGAACTACAAAACTTTCTACAAACACACGACATAGACATAGCATGCATTCAGGAAACAAGATTAAATAAAAACCATAAATCATACATCCAAGGTTACAAATGCATACGAAAAGACAAACCTACAGACACGACTCAAACAACCAACCATACTCAAATAACAAAAAGTGGACTATGTACATACATTAAAACACAATACAAATACTGTAGACTACCAGACAATCACAACGAGAAGTCAATGGAAAGCCTTGGTGTCATAATAGAAAGTCAAAATTACAAACTCAAAATTTACAATATACACCAAAAACCAAACAAAAAAATACTATACCCCGAACTAAACCACTTACTAGACGACAACTACACACTGACCATCGTAGCTGGAGATTTCAACAGCAAACACATCACTTGGAATGGGACAGCTGAAAACCCAAATGGAAGAAAACTCATGAGACATTCTAATCAACATGGATACACACTCATAACACCGACCATTCCAACACACATACCAGACAATAATCTACAACGACCATCCATAATAGACTTTTTTGCTGTCAAAAATACAACCACATCACTACAAGCCACAACCATACCTGACCTCAGCTCCGACCACAACCCAGTACTACTCAACCTCGACAAAACGATACAATTCACTGAAAGACTACACCTAAACTATTCTAAAGCTAACTGGGAAAGACTGAGGGAAAACTTAGAAGACTATAGACCTACACATGCAACGATACCACTAACAACGGACCAATAGAAACTGAAATTAAAAACCTTACAAACGCCATTAAAAATGAAATAAACACCTGCATACCAAAGAATACCATTAAAACTGGGACATATGAAATAGACACAAAGACTAAAGAACTTATAAAAACCAGAAACAGAGCACGAAAACTATGGCAGGCGACTCGAAACCCCAACCTACGAGCACTGCAAAACAAACTCTCACGACAGATACAATATCGAATAAACAAACTGAAAGACAATTACATTGAAAGTGAAATTAAAAAACTGGATACTAAAGACAATACCCTCTGGAAAAACCTAAACAAATTTGAAAAAAAGACCTTACACATACAAAAAATAAAAGTAGAAGACAGAGAAATTACTGATGACGTGGATATAGCAGAAACTCTGGCCAAAAACTTTGAGCACATCTACAAAGGAAACGATGACCTAGGAAACGACGGACTAGAACAACAAGTGACCGACCGACTAACAAGACTAAGACTTGAGACACCACCTGAAAACGAAGAAATCCAATATACTAACAAAGACGAACTAAAAATACTAATAAAGACCTTAAAAAACAAGAAAGCACCAGGAGAAGAAGGAATACAGGGCATAGTAATAAAACAACTACCAGACAACATACTTGAAATACTAGTTGACATCTACAATTCATCTTTACTTCACTCGTACTACCCCAACTTCTGGAAAAAACGCCAAGATAATACCAGTTCACAAACCAAACAAAGACTCAACAGAACCCAACAGCTACCGACCTATAAGCCTTTTACCAACACTAAGCAAACTGTTCGAAAAACTTATACTAAAACGAATAGAAGACACTAACATCAAACTGACACAAGACGAACAATGTGGCTTTAAGAAACATCACTCGACAGTACATCAACTCTGCAGAATCACTCAAGACGTAGCCCAAGGACTGACACAAAATAAAAAAACTATGATGATATTACTCGACATTGAAAAGGCATTTGACAAAATATGGAAAGACGGACTGACTTACAAACTACTGGACCTAAAACTACCTATACGACTGACTAAACTCATACAACACTACATGCAACATAGGACTTTTCAGGTAAGCTACAAGAACAGCTTATCCACCAAACATCAAGCCATAGCAGGAGTAATCCAAGGCAGCTTGCTAGGACCCCTCCTGTTCAACATCTACATCTCCGACATGCCACCTACAAAATACCTGAAAAGAACCCTATTTGCAGACGACACAGCTTACTACAGGACAGGAAACCTCTCTAAAAAGGAGATAAGACTAATACAAACGGACCTGGACACAATGACAGACTATTACAAAAAGTGGAAGATAAAAATTAATACTAACAAAACTGAGGGCATAATATTTCACTACGGCTCTGACAAACGAATACAAAAACCAACATACGATAACAACGACATAGAGTGGAAGACACAGGTCAAATACTTAGGGACAATACTTGACAAAAGACTGACATGGCTGCAAAACACGAAATACATGAAGAACAAAGCTAATACAGGACTAAAAAAACTATACAGACTAATAAACCCAAAATCCAAACTAAAGACTAACCTGAAAATACTGCTATACAAAACAATTATTCGACCAACCATTACATACGCAGCACCAGCATGGAAACAAGCAGCCGACACACACCACAAAAACCTACAAATCGTACAAAACAGAACACTAAGAACAATACTGGACAGAAAATACCATAAAATAGATGACTTACACAAAGAGGCCAAACTCGAAAAACTGAAACAATTTACAGACAGACTTATACTAAACTTCACAGACAAGACCAAGACTAGCAAAAACACATACATACAAACATTAGGACAGTACAACCCCATCAAACTAGGACGTAACAAAAAACAATATAACAAGCTACTAATGTTACCAGGAAAAAATCCTTATGTACTAAAGAATTAGAAAACCTACCAAACAAATAACAGCCAGGCCATACATAAACAATCAAAATAAATAAAGACCTACAAAGTAAACATGATATATAAAACTTACCTGACAAGTAATTTTGTAAAAACTCAGGGCCCAACCAACAGTTGGCAACGTGGACACACTGAGTGGAGGCTACGTGCGCTCCTACAAGAAGCGCACGACGCAGCCACACAGTGGGTCCACGCAAACAAACAAATTAGAATAAGCTGAACACTGTCCAGCAGTCGACTCGGTGATCTATTTGAAAATTTTGATCGCAACTATTAAATTCGTAAAAAACAATGAAACACCGTGTCAACTGCTGGATAAAATCTTTTAGATAGGGACCAGTCTGTGAATGTATATATGTAAAATAATAATTAAAATAAAGAAATTGAATGTTTAAAAAAAAAAAAAAAAAAAAAAAAAGGCCCTCCTCAAGATCATACTTCACAGGATCATTTCTGTAGTATATCTTCAGGTTGACAAACTTTTACAGTTTCCAACCCCTCAGTCACGATGATGAGACTCTCTCGTTCACCTGAGCGTGAGGCTGTGCGATCCGATCTTGTTCAAGATCAGGTCGCACCTCGATGATCGCGCCCTGACTCTCGAGTTGGGCGGGTGAACGAGGTGTCTGAGTGACACCACCCCTTATCAATCTCTTATGAATGACCATGCTGCGAGTTGTGTGCATCGTGCACGAAGGCTTTTGACTGCGCGGTGCCCCGAGTGAGGGGACACTAGAGCCAAACAAGCCCCGTGTCTTGTCCTGTCCTGTCCATCATTTCAAAATATTATGGCGAAAAAATTACAATGTATTTGCACACAGGTTGACTGTTGGAGAGGTGTCGTGCAGTCGGACCAAACACCTGCACACCAGGACGGAAGCCAAACCACATTGGATTCTAGATCGGCGTTCCAATCTGAGTGTCCAGTTGGCTACCGTTCAAATCTCGAAGCGAGCTGCTACACTAGATACAGACATTTTGTTGATCCTCCTCCATCACAATTCAATAGAATTACGCAGTGGGGATTATGTTTGTGTGCGTTCCCGGTCACCCTTCTAATCAACCACAGTGTTTGAACCGAAAATGAGATTGATGAATCATCAGGATGGTGCGTGATTCGTTCGAACCGATTGCACGAAGGAGGTGCCTCCATTGTTCGCTCTCTCTCTTGCCATTGGACGATGCATATTGCATAACCATGCAGGACGCGCCGTTACGTAACAACTTCTCACTTTCCTTCACTCGCACTTCTCGATGTGCACCATTGTGAGATTGCCATCGGCATACTTACCTGGCGTGGAGGCTACCTTGATCAAGAAGGAGGTTCCTCCAGGGTGAGGCCCTTCCATTGCACTTCGGTTGGGTTGACCCCTGCGAGTATTCCAAATGTGAATACCTCGGGCGCGTAATTTTTGGTAGCGGGGATTGCGTACGCGCACATCCCTACCTAATCTCACTCCCTCGTCAATGACACCTACCTGGTCTGCCCGTGTGCCAGAGCTAATATTATTCTCCGCCTCGAGAGGAGAGCGGAGTCAGCCTTGGCGGGACGCGACACGAGGCGGATTTCATCGGTTGTCAACAGTCAACCGGCGGAATAGAGTCAGTCACAACAGAGTTGGTTGTGTGCATACTGAGCAAAGCTAGTAAGTAGATAATAAATTCTTAGGTGTCACGATGTTCGGTGCAGTCCTGTGAATGAGACAGACTTGCACTCTTGATGTAATAAATCTTCATTCCCCTTTCTAGGAGTACAGGGGTGATTCGACAATGTCTTGCCGGGCCAGAAGACCTTGGAGCGAGAATCTCTTGTCTATACGTATACCTATAGTAATATTATCCCGTTCTCTTCTTGGGCGATGCGCATTGAGTCCTGAAGCCTCTCCTGCGTGTGACAGTCAGTGGACCCACGAACGTGTCACGTGTGAAGAAGGAACGGAATTACCAAGGAGCTACTAGAGGTGTTGTGCTTCCTCCGCAACTCTCGAGGAGTTAGTTTTGTGCAAATTAGGTGGGCCGGTCCCGGAGGTACTGCAATACCGGGTCAACCCGCGACAGAGGTGGAGCAAGCCCCTAGCACTCCGTCAATTTCCAAAAATCAGTTTAATATACTGGCACCTCGATGAGGCGCGTATCAGATATTAAGCTGATAAGAACAGATACTACACTTTGATCTTAGCCAAAAGGCCGAGAAGCGATAACGGGCGACGGCCCAGGGAGGACGGTTTACACTGAGTGTTGATTATGTAAAAGTGAGAAGTTGAGTCATCATGATGACGTCATTCGACCATCTCAACCGTTTTTGCTGCGCTGGGCCGAGTTTCGGTGCCAACATCGTAGGTAACATAGAGTTGTTGACCTTTTCCATAGTCTTACTCGTCTCCTATCTCAAAAGTCTCAAAACCCAATATCCCTTTGATCATTAATTTGCTTCCACACAGAAATACATCTCACATTGAATCGATCCCCCACTCCGACCAAGAAATTCTCATCAAATAATTTAGAAATGCTGCTGCCCTAACGGAACAACGCCTTGAGTTCCTTAGTTGGGGCTAGGAAAAGAACTTGTACGACAATGTCTAGCTGGAGAAGAAAGACAGTCATGTAGATCTTCCATAGATATCTGGAGAAAAGTAGGTACAATGTACATGCATGCAGATCAAGTACATGTAGACCTGGAGAAAACATGTATCTACTACATACTCGTACATAGTATACGTACAAAATTGAATATGATAACTTTATTGAACAATGAAAAATGTTTTCAACTATTTATAAAATATAACAAAAAAAATACCTTCCAAGTCTGAGGAACGAGGAGGCACTGTGCTCATCACAGCTGCTGCATTTCCTCTCTGCATACACAGAGAAATCCTCTGTTTCAAAAAGGAGGCTGACCTTTTCTCTCCTGATGACTCATACAGTCTTATGCCAACATCCTTTACGAATTCTTTGGCTTCTTGACACCAAGGCCCCATTGTTTCGAAATGCGAGTGGCACAAAGAAATAATCCCGAGAAATGCACTGGTATTTGGATTTTTTCTTCTCAAAAAATTATGTTCAAATACTAAGTAATAAATCGTATTGTCTTTTTCAACGTACCCACCTAGTTGTTTTATGCCAAAAATGTTCCTAGTAATGAATGCATCCCTAAATCTGTGCCGTCATTGAAATGACTTTGTCTTCACACCTGCTGGTATTCTACACTTGAGAACGTTCCGGACGGCTGTGTATTTTTTTCACACGATATAATAAAATATAATGCCCGGTAGACGGGTGTATATTGACGGGTCTAGCCCTATTTACATTTTCAAATAATGTAACAGATAAAATTGATGCTGAAGTACAAATATGACAAAATATTGAAATATAAAAAATACAATGAAATACTTCGGTAGAGAAAAAGATAATCACAGAAACGACAATTCCAGAATAAGATAATTACAAATTTAAAAACTGGTTATTGGCTTCACGCATCATCCTGTTCAGAGGTAGATGGTAAGAATGATTAGTAACACACTGGTCAACTAGGAACTCAGAGAATGGCGAGAGTCATAGACAACTGGAGGGTATTAGATGAGATAATTTCATTATCTGATCACCAATACATTTCCTTCAGGTTATCAACCGATAAAGGTCCATCCACTACATATCGTAATCCCAGGAAAGCCAACTGGCAACTCTTCCGAACATCTCTTGGAAGAGAACTGGTAGAAGTGGATGTAAAGGACAGCAGGACTCTAGATGAAGCTGCTCTCTCTTTGGAGGGTGCACTTCTGAAATCTTTTGACAATTGCTGTCCGATTACACATAAAAATCACACCAAACAACCAGTCTGGTGGAGTAAAAACCTAGAAAACCTTCGAAAGAAAACTAGGAAACTGTGGAATAAAGCTAAGAGGGATGGTAATAGGGAAGCCTATCACAGGTCACTCACAGTTTATAACACAGAAATAAGAAAGGCCAAAAGGAGCTCATGGAGGACATTCTGTGGTAGTATCGAAAATTTCGACTCAGCCGCGCGTCTCCAAAAGCTAATGGCAAGGGACCCTTTCTTTGGAATAGGTACACTAGTCAAACCTGATGGCTCACACACTAGCGATAGTAAAGAAACCCTTGAAGTGCTAC
Organism: Bactericera cockerelli; assembly: GCA_024516035.1. Taxonomy (NCBI): domain Eukaryota; kingdom Metazoa; phylum Arthropoda; class Insecta; order Hemiptera; family Triozidae; genus Bactericera; species Bactericera cockerelli. The sequence continues at coordinate 13,304,472 of CM044960.1, forward strand.
TTGACGCACATTTTCCCGGACATATCTGTGCCACAACTGGGCTGAATCCCTCACATCCTGAAGAAGGCTCCCACCAGGTGCCAACTCAACAGGATTGGGAGGAGGCTAAGGCTGCGGTCACTAATCGAAGGGTAAAAGCGGCAGTATTCACATTCAAACCTTTTAAATCTCCAGGACCAGACGGAATCTATCCAGTTCTATTGCAAGAAGGATTGGACCTCATAGGTCCAGTACTGTGCAAGCTGTTCAGGTCTAGTCTGGCTCTGGGTTACATTCCCAAGTGTTGGAGAAGAGCAAAGGTCGTCTTTTTGGCTAAGCCAGGCCGGAGAAATCTGAGCCAGGCTAAGTCTTTTCGACCGATTAGCCTCTCATCCTTTCTTTTGAAAACACTTGAAAGATTAGTCGATTGGCGTCTGGAAGAGGACTTCATATATAGGATTCCTCACAACCCCAATCAGCATGCTTATCAGCGAGGCAAATCTACTGAAACAGCGCTGAACGAACTTGTTAGCAAGATTGAATTAGCGCTGAATAATCAAGAGATTGCCATGGCTGTCTTTCTAGACATAGAGGGTGCCTTTGATAACACCTCTTTGGACTCCATAATTAAATCCATCTCGGGAGCAGGTAAAACTATTTCCGAATGGGTTACACAGCTCCTCAAATCGAGGACAATTATCGCCGAACTCTTAGAGTCGAAAAAAGAAATCAATGCAACCAGGGGCTGTCCTCAGGGGGGAGTCATCTCTCCAAGGTTATGGAATCTTGTTGCGGATGAGCTTCTTAACGAACTAGATAAGGCTGGTTTCTTTGCCCTCGGGTATGCGGACGACTTTGTCATCCTAGTCCGAGGAAAATACAAAACAACTTTGTCAGAACTACTTCAGTATGCTCTCTCAATAGTTGAAAAGTGGTGCTTGAGTAGGGGGGTTAAAGTCAACCCTCTGAAAACCACTTTAGTACCTTTCACTAGAAAATATAAGCTAGGCGCCGTCCAGGCACCCAAAATTTTTGGTGAAAGAATTGAAATTGCTGAAGAAGTCAAGTTTCTCGGAGTTTATCTCGACAAGAAATTGACCTGGAATCAGCACATTAAGAAAACCACAGACAAGGCTAAGGCCACACTTCATATTGCACGAAGGTCTGTTGGCAAAACTTGGGGTCTGACACCAGCAGTAACTCGCTGGATATACACTGCTATAGTCAGACCTCGAATCACATATGCATCCTGCATATGGTGGAAGAAAGCTGAGCAGCTAACTGCTCAGAGGGAGCTGGAATCAACACAGAGGTCAGCTTTATTGATGATCTCTGGTTGCTTCAGAACAGCACCCACATTAGCTTTGGAAGTCATTCTAGGGCTTCCACCCTTATATTTATTTATCAAGGGGGAGGCCATCATGGGTGCTTTCAGGCAATCAATCAGTCGCTCTGGCAGGCTACCCGCCCGATACAGGGAACTGATCGAGAAATCTCATGTGACATACAAGCAGAATATGCCGGTTGACTACATGATTCCCAAAAACAACCTTGACCTTTCCTACGAAGTACTAGTCAGACCTAGGTCAGACTGGGAAAAGGAATCAAGCCAAGAAATATTATCTCATGCGGGTATCAAATACTATACAGATGGATCTCGCATGAGTGGAAGCAGTGGGGCGGGCCTTTGCGGGCCAGGCTTCTGTAGAAAATCTGAAAGCTTAGGTACACTGGCAACAGTGTACCAGGCCGAGATTTTCGCCATTATAATGGGAGCCAGGCACGCACTGGAAATAGGCTGGAAAGGGAAGAAAATTACTTTCTTCTCCGACAGCCAAGCCGCCCTCAAAGCTTTAGAAACATACCAAATTAAGTCAAAATTGGTATGGGAGTGTGTTGGAACACTTAATGAACTAGCCACCCATAACAAGGTAAACTTGGAATGGATTCCAGGGCATAGTGGTCTCCAAGGCAACGAGGCTGCAGATCTCCTAGCAAGAGAGGCTGCAGAAAAAAGCTTCACTGGCCCTGAACCGGTGCTGGCCATACCCAAATGCCTGGTCCGTTTTAGTGCCAGGAAATGGGTCATGGATGAAGCAAATAAAGCTTGGAGAAACTCCAGTGGCATGCGACACTCTAAGCTGACGCTAACAGGATACTCCAAGAAACTCACTCAGGAATCTCTGTCACTCAACAGAAATAAACTAAGATTAATAGTGAGCCTACTCACTGGCCACGGACCACTTAGGAAACACTTACACAGATTAGGACTCTCTAGAGGAGAACCAATCGATTGTAGGCTATGTGGTCTGGAAGAAGAAACAGCAACACACATTCTCTTCGAATGTGAGGCGCTGGATAACAGGAGATTTAGGATTTTCGAATCCAATAATCTCGAAGATCTCCATAACCAAGAACACCTCGTCCAGAGACTGACACTTCTCATGAAGGGAACAGGTTTCTGGACTTAGGGCGTTAAGCATTGGACAACCACTCTCAACTAAGCCCAGTTGGGCCGTCATAGGCACAGAACTGGGAAATAGGATGAGAGATTTTCTCCCTGGTCACAATAGATCTTACTAGGTCGCAGTGTTAATTGTATGGTGTTTCAGACGAAACCCTGCAACCAGGTTTTATAATAATAATAATAATAGCCAAAAGGCCGAGAAGCGATAGCGGGCGACGGCCCAGGGAGGACGGTTTACACTGAGTGTTGATTATGTAAAAGTGAGAAGTTGAGTCATCATGATGACGTCATTCGACCATCTCAACCGTTTTTGCTGCGCTGGGCCGAGTTTCGGTGCCAACATCGTAGGTAACATAGAGTTGTTGACCTTTTCCATAGTCTTACTCGTCTCCTATCTCAAAAGTCTCAAAACCCAATATCCCTTTGATCATTAATTTGCTTCCACACAGAAATACATCTCACATTGAATCGATCCCCCACTCCGACCAAGAAATTCTCATCAAATAATTTAGAAATGCTGCTGCCCTAACGGAACAACGCCTTGAGTTCCTTAGTTGGGGCTAGGAAAAGAACTTGTACGACAATGTCTAGCTGGAGAAGAAAGACAGTCATGTAGATCTTCCATAGATATCTGGAGAAAAGTAGGTACAATGTACATGCATGCAGATCAAGTACATGTAGACCTGGAGAAAACATGTATCTACTACATACTCGTACATAGTATACGTACAAAATTGAATATGATAACTTTATTGAACAATGAAAAATGTTTTCAACTATTTATAAAATATAACAAAAAAAATACCTTCCAAGTCTGAGGAACGAGGAGGCACTGTGCTCATCACAGCTGCTGCATTTCCTCTCTGCATACACAGAGAAATCCTCTGTTTCAAAAAGGAGGCTGACCTTTTCTCTCCTGATGACTCATACAGTCTTATGCCAACATCCTTTACGAATTCTTTGGCTTCTTGACACCAAGGCCCCATTGTTTCGAAATGCGAGTGGCACAAAGAAATAATCCCGAGAAATGCACTGGTATTTGGATTTTTTCTTCTCAAAAAATTATGTTCAAATACTAAGTAATAAATCGTATTGTCTTTTTCAACGTACCCACCTAGTTGTTTTATGCCAAAAATGTTCCTAGTAATGAATGCATCCCTAAATCTGTGCCGTCATTGAAATGACTTTGTCTTCACACCTGCTGGTATTCTACACTTGAGAACGTTCCGGACGGCTGTGTATTTTTTTCACACGATATAATAAAATATAATGCCCGGTAGACGGGTGTATATTGACGGGTCTAGCCCTATTTACATTTTCAAATAATGTAACAGATAAAATTGATGCTGAAGTACAAATATGACAAAATATTGAAATATAAAAAATACAATGAAATACTTCGGTAGAGAAAAAGATAATCACAGAAACGACAATTCCAGAATAAGATAATTACAAATTTAAAAACTGGTTATTGGCTTCACGCATCATCCTGTTCAGAGGTAGATGGTAAGAATGATTAGTAACACACTGGTCAACTCTAAAGGTCTCTGGCTGTCTCAACCGTCGATGACAGTCAAATGTGATCATTTTCGCCCAGCTAATACGCGTAACCTTTTGAGACTATAGGTGATTGTTTTTTTCTAACCTGAAATCGAGAACCTGTTTGAGACGAACACCCCCACGGAGCAATAAGAAAAAGAATGACTGGTTCGCGTACGTTCCGCACGTAGAAATTATTCAAACTTCTCACTTTTATGCATCGCTCGGTGCGTACATGTGTCTCGGACGAGGCCGGCCCTCCTCAAGATCATACTTCACAGGATCATTTCTGTAGTATATCTTCAGGTTGACAAACTTTTACAGTTTCCAACCCCTCAGTCACGATGATGAGACTCTCTCGTTCACCTGAGCGTGAGGCTGTGCGATCCGATCTTGTTCAAGATCAGGTCGCACCTCGATGATCGCGCCCTGACTCTCGAGTTGGGCGGGTGAACGAGGTGTCTGAGTGACACCACCCCTTATCAATCTCTTATGAATGACCATGCTGCGAGTTGTGTGCATCGTGCACGAAGGCTTTTGACTGCGCGGTGCCCCGAGTGAGGGGACACTAGAGCCAAACAAGCCCCGTGTCTTGTCCTGTCCTGTCCATCATTTCAAAATATTATGGCGAAAAAATTACAATGTATTTGCACACAGGTTGACTGTTGGAGAGGTGTCGTGCAGTCGGACCAAACACCTGCACACCAGGACGGAAGCCAAACCACATTGGATTCTAGATCGGCGTTCCAATCTGAGTGTCCAGTTGGGTTCCGTTCAAATCTCGAAGCGAGCTGCTACACTAGATACAGACATTTTGTTGATCCTCCTCCATCACAATTCAATAGAATTACGCAGTGGGGATTATGTTTGTGTGCGTTCCCGGTCACCCTTCTAATCAACCACAGTGTTTGAACCGAAAATGAGATTGATGAATCATCAGGATGGTGCGTGATTCGTTCGAACCGATTGCACGAAGGAGGTGCCTCCATTGTTCGCTCTCTCTCTTGCCATTGGACGATGCATATTGCATAACCATGCAGGACGCGCCGTTACGTAACAACTTCTCACTTTCCTTCACTCGCACTTCTCGATGTGCACCATTGTGAGATTGCCATCGGCATACTTACCTGGCGTGGAGGCTACCTTGATCAAGAAGGAGGTTCCTCCAGGGTGAGGCCCTTCCATTGCACTTCGGTTGGGTTGACCCCTGCGAGTATTCCAAATGTGAATACCTCGGGCGCGTAATTTTTGGTAGCGGGGATTGCGTACGCGCACATCCCTACCTAATCTCACTCCCTCGTCAATGACACCTACCTGGTCTGCCCGTGTGCCAGAGCTAATATTATTCTCCGCCTCGAGAGGAGAGCGGAGTCAGCCTTGGCGGGACGCGACACGAGGCGGATTTCATCGGTTGTCAACAGTCAACCGGCGGAATAGAGTCAGTCACAACAGAGTTGGTTGTGTGCATACTGAGCAAAGCTAGTAAGTAGATAATAAATTCTTAGGTGTCACGATGTTCGGTGCAGTCCTGTGAATGAGACAGACTTGCACTCTTGATGTAATAAATCTTCATTCCCCTTTCTAGGAGTACAGGGGTGATTCGACAATGTCTTGCCGGGCCAGAAGACCTTGGAGCGAGAATCTCTTGTCTATACGTATACCTATAGTAATATTATCCCGTTCTCTTCTTGGGCGATGCGCATTGAGTCCTGAAGCCTCTCCTGCGTGTGACAGTCAGTGGACCCACGAACGTGTCACGTGTGAAGAAGGAACGGAATTACCAAGGAGCTACTAGAGGTGTTGTGCTTCCTCCGCAACTCTCGAGGAGTTAGTTTTGTGCAAATTAGGTGGGCCGGTCCCGGAGGTACTGCAATACCGGGTCAACCCGCGACAGAGGTGGAGCAAGCCCCTAGCACTCCGTCAATTTCCAAAAATCAGTTTAATATACTGGCACCTCGATGAGGCGCGTATCAGATATTAAGCTGATAAGAACAGATACTACACTTTGATCTTAGCCAAAAGGCCGAGAAGCGATAGCGGGCGACGGCCCAGGGAGGACGGTTTACACTGAGTGTTGATTATGTAAAAGTGAGAAGTTGAGTCATCATGATGACGTCATTCGACCATCTCAACCGTTTTTGCTGCGCTGGGCCGAGTTTCGGTGCCAACATCGTAGGTAACATAGAGTTGTTGACCTTTTCCATAGTCTTACTCGTCTCCTATCTCAAAAGTCTCAAAACCCAATATCCCTTTGATCATTAATTTGCTTCCACACAGAAATACATCTCACATTGAATCGATCCCCCACTCCGACCAAGAAATTCTCATCAAATAATTTAGAAATGCTGCTGCCCTAACGGAACAACGCCTTGAGTTCCTTAGTTGGGGCTAGGAAAAGAACTTGTACGACAATGTCTAGCTGGAGAAGAAAGACAGTCATGTAGATCTTCCATAGATATCTGGAGAAAAGTAGGTACAATGTACATGCATGCAGATCAAGTACATGTAGACCTGGAGAAAACATGTATCTACTACATACTCGTACATAGTATACGTACAAAATTGAATATGATAACTTTATTGAACAATGAAAAATGTTTTCAACTATTTATAAAATATAACAAAAAAAATACCTTCCAAGTCTGAGGAACGAGGAGGCACTGTGCTCATCACAGCTGCTGCATTTCCTCTCTGCATACACAGAGAAATCCTCTGTTTCAAAAAGGAGGCTGACCTTTTCTCTCCTGATGACTCATACAGTCTTATGCCAACATCCTTTACGAATTCTTTGGCTTCTTGACACCAAGGCCCCATTGTTTCGAAATGCGAGTGGCACAAAGAAATAATCCCGAGAAATGCACTGGTATTTGGATTTTTTCTTCTCAAAAAATTATGTTCAAATACTAAGTAATAAATCGTATTGTCTTTTTCAACGTACCCACCTAGTTGTTTTATGCCAAAAATGTTCCTAGTAATGAATGCATCCCTAAATCTGTGCCGTCATTGAAATGACTTTGTCTTCACACCTGCTGGTATTCTACACTTGAGAACGTTCCGGACGGCTGTGTATTTTTTTCACACGATATAATAAAATATAATGCCCGGTAGACGGGTGTATATTGACGGGTCTAGCCCTATTTACATTTTCAAATAATGTAACAGATAAAATTGATGCTGAAGTACAAATATGACAAAATATTGAAATATAAAAAATACAATGAAATACTTCGGTAGAGAAAAAGATAATCACAGAAACGACAATTCCAGAATAAGATAATTACAAATTTAAAAACTGGTTATTGGCTTCACGCATCATCCTGTTCAGAGGTAGATGGTAAGAATGATTAGTAACACACTGGTCAACTCTAAAGGTCTCTGGCTGTCTCAACCGTCGATGACAGTCAAATGTGATCATTTTCGCCCAGCTAATACGCGTAACCTTTTGAGACTATAGGTGATTGTTTTTTTCTAACCTGAAATCGAGAACCTGTTTGAGACGAACACCCCCACGGAGCAATAAGAAAAAGAATGACTGGTTCGCGTACGTTCCGCACGTAGAAATTATTCAAACTTCTCACTTTTATGCATCGCTCGGTGCGTACATGTGTCTCGGACGAGGCCGGCCCTCCTCAAGATCATACTTCACAGGATCATTTCTGTAGTATATCTTCAGGTTGACAAACTTTTACAGTTTCCAACCCCTCAGTCACGATGATGAGACCTCTCCGTTCACCTGAGCGTGAGGCTGTGCGATCCGATCTTGTTCAAGATCAGGTCGCACCTCGATGATCGCGCCCTGACTCTCGAGTTGGGCGGGTGAACGAGGTGTCTGAGTGACACCACCCCTTATCAATCTCTTATGAATGACCATGCTGCGAGTTGTGTGCATCGTGCACGAAGGCTTTTGACTGCGCGGTGCCCCGAGTGAGGGGACACTAGAGCCAAACAAGCCCCGTGTCTTGTCCTGTCCTGTCCATCATTTCAAAATATTATGGCGAAAAAATTACAATGTATTTGCACACAGGTTGACTGTTGGAGAGGTGTCGTGCAGTCGGACCAAACACCTGCACACCAGGACGGAAGCCAAACCACATTGGATTCTAGATCGGCGTTCCAATCTGAGTGTCCAGTTGGCTTCCGTTCAAATCTCGAAGCGAGCTGCTACACTAGATACAGACATTTTGTTGATCCTCCTCCATCACAATTCAATAGAATTACGCAGTGGGGATTATGTTTGTGTGCGTTCCCGGTCACCCTTCTAATCAACCACAGTGTTTGAACCGAAAATGAGATTGATGAATCATCAGGATGGTGCGTGATTCGTTCGAACCGATTGCACGAAGGAGGTGCCTCCATTGTTCGCTCTCTCTCTTGCCATTGGACGATGCATATTGCATAACCATGCAGGACGCGCCGTTACGTAACAACTTCTCACTTTCCTTCACTCGCACTTCTCGATGTGCACCATTGTGAGATTGCCATCGGCATACTTACCTGGCGTGGAGGCTACCTTGATCAAGAAGGAGGTTCCTCCAGGGTGAGGCCCTTCCATTGCACTTCGGTTGGGTTGACCCCTGCGAGTATTCCAAATGTGAATACCTCGGGCGCGTAATTTTTGGTAGCGGGGATTGCGTACGCGCACATCCCTACCTAATCTCACTCCCTCGTCAATGACACCTACCTGGTCTGCCCGTGTGCCAGAGCTAATATTATTCTCCGCCTCGAGAGGAGAGCGGAGTCAGCCTTGGCGGGACGCGACACGAGGCGGATTTCATCGGTTGTCAACAGTCAACCGGCGGAATAGAGTCAGTCACAACAGAGTTGGTTGTGTGCATACTGAGCAAAGCTAGTAAGTAGATAATAAATTCTTAGGTGTCACGATGTTCGGTGCAGTCCTGTGAATGAGACAGACTTGCACTCTTGATGTAATAAATCTTCATTCCCCTTTCTAGGAGTACAGGGGTGATTCGACAATGTCTTGCCGGGCCAGAAGACCTTGGAGCGAGAATCTCTTGTCTATACGTATACCTATAGTAATATTATCCCGTTCTCTTCTTGGGCGATGCGCATTGAGTCCTGAAGCCTCTCCTGCGTGTGACAGTCAGTGGACCCACGAACGTGTCACGTGTGAAGAAGGAACGGAATTACCAAGGAGCTACTAGAGGTGTTGTGCTTCCTCCGCAACTCTCGAGGAGTTAGTTTTGTGCAAATTAGGTGGGCCGGTCCCGGAGGTACTGCAATACCGGGTCAACCCGCGACAGAGGTGGAGCAAGCCCCTAGCACTCCGTCAATTTCCAAAAATCAGTTTAATATACTGGCACCTCGATGAGGCGCGTATCAGATATTAAGCTGATAAGAACAGATACTACACTTTGATCTTAGCCAAAAGGCCGAGAAGCGATAACGGGCGACGGCCCAGGGAGGACGGTTTACACTGAGTGTTGATTATGTAAAAGTGAGAAGTTGAGTCATCATGATGACGTCATTCGACCATCTCAACCGTTTTTGCTGCGCTGGGCCGAGTTTCGGTGCCAACATCGTAGGTAACATAGAGTTGTTGACCTTTTCCATAGTCTTACTCGTCTCCTATCTCAAAAGTCTCAAAACCCAATATCCCTTTGATCATTAATTTGCTTCCACACAGAAATACATCTCACATTGAATCGATCCCCCACTCCGACCAAGAAATTCTCATCAAATAATTTAGAAATGCTGCTGCCCTAACGGAACAACGCCTTGAGTTCCTTAGTTGGGGCTAGGAAAAGAACTTGTACGACAATGTCTAGCTGGAGAAGAAAGACAGTCATGTAGATCTTCCATAGATATCTGGAGAAAAGTAGGTACAATGTACATGCATGCAGATCAAGTACATGTAGACCTGGAGAAAACATGTATCTACTACATACTCGTACATAGTATACGTACAAAATTGAATATGATAACTTTATTGAACAATGAAAAATGTTTTCAACTATTTATAAAATATAACAAAAAAAATACCTTCCAAGTCTGAGGAACGAGGAGGCACTGTGCTCATCACAGCTGCTGCATTTCCTCTCTGCATACACAGAGAAATCCTCTGTTTCAAAAAGGAGGCTGACCTTTTCTCTCCTGATGACTCATACAGTCTTATGCCAACATCCTTTACGAATTCTTTGGCTTCTTGACACCAAGGCCCCATTGTTTCGAAATGCGAGTGGCACAAAGAAATAATCCCGAGAAATGCACTGGTATTTGGATTTTTTCTTCTCAAAAAATTATGTTCAAATACTAAGTAATAAATCGTATTGTCTTTTTCAACGTACCCACCTAGTTGTTTTATGCCAAAAATGTTCCTAGTAATGAATGCATCCCTAAATCTGTGCCGTCATTGAAATGACTTTGTCTTCACACCTGCTGGTATTCTACACTTGAGAACGTTCCGGACGGCTGTGTATTTTTTTCACACGATATAATAAAATATAATGCCCGGTAGACGGGTGTATATTGACGGGTCTAGCCCTATTTACATTTTCAAATAATGTAACAGATAAAATTGATGCTGAAGTACAAATATGACAAAATATTGAAATATAAAAAATACAATGAAATACTTCGGTAGAGAAAAAGATAATCACAGAAACGACAATTCCAGAATAAGATAATTACAAATTTAAAAACTGGTTATTGGCTTCACGCATCATCCTGTTCAGAGGTAGATGGTAAGAATGATTAGTAACACACTGGTCAACTCTAAAGGTCTCTGGCTGTCTCAACCGTCGATGACAGTCAAATGTGATCATTTTCGCCCAGCTAATACGCGTAACCTTTTGAGACTATAGGTGATTGTTTTTTTCTAACCTGAAATCGAGAACCTGTTTGAGACGAACACCCCCACGGAGCAATAAGAAAAAGAATGACTGGTTCGCGTACGTTCCGCACGTAGAAATTATTCAAACTTCTCACTTTTATGCATCGCTCGGTGCGTACATGTGTCTCGGACGAGGCCGGCCCTCCTCAAGATCATACTTCACAGGATCATTTCTGTAGTATATCTTCAGGTTGACAAACTTTTACAGTTTCCAACCCCTCAGTCACGATGATGAGACTCTCTCGTTCACCTGAGCGTGAGGCTGTGCGATCCGATCTTGTTCAAGATCAGGTCGCACCTCGATGATCGCGCCCTGACTCTCGAGTTGGGCGGGTGAACGAGGTGTCTGAGTGACACCACCCCTTATCAATCTCTTATGAATGACCATGCTGCGAGTTGTGTGCATCGTGCACGAAGGCTTTTGACTGCGCGGTGCCCCGAGTGAGGGGACACTAGAGCCAAACAAGCCCCGTGTCTTGTCCTGTCCTGTCCATCATTTCAAAATATTATGGCGAAAAAATTACAATGTATTTGCACACAGGTTGACTGTTGGAGAGGTGTCGTGCAGTCGGACCAAACACCTGCACACCAGGACGGAAGCCAAACCACATTGGATTCTAGATCGGCGTTCCAATCTGAGTGTCCAGTTGGGTTCCGTTCAAATCTCGAAGCGAGCTGCTACACTAGATACAGACATTTTGTTGATCCTCCTCCATCACAATTCAATAGAATTACGCAGTGGGGATTATGTTTGTGTGCGTTCCCGGTCACCCTTCTAATCAACCACAGTGTTTGAACCGAAAATGAGATTGATGAATCATCAGGATGGTGCGTGATTCGTTCGAACCGATTGCACGAAGGAGGTGCCTCCATTGTTCGCTCTCTCTCTTGCCATTGGACGATGCATATTGCATAACCATGCAGGACGCGCCGTTACGTAACAACTTCTCACTTTCCTTCACTCGCACTTCTCGATGTGCACCATTGTGAGATTGCCATCGGCATACTTACCTGGCGTGGAGGCTACCTTGATCAAGAAGGAGGTTCCTCCAGGGTGAGGCCCTTCCATTGCACTTCGGTTGGGTTGACCCCTGCGAGTATTCCAAATGTGAATACCTCGGGCGCGTAATTTTTGGTAGCGGGGATTGCGTACGCGCACATCCCTACCTAATCTCACTCCCTCGTCAATGACACCTACCTGGTCTGCCCGTGTGCCAGAGCTAATATTATTCTCCGCCTCGAGAGGAGAGCGGAGTCAGCCTTGGCGGGACGCGACACGAGGCGGATTTCATCGGTTGTCAACAGTCAACCGGCGGAATAGAGTCAGTCACAACAGAGTTGGTTGTGTGCATACTGAGCAAAGCTAGTAAGTAGATAATAAATTCTTAGGTGTCACGATGTTCGGTGCAGTCCTGTGAATGAGACAGACTTGCACTCTTGATGTAATAAATCTTCATTCCCCTTTCTAGGAGTACAGGGGTGATTCGACAATGTCTTGCCGGGCCAGAAGACCTTGGAGCGAGAATCTCTTGTCTATACGTATACCTATAGTAATATTATCCCGTTCTCTTCTTGGGCGATGCGCATTGAGTCCTGAAGCCTCTCCTGCGTGTGACAGTCAGTGGACCCACGAACGTGTCACGTGTGAAGAAGGAACGGAATTACCAAGGAGCTACTAGAGGTGTTGTGCTTCCTCCGCAACTCTCGAGGAGTTAGTTTTGTGCAATTTAGGTGGGCCGGTCCCGGAGGTACTGCAATACCGGGTCAACCCGCGACAGAGGTGGAGCAAGCCCCTAGCACTCCGTCAATTTCCAAAAATCAGTTTAATATACTGGCACCTCGATGAGGCGCGTATCAGATATTAAGCTGATAAGAACAGATACTACACTTTGATCTTAGCCAAAAGGCCGAGAAGCGATAGCGGGCGACGGCCCAGGGAGGACGGTTTACACTGAGTGTTGATTATGTAAAAGTGAGAAGTTGAGTCATCATGATGACGTCATTCGACCATCTCAACCGTTTTTGCTGCGCTGGGCCGAGTTTCGGTGCCAACATCGTAGGTAACATAGAGTTGTTGACCTTTTCCATAGTCTTACTCGTCTCCTATCTCAAAAGTCTCAAAACCCAATATCCCTTTGATCATTAATTTGCTTCCACACAGAAATACATCTCACATTGAATCGATCCCCCACTCCGACCAAGAAATTCTCATCAAATAATTTAGAAATGCTGCTGCCCTAACGGAACAACGCCTTGAGTTCCTTAGTTGGGGCTAGGAAAAGAACTTGTACGACAATGTCTAGCTGGAGAAGAAAGACAGTCATGTAGATCTTCCATAGATATCTGGAGAAAAGTAGGTACAATGTACATGCATGCAGATCAAGTACATGTAGACCTGGAGAAAACATGTATCTACTACATACTCGTACATAGTATACGTACAAAATTGAATATGATAACTTTATTGAACAATGAAAAATGTTTTCAACTATTTATAAAATATAACAAAAAAAATACCTTCCAAGTCTGAGGAACGAGGAGGCACTGTGCTCATCACAGCTGCTGCATTTCCTCTCTGCATACACAGAGAAATCCTCTGTTTCAAAAAGGAGGCTGACCTTTTCTCTCCTGATGACTCATACAGTCTTATGCCAACATCCTTTACGAATTCTTTGGCTTCTTGACACCAAGGCCCCATTGTTTCGAAATGCGAGTGGCACAAAGAAATAATCCCGAGAAATGCACTGGTATTTGGATTTTTTCTTCTCAAAAAATTATGTTCAAATACTAAGTAATAAATCGTATTGTCTTTTTCAACGTACCCACCTAGTTGTTTTATGCCAAAAATGTTCCTAGTAATGAATGCATCCCTAAATCTGTGCCGTCATTGAAATGACTTTGTCTTCACACCTGCTGGTATTCTACACTTGAGAACGTTCCGGACGGCTGTGTATTTTTTTCACACGATATAATAAAATATAATGCCCGGTAGACGGGTGTATATTGACGGGTCTAGCCCTATTTACATTTTCAAATAATGTAACAGATAAAATTGATGCTGAAGTACAAATATGACAAAATATTGAAATATAAAAAATACAATGAAATACTTCGGTAGAGAAAAAGATAATCACAGAAACGACAATTCCAGAATAAGATAATTACAAATTTAAAAACTGGTTATTGGCTTCACGCATCATCCTGTTCAGAGGTAGATGGTAAGAATGATTAGTAACACACTGGTCAACTCTAAAGGTCTCTGGCTGTCTCAACCGTCGATGACAGTCAAATGTGATCATTTTCGCCCAGCTAATACGCGTAACCTTTTGAGACTATAGGTGATTGTTTTTTTCTAACCTGAAATCGAGAACCTGTTTGAGACGAACACCCCCACGGAGCAATAAGAAAAAGAATGACTGGTTCGCGTACGTTCCGCACGTAGAAATTATTCAAACTTCTCACTTTTATGCATCGCTCGGTGCGTACATGTGTCTCGGACGAGGCCGGCCCTCCTCAAGATCATACTTCACAGGATCATTTCTGTAGTATATCTTCAGGTTGACAAACTTTTACAGTTTCCAACCCCTCAGTCACGATGATGAGACTCTCTCGTTCACCTGAGCGTGAGGCTGTGCGATCCGATCTTGTTCAAGATCAGGTCGCACCTCGATGATCGCGCCCTGACTCTCGAGTTGGGCGGGTGAACGAGGTGTCTGAGTGACACCACCCCTTATCAATCTCTTATGAATGACCATGCTGCGAGTTGTGTGCATCGTGCACGAAGGCTTTTGACTGCGCGGTGCCCCGAGTGAGGGGACACTAGAGCCAAACAAGCCCCGTGTCTTGTCCTGTCCTGTCCATCATTTCAAAATATTATGGCGAAAAAATTACAATGTATTTGCACACAGGTTGACTGTTGGAGAGGTGTCGTGCAGTCGGACCAAACACCTGCACACCAGGACGGAAGCCAAACCACATTGGATTCTAGATCGGCGTTCCAATCTGAGTGTCCAGTTGGCTTCCGTTCAAATCTCGAAGCGAGCTGCTACACTAGATACAGACATTTTGTTGATCCTCCTCCATCACAATTCAATAGAATTACGCAGTGGGGATTATGTTTGTGTGCGTTCCCGGTCACCCTTCTAATCAACCACAGTGTTTGAACCGAAAATGAGATTGATGAATCATCAGGATGGTGCGTGATTCGTTCGAACCGATTGCACGAAGGAGGTGCCTCCATTGTTCGCTCTCTCTCTTGCCATTGGACGATGCATATTGCATAACCATGCAGGACGCGCCGTTACGTAACAACTTCTCACTTTCCTTCACTCGCACTTCTCGATGTGCACCATTGTGAGATTGCCATCGGCATACTTACCTGGCGTGAAGGCTACCTTGATCAAGAAGGAGGTTCCTCCAGGGTGAGGCCCTTCCATTGCACTTCGGTTGGGTTGACCCCTGCGAGTATTCCAAATGTGAATACCTCGGGCGCGTAATTTTTGGTAGCGGGGATTGCGTACGCGCACATCCCTACCTAATCTCACTCCCTCGTCAATGACACCTACCTGGTCTGCCCGTGTGCCAGAGCTAATATTATTCTCCGCCTCGAGAGGAGAGCGGAGTCAGCCTTGGCGGGACGCGACACGAGGCGGATTTCATCGGTTGTCAACAGTCAACCGGCGGAATAGAGTCAGTCACAACAGAGTTGGTTGTGTGCATACTGAGCAAAGCTAGTAAGTAGATAATAAATTCTTAGGTGTCACGATGTTCGGTGCAGTCCTGTGAATGAGACAGACTTGCACTCTTGATGTAATAAATCTTCATTCCCCTTTCTAGGAGTACAGGGGTGATTCGACAATGTCTTGCCGGGCCAGAAGACCTTGGAGCGAGAATCTCTTGTCTATACGTATACCTATAGTAATATTATCCCGTTCTCTTCTTGGGCGATGCGCATTGAGTCCTGAAGCCTCTCCTGCGTGTGACAGTCAGTGGACCCACGAACGTGTCACGTGTGAAGAAGGAACGGAATTACCAAGGAGCTACTAGAGGTGTTGTGCTTCCTCCGCAACTCTCGAGGAGTTAGTTTTGTGCAAATTAGGTGGGCCGGTCCCGGAGGTACTGCAATACCGGGTCAACCCGCGACAGAGGTGGAGCAAGCCCCTAGCACTCCGTCAATTTCCAAAAATCAGTTTAATATACTGGCACCTCGATGAGGCGCGTATCAGATATTAAGCTGATAAGAACAGATACTACACTTTGATCTTAGCCAAAAGGCCGAGAAGCGATAACGGGCGACGGCCCAGGGAGGACGGTTTACACTGAGTGTTGATTATGTAAAAGTGAGAAGTTGAGTCATCATGATGACGTCATTCGACCATCTCAACCGTTTTTGCTGCGCTGGGCCGAGTTTCGGTGCCAACATCGTAGGTAACATAGAGTTGTTGACCTTTTCCATAGTCTTACTCGTCTCCTATCTCAAAAGTCTCAAAACCCAATATCCCTTTGATCATTAATTTGCTTCCACACAGAAATACATCTCACATTGAATCGATCCCCCACTCCGACCAAGAAATTCTCATCAAATAATTTAGAAATGCTGCTGCCCTAACGGAACAACGCCTTGAGTTCCTTAGTTGGGGCTAGGAAAAGAACTTGTACGACAATGTCTAGCTGGAGAAGAAAGACAGTCATGTAGATCTTCCATAGATATCTGGAGAAAAGTAGGTACAATGTACATGCATGCAGATCAAGTACATGTAGACCTGGAGAAAACATGTATCTACTACATACTCGTACATAGTATACGTACAAAATTGAATATGATAACTTTATTGAACAATGAAAAATGTTTTCAACTATTTATAAAATATAACAAAAAAAATACCTTCCAAGTCTGAGGAACGAGGAGGCACTGTGCTCATCACAGCTGCTGCATTTCCTCTCTGCATACACAGAGAAATCCTCTGTTTCAAAAAGGAGGCTGACCTTTTCTCTCCTGATGACTCATACAGTCTTATGCCAACATCCTTTACGAATTCTTTGGCTTCTTGACACCAAGGCCCCATTGTTTCGAAATGCGAGTGGCACAAAGAAATAATCCCGAGAAATGCACTGGTATTTGGATTTTTTCTTCTCAAAAAATTATGTTCAAATACTAAGTAATAAATCGTATTGTCTTTTTCAACGTACCCACCTAGTTGTTTTATGCCAAAAATGTTCCTAGTAATGAATGCATCCCTAAATCTGTGCCGTCATTGAAATGACTTTGTCTTCACACCTGCTGGTATTCTACACTTGAGAACGTTCCGGACGGCTGTGTATTTTTTTCACACGATATAATAAAATATAATGCCCGGTAGACGGGTGTATATTGACGGGTCTAGCCCTATTTACATTTTCAAATAATGTAACAGATAAAATTGATGCTGAAGTACAAATATGACAAAATATTGAAATATAAAAAATACAATGAAATACTTCGTAGAGAAAAAGATAATCACAGAAACGAACAATTCCAGAATAAGATAATTACAAATTTAAAAACTGGTTATTGGCTTCACGCATCATCCTGTTCAGAGGTAGATGGTAAGAATGATTAGTAACACACTGGTCAACTCTAAAGGTCTCTGGCTGTCTCAACCGTCGATGACAGTCAAATGTGATCATTTTCGCCCAGCTAATACGCGTAACCTTTTGAGACTATAGGTGATTGTTTTTTTCTAACCTGAAATCGAGAACCTGTTTGAGACGAACACCCCCACGGAGCAATAAGAAAAAGAATGACTGGTTCGCGTACGTTCCGCACGTAGAAATTATTCAAACTTCTCACTTTTATGCATCGCTCGGTGCGTACATGTGTCTCGGACGAGGCCGGCCCTCCTCAAGATCATACTTCACAGGATCATTTCTGTAGTATATCTTCAGGTTGACAAACTTTTACAGTTTCCAACCCCTCAGTCACGATGATGAGACTCTCTCGTTCACCTGAGCGTGAGGCTGTGCGATCCGATCTTGTTCAAGATCAGGTCGCACCTCGATGATCGCGCCCTGACTCTCGAGTTGGGCGGGTGAACGAGGTGTCTGAGTGACACCACCCCTTATCAATCTCTTATGAATGACCATGCTGCGAGTTGTGTGCATCGTGCACGAAGGCTTTTGACTGCGCGGTGCCCCGAGTGAGGGGACACTAGAGCCAAACAAGCCCCGTGTCTTGTCCTGTCCTGTCCATCATTTCAAAATATTATGGCGAAAAAATTACAATGTATTTGCACACAGGTTGACTGTTGGAGAGGTGTCGTGCAGTCGGACCAAACACCTGCACACCAGGACGGAAGCCAAACCACATTGGATTCTAGATCGGCGTTCCAATCTGAGTGTCCAGTTGGCTTCCGTTCAAATCTCGAAGCGAGCTGCTACACTAGATACAGACATTTTGTTGATCCTCCTCCATCACAATTCAATAGAATTACGCAGTGGGGATTATGTTTGTGTGCGTTCCCGGTCACCCTTCTAATCAACCACAGTGTTTGAACCGAAAATGAGATTGATGAATCATCAGGATGGTGCGTGATTCGTTCGAACCGATTGCACGAAGGAGGTGCCTCCATTGTTCGCTCTCTCTCTTGCCATTGGACGATGCATATTGCATAACCATGCAGGACGCGCCGTTACGTAACAACTTCTCACTTTCCTTCACTCGCACTTCTCGATGTGCACCATTGTGAGATTGCCATCGGCATACTTACCTGGCGTGGAGGCTACCTTGATCAAGAAGGAGGTTCCTCCAGGGTGAGGCCCTTCCATTGCACTTCGGTTGGGTTGACCCCTGCGAGTATTCCAAATGTGAATACCTCGGGCGCGTAATTTTTGGTAGCGGGGATTGCGTACGCGCACATCCCTACCTAATCTCACTCCCTCGTCAATGACACCTACCTGGTCTGCCCGTGTGCCAGAGCTAATATTATTCTCCGCCTCGAGAGGAGAGCGGAGTCAGCCTTGGCGGGACGCGACACGAGGCGGATTTCATCGGTTGTCAACAGTCAACCGGCGGAATAGAGTCAGTCACAACAGAGTTGGTTGTGTGCATACTGAGCAAAGCTAGTAAGTAGATAATAAATTCTTAGGTGTCACGATGTTCGGTGCAGTCCTGTGAATGAGACAGACTTGCACTCTTGATGTAATAAATCTTCATTCCCCTTTCTAGGAGTACAGGGGTGATTCGACAATGTCTTGCCGGGCCAGAAGACCTTGGAGCGAGAATCTCTTGTCTATACGTATACCTATAGTAATATTATCCCGTTCTCTTCTTGGGCGATGCGCATTGAGTCCTGAAGCCTCTCCTGCGTGTGACAGTCAGTGGACCCACGAACGTGTCACGTGTGAAGAAGGAACGGAATTACCAAGGAGCTACTAGAGGTGTTGTGCTTCCTCCGCAACTCTCGAGGAGTTAGTTTTGTGCAAATTAGGTGGGCCGGTCCCGGAGGTACTGCAATACCGGGTCAACCCGCGACAGAGGTGGAGCAAGCCCCTAGCACTCCGTCAATTTCCAAAAATCAGTTTAATATACTGGCACCTCGATGAGGCGCGTATCAGATATTAAGCTGATAAGAACAGATACTACACTTTGATCTTAGCCAAAAGGCGAGAAGCGATAACGGGCGACGGCCCAGGGAGGACGGTTTACACTGAGTGTTGATTATGTAAAAGTGAGAAGTTGAGTCATCATGATGACGTCATTCGACCATCTCAACCGTTTTTGCTGCGCTGGGCCGAGTTTCGGTGCCAACATCGTAGGTAACATAGAGTTGTTGACCTTTTCCATAGTCTTACTCGTCTCCTATCTCAAAAGTCTCAAAACCCAATATCCCTTTGATCATTAATTTGCTTCCACACAGAAATACATCTCACATTGAATCGATCCCCCACTCCGACCAAGAAATTCTCATCAAATAATTTAGAAATGCTGCTGCCCTAACGGAACAACGCCTTGAGTTCCTTAGTTGGGGCTAGGAAAAGAACTTGTACGACAATGTCTAGCTGGAGAAGAAAGACAGTCATGTAGATCTTCCATAGATATCTGGAGAAAAGTAGGTACAATGTACATGCATGCAGATCAAGTACATGTAGACCTGGAGAAAACATGTATCTACTACATACTCGTACATAGTATACGTACAAAATTGAATATGATAACTTTATTGAACAATGAAAAATGTTTTCAACTATTTATAAAATATAACAAAAAAAATACCTTCCAAGTCTGAGGAACGAGGAGGCACTGTGCTCATCACAGCTGCTGCATTTCCTCTCTGCATACACAGAGAAATCCTCTGTTTCAAAAAGGAGGCTGACCTTTTCTCTCCTGATGACTCATACAGTCTTATGCCAACATCCTTTACGAATTCTTTGGCTTCTTGACACCAAGGCCCCATTGTTTCGAAATGCGAGTGGCACAAAGAAATAATCCCGAGAAATGCACTGGTATTTGGATTTTTTCTTCTCAAAAAATTATGTTCAAATACTAAGTAATAAATCGTATTGTCTTTTTCAACGTACCCACCTAGTTGTTTTATGCCAAAAATGTTCCTAGTAATGAATGCATCCCTAAATCTGTGCCGTCATTGAAATGACTTTGTCTTCACACCTGCTGGTATTCTACACTTGAGAACGTTCCGGACGGCTGTGTATTTTTTTCACACGATATAATAAAATATAATGCCCGGTAGACGGGTGTATATTGACGGGTCTAGCCCTATTTACATTTTCAAATAATGTAACAGATAAAATTGATGCTGAAGTACAAATATGACAAAATATTGAAATATAAAAAATACAATGAAATACTTCGGTAGAGAAAAAGATAATCACAGAAACGACAATTCCAGAATAAGATAATTACAAATTTAAAAACTGGTTATTGGCTTCACGCATCATCCTGTTCAGAGGTAGATGGTAAGAATGATTAGTAACACACTGGTCAACTCTAAAGGTCTCTGGCTGTCTCAACCGTCGATGACAGTCAAATGTGATCATTTTCGCCCAGCTAATACGCGTAACCTTTTGAGACTATAGGTGATTGTTTTTTTCTAACCTGAAATCGAGAACCTGTTTGAGACGAACACCCCCACGGAGCAATAAGAAAAAGAATGACTGGTTCGCGTACGTTCCGCACGTAGAAATTATTCAAACTTCTCACTTTTATGCATCGCTCGGTGCGTACATGTGTCTCGGACGAGGCCGGCCCTCCTCAAGATCATACTTCACAGGATCATTTCTGTAGTATATCTTCAGGTTGACAAACTTTTACAGTTTCCAACCCCTCAGTCACGATGATGAGACTCTCTCGTTCACCTGAGCGTGAGGCTGTGCGATCCGATCTTGTTCAAGATCAGGTCGCACCTCGATGATCGCGCCCTGACTCTCGAGTTGGGCGGGTGAACGAGGTGTCTGAGTGACACCACCCCTTATCAATCTCTTATGAATGACCATGCTGCGAGTTGTGTGCATCGTGCACGAAGGCTTTTGACTGCGCGGTGCCCCGAGTGAGGGGACACTAGAGCCAAACAAGCCCCGTGTCTTGTCCTGTCCTGTCCATCATTTCAAAATATTATGGCGAAAAAATTACAATGTATTTGCACACAGGTTGACTGTTGGAGAGGTGTCGTGCAGTCGGACCAAACACCTGCACACCAGGACGGAAGCCAAACCACATTGGATTCTAGATCGGCGTTCCAATCTGAGTGTCCAGTTGGCTTCCGTTCAAATCTCGAAGCGAGCTGCTACACTAGATACAGACATTTTGTTGATCCTCCTCCATCACAATTCAATAGAATTACGCAGTGGGGATTATGTTTGTGTGCGTTCCCGGTCACCCTTCTAATCAACCACAGTGTTTGAACCGAAAATGAGATTGATGAATCATCAGGATGGTGCGTGATTCGTTCGAACCGATTGCACGAAGGAGGTGCCTCCATTGTTCGCTCTCTCTCTTGCCATTGGACGATGCATATTGCATAACCATGCAGGACGCGCCGTTACGTAACAACTTCTCACTTTCCTTCACTCGCACTTCTCGATGTGCACCATTGTGAGATTGCCATCGGCATACTTACCTGGCGTGGAGGCTACCTTGATCAAGAAGGAGGTTCCTCCGGGGTGAGGCCCTTCCATTGCACTTCGGTTGGGTTGACCCCTGCGAGTATTCCAAATGTGAATACCTCGGGCGCGTAATTTTTGGTAGCGGGGATTGCGTACGCGCACATCCCTACCTAATCTCACTCCCTCGTCAATGACACCTACCTGGTCTGCCCGTGTGCCAGAGCTAATATTATTCTCCGCCTCGAGAGGAGAGCGGAGTCAGCCTTGGCGGGACGCGACACGAGGCGGATTTCATCGGTTGTCAACAGTCAACCGGCGGAATAGAGTCAGTCACAACAGAGTTGGTTGTGTGCATACTGAGCAAAGCTAGTAAGTAGATAATAAATTCTTAGGTGTCACGATGTTCGGTGCAGTCCTGTGAATGAGACAGACTTGCACTCTTGATGTAATAAATCTTCATTCCCCTTTCTAGGAGTACAGGGGTGATTCGACAATGTCTTGCCGGGCCAGAAGACCTTGGAGCGAGAATCTCTTGTCTATACGTATACCTATAGTAATATTATCCCGTTCTCTTCTTGGGCGATGCGCATTGAGTCCTGAAGCCTCTCCTGCGTGTGACAGTCAGTGGACCCACGAACGTGTCACGTGTGAAGAAGGAACGGAATTACCAAGGAGCTACTAGAGGTGTTGTGCTTCCTCCGCAACTCTCGAGGAGTTAGTTTTGTGCAAATTAGGTGGGCCGGTCCCGGAGGTACTGCAATACCGGGTCAACCCGCGACAGAGGTGGAGCAAGCCCCTAGCACTCCGTCAATTTCCAAAAATCAGTTTAATATACTGGCACCTCGATGAGGCGCGTATCAGATATTAAGCTGATAAGAACAGATACTACACTTTGATCTTAGCCAAAAGGCCGAGAAGCGATAACGGGCGACGGCCCAGGGAGGACGGTTTACACTGAGTGTTGATTATGTAAAAGTGAGAAGTTGAGTCATCATGATGACGTCATTCGACCATCTCAACCGTTTTTGCTGCGCTGGGCCGAGTTTCGGTGCCAACATCGTAGGTAACATAGAGTTGTTGACCTTTTCCATAGTCTTACTCGTCTCCTATCTCAAAAGTCTCAAAACCCAATATCCCTTTGATCATTAATTTGCTTCCACACAGAAATACATCTCACATTGAATCGATCCCCCACTCCGACCAAGAAATTCTCATCAAATAATTTAGAAATGCTGCTGCCCTAACGGAACAACGCCTTGAGTTCCTTAGTTGGGGCTAGGAAAAGAACTTGTACGACAATGTCTAGCTGGAGAAGAAAGACAGTCATGTAGATCTTCCATAGATATCTGGAGAAAAGTAGGTACAATGTACATGCATGCAGATCAAGTACATGTAGACCTGGAGAAAACATGTATCTACTACATACTCGTACATAGTATACGTACAAAATTGAATATGATAACTTTATTGAACAATGAAAAATGTTTTCAACTATTTATAAAATATAACAAAAAAAATACCTTCCAAGTCTGAGGAACGAGGAGGCACTGTGCTCATCACAGCTGCTGCATTTCCTCTCTGCATACACAGAGAAATCCTCTGTTTCAAAAAGGAGGCTGACCTTTTCTCTCCTGATGACTCATACAGTCTTATGCCAACATCCTTTACGAATTCTTTGGCTTCTTGACACCAAGGCCCCATTGTTTCGAAATGCGAGTGGCACAAAGAAATAATCCCGAGAAATGCACTGGTATTTGGATTTTTTCTTCTCAAAAAATTATGTTCAAATACTAAGTAATAAATCGTATTGTCTTTTTCAACGTACCCACCTAGTTGTTTTATGCCAAAAATGTTCCTAGTAATGAATGCATCCCTAAATCTGTGCCGTCATTGAAATGACTTTGTCTTCACACCTGCTGGTATTCTACACTTGAGAACGTTCCGGACGGCTGTGTATTTTTTTCACACGAATATAAAAATATAATGCCCGGTAGACGGGTGTATATTGACGGGTCTAGCCCTATTTACATTTTCAAATAATGTAACAGATAAAATTGATGCTGAAGTACAAATATGACAAAATATTGAAATATAAAAAATACAATGAAATACTTCGGTAGAGAAAAAGATAATCACAGAAACGACAATTCCAGAATAAGATAATTACAAATTTAAAAACTGGTTATTGGCTTCACGCATCATCCTGTTCAGAGGTAGATGGTAAGAATGATTAGTAACACACTGGTCAACTCTAAAGGTCTCTGGCTGTCTCAACCGTCGATGACAGTCAAATGTGATCATTTTCGCCCAGCTAATACGCGTAACCTTTTGAGACTATAGGTGATTGTTTTTTTCTAACCTGAAATCGAGAACCTGTTTGAGACGAACACCCCCACGGAGCAATAAGAAAAAGAATGACTGGTTCGCGTACGTTCCGCACGTAGAAATTATTCAAACTTCTCACTTTTATGCATCGCTCGGTGCGTACATGTGTCTCGGACGAGGCCGGCCCTCCTCAAGATCATACTTCACAGGATCATTTCTGTAGTATATCTTCAGGTTGACAAACTTTTACAGTTTCCAACCCCTCAGTCACGATGATGAGACTCTCTCGTTCACCTGAGCGTGAGGCTGTGCGATCCGATCTTGTTCAAGATCAGGTCGCACCTCGATGATCGCGCCCTGACTCTCGAGTTGGGCGGGTGAACGAGGTGTCTGAGTGACACCACCCCTTATCAATCTCTTATGAATGACCATGCTGCGAGTTGTGTGCATCGTGCACGAAGGCTTTTGACTGCGCGGTGCCCCGAGTGAGGGGACACTAGAGCCAAACAAGCCCCGTGTCTTGTCCTGTCCTGTCCATCATTTCAAAATATTATGGCGAAAAAATTACAATGTATTTGCACACAGGTTGACTGTTGGAGAGGTGTCGTGCAGTCGGACCAAACACCTGCACACCAGGACGGAAGCCAAACCACATTGGATTCTAGATCGGCGTTCCAATCTGAGTGTCCAGTTGGCTTCCGTTCAAATCTCGAAGCGAGCTGCTACACTAGATACAGACATTTTGTTGATCCTCCTCCATCACAATTCAATAGAATTACGCAGTGGGGATTATGTTTGTGTGCGTTCCCGGTCACCCTTCTAATCAACCACAGTGTTTGAACCGAAAATGAGATTGATGAATCATCAGGATGGTGCGTGATTCGTTCGAACCGATTGCACGAAGGAGGTGCCTCCATTGTTCGCTCTCTCTCTTGCCATTGGACGATGCATATTGCATAACCATGCAGGACGCGCCGTTACGTAACAACTTCTCACTTTCCTTCACTCGCACTTCTCGATGTGCACCATTGTGAGATTGCCATCGGCATACTTACCTGGCGTGGAGGCTACCTTGATCAAGAAGGAGGTTCCTCCAGGGTGAGGCCCTTCCATTGCACTTCGGTTGGGTTGACCCCTGCGAGTATTCCAAATGTGAATACCTCGGGCGCGTAATTTTTGGTAGCGGGGATTGCGTACGCGCACATCCCTACCTAATCTCACTCCCTCGTCAATGACACCTACCTGGTCTGCCCGTGTGCCAGAGCTAATATTATTCTCCGCCTCGAGAGGAGAGCGGAGTCAGCCTTGGCGGGACGCGACACGAGGCGGATTTCATCGGTTGTCAACAGTCAACCGGCGGAATAGAGTCAGTCACAACAGAGTTGGTTGTGTGCATACTGAGCAAAGCTAGTAAGTAGATAATAAATTCTTAGGTGTCACGATGTTCGGTGCAGTCCTGTGAATGAGACAGACTTGCACTCTTGATGTAATAAATCTTCATTCCCCTTTCTAGGAGTACAGGGGTGATTCGACAATGTCTTGCCGGGCCAGAAGACCTTGGAGCGAGAATCTCTTGTCTATACGTATACCTATAGTAATATTATCCCGTTCTCTTCTTGGGCGATGCGCATTGAGTCCTGAAGCCTCTCCTGCGTGTGACAGTCAGTGGACCCACGAACGTGTCACGTGTGAAGAAGGAACGGAATTACCAAGGAGCTACTAGAGGTGTTGTGCTTCCTCCGCAACTCTCGAGGAGTTAGTTTTGTGCAAATTAGGTGGGCCGGTCCCGGAGGTACTGCAATACCGGGTCAACCCGCGACAGAGGTGGAGCAAGCCCCTAGCACTCCGTCAATTTCCAAAAATCAGTTTAATATACTGGCACCTCGATGAGGCGCGTATCAGATATTAAGCTGATAAGAACAGATACTACACTTTGATCTTAGCCAAAAGGCCGAGAAGCGATAACGGGCGACGGCCCAGGGAGGACGGTTTACACTGAGTGTTGATTATGTAAAAGTGAGAAGTTGAGTCATCATGATGACGTCATTCGACCATCTCAACCGTTTTTGCTGCGCTGGGCCGAGTTTCGGTGCCAACATCGTAGGTAACATAGAGTTGTTGACCTTTTCCATAGTCTTACTCGTCTCCTATCTCAAAAGTCTCAAAACCCAATATCCCTTTGATCATTAATTTGCTTCCACACAGAAATACATCTCACATTGAATCGATCCCCCACTCCGACCAAGAAATTCTCATCAAATAATTTAGAAATGCTGCTGCCCTAACGGAACAACGCCTTGAGTTCCTTAGTTGGGGCTAGGAAAAGAACTTGTACGACAATGTCTAGCTGGAGAAGAAAGACAGTCATGTAGATCTTCCATAGATATCTGGAGAAAAGTAGGTACAATGTACATGCATGCAGATCAAGTACATGTAGACCTGGAGAAAACATGTATCTACTACATACTCGTACATAGTATACGTACAAAATTGAATATGATAACTTTATTGAACAATGAAAAATGTTTTCAACTATTTATAAAATATAACAAAAAAAATACCTTCCAAGTCTGAGGAACGAGGAGGCACTGTGCTCATCACAGCTGCTGCATTTCCTCTCTGCATACACAGAGAAATCCTCTGTTTCAAAAAGGAGGCTGACCTTTTCTCTCCTGATGACTCATACAGTCTTATGCCAACATCCTTTACGAATTCTTTGGCTTCTTGACACCAAGGCCCCATTGTTTCGAAATGCGAGTGGCACAAAGAAATAATCCCGAGAAATGCACTGGTATTTGGATTTTTTCTTCTCAAAAAATTATGTTCAAATACTAAGTAATAAATCGTATTGTCTTTTTCAACGTACCCACCTAGTTGTTTTATGCCAAAAATGTTCCTAGTAATGAATGCATCCCTAAATCTGTGCCGTCATTGAAATGACTTTGTCTTCACACCTGCTGGTATTCTACACTTGAGAACGTTCCGGACGGCTGTGTATTTTTTTCACACGATATAATAAAATATAATGCCCGGTAGACGGGTGTATATTGACGGGTCTAGCCCTATTTACATTTTCAAATAATGTAACAGATAAAATTGATGCTGAAGTACAAATATGACAAAATATTGAAATATAAAAAATACAATGAAATACTTCGGTAGAGAAAAAGATAATCACAGAAACGACAATTCCAGAATAAGATAATTACAAATTTAAAAACTGGTTATTGGCTTCACGCATCATCCTGTTCAGAGGTAGATGGTAAGAATGATTAGTAACACACTGGTCAACTCTAAAGGTCTCTGGCTGTCTCAACCGTCGATGACAGTCAAATGTGATCATTTTCGCCCAGCTAATACGCGTAACCTTTTGAGACTATAGGTGATTGTTTTTTTCTAACCTGAAATCGAGAACCTGTTTGAGACGAACACCCCCACGGAGCAATAAGAAAAAGAATGACTGGTTCGCGTACGTTCCGCACGTAGAAATTATTCAAACTTCTCACTTTTATGCATCGCTCGGTGCGTACATGTGTCTCGGACGAGGCCGGCCCTCCTCAAGATCATACTTCACAGGATCATTTCTGTAGTATATCTTCAGGTTGACAAACTTTTACAGTTTCCAACCCCTCAGTCACGATGATGAGACTCTCTCGTTCACCTGAGCGTGAGGCTGTGCGATCCGATCTTGTTCAAGATCAGGTCGCACCTCGATGATCGCGCCCTGACTCTCGAGTTGGGCGGGTGAACGAGGTGTCTGAGTGACACCACCCCTTATCAATCTCTTATGAATGACCATGCTGCGAGTTGTGTGCATCGTGCACGAAGGCTTTTGACTGCGCGGTGCCCCGAGTGAGGGGACACTAGAGCCAAACAAGCCCCGTGTCTTGTCCTGTCCTGTCCATCATTTCAAAATATTATGGCGAAAAAATTACAATGTATTTGCACACAGGTTGACTGTTGGAGAGGTGTCGTGCAGTCGGACCAAACACCTGCACACCAGGACGGAAGCCAAACCACATTGGATTCTAGATCGGCGTTCCAATCTGAGTGTCCAGTTGGCTTCCGTTCAAATCTCGAAGCGAGCTGCTACACTAGATACAGACATTTTGTTGATCCTCCTCCATCACAATTCAATAGAATTACGCAGTGGGGATTATGTTTGTGTGCGTTCCCGGTCACCCTTCTAATCAACCACAGTGTTTGAACCGAAAATGAGATTGATGAATCATCAGGATGGTGCGTGATTCGTTCGAACCGATTGCACGAAGGAGGTGCCTCCATTGTTCGCTCTCTCTCTTGCCATTGGACGATGCATATTGCATAACCATGCAGGACGCGCCGTTACGTAACAACTTCTCACTTTCCTTCACTCGCACTTCTCGATGTGCACCATTGTGAGATTGCCATCGGCATACTTACCTGGCGTGGAGGCTACCTTGATCAAGAAGGAGGTTCCTCCAGGGTGAGGCCCTTCCATTGCACTTCGGTTGGGTTGACCCCTGCGAGTATTCCAAATGTGAATACCTCGGGCGCGTAATTTTTGGTAGCGGGGATTGCGTACGCGCACATCCCTACCTAATCTCACTCCCTCGTCAATGACACCTACCTGGTCTGCCCGTGTGCCAGAGCTAATATTATTCTCCGCCTCGAGAGGAGAGCGGAGTCAGCCTTGGCGGGACGCGACACGAGGCGGATTTCATCGGTTGTCAACAGTCAACCGGCGGAATAGAGTCAGTCACAACAGAGTTGGTTGTGTGCATACTGAGCAAAGCTAGTAAGTAGATAATAAATTCTTAGGTGTCACGATGTTCGGTGCAGTCCTGTGAATGAGACAGACTTGCACTCTTGATGTAATAAATCTTCATTCCCCTTTCTAGGAGTACAGGGGTGATTCGACAATGTCTTGCCGGGCCAGAAGACCTTGGAGCGAGAATCTCTTGTCTATACGTATACCTATAGTAATATTATCCCGTTCTCTTCTTGGGCGATGCGCATTGAGTCCTGAAGCCTCTCCTGCGTGTGACAGTCAGTGGACCCACGAACGTGTCACGTGTGAAGAAGGAACGGAATTACCAAGGAGCTACTAGAGGTGTTGTGCTTCCTCCGCAACTCTCGAGGAGTTAGTTTTGTGCAAATTAGGTGGGCCGGTCCCGGAGGTACTGCAATACCGGGTCAACCCGCGACAGAGGTGGAGCAAGCCCCTAGCACTCCGTCAATTTCCAAAAATCAGTTTAATATACTGGCACCTCGATGAGGCGCGTATCAGATATTAAGCTGATAAGAACAGATACTACACTTTGATCTTAGCCAAAAGGCCGAGAAGCGATAACGGGCGACGGCCCAGGGAGGACGGTTTACACTGAGTGTTGATTATGTAAAAGTGAGAAGTTGAGTCATCATGATGACGTCATTCGACCATCTCAACCGTTTTTGCTGCGCTGGGCCGAGTTTCGGTGCCAACATCGTAGGTAACATAGAGTTGTTGACCTTTTCCATAGTCTTACTCGTCTCCTATCTCAAAAGTCTCAAAACCCAATATCCCTTTGATCATTAATTTGCTTCCACACAGAAATACATCTCACATTGAATCGATCCCCCACTCCGACCAAGAAATTCTCATCAAATAATTTAGAAATGCTGCTGCCCTAACGGAACAACGCCTTGAGTTCCTTAGTTGGGGCTAGGAAAAGAACTTGTACGACAATGTCTAGCTGGAGAAGAAAGACAGTCATGTAGATCTTCCATAGATATCTGGAGAAAAGTAGGTACAATGTACATGCATGCAGATCAAGTACATGTAGACCTGGAGAAAACATGTATCTACTACATACTCGTACATAGTATACGTACAAAATTGAATATGATAACTTTATTGAACAATGAAAAATGTTTTCAACTATTTATAAAATATAACAAAAAAAATACCTTCCAAGTCTGAGGAACGAGGAGGCACTGTGCTCATCACAGCTGCTGCATTTCCTCTCTGCATACACAGAGAAATCCTCTGTTTCAAAAAGGAGGCTGACCTTTTCTCTCCTGATGACTCATACAGTCTTATGCCAACATCCTTTACGAATTCTTTGGCTTCTTGACACCAAGGCCCCATTGTTTCGAAATGCGAGTGGCACAAAGAAATAATCCCGAGAAATGGACCGGTATTTTTTTTTTTTTTTTTTTTTAATAATGTAATTATGTAAATTTATTTTAGTTTTTCATTACAATTTTTGTGGCTCTCTCCCTAAGGAATTCTTCTAAGTATTTATTTATAAATATTTGCTGCGCTGGGCCGATTTTCGGTGCCAACATGATAGGACATATAGAATTGTTTAACTGAATTATGCTATATTCTAACAGAATAACGCCAGGGAATATCTAATCTTCTCACGTTTACACATGGGCACTGTTTCGTGCAAACCTAAAAATATATAATCATCATCATCATCATCATCATCATCATCAATAGATGATTCTAGTAATTTTTGGAACTTGGCTGCCATGATGTCACTTGTCGAGATCTCGGGAAATGGGAAAGTACTTGAAATTCTTCTGTTTGATTCCAAGAACTTCCAAACGGATTAAATTTGTGTGTGTGAATTGTTTAAACTTCAGAACTTCAACTCGGATTGAGCTAACATTTCGCATGGGTACTATCGACAGTCTAACTTAGGTTGTGCGCAATTACAAATTATAACAACTTCAAATTACAAATTGAAGTTGGTTAAACAAGCAAACGAATATTTTCAACAAATGAAACAACAAAAAGAAGAAAATATGACCCAATTGACCCATAGTAGGAAAGGAGTTATTCATGATGTATTTATAACGGAGTAAAAGTTAGTCTTGTACCGTTTGTACTATCATGGGATGGTTTAGTCACCAACTATTTCAAGAAACACATGAGTACCTTGAATAATAATAAATTAGTACAAGCATACATGCAGAATGTGGTTTGGAAGAGAACATTAGAAAGCATTATGATACATTACAAGAACCAGAATGAAGATATTGATTAGGAGACTGTAGAGGATCTGCTAGCATTGTTTTAAAATGTTGTTAATAATAAATATAAAAATTGAGTTCTGTTTTTAGCTGTTACCATGACAATAACAACAGTATAGTAACAATCTCCGCTTTAACGTCGTTGATTAGCGTAAGAAATGTTTTTACCATATCTTATATTATAAAATGATTCGTCTTTGTGTGTGTGTCCACTGTGTCCTTCTTAAAACGAGAACCACAAGTCGAACTGAGCTGAATTTTTGCATGGTTACCAATGACCGATGACAGGCTCATTTCGGTTATGCGCTATCCAAAAAGTCCATTTTTCAAAAGTTCATTTTTTTTTTTTTTTTTTTTTTTTAAGTGGGGTTTAACGTCGCTTTCAACTGCCATGGTCATATCACGACGGGGGTTTTACCCTCCATTCGCAGGAAACTCACAAACCTGCTACTCACATTGACCTCACCCAGCCTGAGTGGGGCCGGGAAAAGCCAGCGTCACGAGAATTAGAATTTGAATGGTGACCCATCCAAGTCTTAACCTCGCTGGATGTCGCTTAACTTCGGTGTTCTGAAGGGAACCGGTATATTCAACATGCCATCGACGCTGGCTAGTTCAGTTTTTAAATGAGCTTATTCATATTATGGCATATCTCGTGCATATTTTTGCGAAGAACAAGTCTGATTGAGCTGAAATTTAGTATGGTTCTTGACAGTGTATAAGAGCTAATAAAATATTAAGTTATTTGAAAATGTCCATTTTTTAAATCTCAAATCTGGATGTCTCAACAAAATACTCGTAGATCTAGGTAATGAATGTTTATTCAAACTTTTTTTATTATCAAGCCGCTCAAGCTATTGTTCAAAAATATTTGAGACCAACATTTTTTTTTACAAATGGGTTACCTTCTGTTTCTGAAGAAGGTACCTAGAAATGATTAGGTAGGTAAACAAAAGGCTTTGTTGTGAAATTCTTTTTTTGTCTCACTTTCTACAGGACAATGATTATTTTTCATTTGCAAACAGATGACCTTTTCTTATTTTTGAAACTATGTAATCTTTTGTTTATTTTCTCATGATCTAGCTATTTATGCAATGCTTTATTGTAATTGGTAAAAATCTGGTGTGGAATCACACGACTTTCCTTATCCCCCGAAAAAAAGCCACTGGTGACTCAACGGTAAGAGATAGCAAAAAAATAATTAATTTAAATTCGTAATCAGCACCTCAAATTCATTGGATTTGATATGTCACAACCCCCATCTAGGATGAATACTAAAAAAGTTAAGGAGTCACTGTGGCAGAGCGAGTTAGCGCGCTAGGCATTGCAACACAATGGTGACCTGAGTTTCGATTCCCAGCGGGGAGGATTTTTTCTGCTCTGTACTTGGATGTTCGGGGTCCACTCATTACCTCGTGAGGAAAAATGAGTAGCTGCTTTAATGTGAAGCGCGACAGTGGCAGAATCTTAGGCAAAAAATAATACAAATATTGTCAATTAAAATGGTAAAGTCCTATGATTCTGCGCTACCCACTAAAATTGTGACATAATAACACAAAGAAAAAGCATTATTATTATTATTACTAAAAAAGTTAGTCAAAGTGGGTCCCCACCAAAATACCGGTAAATTGAGGCTGAGGTCTAAAAAGTTCAAGATATCAAAAAAAATGATAAGAATAGAACCCTTTTTTTTATTGTAAGAGCAAGTTGTTTTTATAAATTTTTCGTATCTTTTATCGTCCAAACTGGCACCGATTTTTTTCAAAAGTTTCGTGCTGCGTCCTCTGTATATTTATGACCTCTGTACCGAATTTCAAGTCTCTAGCTCATGCTGTTCTTAAGATATTCTGTATGGCTGAAACTTTGGATCTAGGATCTGGGGACCCTAAAACGTATTTTGGCACTGAAAACTAACTATCAATTTTTTTTGGGTGATCCATTACTTTCCTTTCTATAGGATAAGGAAAGTAAAAAAAGATAGGTATCATGGGACATGTAATCATCACGTTCACGGGACTAACAAATAAAGTATTCATGCGATTTCCCCCGTAATATTACAATATCTTATTTGTCACGTTAACATTTCAACTAGCGCAGTTGATGTTTTCCGATTGAACTATACTGTGGACAGTTAAAAATACATATGTATGTACAATTCGGTCATGCCTCAATAAATCATTTTCTACCACTTAACCCTCAGAGTCTTAATATGTGGTCACAAACTCAAATTAAATGAGGAATTCATGCACCAGGTGGGATTCGAACCAACAGTTCCCTACGCTACCTGGATTACCAGGCTAGTGCGTTAACCACTTGACTACCAGTGCACGGTTAGAGATGAAGAGATGTTAAGCTGAAATAGAAATAAACACAACTGATATTTTAAAATTCAAAATTGAAGATGAAAATATTTCAACACCAACTTTTTATTTTCAATGATTTATTTTTGAAAGAAATTTTAATGGAATGAAAATTTGGTATAATGATAAGACCAAGACGCGTATCGAGATTATGATGAATGTCACAAAATTTAATGATAAAGTTAAATGAAATGGCTAAATATAAATAATACTAGATAATATATTTAACAAATTTAAAATATATATTTTAAAATTAAACGATTGGTACTTGGTACCGTCAATGCTAGATAATTTTGTAGTTTTCAGAAATCTAAGTTAATTTACATGAACCTACGCGGTAACCTATCTATACCAATAGAATTAGAACAGGTATATTATTTCTAACAGTATAGGTATTTAGTAAGTATATCATTAAATTTATTTTTTAAGTAATGAATTAAGTACATACATATACCTATGAAGCAATAATAAGTAAATAAAAAGCGTTAGGGAAGTGAAGTAATAAGACTTAAGTATAATATATTCATAATATTAATTAATATCTATCTCATCCACGGGTGGTTGAGTGCTCTTTAATTCTGGTCAGATTATCACGTAGTCACACCGTTATTTCAGGTTCTTTGAAAATTCATCTTTGAAAATTCATCCACAGTTGAGAACTTGAAAATAAAATAATGGAAAATAACAAACAAGAACACTGGGAGAGTAAAAGAACTCATCAATCCTATTCGGACATCACCAGTATTACCATGCTGTCATTTTTATTTCTCAAGCATTTTATGGGACCAATATATTATGTAATGTTTAAAAATTTCCAAACGAATACCTACTTATGTATATTCAGAAATATAATTATAATCTGAAAATACACAGAAAATTTCACACCAAATCATGCATCTTTTCCTGGTCAGATGAATTGGTTTGTGGTGTAAGATAAATAACTTCAATTTGTGGTGTAAGATAAATAACGATCGCAAATTGTACATTTGCAATCGTTGGCCTACCCACAAATATACAAATCTTACAGGTACCTAGGTACAAATTATATTAAGATGGGAAAATTACATTTTTCCAATACTATTAAACATAGACTTTACGAAAAACGTTTAAAATGAGGTTTAAATTAGAACACTTTAACACAAGAATGAAATTGCTGACGAAAAGATCCATCATAGTTTTTCTTGAATCATTTCCTTCGCATATATAATTATTTATCAATCTTTTGTTTTCAAATTACGTTCTCTTTTTAGTTTTACATTATATAGTTGACAAAAGTTGTTGAAAAAGAGCATACGAGTAGGTATCTGAAATATTGGCAGAGTTTGCTGGTTTTATTTGGGTTCTTCGATTATTCACTGCTGGGTAGTGGGCACAACACCTAAATATTGACATTAATCTGACTAAGCCTAAATAGGAATTTTAAATTTACTTGAGATTTAAGGACAACAAGCCATCAGACAGTAGGATTGAAATACTGGAATTGAAATTTATGCGCAAGCACTTTCAGCAATTTTCAAGTAGGATATTTAAACTTTAAATATACGTAGAACTATTAAAAACTTTCAACACTTATTGAATAACATCTACTTATTGATTGATTTTTTTTCTCCTTCTTCTTTTTAACACGTTTTTTGAATTACCGCTTTTGTCTGACGTCGAGTTTGAAAAATATTTTCTTACAATTTAGTTTCAGTTTGAAGATACAGCGAGATATGTACTGAATGTACTCGTATATCAATGAATGAGTCAATGTTTATTGATTTTTGGTCATACACTTGTTTACATAATAATATAAAATTTACAATAAACTCTGCCAAATTTCCGGGAACCTAGGCCATTCTTTGAAAATCAATGGAGAAAAATTTGTACCCTACTTGTTAAATAATACAATTAAGAACTAAATAAGTAAATTAAACTAAAATACAAATACATAGAGTCAAATCCTTTTGCATTGACTGAAATGCAAGCTTAACCTACAACATCTTACTACACACTAATTCTGTTATGAGCTGCTTCAACATCCAAAGGTTGCAGGGTCTAGTCACACATTTACTTGAGGTAACGAACACAATACTTCCATTATCTGTAATGTTCATAACTTCATCAACAGCTGATTAACTTGTCGACGGTTAAAGCTGGAATGTTGAATAATGTACTACGTTTTTCAAGATATTTGAAATCAGGAACGAACTGAGGGAAGCCCCAGGAAAGGGGTTCAACTTAAAATCTTAAATGAGACCACCCACTTTCTTATCGTTAATTATTTTTTCTTATGAAAGGTATACTCCGAAAAATCGGACTCTTTATCGCTTAAAAATCCTTAATGGCGGCTTGTTCAAATTGTCATTAACTTTCAAAATGGAGGCATTCACCTTTAAAATGTTCAATTATTTAAAAAACTATATTTCTACAGGTCTACATTCCAAGATTCCAAGATTTCAACTTTTCACATTTAAATCGTTCAAAAGTTAATCCTGTTGCTGGATTTTATGAACACACTGTAGATGATAATAATAATGGTTTTTATTATTATACAAAACATATTACATATACATATTTATTTCTTTCTGTGTGTGTGTGAGATAGAGGGAGAGAGAGAGAGAGAGAGAGATATATAATAATAATATCACCGAATTTATCAATAAATCAGTATAATGATTATACTGCCCGATTAGGACTTTGAAGTCCCATTATTCCAGCAGTAAGTTCAAGACATATTACTAGTGGCAAAAATCCCAAATGGGAGGATAACTTGTCATATCCCGGCTTTCGAACCCGCGACCTCTGGATTCACAGAGTGCCGCCTTTACCACTGAGGTACCGCCTTTACCACATGGTTGACCCACTAAGGGTCGACCATGTGGGAACATGGCGCAGTCGCAGACATGCCCGACAGATTGAGCCTTTAACTGTTGTTACCTTACGTAAATGTGTAAATAGATCCTAAGTATGGATCCAAAGTTTTCTCTTTTTGACCAGCACAGGATACTTTATGAGGCAGGTATTTTGAAGAAAATAACTAAAAATTAATATAAAATCACCTGTCGTTAATACAGCTATGTTTAAATTTGGCGATACTTAACATATTTACCGTTTGGCGAGTCCTCAGATAGAAGAATAAGAACCGCAGACGAAGTCAAGAGTTTATATCGATAATTTTTTGTCCGAAATCGAAATTTGTTGGTTCAGGAGTTACCAATAACAAAGAGGTAGGAAATTCAAGATGTTGTACTTATTTACCGACGAAGAACTGGAGTTACTAAACCCAGAATAATTTACATGAAAGAACAAAGCCAACCTAAGATCATAAATCCAAATATACAAAAACTGGTAACTCTTGACCCTTAGTTCGATAACTCTTTACCGATTCTCTCGATTCTTATGCGATATAAAGACCTCTTACTCATAAAGTAAGTATTGGTGAACGGATATCTACTGATTTGAACAACGAAAAACAAATTATCTAGTTTCATTTACAAAATTAAAGATACTAAGTGAGAATAGAGATAAATACGAACCCTCTCACATACTACACAGCAGTATACTACATAGGTACCATAATAGTAGCATCAAGTTTTTAATATCATGTATAGTTAAAAAAAGTCTTCCAATGCTGTATTCTCAAACAACCGTGGAGTGGTACTTATTGAAATGTGTTTTAATTTATTCTTATTTCTTCGTATACGAAGTAGATAAGAAACGTATGGGTATATTATGCAAAAATATTAGACATCTCCCAAAATACTTCTACCATATTGCAAAGTGTTCTTTTAGGTTTTTATGAACTCAAAGCAGCATTCATTAAGCAAACAGTTGAAAGGAGGTAGCACTTTTTAAATTTAATTCACCATTTTTTAATTATAGAGTACATTCTGACGAAACGTACAAGAGTACTTAAGAGGAGGTAGATGATGTGAAATAGTATGAAAATATGAATTATTATAAAACATTATTATTCTTTCACTAGATTGGCTCGAGATTTTTGCATCAATCTCATCTGTGTCTTTTCTCTATCTACAATAGCACCTGTTTGTTAAATGTTAGAATAGATAGGCTAGTTGATGGCCTGCCTGCTGATAAGACCCCAAAAAACTTTCCAGTTATGTTAAGTTATATTGATAACCTCTGTATTTAATGAGTATAAATAATAAATTCTACCTATATTTTGTAGTATACTGCAGATTGCTGTTGTAGTCTTAGGAAAGGGCCTTGGATAACAAAAACATCGACTACACCTAAAATCTATTTTATTGAATCCGTCAAATGTAATATGACTTTTTTGTTTTTAATTTATACAGGGTGCAACTTGAATATACGACATTGCGGCAACTTTTATTCCTATCTAGTTTTTAACTTTGAAGACCAGATTGTACTAAATAAATAAAACCTTTGTATGTAGAAATAATTATGGGTATTACGAGTATTTGCCTCGTTAAACGAAGTTAGTAATGTATAAAAGAAAAATGGATCAAACAAAATAGTCAAACTATAAACATATTTCATGGACGGCAAGATACACATGATAATGTATAAAACAAAATAAACTACACAATGATATCCTGATAATTACAAAAACTGAATGTATTAGTTCGATTTTGCTTAGGGCAATAGGTATTTAACATTTTTAATTGTAACTGAAATTGTTTATTCCAGAAACTGACTGCTCTTTTTAACCTGAAATTGATACAACTTTTTGAAAATGACAAATTGACACAGCTATACTTCTTTTCAAGTGTCATATTTTTTATACTGCGCTAAAGTATCATCATTTTTTGGAATCAACAAGAAGTTATCCATCCTATTCCTATGTTTGTGGGGTTATTGGCCAAATCTGACACTCCTACTGAAGAACATTTCTAGGAGAATAATGTTTGCCATCGAGAAAAATTATGGATTATGTTTGTGTGTAAATTGAACGTTGCTAATAATTAACTAACATTTTTGTTCTCCAGAAGATTAGATTTAAACAGCCAAAATGACTTTTTAAAATGTTACAGAATTTTACTATGTGCAGAAACTAAGAATCGTCTTCCAAGCACACCCTGTATAAACTTAATAAAAAATGATTGGATTCAACGTTAAAAATCACAGAATATTTTGACAAAGTGTAGAATATTCAACAAATAATAAGCAAAACCATGAACTGAAAATATTTAACATATTTGAAAGAAAAAAAATCTTGTACATAACTAATGTTTATGTATTTTTCTATCCTAGAGTTGGGGAGTGGTGTCCAACTGTCCAATGGGAGAATGGGAGGGTAATATAAAATAACTGTCAAAAAAATATTATTATTAAAAAGAAACAAGCAGATGAGTAAAATATTTCAATATGAAATTTATTCATGTGTTGATCTTTTTATCCTTCATACGGTTGTTAAACAAAGGGATTGTGTTACGATTTTTTCTCTCTCAATATAGTGTTTTATTCTCGAATTTCCTTGACTAACCAAGAACATTGGACCCACCTCTCAATCTCATATTGTATGCTTCTTTAATGTGTGACTATCGTAAACTAATGGTTACAGGGTATTATGAACAAAGTTTGTTGTAAGATCTAACCAATGCGTTTTGGATAGATTAAATATTTCAGTACCTTTTTGAGAAAGAAAGATAAATCTATTCGTCTAATATTTGCTTCAGAAAATCAGACACAAATACAAATTTATGGCCTGTCTCTTATCTTGATATCATTACTATAACCCTAACTCTCTCAAAACAGGTACATACTACTTGGACAAGAAAAGATTTTGGTTTATAATTTTTACTCTCTATTTCGTTTCCTATATGGTATGGAAATTATTAGGATCGGTTCATTTTTACAAAAAACTTACCAAATCTTTCAAACTTTGTATTAAAAAAATCAAAGTAATGGTAATTTAATTTTAAAGCAGTAGATATTGGAATTAAATATTGACGGATTCTACCCATGGTACCTCTTAAAATATTCGTTGAATGAAAGTAAAACTTGATAAAAAATATGGGTAAAACATTGTTGGGAAAAAGGAATATAAAGGTTATAAATAGATAATTTAAAAACTGGTTCATGAGAAAATTTCGTTCAACATGGTTTTATTAAGAGGAAAATATCAAAAAAATAATTTTTTTATGGGTCGGTAAAATTAGCTAGGAAATGAGAAATACTTTAAGAGATAGATAAATTTAATTAAAGAGTATATGAATATTATTATGTTACAATTAAAATTATTTACATTATTCCTTGCTAAAAAATTATTATGACTAAAGCGATAGAAAAGTGAATAACTTCCAGCCAAATGGATAACTTAAACTCAGGATTATAACTACATAATTATAATAAATAAAGTAGATACTAAATACTGAAAATTAAATGATATTTGATAGAATCTCGATTTTTTTGCATACAGCGCTAGAACATGCCAAAGTTCAAATAAATTATTTATTCACTTTTCAAAGAATTATCAAAAATGCCTAAGTTAGCTACTTTATTTACCTATTAAAAGCCAAGAGTTAAAAAGCCGATACTGCCAGAAGCTCAGCGAAAACATTTCGAAACAAGTAGACTTACAAGATAATGTTCCAAATAAGGGACATTGAAAACGGGATTAGGTTAGTTTCGATTTTATTCTCTTATTTTTAATAGGCAAACAATGTTTAATGGATATAAACCTCACGAATAACAATAAACTTAATAACGAGAACAATGAACATTCCTTGGGAAATAGGTATTTTAGCGTACATAATTATTTTGCATAGTATTATTGGTAACAGAAGGTCAATTATGGGTTAGGTCATAAAACAGGATCTCCTTGCTCTTAGTAACTGTTATTTTTATTATCATTTATGTAGGCATGGAAGATGATACACAGAAATTTGTTCTGCTGCATTTCATTGTTGTGAGGAAACATCTATATATAAATAATGTTCCATAGAACTGTTTGAATAACTAGACTTTGTCTGTGAATTTTTTTCTTCTACCCCTTTAATTTCCTCTTAAATTTTTATTTTCCTGTGAACAATTTTGTTGCTTTTGTTATCTGAGTTATTTGGTAGACTATGTTCTATGTTTTCTCCTTTAATTTAAGTATTTTAGAAGTCGTGGTTATACAATTGTACTGAATTAAATCCTTTATAAAGGTCTTATAAGTCCTATTCAGACGGCATGAAATATGGTATATTTTTAACATTTTAATCCTGTCCTATGATTCACCCTTCATTTTTAAATTCAACCATGCAATCATTTCTTAACACTATAATAACAATAATAAGTAACATACTGTTGATTACAATAATTAAAATAGTTATGAAAGTTAAAAGCTTATATAATAATGATATTAAACATTTAAAGCTTCACACGGATAACACAACACACGAAATTTAATAGCCACACGAAAACCAAATTATGAATTTTGTTACAAGTAAGATTTCTGAAGTTATTTTACTCCTCTCAAAGATTGGTACGATTTTTTTTGATTGAGTAAGAAAATACGCACTCTGGCTGGTACATGAGAGAACATACAAACAGCAGCCTTGAGAAAGCCATCCTATGATGATGGCACTAACCATCTGATGGAATTTTGTAGAGTAAAAAACTCCAGAATTATTAGGTAGAAATTTAATTTCTGTACACCTTAAGAGCTACTGAAATACATTATTGACGTAGATTTGAATGTAGAAATTATTATTTAGAATATTATTACGAGAATTTATTATAGAGGTGTATGACTGTTATTCATAAGTACTAACCATAATAACGTTTATTACAATCGTGTACTTACTATAATATTTAAGTTATGAAATAGTAGGAGACACATTTAATTTTTCTCAATGACTTACATAAATATAAAATTCTTTTTACAAAAGATTAGTTTTCTATACACGGTTCTTTAAAATGTACGTGAGGAGGAACACTTATAATAAATAATATTATTATTTGTATTGTAATTTTTATGAATAACATTGTATGTAGGTAACACAAGTGAAGTAAAATCTTTACATTTTTATGGAAAAAAGACAATTTTATGAATTATTTCAGTGGAAATGTTTTAGTATGGGCTGCTTTTTCAGCTGTAAGATACATGAATCCGATCTCTTACTTATTTATTCTATTTAACTTTTGAAGTGTTTACCTTTTTTATATTCATATCCTTTTTGGTGGAAAAATCCCTTTATTTCTCAATACTTTCTTATGCAGTCAAAACAGTCTCCTTCTTTTGTCAGATAATAAAATTCACGACTTTCTAAATACTTAATAATTTTTTTTTACTCTTCTTTAGCCGAATAATATTTTTCAGAACCCCTACACAACCTACATTAATAATTTTCAAGCTGACTTATCAATTATCATGCTGAGAATTTTACTTCGGATAGATCACATTTTTCTTGATTTTTTTAATTTTTCGTTGACACTTTTTTTAGCTGATTGCTAACCCATTTATATATGACTTTACTCAAGTTGAGTTGCTTATCCATCATATCACGGGATGTTGTCATCTCATCCCTGCAGTATGGAGTAGTTCCCTTCTGAAATATTAGGACACGAAACTGCTTTTTCTGTGAAAAGATTAGGAGAAGTAGATTAGAAGATATGAAACACACATTTTCAAAATCACTCTTATCATTGATAAAACTAAAAAAAACAAAAAGAAATGTAAAGATAATTCAAAATTTAATGACCAACTAGAAGCTTAATTGGTCGAACACTATTATAGGAGAACAACAATTCACTTTTGCAGACAATGCCACAACAAACACCAAACTGCTTCCACCCGTTTGTTTGTTAGTAGAAAGTATTGGTGAGTAATTGAGTATGGTATACCTACTGTGTCAAGAAATAGGACCCCACCCTATGTCTTGGATATACAGTCAAACCTGCATAAT
Source organism: Bactericera cockerelli (assembly GCA_024516035.1). Lineage (NCBI taxonomy): Eukaryota > Metazoa > Arthropoda > Insecta > Hemiptera > Triozidae > Bactericera > Bactericera cockerelli. Next base: position 13,346,949 of record CM044960.1, read on the forward strand.
TATAAGAAAACCTGGATACAAGAGAAAAAAAATCCAAATCAAATTTAGCTCTCTATATGAGGGGAAATACAATCCGATGTAAGAGAATCTGGATACAAGAGGAAAATAATTAGGTCTCTTGAGTTCTCTTATATCCTGATTCGACTGTAAATTTTGCTTCCTGTCTGTCTCTCTCTGAAAGAAAATAATCACCACCTAGAAAACTCACCGTTCTTGTAACTTCCTACTGTTTCGAAACGCGTTCGCTGAACCGGGCTTGGCGGATTGCGGGGAGCCCAGAGGCCCCACCCCCAGTCCAGCGGGCCGGGACTACACCGGGTCTACCTCGTGGCACACCTCCATGTAGTCCGGGTGCCGCATGATGCTCTTGATCATGTCCTTGAGCATTGTGTACCGGGGCACGATGGGGTAGACCTTCGAGTCCACGTACTCGATCTGCGAAGTGGAATGGGATAGTAATGAATAGTTTGAACGCTGAAAATGGTTCTAGTCCGAAGTACGGTACGTAGTTAGCAGTTGGAGATTGAGCAATTGTGACATCACGAATGAGATTTACAGCCGTATTTATGAACAGAAAATGCCGTTTGAGTATGGTCTGAAGCATGATTTCCTTTAATATTATTGGCCAATACCTTGCTTGAGACAGTGCTCCGAAAAATTCGCTGTTCATAAATAGGGTGATGTCATATTTTATGTCATACGCTCTTTCGTGATGTCATATTTTTTTCTAATTTGAACGCTCAAGATAATTACGATTAGTTCAGTCCGTTAGGTAGAAGTTGAGACACCAGAAAAATAAATCAAAAGCTAAACTCATAAACACCTATCAAAAACATTTTGCTCAAACAATGCCTTAATCCACAAGAGGCCGAGCAAAAGCCGTAAAGCTACTTTCCAGTAAACAAGCACCAAAAAGAAGCCTCTTTCAGAAGAAACCACTTCAGAGCATCAGGGTGAAAAGTTAATGGAGCGCAAGAGGCAGAAGATGCCAACAACCTCAACTATACTCTCTTGTAGAGAAAGTTCAGAGGTGGCATTCGAAACCCCAACTGCTTCTGAAAGCTTTATAAACGCCCTGAAGTCTTTGAAAGTGGGACAATTCAAATGGTGGATAAAAGCCGTTTTGCGATAGGTGCCGCAGGGCAAGAAAAGGGGTCAATGTCAATTAAGCAGGGGGGAAAAAATGAAAGTGGGAGTAATTCTGAAGAACTTCCCAAATGAGTCCCGGCCACAGGCAGGCGAAAATATTCATAACTCATTCAATCAAAAGAGCAAAAGAAATGCTCTGTCTGAGCAAAGATTAATCCTTACTGGCTTTTTAACAGGCCACTCTAGCCTCAACTATCATCTAAACAAATGGACATCGCTCAAGACCCAAAATGCAGTCTCCGTAGAGCAAAATACATTCTCTGTAAATGTGGAGCAGCCTCTCACGCTCGACTGAAACACTTCTTAAGGCTGATTCTAACACTTAAAGAAGTTACCGAAATCAGTCCTAAAAGAATCTTTCAAAGTTACAGGGGCATGTCACAAAAGATCTATTTCAGGTCGCAGTGACAAAGAGCTTTCGTAGCCGACAGCTCTACTTAATAGCAATAGCAATACCAAATCAATTTTTTTGGCTTTTACTGAACAGGGAGAAAAAAACAAACTTGGCATCATTGGTATTCCATAATTTACGATCTATAGTCGTTCGGTGAACAAAAGACCTCACTACATAACCGAACTCTTAGCTCACCTTGAGGTCTCGTATCAGGTTCCTGAGTCCTGTGTACTTCTTCAGCAGCCTGTACAAGTCGTTTGTCATTTGCGTGTTCTCGCCCTCTATTTGTGCGGTGGTCATATCTGAAACAAACAAGAGGAGTTAGATTTGTTGCATAGAGATTTTCAACTGCTGCGATCATACCTTATCGAACTGCACTCGATCTCAAATTATGCTGTTACTAAGGGCGAAATAAATAGACGTTTTTGAAGTACCTCTGTGGCGCTAAGTCACGGATTGCGTACTGTGAAAGGTAGAGAAAACCAACGCTTAGCAATGACTTAAGTTATCGATGTTGTCTATTAATTTCACCATTAGTATTTATTTATTTGTTTGTAGAAATGGGGCTATTTTTTTTCTTTCTTTATAAAGAAACATTTATACAAAGGTACTTCTCCTAAGCTTTGAAAGGCTTCTAAGAGATAGTAGCCGACCTCCGTGGGTCAGTGGTTAAGAGCATTAGCCGGGATGCGATTCGCATCCCGGCCGGAGCGGAAAATTTTGACCGAGATTTTCCGTTTCCGGAATGGCATGGGTGTAAAGGTAAAGTGCCCTCAAGTTATGTAAAAGCAGTTCCAGAGCATAACTACCTTTTTAAAAAAGTAACCCGTGGAAAAAAGCAATGATAATCTGGAAGGGAGATTAAGACAGGATAAAATAGAGCTAGGGAATACATACTATGGCAGAAATATTTTCATGGGCGGGAATCGAATCGAAAATGCATCATGAATTCTCAATGCTTGCTTCCTCAGTTTATTCTGAGTCGATGTTTTTCCCCGCTTTCTTATATCGACTTAAAGGCATATCAGGGTCTGTGAGGGATAAAGTTTGTACCGTTTCGTGTTTTTATGTGATTCCAGGATGACTCCCTGTTTTTATTACTTCTTTATAACATTGTTCTTTTTATCTTTGCTCTTTCTTTTTTTTCTTCAATCCCTTTACTGCCCCAACCATCAGTTATATTCCTGTTATGTATAGGGTGACTCGAAAGTGATACAACTAATAATATTAGAACGTATCTCTAGGACATATGTAAGTGCCTTTTAATCTCTGATGGATTAAAATTAAGATTTAGATTTTTTTCGGGAGAAGCACACGAGAAAGCGGATACTAAATAATAGTAGGTATATGTGTCTATTTGATCTAGATACTTGCACAGGTATGTATAGAGCGAAATAGTATTGAAATAGTTAAAGACATACACTACCAATAGGTGTTTCTTTCCCTTTTCTTTTTAACGTCACTTTCAACTACTATGGTCATATTACGACAAAAAGTATTCTGAGTCTTGAGTGACTTCGAGATGCCGGCAGAAACTTTAATGATGAGTTGATGACCGATTGAAAAAACACAGGACAAGGGAAAAAAATCTACTTACTGAACTTCAGAGATCAAATATTTAATTGGGTCGGATTTAATTGTATATAACGTTCCATTCTGATGCTTAATAGAATTTGATGCACCACTTTTATATCACCTTGTATTCTTATCCCTCCCATCAGTTACATCCATGACCCTCTCCCTCCTCTCCCCTATCCCATGACTCTCTCCCTCCTCTCCCCTATCCCATGACCCTCTCCCTCCTCTCCCCTATCCCATGACTCTCTCTCTCCCTCTGCCTTCCCTCTTTCTTCCTCTCCCTTGACCCTCTCCCTCCTCTCCCCTCTCCCATGACTCTCTCTCCTCCCTCTCCACATGACCCTCTCAACCTTTCTTCATGTGTCTCTTCCCTTTCAATATCGCGCAAACCTTTACTTCCACAATATTACCTTAGAAAACCTTTGCTTTCAAACACGATCTCTTTTGTCGTCAATTTCAGGTAGTAATCTCTGGTGCGAGTTTTTCTTTCTTGGTACAGTATATTTTATTTTGTTTCCACAAACAGACCAGATTGATGGTATCAGATGATTTGTTCCATGGGAACCCAGACGTACATTGAAACGTGATGGTGTTTGTCACGTGATGATCATTATCTGTTTCATGACCCTGGCACGAGGTAAAAATGTTTAATGTATGTGAACATTATCAAAAGGTATGTAACAACATATTGATAACATTCAAAACGATGTATGTACTAGAGCTTGAGTGTATTTGGACACCGTCATATACGAGTATTTACGCCAATCCCACCTGAACTCTTGATAGATTTTAAAATGTGGAAGTAGGACTGCTAGAATCAACCAAGCTCAAATACTCAAACATGAGGAAAATGGTAGGACAATGTTGGCCCACATAAGGTTTGGGAAAAGGCAGAGTGAAGGAAGCAGATATGCAGGAGAAAACCTTAAGTCAGAGCTAGAAAAGATCCAAGGCTTTATTGACTGTCTTTCTACCAGCACTCAAGACGACATCAGTTTTATTATTATTATGATGCATAAAATCCTCTCGAAAAACTGTAAAATGATTGAAATAATAAAACTCTTCAAGGGATATCAAAATTTAAAGTTATTTAAATTCGTACCAGAAGAAAGCCAACTTTATTCTTTTTATTCATATATTTTAAATGCGAGGCTCTAAATACAATGATCGAAATTTAATAAAAAATATATTTGAATCTATCTGTTGTTATACTTTAAGTTCACTTTGGAGGTAATAAAGATTCTCCAGGGCAAGGACTCTGAAAGTATTAGACCTCTCTATAAATAAATTTTATTAAAAAAAAAAGAAGATTTTCCTCTCATCCACAAATGGGACAGCAATTATCCGCTACTGGTCGGGATGGAAATAGAAATAAAAGCGCCCATAAAAGTGTCTGTGCGGGGACCATTTAACCTCCAGCCAGGGGTTATTCACCCCGGGAGCCAGGGAGCCCATAAACAACTCGGCGACCTTGGCGTGTTTATTGTCACAGCTTTGTGTACCTTATCATTGGCTGGAATCGTTATCCTTCTCTAGAACACTTTTTTCGTCTTTCTTTGAATTCTTTGTCACCCTTGGAGCTTCCGTGCTAATTTCACCCTTCCGCAAATTATTATACCTGAATATATTTTTTCTATCTTTTGAACTTCTATTTGGACCCAACCCAAATTTTCATTCTATCACACAGTAATTATGTACCTACATAATTTGTAAGGTTCAAGCAGGGAAAGGTTAGAAGAAACAGAAAAAAAACTAATAAAAAGGTTTGATGCCCGCAGAATTCTCTTCCGACATTTATTATCCTCTCTTTAATCATACCTACTCGTGATCCCTCCCCGAAACTTAGCTACTTATTCTACTTGAATAAAAGTCCCTGCCCACCCCCTCTCCTTCTTCATTACCTGGGAATGAAATGTTCTGCGAAAATGCCACCTTAGTCCTTCTGATAGGGGCGAATTTACGAAGGAAAATTAAGACCCTTTACAAGATTAACATGAGTAGAATATAGGTAACATATTGAGCTAGTTTCTGTTAGCCAGCTGACTGAAACTAGCTCCCCAAGTTTCCAACTTTGTTAATGTAGTTGGTCAGAAGCTGGTGGCACTTTCCGGAAACAAGATGGCTGGAATTCTATCTTCGACAAAAATTGACGATAGCCATCCGGAGAGGCAATGCGGCCAGTATGCTGGGCAGTCTGCCACAGAATGGTGGACTAGAAGAGATATTTCTTTTGTAATGTTGAATTTGAAATATAAACACACATTTATTTGTATCTACATTTTGTATTTTTTTTAAATGTTTGTTCAAGTTAGGGGTTTGGGGTAATGACCCACCCCAGTAAAAATGTACCTTTTATGGAACCAGACAGGCTTTTGACTAAATTTTAAGTACACAAAATAAGAATCATCCATACACCTAACATGAATATCATTGCACATGACAGGAATCAAGAAGCACCGGAAAGAGTAAACAAACAACTGATGAGTCTAAGGAAAACAATTGAATGCGTGTCTCGAAAAACGATCTATGTTACAAATTTTGGAAACCACTTTCCTTTGAAAATAATTGTCCGAAAGCTGTGTAGAATAATAAGTTTCACTTTTTTTTTGGGTAGTGTGTTTTTTTCTTTATAGTGTTTTTTTTTCTTTAATTGAAGCTATGTATTCTAAACTCCTCTCTCAGATCATCATTTTCAAGTAAAACCAGTTTCTAAAATTTGAGGTGTGCCGCCCTTAAATGGTACTATTACTGGCGGCTCAACCAGATACAAATCTCCCCGCTCTTCTTTCTTTGTTCTGAAATTATGTTGCTATGTATGTATGTGTGTACTGTGTACGTATGTCTTACACTTAATTCCTTCAGAATACACTCTCTTCTTATTTAGTACATAATCATACTATGCATCCTTTATGTGTGGGTGTTTTCTTTCCTTCATTTTCAGCGCAATTGACGTGATGTATTTTTTGAGCTAGGTTAATAATAACTCAGGGAGAATCTATATCACCATTTTCAACGAACATATTATAACACACAACTTCTAAATTATTTACAATGACTCATACTGTGTAATATTATTTTTTGTCGTTGCGTAGGAAAGAAAACTAGAGAATTATAAGGAAGGCAAGGGAAGAAAGGAGATTTAACTGACCTTTTCATTCACAAAAAAAATGGGTTCACACAAAAAAGGTGCGGTTATCTTTTTAGAGTTTTGTCAAGGCATTGCGCCCATTACATTAAACAGATTGAAAAATATCATGGGAGCAACTCATAACACGCGATATCGAATTTCTGCATGAAGGTTAACATGACGTAATGAATGAAAAGCCAAATTTGTATGCGCGCCTTGTATTTATTGTGTATAGGCAATGTGCAACTAATAAAGAAGGAACATTCCTTTCACTTTCCTTGTCGAAAGATACTTGTTTTTTAATTAGTGGAATTTGACTGGATTTTTAATTGGATTTTTTATAATAGAATTTGTGTTAGTTCCTCGATTTGTTCCTTTTTTCACCTAGAAGAAGTTTGACAATTTGTTCTGAAAAAGCAACCTAACTATACATAGAAAAGAGTTGTTTTCTTATCTTGAGAATGTTTATGTCGAGAGTGCAAAATGTCAGAGAGAATGATAAGGAGAGAGAAAGTAGAGGAAGCAAATCGAGCTGACAGTACAGACTTGTACCAATTCAATGTGTCAAAAAAGTGTTCGAGAAAATCGGATGAGAAAAAGAAGAGTAAGATTTGGAAAAGCTTAGGGTGTTTTTTCCTCTCATTTGACAGGGTGACTTAAACGTTCGGCTGTGACAACTTTGTTTAATGCCGATGAGGGGATGGTGTTTCAAGGAATGGGACATAATAATACCTCATCTCACAGAAGTGTACTGTACAAGCGCTGAGAGTCAATGCCAGGGCTTCATTGATGTCCAATAATTTGATATTCAATTTAGGTATAAACATTGGACTAGGAATTTAGGAGGCTTTAACTCTCCTCTTGCTGAAAATCACTCCAACCTCTCCAGCCTCGGTTGGTTCGGACAAGTCAACCTCATGTGTGTGTGTGTGGGGGGAGAGAGGAGGGGGGGGGGGGGGGGGGATTTTTTGAGAATTCCAAATAGGACTCCAGTACCACGCGCAAAACACTTTCATAAAGTTGATTTTTCAAAATCACTCTCAATCTTTTATCAGACTTGTGAACTTTAGAACCTTGAATTCTCACACAAACCTGACTAACTTCTTAATCACCCAGTATAAACTGAGAGAATCCATGTAACAGGGATTGTGTATTTGAAGCTGGACAATAGATTTCCTTCTCTTTCTGCCTTTATTTCTTGTTAAATCCCTCTCTCTCTTTCTCCAATCCTTTTCTCTGCCCTTCTCTCCATCTCTCTCTCTATTAAACCCATGTTGTTGTCACTTGTGTACTTTATGTTTCATTTGATTTTCCCTCTCTTTTTCTATCTATGTCGCATTTTTTTTTTTTTTTAAACAAAAAAGGAGAATGAGAAGCCGAAGAAAACTATAGTGATAAAGAAAGATTTAAAGCCTAGTGCTACAGCATTGGTCCTTTGTTTGATTTTGCTCATGTGAGGGAGATAGAAAGATATAATAGAAAGACATGGCATTAATAATGTCTTATTGTTCATACGGTTTTTCAGAAGTCAATAAAAAAACGGTATCACCGACTTTAATAACGAATAGACCTTTGGTTTTATTTCATCACTAATACATATAGAAATGAAGGAGAAATCTCTTTGTAATCTCTAAAAAATAAGATTTTTGGACACAATTTCGGTAAAAAAATTAACAGCGTGAGCTTGAGTAGTTGTGACATCACGAAAGTGATTAAACACAAATATGATAAATTTTTCTCCCAGTGCACAATTACTTTAAAGGATTTAAAATCTTTGTGGATTTTTGTTCTACAAATTTGTTTTTCTCTTTTACTTCCACTCTTGTTGTTCGGCCTCACCGCAAATCAAAACTTTATCACCATCTTCAGAACCAAAAAAAAAAAAAAAAAAAAAAAAACTACAACAACAACAACAACAACAGAACAACACAACAACAATAACAGCCTACATACTTACACTAGTAGGTGTAGTGGTGCACACTACTCAGAGTGCATGTCACGTCTCACATAAATCTCTTGTTTTCAAGATGCATCGGAGCATCTCATAATGCACACAATATGTGCCTATTATCTCTCTTTCTCTTACATCCTTCTACTATATCTCCTTCTCTCTTACTGTATATCCTTTCTAACCTTCTGTTACTCACATATACTTCTGCTTCTTCTCTCTCTGTCTTTTGTGTTTGCTCCTTACTTACGTTTCCCTGTGCTGTTTCTCTCTCTCTTCTTCTCTCACTCTTCCTCTCATTTCTATCTTCATTTTTCTGTTCTTTCCTACTTATTATTCTTTCCAACATTGCTTTCAAACCTTATGACTACTAAAAATCTGTCTCCGAATGATACAAAAAGATGGTGTGTGAGAGTGAGATACAAAAGGAGGAGAAGTGAGTGAGAGATACATAAATAGAGTGATATAAAGTGGAAGAAGAAGAGAGAGAATAAACATGAATAGCACGTGAAAACAGTGGAACACACACACAAAGAGAGAAGAGAGAGGAGAGCATGTGCAGATAAAAATATGAAAAAAAGAGAGAATAATCGAGGGAGCAAGATATATAAATATATGGAGAAAAGAGAGAGAGTGGCGGGATATAAATATATGAGAGAGAAGAGAGACAAAAGTAATGATTTATGAAAAGTAACCCCTGTACGGTGGAAAGAGTACTCGCGACATTAAAATTATTAAACCCGAGGTTAAAGAGGAAGGATATGAGGCTGAGAGTGAGGAAGAGTAAGAGGGAGGGAGAAATGAATGAATTTCTAGCAGGAGAATATTCTGAATATTATAGAAAGGAAGATTTGGATAGTAAGACTGGAGGGAAGGAGTAGAGTACGAGTTCATAAAATGAGATATGAAAGACTAGGAAAAAATATATAATATAGTCTAAAAAATTATAGGAGAAAAAAAGTAAGAGAGAATGAGACAAGAGGGAGTGAGAGAAATGAAGGACAGGGAAAAATTGTAGATAAAATGAAAAAGAAACTAGAGATAAAATAATAAAATACTACATTTAAAAATAAATAAAATAATACAAGAGATATACCGTTTCATACCTGTATTGCCTATGGCAATAACCCCGCCCTTTAGTTAGGACATATGTATATATTTTGTTTATTTTCTCTTGTTTATATTATTAATGTTGTGAATTTTTATATATTTAATTTTTAGCATTTTTTGTCTGTATACATGTTCTACTAATAAAGAGTTTCTAAATAAATAAATATGGTACGTTCTTAAAAAGGAAGGAGTAAAGTTGAAAAATAGAAGAGTCTATAAGAGATAATGAAGAAAGAAAGAGAGAAAGTCATACAGAGATGGACGGTGATGAGAGAAGGATGGTCATTGATAGAGAAAAAGATACAAGTAGAAAAATAAGAGAGAGAGATAGAGAGAGAGAGAGAGAGGGAGAGAGAGAGAGAGAGAGAGAGAGAAGAGAGAGAGACGAAAAGACATGGTGAGGAAATATTAAAATATAATATTATCAATAGTATCTGTTGTTACAAAATATAAGCGTTTGAAATCTAATCAAATGAACTAATGAGTTCATTGTGAAATTTAAATCCTACTTAATGATCATATAAACATAAACAAAGTAGCCTTTGATCAGTTAGAAAAAAATGTGTGCTCTTTGTTTTATTATATCAAAACTTTGGTTTATTATCTCACGCAGATGAACTTTTCCTTTTATTTTGTATTGTGTCTATTATTTGCCCATAATTCCGCCATTGCTTGCTGCTCAGTTGCTCAAATCAAAGCAGTTACTCATTTTTCATCACGAGGTAATTTGAAAATTGATAGTTGTGAAAGGTTCAGATGAATATATTTTGAGTAAAGAAGGAACTTCACAAGGTGATCCGCTGGCAATGTTGATGTACGCTGTTGGAATATTCCCTTTGATAAAACAATGTAAAGACCCAGATAAATATAAACAAAATTGGTATGCTGATGACTCAGCTTGTGTGGGTGAACTTGAACACATAAAGAAATGGTTTGATAAACATACCAACGAAGGATCAAAGTTTGGATATTTTCCAGAACAGTCAAAAAGTTATCTGATTGTAAAAGATACTTCCAATTCTGAGGCTCAAGCAATATTTGGTAATACACAAGTAAGAATTGTTGATTCTCATAGATTTCTTGGTAGTGTGATTGGTGATAATGAGGGAAAGAAGAAATATTTGAATGATAAAGTTGAGGAATGGGTTTCTTGTGTTGAGAAATTATCAAGAGCTAGTAAAAAACATCCACAAGCCGTACTTGCTGCCTTTACCAAGTCTTTACAACATGAGTGGCGATATATGCAAAAAGTACTGAAAAGCGATGAAAATGACTACTTTACCCTGAAAGAAATTATTAGAACTTGTTTGATCCCTTCTATTGTCGATAGAGAAGTTTTGCAAAATGAATATGAAATGATTTGTTTTCCCGCTAGACTAGGAGGACTAGGAATTGTTGATCCTACAGCAAATGTAGTTCAATCATTTGAAACTTCATTAAAAGCAAATGAAATACTTATTACTGCTATCCAGACTGGTAACAATGTGGTGCTGGTGATTTCAATCTAAACCATGCCCTCAACTGTAAAAAGGGAGGACTCATCAAGCAGGGCCACGACCAGCATCGAGATGATGTGAGATATTGGGCTGAATTAGCATGGGGTCCAGCAATCATAGAACCTGTGATGAGAGAAGCCTCATTGAATGAACCAGCCCTGATAGGTGACGTGATGTTGACCGGTGTATGGGAGCCAGCACGAAAGGCGTTCTTTGATACTCGCATCACCAATGCTGACGCTGTATCGTATGGTTCCCGTCGCTGGTCTTCAATTTCACAGTCACAATCACATGAAAAACATACGAAATACGATCGTGCTGCTGAAGATCTGAGGGCTTCTTTTGTGCCTCTAGTTGTGTCATGTGATGGTGCTGTAGGTAGAGAGTATGAAAGTTTCATCAAGAAAACAGCAGAAAAATTAAGCCACAAGTGGAAGAGAACATAATGGAAAAATTCTTGAATGGCTCAGAGTCAAAATAGAAATTTCCATTATTAATGCTACGAGTATGAGGATCAGAGGAACTCGGAGAAGAATTCGTGGTGTTGGTTGTGAAGATGGAGCGGGAGTGTTTGACGTATGATTGTAAAGAGTATTTTAACGTTTATTGAATATACAGCTATGTAAATTAAAAAAAAATTAAAAAAAAGTCCTCAAAATTCCAAGCCAGAAATATTAAATTTTTAGGTATCACTCAAAACTGTCAGTCGCGAAAGCTATGGTGAATATTCTTTCTCGCATATCATACATCCGAAGGTGAGGGGTTAGGTCTGGTAATTTACCAAAAATTGAATTTTTATTTCCTCATAATACTCATAATACCTACATTTACTATCGAGACTTGAAGATGATTTTTTCAATATGTACTTGTATTTAAAATTCCAGTTTAATATTTGCATTAATAAAACGCTAATAAAGTTATTCCAACAGTTGTTTTATTGATTTCATGCATTTTTACACATTCTTTGGAAACTCAGTGCAACTTATGATGTGGAACAACTGGAACCTACAAGTCTTTTGAGGTCAATTTCGAATAAGGCCCTTTATTATTTTATCATTCCAAGTTTATTATTTATGAATAGGATCAACAACCAATTGAGTCTACATGGACTTCATAAAATTATGTATTATAGTTAACCCTTTGAATCGACAGAGATCTCATAATATTAACCCTTCTGAGTCACTAGAAATCTCATAATACGATTATTAAGGAGCGCGGCAGCGCTCCGACCCGCCGAGTCAATCGAAATAGAAATAGTTCGCGCGTTACCAAGAGTATACTATACGCCACAGCATAAGTAGCACATTTCGTGTAGTTGTAGGAGAAAAAGTACAAGTGATGGAGGAAATTGAACTATATATAATCATAATATCACCATCCCTTCATATGCTCACCACATAACCTGTCCAGCCGTTCTCGCTTCTTGTCCTCCTCCTCTGCAATTTTGGTCGCCGTCTTCACCCCCTCCCCTGACTTCTGCGTCTTCTCCATGATTGCGCATGCGCGCAGGACGAACGCAGGCACCGTCTCCTGTTTCTCCTGCTTGGGAATGTCCACCAGCTTCCAATACTCCGTCTCCAGTCGTATCACCTCCTGGAACGAAAGGCTCAAACATAAATTGGTGTGAACATCACACAATCAAACACCTCGGCCGAGATGTGAAGAACGCCTATACAAAGAAAGAGACAGCCCGGCAGAGTGTAAGGTTACGGAAAACATAGTTCCCATGCATTTCATTTTCCGTTACGACTTAGGGACAAGTTCCTTTATCTTATGGTCGATTTCCGAAATATTTGGATTTTAATCCGATAGGTGTATAAATCAGATTTACTGTCATCTTCGGGGCAAGACAAAAAAATAAAAAATAAATAAATAAAAAATCTGAAAATAAACATACCCACTAGCGCACAATAGACACCTTTCGGTAAATGGCAGGATTAGTCAGAATACTTGATGGGTGTCACCCATCATTTTAGTGTAACATGCATATCAATTCAAGTACATTTCACTTTCTATAGGTACAGGAGAACTAATACTATTCAAATATGTACATAATTCTCACCACATTAGATAAAACATAGGTAAATTGTTTAAAAGTACAACACTTGTTGATTTATTTTTTATTTTACTTAAATTTTAGTTTATTATAGCCTTTTTGTCTCTTATAACATTGTCATTGAAATGAACAGAAAAGAGAAAATTTAAAAGATTCCTAATAATTAAAAAAAAAAAAAAAATGTAGAAAATAGAAATTAGAAGCAGGAACTTTTTTAGACCCCTTGCATGTACGAGTATTATTGGATAACAGGAATAGCTACTCATGATGATGAACATTCATTATGGTGCATGGTGGTACTTGGAACTTTTCAACAATAGTAGAAACAGACGACCAACTGTGCAAATAGTATCCTTTTGAACTTTCTAGCTAGAAACAATAATGAAATTAATAAACATCAGAAGAGAGGAGAGAAAGAGAGAGAGAGAGAGAGAGAGAGAGAGAGAGAGAGAGACAGTTTCACACAAAATAAACTTTTAAAAATTATTGACAAAAAATGACACATATTTTTTTTTGCAATTAATTAGATCTTCTATTCTTCTATCGGTTTTTATTTCCTTCAACATTGCACTCAACATTATACCAATGAACCTATGTACCCGTACGTAGGTATTTTTGCAGATTGACCAAGTATTCCTGCTTAACGTTCCCATTTGTTATTTTCCTGCTGTTGTCACTGTCACTGTAAGTGTTTGCGTTACTTTTTTCGTTCTTTTTGTAATTATTCCAATTGTTCATTGTTGTAATTTTGCTATTGTTCAAGTAATTCAAGTGATTGTTGTTGAACTGTTTTGTTGTTATTTTTTCTCTTTTTTTTTGTCAGCAAGAGTACATGTTTCTACAAACGTTTAAATATTTAGTATATCCTTTTCTTTGTTGCATTGAAAATATGCTTTGTTTTATTTTCCATTGTTTTCATTGCAATGTTTTGCTCTGACTGTGGTTAACTGAATTAGCCATGATTTACTTAAATAAATAATCTGTATAAGTGGGGTAGGGGTGTGACATTTCTTTTGTGTCTATAGGTGTGATGGTTAATGAAACACTGGTGTGGGTCTGGCTTTTGTGTTTTTTTTGTGTCAAAGAACTGACGGATGCTTTATACCGACATTGAGTCTGTCATTGAGAATAATTTATAAATTTTAAAGAAGGTCTGTGAATGAAGCCCTAATGGATCCAAGTATGAAGTCTTCAGTTTTTCCCTTCATTATGGGGTTGAAATAAACGTGACTGCTTATGTCAGAGCATTCATTGTCGTATAATGATCAATATGGGTTATGGATCAATAGATCCATACCTGGGCACTAACTCACAATACTCACATTCACTTACTAACCTTAACCCCATCCCAGTCTGACTAGAAACAGAATTTCAACTGGCATCTTTTTCGTCTACTGCGGACATTATATCGAATCAACCGACGGACTCTTTTCCAATTGAATCAGCAGAGAGTCAAGAAAATGTGAAATGACTGTTCGCATGTAGGACATGACTTCTTTGCTATGCCAAGCCTTTGATGTATGCGAAGGTGAAGAAAGCAATGGAAGGGGTTTGAATAATAAATAGGAGGAAAATCCCTTTGAAGATTGCAATTGCATCTTTCCTGTGTGGATTGATATAGAATTCAAAGGATTTTTTTATTTTTCAATCAGCAAAAGAAATTGAATTACAATATGGAAGAGATTCGGTTGGCGTCTTGTCCATAGACGACAGTATGAATAAAGTTCTTCTAAAGTTGACCGTTTTGGTCACTTGAGGTCACTGTACCTTTGAATAACTGTCCTCATGATCTGGGAGTATACTGAACATGTTACTTATCTAGGTGTATGCTTATATTAGCACATGTTTTATGTATAATATAGAATAATGTATAGGTACGTTGAACGTCTAAGTTTATGTTCCATGATATTTATACACATACTCATAGAATATGTATGTACTTATTTACTATGTATTTATTATGTTCCCTCGATATGTAATTTCTGACGTACATATATGCTTATTGAATAATGTACTCAATATGTACCTAATACCGAGTCTTGAGCAAACATAAGCAGCTTAACATAAATCTTGCTGTCTCTCAAGGATAATGCATATTATACATGTGTTTATGTTTATGTTATTCTAGTGGAAGGGACCTATTCCTTTAGGTGGGGGTAAGCGATTAAAATTTGTTATCACAATGATGTGTGCATGTATAACTATGTAGATTATACATTTATGTATTTACATACAATACATGTAATTCTAAAAAAATGGATGAGTGATCGAGTGGTCTAAGGACTAAGGTATTCTTACGAATAATTCTAATACATTAACTTATTTTCATTCATTTGATTTTTTTACCAAATAATAAATAGCCAGAAAGCCTGAGATTTGAAAGATCTTTTATAATTATTATTATTGTTGCAAAACTGTACAGATTCGCGATCACATACATATACGTACAGTGTTCATAACGTAATAATTACTATACCGTAATAATTACGTATAATACATAATTATGGAAAGTTATCTTTTATTTTAATATGTACTAATATGTCTACCTATGTATTGATCCATATAATTGTATTTGCACTGCACGTCACTTGGTATTTTATTAACCTATTACCTTCTTCATATGAATTTTACTTACCTGCGTAAGCATTTTTCTCTAATGCTCTCTTTATTTCTACTTATCCTTCTCAATATTCTCTCCCTTTCTCACTACTTTGTCTCTATCACTCTCTCATCTTTCCTCTGCTCTTTCTCTTTTTCTCACTTTCGCGTTCTCAATACCTCATGCCTTCTCACTGCATCTTCTCCTAACTCTTTTTTCTATTTCACTCTCTTTCTACCAGTCTCGATATCTTCTCAATCCCTTCCTCAAGATTCTCCGGAAAATTCCAGGGACAAATTTAAATTAATGTTATCTCATTTATCTTGAGACTCCTCCTCTTCCTCCTCTTTCTACTCCCCTCACTCATTCCTCTCCCCCTCTCATTCTTCTTCTTCATTCCCCTTCCTCTTCATGAAGAGGTCTCTGTTTTGTTCCCTTTCCCTCATTCAATCCTCTTTCTCTCTTCCTCCTTATATTTATTACCTTCCCTTTCTCAGTTTCCTGCCCTACTATTTCTCTCTTTCTCTTCTCATTTTCCCCTTATTTCTTCCTCTCCCTTCTTATTTTCGTTGACCTTCCTCTTTCCTCTACCTCATTGATCCCATCAATTTTCATATAATTTCTCGTATATCTCCATGCCTTCTACCTATCTGTCTATCTCTCTCTCTCTCTCTCTCTTCTAGTCACTAAATCGCTTTATCCTTGGTGTTCCATTTTTCAGCACACGCTTTGCAGGAAACTTTCACCACTTGACCCTTTATAGGGGGGCCTCCTAGTGTCCCCTCAAACTCTAATAAGGTCACGAAGCCCCCTCCTTTATTTTGACCTTTACAATGTAACATAAACCAGTGTAAAGGTCACTTCTCATAATTACAACTTAATGAGTTTTAAACATTGGGGGTCACTTTCCTGTCTCCTGTAACTCTCAAGCAAGTGTAAATCATACGAGTATGAAACTTTCCATGTACCTACGAGTAGAAGGCTCTAATTTTGAAGCTGTCAAAAATTATCCATCAACATTAAATATTAAATAATTACGAAGAATTTTTTATCTGCATAACATAACAATGGAATAGGGCAATAGGGTATATTATAGCACGTGGTATACATTGAATCTTGTTAAAAAAAAACTGTTGGAACTTAAACATTAGCAAAAAACCATTAACATTTAAAACCCATTCAAGATAAATACCCCAAGTCTTATATTCTGAAGCCACAAACCTTAATATTGTAAAAGGAAAAAAGACAATAATAGTAAAGAATGGTTAAAATCCAAAGTTAATATTGCTAATTTGAATCTGAACAACTTACAACCTATTCTAATTATTGTATCGACATTTAGTTTGATAATAACTTTAAACATAATCTCTAAATCCTACGAAATACTCTTGAATAGCTTTTCGATTCATAACTGGTTAATTTGAGTATGAACAGTATGGGTGTGAATGAGTATGCATTTTACCTGCGAGAGTGTATGTATTAGAACAGGGGTCTTCAACCTTTTTCAGACTCTGGGCCATATTTCTTTTCCAGAAAAGTCCGCGGGCCACTATTAGAAACATAAATTAAGGGGGGGGGGGGGGGAGGAGAACAAGTGTTGGTATTTTTATTTGAAAAAAAAAATATTAAATGTTGGTCAATGCACTAGTCTTGTAGGTGGGAGACCCGGGTTTGAATCCCGGCGAATTTGTAACTACTCGTAACTTTTGCAAAAAAAAAAAAAAAAAAAAATCTTGCCGGCTAGTGCTGGAAAAAATAGGAAATAGCATGAATGAGCTCGCGGGCCACCAAAAATGACTCGGCGGGCCACAAGTGGCCCGCGGGACAAAGGTTGAAGACCCCTGTATTAGAATTATAAATGATTTAATTTTAATAACTCTGTACTCTGGTGTTTTAGAGACCGAAAAAAGTAATGTAACGAAGGGTAATAATTCTCACTTTCACCAAAGAGAAGGACTTTTTGTTACCGTGGTACTGAAAAGATATCATTGTGGTAATTTCAACAATGTAGGTAGGTACGGTATTATAATATCTATTGTTTGACTTTTGGCGGAATAAGAACCTTAAAAGTCAGACATTTTGAAAATTAAAGAACCGGTCTCTTTATTTCGAGAGCTTAGTTAATTTGTGGGCCCTGCCTTCTGAGGTAGACCATGATACATATTAGTTTTATTTATGTATGAACAACAGTACATTATTATTATTATGTACAATTGTACATTATTACTATGAACAATTGTACATAACTTAAAACTTGTAGACAATAAATTGTTCATTAATGTTATTTTATTCGTATCGAATTTGATTACGTCATTTTCTGGACTTTCTCCGTAACCCCTGTGGAAATCATCACACCAGCCCTGTTAGAAGTATTATCAAAATAATTATTCCTCTCTTTTCTGCACTAATTTTCCCCTCATAAACTCTGATAATAGGGGGTTTTATCTTAAATTAGGGGGGTTTACAAATGAGTGGGCTTTGTGTAAAATAATTAAAAACGACTTAGTGTTTTCTAGAAATGTTGGAGAAGAAAAATGAGTAATATTATTCTGCTGTGGCGGGAGTTTCAATCAACTGCAGTGCTGTGTTTTGTCTCCCCTTGGAAAATAGTTGATTATAAAAATCATGCTATGCTGTCGAAACTTGGTAATGGCAGTCGAGTGGTCTGAGTCACTGCCTCTTTAGTTTTGTGTGGGATGCGTTGGTTCAAATCCCGAACAGTGCATATATTTTCACGTTTTTATTATGGAACAAATTCGAATAAATTTATTTTCAATAAATTAAATACAAATAGGTACAAGACAAAATGTATAAAAGAACATTAATTAAGTTAAGGGGCTTAGTATAAGTCCTATTTGGGCAGTACAAAATATATGAGGAAATTCAAGCCCGAGGTGCTTAAATAATGGAATTAAAAGTGAATATTTAAGAAATGATTCAGGTCCGATTTAATTAACGAAGCTAAAGTGGAGACTGTTACTATATCTAGTGTTGTTATTACCATGATAACAGGAAATCACATAACTCAAATCAGAAACTATAGTATCAGTGTCCACCATAGGAGAGTTAATTAATTTGGGCTTTAGAATGAGAAAAAGTGGACAGAGAATAATCAAACAAAACCCATTATAATAATAGCTCTTTAGTAGAAGGTAACCACCAGGCGAGGTTACTACCACCTAACCCTCCGACTCTTATTATTATGTGTATGTATGTATGATTTTCTTTGTGGTGAAGCACAAGGCCTCTTCACAATTTTTGTGGGTAGCGCAGCATTACTAAGAGCCTCCTTTACATTTCGAATTATTCTATTACATTAATTTCTTTTTACTCTGGTAATGCCGCCACTGGTCGTTACTCATACAAGTAACTACTCATTTTTCCTCACGAGGTATGAGTGGACCCCGACTCTTATTATAATGTGTTCACAAACTCAAATGAATGAGGAAAAGTTCATGCACTGTGTGGGATTCGAACCAACGGATCCCTACGCTACCTGGATTACCAGACTAGCGCGTTAACTACTTGACTACCAAAAGTATTGCGGCCAGTGGGAGTCTCGAATCCTCAACCTCCCCTCACCTTTTTAATAACTCTTTCAGGCGAGGTTACTACCACCTAACCCTCCGAGCCTTTTTATTAATATAAAAAAATAATATAGAACAATATTATTACACTTATGAGAATTTGAATTCTATCATATTTAGTAAATCTCAATGAAATGGTTACTTTATTAAATTATTACTTTTTATTATTACTTTTATTTTTTCAATTGTAATTATTCTTTTACACATTTCTAGACTGATAACACAACCCTCACTCACAAAACAAGAGATTCTAATCTCTTATAGTGTGAGTAGAAGGCAATTCCATTATTGGCTACATTATAGGCACATAATAATAAATAGGTCCTAATTTTCATATTTGTTCAATCCTTTATTGTATATTATCTATCATAAGTTAGAACTTGGAACCCATACTGTCTATATTCCTATGTGTCTACTTGTATGCTGTCTATGTATTAATTAATAAATAAAGATGCCAAATATTTACAAATTACAAAATCACCTTGATCATGTTCTTGAGCTCCCCGTACCGCGTGATGAAGTTCCTGATGCTCTTGCTCTCCGCATACTTGGCCATGAGGTTGACCAGCGCCTTCTTGGCTATGTCGTAGCTGTCCTCTAGGCGCACTCGCACGGCGCGCAGCCGCTCATTCGTCTCTATCACCTCCTCCTTGGTTTGGCCACCTGGGAAGAAAATTAACACCGGTATTTATGAACATCGAATTTTGTCTGATGCCGGGTCCACACTAAGCGAACATTGTTAGCTAACAATGTTCGCAGTGTGGACCCGGCATTAGAAAATGTTTTTACGACTTGTTTGAAATAACATTGTTAGCGAACATTGTTCGCGAACATTGTTAGCTAACAATGTTCGCATTGTTAGCTAACAATGTAAGCGAACATTGTTAGCTAACAATGTTCGCTTAGTGTGGACCCGGCATGAGCAATGCCTCAAGCAAGGTATTGGCCAATAATATTAGAGGAAATCATGCTTCAGACCATGCTCAAACGACGTTTTCTGTTCATAAATACGGCTGTAAGTGTCCATAAATTTTAGGCTCAGATAATTCAGATGTACCGTCGAATCAACATAAAAGAGAACTGGATATAAGACAACAATTTATCCTCCATTCGCTGGAAACTAGCTACACACATTAACCTCAGCTGGATTGGATTAGGCCAGGAATAGCCACTATGACGATAGAGCAATCAAGAACTCAAAGGACAACTTTTTAGCCAAATCCAAATGGCTGATGGCCAGACTTTGTCTAAATTTACCGCTTGATTTGAAAACCACTACTATAAACCCCAAATCTACGATATAGTCAGAGTCGACGCGACGGTATGTTGAATACACTCTAGGTTAACACTTTGAGCCCATGAATACCATATATGACCCTCAGCTGACTTTCCATAAAAGACATGAGTACCATATATTATAACCCTCACCCAACAAGGATGACCATTCCAATTGAAACCCTCATCGAGATGTTCCCAGGACCAAGACAGAGTGAGGTTGATGTAGGTAGCTGGTTTAAAATTTTCAGCGAATGGAGGGTAAAACCTCGTTTCAATATAACTGTAGCAGTTAAAGGGGATGTTATACCCCAATATGTAACTTATCCACGATTTAACATTGTGCAGTAAATGCATTCCATGGAAGACAGGGAGAAATATTTGTTTAATAACTTAACAGTGTTTCAATTGCGCGGATCACATGTCATATGTTGCATTTATTCTTGTGACAACTTCAATATTTTCATAAAGTTCAAAGTCTGCCACCAATAACCACAAGTTATATTACCCAGCATTGATTGAAGCTAACTTTAAACTGTGGTGAGATCTTTCACTGAATTTAAGCTGTGGTAAGATTTAACCAACAGAGTAACCACAACATCAAAGTGGAAAACTAAAATCTCGAGATATACATATTTCAGTTTAAATAATCTCAAGGTGTATTCTAGCATAACGTGAAAACACGAACTCACACATTCATTCATGATGAAAATTGAGGTAATTTAGACATTTCAATTTTTTTTACAAGAAGAATAAAATGTTTTATATCAAACTGCAAATTTCAATAAAATCGTCGTAAATATTAAAATGCATGATGTCAATATTTCCATTCCAACACGTTTATCTTGATGAAATAAATTTCCCACCAATTTCACCTTCGCAATGGTTGAGTAGTCAACGCTCAACTTTGTTTAGTACAGGCAATTAATGGAAATGAGTACAATATTTTAGCGATAAATTTGGAAAAGCTTACGCCAATAGGTAATTTATATTTTACTGATCCTAATTGTAATAATAAATCAGGGACAAAGTCAAAATAGAGGGAATTAATTTTGTTAAAAGTTATAGGCTTTTGGCAAATCTAATATCTCGTTGCCTCCCTCTTGTTCTAATACTCTTTCTACCCTCTTTATCTCTCTCTCTCCCTATCTGCTCTCTCTTTTATCCATCTCAATCTTCTCTGTCTCGCTCTCCCTTTCTCTCTACTTCCCTAACACCCTACCCTCCCCTTTATATTTATCTATCTCTTCCTTTGTAATCTCCATGATTCTGAGTCTACTGCGTTCATAAGTCAGTGATGTTATTGTGGAGGAGTTACGACTGAAAGTTTTGACACAGTGAACACCTACCATCACTATATTCACCACTCTGAAGACCAAAGCAAAGCTGCCTCAATCTGGGTTAGGGTTTGAATATCTCTATCTACACAGCACATTATGTTGAATACCAATATAAAATTACCAGTTTCCACCATTCTGAACACAAAAGCTAAGCTACGTGGAGCTTAGAGAGGTGCTGAACACTTGGATTTAACCAAGCTCAGTAGTTTGATCGATAAGGCGATGAACTTTTAATCTGGAGGTCGGTGGTTCGAGTCCCAAGTTAAGCAGAGATTCCGTAGAGCGAATTTGAGTAGTTGTGATATCTCGATCGTGATTAACACAAACTCGCTTGCACTCGCTTGCCATGCGGAAGGTGCCGGGTTCGAACTGTTTCATGGCTACGAAATAAAAAAGGCTGTGAAACACTCATCTTTCAAAAAAAAAGAACCTTTTAACTTAAACTTACTCACGGATACAGAACCTTCTACTTTCACATCTTACAGCACATCATGTTCATAGAATCTTGGGGCTTTCTCCTTACTTATTGACTTGGCGGATCGAAGCGCTTTCCCGTTCCTTCATAAATGTAAAAAAATTCATACCAAGTTCAGTTTCTGGGTTTCTCAGCACCTGGTGAGGGGTCGGATACTTACTGGCGGTTCCTTCGTCCTTCACATCCTGGACTATCCTGCGGACACTCTGCGTGAATTTCCCGACGAGGTTGACGCCTGAGAACAGAGAGTGGGAAGGGTATAATTAGACTGTATACTGACACTTTATATTTTATATTGAGTAATCAG
Source organism: Bactericera cockerelli (assembly GCA_024516035.1). Lineage (NCBI taxonomy): Eukaryota > Metazoa > Arthropoda > Insecta > Hemiptera > Triozidae > Bactericera > Bactericera cockerelli. The sequence continues at coordinate 13,369,390 of CM044960.1, forward strand.
ACTTTAATATTTTTCACTATAGAAAGTTTTAAATGCATAATACCAACATAACCCACTACACTGACAGTACAGACTAGACATAGACAATAGACATTGAAAGAACCCAGAACTGTTTCTGGGCTTCCAAGGGGTTTACATAACTGTCAATTTCGGTTGATGTATCAAGTTTAGCTCATGTATCAAAATCAATTGATAAATAAATCAATTTTACTGATGAAAACAATCTGAAAATCACTTAAGAGAAAAATAATTTTCATTGTTGAATTTTCTAGTAGTTAATGTTAGTATTACAACAATGCAAAGTTTTCTTTTCATCACGCAATCTGTATTCGAACACCAAAATCTACGTAGATTCAACGTTCACTACCTCAGACCCCTCCACTACAGATTGCTATCAGATAGTTCGGTATTACCAACATCATTTCCAAGTATTGAAAGAAGTAGAGCAAAGTTTGAGGGAAGATTCACAAGATAAGATTAAATTCTTTTCTGATGCAAAACAAATGGGGGAGTCTTCCCTCCTTCCCACTTCTTCCTCTCTATATCTCCCGCTTTCTCGCTCCCACTATCTCTCCCTTTCTTTCCATGTATCCCTTCCCTTCTCTTTTTCACCCTCTCTTTCGGTTCTTGATCCCTGAAGCACGAAAAAATACACCAGACTTTTTTTTCAACTCACAACGAAGTACCTAAAGTTTTCCCAAGCTCTCTTTCTATCCTTTTCTTAAGGACTCTCTCTCTTTCTCTCGCTATATGTCTTTTTCTCTTCTATCTCTCTCTTTCTCTATCTGTATCTTTTTCTTCTTCTTTTACTCTGTCTTATCCCCCTTGAGCAGGGTCGACGTTGTTCAACCTCATGGTTGAGGTTGGTTGGTGTTGGCACATATTTCACTGCTGGATGCCCTTCCTAACGCCAACGGTTCTATTTGATCTCTCTCTATCTGTCTCTTTCTCTTTCTCATACTCTCTTTTTCAAATATTCATCAGTTACTCTATGTCTAGAATACAGTAGTACTTAGCTACAAAAACCTATTTTTATGTCATCAAAATCTCAACCTTTTATCCCTCTCTTGTTCTATTTCCATCTTTCATTGCTACCAGTTCTACCACTTCTTCTCTCACTAACTTTTTTTTGAAATTCTCTCTCCTTCTCTTTTCAAACCAACAAACAAGTAGGATAATACAAAGCCTGCAATTTGAAAGAAGTTTATCTCAAAAACCAAAGCCTTCTCCCCCTCTTTCCCTTAACAAATGGTAGACAGCGTGGAATTTGTTTTCAATATTGGCAAACTTCAATCCGCACTGCATTGCAAACATTTCATTAGACTTCTCGCGGCTGAGATGTTCTCCCAACCGTTAGTCAGAGTCGTATATCGAAGCAAGAAAGGAATGTATGGGTACTGAGGCAACATTGAATCATGTGGCTTTCGACATAATGATTTCCAGAAAGAGAGAGAGAGAGAAAAAAAAAAGAATCCTGCCCCTTGATTTCTCTTATATCCAGATTTGACTTTATTTATAGTTTTTCAATGAAAAAAAAAAAAAAAAAAAACAGATGAAAGTTATACTTCTCATCCATTCACACACAATTTATATGTATATCCAAACACAATAAATTCTACCGAGAGGAATTAGATGGAACCAAGAAAAAAACTTTCAAAATTTTATATTAGCAAAATGAGAGGGTTTCCATGAAAGATAAAGCTTCAACCTCAGTAGCCTGATGTCAAAGAACCATTTGCCTCGTCAAACGAACCAAAAGCTTTAGGAAGGAAAAACTACACAGAAAATTCAAGAAAGAGATAAAGCAAAGAAAAATTGGTAAATAAACAAGAAAACGGAAAAAGACAGAGCAGAGAGAGGAAGAGAAAAGAAACAGAGAGAGAATAAAAGAGGACAGAGAAAAAATTGCCAGGGGATGAGTTTTCCTATTACTTGAATAAACTTTCGCAAACTTTGTTGAACTTTTCAGCATAGAAGAAGAAAAGAAACAAGACATGACAGGATGGGCACTGGAAGGAAAAGGGGTAGAAGGATAGACTAAGAACGAGGGAGAGAAAGAAAGAGAGGGAGAGAGAGAGAGAGGGAGACAGAGAAAGAGAGACGCATAGGGATAGGGAAAGAGAGGAACATTAAGAGAAGGAAGAAGACTATTGAGAAGAGCAAACGAAAGAAAGATATAACAGATGCAAAGACAAGTAGACAAAAGCGAAATGGAGTAAAAGAGAAATGAAATTAAATGAAGAGAAAGAGAGAGAGAGAGAGGAAAGAGCACGAATGAAGCGAAAGAAATAGAGAAACAATACATAAAAATAAGGAAAGTAAAAATAGGAGCCAAAAATAATTAATGTAAAAAAAAGAAGTACAAGAAAAAGGGAAAAAAGTTCAAAAATATAATATTAATGAGTAGAAAGAGAGAGTGTAAAGAAATAAATAGATGCAGAGAAAGTAGGAGCAGAACTAGAAGGATATGAAGAAACATAAATCGAAAAACATGTAAAAGAAGAAGGAGAAGGAGAAGGAAAAGAATATCCTATGTGAGCAGAATTAAAAATGAAAGGAATACTTGTCCCTGTCAGAGAGGGGGTCTGTACTAGTCCACGTGAGATGCTGGAATTTATCGAGAAAGAAAAACATACGAAAAAGATGCCATATTTTTATTTTTGAGAAAAATCCCCGCTTTGCTAACTGCTATACTATTAAAATAAAAGATAAATAATACGTACAACAACAGAGAGAATGTAATTGGTTGTTGTGTTTTGCATGTCGGTAATATGCTGGCATGACATAGCCATTGCATGCGAGAGATATTGGTTCGATTCTATATATTATCAACAAATCGCGAACTTCAGAGGATCTTAGAAACAATATTCGAGAAAAAAATTGCAAAACACTAAAAAAATCAATATGTTCTGAAAAATTCAACATAATTTTTCACACCTAATCTAAAAGATTTCCATAAAATATTTTGAATTTTGCAGTTTATTTTATTCGTTATTATAAACTTACACAGGAAAGTTACTTTTGGACCACCCTGTATATAGTTAAGAATTCAGATTCATACATATATCTAAAAAAGTTAGTAAAATAACACAGATGGTTGTAATATTAGAATAATACAAGATAAGATAAAAGATAAGGAGGGAGAATAATGAATTTCTAATGACTTTCCAATAGTTAAGAAAAGAAAGTAGGTTATGCTTGTAATTAGAATTAGAATATATGTAGGTACAATTTTATTGTACATAGATAGAAAGTTCCTTATATCCACGCTTTCAATAAATATGTAAATAAATGTATATATATTTATATAGTAATTACACAGGATTATCTTGTGTATATTCAGTATATTGTATTACATAGTACATGATATTTGGTATAACAACTAATTTCAATTTTGCCAAAGTTTTCGCCAACATTCTGTGCATTCGTTTTATCCACAAACATAATTATTTCAAATTGGAAAAAAATTAATCAATACAATGGAGAAACGCAATAATTTCGCGAACAAATATGAAATTGCTTCTGTTCTTTTTGAACGGAAATTCAGCGATACAGTTCAGCACTAATCTAGCAAATTGCATGTTTCCTGGAAATAATTTGTTGCTATTTTTGACAGGTAAAATGAGTATGCTTTCGACGATAATTCAGAGTTAGTAATATTGCTTTATGATTTAAGTTGTAATTTGTACATTAATTTGGTGTTATTTCCTGACGTGTAAGTGTAGTGTTAATGATTATACTTCAACGTTTTCTTCTTTTTTCTGAAGATTTACTTTATTTTACCCGAGTTGTTGACTGTTGATTTAACTGTTGATGTTTCAAAGACGCTCGGCGGTTTAACTAACATGTTAAATATCACGAGGGATTAATCTTCATGCGCTGGAAACGATTTGTTGTGTCGCACGACAGTCGCCAGTCCATCTACCATCCATGCTCTAGGTTTCTTAACTTCTGCACTGAGGATACCGCCACCATCTTCTCACTTACCACAGTCGTTTCATTACTGATATGTGTTTCTTCCCAAGCCTGCTATCTCCCATGTTATCACATTTCGTTGTTATACTGGCATGAGGCATACGGGCGTAGTAGTAAATATTTATATCCTGTAGTTGTATAAACTAAATAGTTATTTATGTATAGAGTAATAGTAAATATATACCTCTGCAGTTACATATTTATTTATTTATATACTTTGCGGAGTGCTCATGTACTTTCTTCATCCGATTACATAATTTGTTTTCGTGGGAAAATGGTTTTCCAAAGGCGGTCCATGGCTTCGTTTTCCCAGTATAGAACGTGCTGTGTGTGTTGTGAATCGGTTTTGATGCAAAATCAATGTGGTTTTAGACACTATTACACTACCATTATTTAGCAATGACAAGGTATACTTATCAGAATCCATATAAATAGTTTTAATTTCCGTGAAGTCCATTAAGGTTACTCATATTTTTTTTTTTTTTTTTTTTTTTAATATATTACTTTTATTGTATATTTTAAGTCTCCAATACACACTTCATATTTTAATACATTTAAAATGAGACTATTTTAAAGATTAATTAATATGGAAGTATTTTGTACCCCATTCAGATTAAATCTGGTGGCGGGATACATACACCCCATACTGTGCATATTTATGTGGTTGAGAGTAATTTCATTCAGGTTAGTTTGGACAGTTACTTACATAAGACCAATAGTAAATGGGGTTTATCGTAGTAATGGCGTCGGTCATAACTATCATAACACCTCTACCTTAGCAGGCAATAAAATTGGTCATAACTATCATAACGCTTCTACCTTAGCAGGCGGCTACAACGAGGACCCGGGGCCTATACCCTACACCCTAGACCCTACACCCTAGATCCTACACCCTAGATCCTACACCCTAGACCCTACACCCTAGATCCTACACCCTAGACCCTACACCCTAGATCCTACACCCTAGACCCTACACCCTAGATCCTACACCCTAGATCCTACACCCTAGACCCTACACCCTAGACCCTACACCCTAGATCCTACACCCTAGACCCTACACCCTAGATCCTACACCCTAGACCCTACACCCTAGACCCTACACCCTAGACCCTAGACCCTACACCCTAGATCCTACACCCTAGACCCTACACCCTCGACCCATACACCCTAGACCCTACACCCTAGATCCTACACCCTAGACCCTGGTACCATGTAAAATCTGGTCTCGAGGGTGTAGGCTATGGGCCTAGGGTCCTTGTCGTGGCCGCCATCTTAGATACAAACTACTGAGATCCAATTGTGTACTACATGTATATTGTATAACACGAGCCGCATGTTTCCTGGAACTATAAAGACGTCTGGCTTTCCTCGTGTAAAAGTTACTTATCTGAAAAATAAGCAAATCCTCTGGGCGGGGAACAGCTAGGGAAGGGGGTGGCCTCCATGTAGGGAGCATAGGCCAGGGGTGTTTTTATTGATAGGGGGTGGGTGTTATACTGTGTGCCTCAACAGTACATGTAGGGAGTATAGGCATGGTGTTTTTATTGATAGGGGGTGGGTGCTATACTGTGTGCCTCAATAGTACATGTAGGGAGCATAGGCCAGGGGTGTTTTTATTGATAGGGGGTGGGTGTTATACTGTGTGCCTCAATAGTACATGTAGGGAGCATAGGCCAGGGATGTTTTTATTGATAGGGGGTGGGTGTTATACTGTGTGCCTCAATAGTACATGTAGGGAGCATAGGCCAGGGATGTTTTTATTGATAGGGGGTGGGTGTTATACTGTGTGCCTCAATAGTACATGTAGGGAGCATAGGCCAGGGATGTTTTTATTGATAGGGGGTGGTGTTATACTGTGTGCCTCAATAGTACATGTAGGGAGCATAGGCCAGGGAGTTTTTATTGATAGGGGGTGGGTGTTATACTGTGTGCCTCAATAGTACATGTAGGGAGCATAGGCCAGGGTGTTTTTATTGATAGGGGGTGGGTGTTATACTGTGTGCCTCAATAGTACATGTAGGGAGCATAGGCCAGGGGTGTTTTTATTGATAGGGGGTGGTGTTATACTGTGTGCCTCAATAGTACATGTAGGGAGCATAGGCCAGGGATGTTTTTATTGATAGGGGGTGGGTGTTATACTGTGTGCCTCAATTAGTACATGTAGGGAGCATAGGCCAGGGGTGTTTTTATTGATAGGAGGTGGGTGTTATACTGGGTGCCTCTATAGTACATTTACATTTAAGAAATTTATCTTGTGAGAGAAAATTGAAACAAAAGCCGTTCATATAATTATATTTTTTTGTTTTAAATTTAAGACTTATATTAATAAACGGTTATTAATAATAAGTTATTTATAGGTAAAAACTTGCATTAACATTAATAATAAAATTGCATCCACTCTGAAATCATTAAGTTTGCAAATATAGCATCACACGACTTTCCATTTGTTGAATTTGATATTTTCTTACACGGTACAAGCCGTAAAAATTCTACTTATATCTCATAAACGCCGCCGACACGTTTATACAGGGTGGACCAAAAAAACGTTTACACCCGTTAATGGTAGATTACTGACGACATTTCCAGGCCGGATCTGCAATCCGTTTTTTCGGATTCGCCTTTATAACTGCACAAAGTGATTTTTTGCAACTTTCTGAAAAAGTCCGACTTTGGCTTATTCTTCAGGTCAGAACTTTTTTCCTATTTAAGATGAGTTGATTCTGAACATTTCTGCAGAAAGCCAACAAAATTTCGATGTTTCTAGCTACACTACTTTGTTTTTTACGATTTGGTTTGGCATCTTTTTTGACACCTGAATAGAAAAAAAATTCTCATGTAAGTTTTTTACACTTTGAAACACTCAAGATTTTCCCGAGCAAATTTTGGCACAGACATGGGCAAGTTTGATAAAAGTTGGCGGCCACCCCAAGGATGCTAAAAAACACACGATGAAGAAAAAATAGTCCGTCTATCGTTTCAGAAGAACTTGTGCAGCAAGTCAATGAAAAAGTCGCAGCGATCGTCATGTGGCCCTTAAAACCGTATTCCCCTGACCTGGCGCCCTCGGATTTTCATCTGTTCACGAAACTGAAGGAGTTATTGGTTGAAAAAAGGGTTTTCAGCGACGAGGAGCTCAAGGAGACTGTGGAGAAGTGGCTGTTGGAGGTGGAGCGGAGCGTGTATGACGAAGGCATAAAAAAGTTCGGACCCAGGATGCAGAAGTGAGTGGAACTTGTCGGTGATTATGTGGAGAAATAAAGGACTATATTTGGAACTTACCCTGTAAATTTTATGAAAATATATGCATTTTTCGAGTTTCAACATCAAGTGTCCCCTTACTTTCCGGACGTGCCTCGTACCTCCAAAAAAACCATAAGTTGTTGGTGTTACAACAAGTCAGATACAGGTATGAATAAAATATTCCATCAGATTTTTTTTGATAATTAAAAAAATATTGATCGCCGAAAATTGAACATCGGTCATGCGACTATTACTCTTAGCACTAGCACATCTAGCTAACACCACTGACAATCTGAAAAGCACGAAAACTATCATTTGAATTTTCCTAAACTGGCTGATGAAGACACGTAAGACCGCGGTATTCAAAAACAGCAATGTAAACAAATTTTGTAAACAATACAAGACGCCCTTACACAGTCTACAGTTAGAAAACTCTTAGGAATTTTGAAGAGTTTTTGGCAAACATCTAATAATTTTTCCCAGAAGATCACGTGATAAAAAATCGTAAAATTATTTTTTAGCATCCTCGAGGCGGCCGCCAACTTTTATCAAACTTGCCCGTGTCTGTGCCAAAATTTGTTCGGACAAATGTCGAGTGTTTTATTTAGTAAAAAAGTTTTTTCGTGTGTTTTTTTTCTGTTCAGGTGTGAAAAAATATGACAAACCAAACCGTAAAAAACAAAATAGTGTAGCTTAAAACATCGAAATTTTGTTGGCTTTCTGCAGAACTGTTCAGAATCAACTCATCTTAAACAGAAACAAAGCACTGACCCGAAGAATAAGCCAAAGTCGGACTTTTTTGGAAAGTTACAAAAAATCACTTTGTGCAGTTACGAAGGCGAATCCGAAAAAACGGATTCCAGATCCGGCCTGGAAATGTCGTCAGTAATCTACCATTAACGGGTGTAAACGTTTTTTTTGGTCCACCCTGTATATGTAGGCCGTTGCGTGGCCTCCGGTAGCTCCCAAGTGGAACACCTCTCAGTCCAAAACCTCTCGAGTGCCCTTAAGATAAGTTGTAGGGAGTCTCAACACTTCGGCAGCCATCACAAGAGCTCTTCAGAGCGTGGAGATTGGCTGTTTTGCTTTCGGCCGCTGGGTATTTACATCTTTGTGACATAAAGTCTTCGTCGTTTTTTAAAGTGGTTGTCAAAGCTGGATTTTTCAGAAGACACACGTGTCATTTGAGGGGGTCTGCAGATTTTTTCCTCATTAGAAAGCAACGTATATTTTTTTTACACCCAACTATTGAACATTGGTCATTGAGCAATTAAAATGAGCATGGTTTATGAATTTGAATGCAATCCAATGCATGGAGTTTCCATAATAATGACACTCCAACTGCTGTAATTAAAGGGACTACATAATATATAATCTACGCGAGCAGTATAACTTATAAGGTTTATTATTATCGACATCAATTATCAACCAATAACTCCAACGTACATAATTATGATACAACAAGATACATATTATGTACATTTAAATTTATATGTATAATCATAAGAAACACTGGCATAAGTTCATGTATTTTGGGCCTCGTAATTGATTCTCTAATGTTTTTAGAACCCTAACGAATAAATGATTTTTCAAAAATTCAAAGTTCGAATCCCACCCAGTGCATGAATTTTTCCTCATTTATTTGATTTTTTGACCACATAATAATAAGACTCCGAGGGTTAGGTGGTAGAAAATGCTCAAAGCATGGTGGATACCTTCCACTAAAGAGTATTATTATTATTATTATTATTATTATTATTAACTACCTTTCAAACAATTTTAAATAAAAAAATTAAATGTATAAATTTTCTTCCACATTGAGAACCACTGGTTGAGGTGAAGAGAGATTGTGTGTTATTACAGAATGCCTAACAAGGGTGTTGTTTCTTAACTTTTCTTTCTGCCATTACAGCCTTGAGATTAAACATGTTCGCTTTCCATGCATGAAATCCTCCTCACTTTAGTTTGCTGATGAATAAGTGGTTCTGTTTGTTCAGTAGATATTAATACAGTTATAATAATAATTAATACATTTATAAAAGCGAATCCAGTTGCACTGTTGGATCAGGATAGCGTACCTAAATTGAAATAGAAAATAAATCTTTTCTGAACCCTGTCCAAGAAGTGACTATGGATTTGGTATGAGGGTGACCACACAACACTAGCATACTCTAAGAGGAAACGTATCAAAGATACATACAGTAGAATAAAAGACCCATCGATGTTCTAAAAGTGAAACTGGATATAAGAGAAACCTTGATATAAAAGAAAAAGAGAGAACAATTTCCTGGTCCAGTTTACCTCTCTCTCTACAGGGTGTCCCGTATACAGATGCAAATATTTTGAGTGTAGGTTCAGCCCACCGTGGACTATCATATGAGCGAAACTTGCAGTGGGGCATTTTGCTTCGTTAAAGAGTTATGGCCAAATCCCTGTTTTTCCCACAGGTCTAGAGGTCACTTAGATCGATGCACGTTTTTAAAGAAATGGTAGGCAGTAAGTAATTTTTGACTTCATGTATGGATAGTCATGCATATTTCCCTTGAAATGCAGTTGGTTGCATGAAAAAAATATTGAAAGACCAGAGAGATATTTAATCATAAGTTCAATATTTTTCTAAAATTCAATTTTTCCCTGTTTTCCCTTTCGTGAATTTAGAGTACTTCTACAATTGCAATTCTGCGTATCACTAGGTAAAAAAATACCCTTTGCTATTTTGTTTCAATAAATACAAAGTTCTTTCAGACGCGTGAAGGAACGAATGAGATACGCCTTATCAAACCGCACCAGAAGGAGAGAAACACATCTTTCAAATTTTGAATCTGGGCGCTATTGCATTTTGAAGAACACTCGAAGCCTGAAGCGGTCTGTGTGACTATTTTTGTGCCAACTGCAAGTTATAAATGAAAATTTTCTGAGTACAATTAGTTCTATTAACCAACTACATATTATCAATCAAATCTAATAGTTAAAATAACAAGACGATCAATTTGTTCGGTAGAAGAGAAAGCCACAAGCTTTAAACCTCGCCCTTGGTTCGCTACATATTCTTTTGGGTTCTTTTCATTTCATGTCCTGTATTGCAGAATGTATCATGTTTGTAGTTTATCAATAAACTACAAACATGTATCACTGTATCACCACCCTTGATCAGTCTTTTCACAAATTGTTACCATGTTCATTGTAAAAAAAAATGTAAATAAAGCTTGGTCCAATTGTTTATAAAATAAAAATAAAGTATTAATAATAATAGTAACCTTAAGGTTGGATGTTCGAGTTTTACCCAAGGTTAATTTTCGGCACTATTTGTTATGTTTTTGATATCATGATTGTGATAAACACGAAAATGATATTTTTAATTTTACTTCTAAAAATAAAATCATAATTTTTGTTGGTAGCGCAGAGTCTTTCTCCATGTGTATTCTTTTTCCATAATTACACCACTGGTTGCTGCTTTCGTTGCAGCCTCTCTCATTTTTCCTCATGATAACTATGTGATTCCCTAACCCCATTCACATTAAAGTTCACACCGACCGACCACTGTGAATGATCAATTTCCCTCTGTTAAACATCTCAGAAGCCAGCGTCGATGGCATGTTGAATACACCGGTTCCCTTCAGTACACCGAAGTTAAGCGACATCCAGCGAGGTTAAGACTTGGATGGGTGACCATTCAAATTCTAATTCTCGTGACGCTGGCTTTTCCCGGCCCCACTCAGGCTGGGTGAGGTCAATGTGAGTAGCAGGTTTGTGAGTTTCCTGCGAATGGAGGGTAAAACCCCCGTCGTGATATGACCATGGCAGTTGAAAGCGACGTTAAAACCCCACTTAAAAAAAAAAAAAAAAAAAAAAAAAAAAAAAACATCTCAGAGCAGTGTATTTATACCTCAAATTACGCGCCAATTCTGTTAAAATTCAGCCAACTTTGAATTTTCCATCATGATTCAGAAGTGTTTTTTGAGCTTTGTGTGTACTGCGTTCCATGATCTTTAAAGTAATATAAATGAGCTTTCTTTTTTATAAAACTAAACATAATAGGGTATTTTTTTAACTAGTGATACGCAGAATTGCAATTGTAGAAGTACTCTAAATTCACGAAAGGGAAAACAGGGAAAAATCAAATTTTAGAAAAGTATTGAACTTATGATTAAATATCTCTCTGCTCTTTCAATATTTTTTTATGCAACCAACTGCATTTCAAGGGAAATATGCATGACTATTCATACATGAAGTCAAAAATTACTTACTGGCTATCATTTCTTTAAAAACGTGCATCGATCCAAGTGACCTCTAGACCTGTGGGAAAAACAGGGATTTGGCCATATCTCTTTAACGAAGCAAAATGGCCCACTGCAAGTTTCGCTCATATGATAGTCCACAGTGGGCTGAACCTACCCTCAAAATATTTGCATCTGTATACGGGACACCCTGTATAAAAAAAAATTGAAAATAAAATAATAAGTACAATGAGTGCCTGTGGTGGGATTCGAACTCTTGATCTCCTTTCTGGTGAGATGATCAAGACTCTTGGTACACAGGTTTACCGTCGCGGTTTCAAAAGCTCATTGGTAAATTTGTAAGGAAAATGGAGACAAAGGAGAAATGATAAAGGGAAAGGAATAGACTCTTAAAAAAGTCGTATTGTAGGGGAATAATTGGAGACGGAAACATTTTATTTCAAAAGGAAAGACCAAAGGAATAAACTACAATAGAGAATAAAATTGAAAGAATAATAAGAAAGGAGAGGAAAAGGGAGAGAGAGGGGGAGAGAAAGAGAGATAGTTTAGGAATAAAAATAAGGGTCAGGTGAAAGAGAAGTGAGAGAGACGAGAATAGGGACAGAAACACAATCTAAAAGAAGTAACGGCTGAAAAATGGACTGGAAATTTACGATTATGTAAGCATGTGTTTTTTATAACTCGGTATGGACCTTTCTATGGGCTGTGTCTTAAATCCTAGTTCTTTCTCCGTTTAAAACGCCTTCTTGGTTTTAGAAAGCTAGAAAACCTACACAGAAGTGTAAAGTGTTAGGTTTAAATATCCCTCTTAATAGAATTCTGGAAGTTTTCGTTAACCATTGTTTTTGAAATGCTACTTTTACACTTAGGTTTTTGTAGGTTCTCTATTGTTGTAAATACTTATTACTTCTATATGATGTTTTTCAATTTCATGAAAATGGTCTTGTTGAATAAATATAATTACATGATAACACGAATGTATGAGGTTGAACAACGTCGACCCTGTTTGAGCGGGATAAGACAAAGTAAAAGAAGAAGAAGAGAAAGAGACAAATAGAGAGAGATAGAAAAGAAAAAGACAGATAGAGAGAGAAAGAGAGAGTCCTAAAGAAAAGGATAGAAAGAGAGCTTGGGAAAACTTTAGGTACTTCGTTGTGAGTTGGAAAAAAAGTCTGGTGTATTTTTTCGTGCTTCAGGGATCAAGAACCGAAAGAGAGGGTGAAAAAGAGAAGGGAAGGAATACATGGAAAGAAAGGGAGAGATAGCGGGAGTGAGAAAGGGGGAGATATAGAGAGGAAGAAGAGGGAAGAAGGGAAGACTCCCCCATTTGTTTTGCATCAGAAAAGAATTTAATCTTATCTTGTGAATCTTCCCTCAAACTTTGCTCTACTTCTTTCAATACTTGGAAATGATGTTGGTAATACCGAACTATCTGCTAGCAATCTGTAGTGGAGTGGTCTGAGGTAGTAAACCTTGAATCTATGTAGATTTTGGTGTTCGAATACAGATTGCGTGATGAAAAGAAAACTTTGCATTTTTGTACTACATACTAACATTAACTAGAAAATTCAACCATGAAAATGAATTTTCTCTTAAGTGATTTTTATATTGTTTTCATCAATAAAATTGATTCATCAAGTTATGAATTTAACACTTTTATTTGATACATGAGCTAAACTTGATACGTCAACCGAAATTGACAGTCAGGTAAACCCCTTGGACCCCCAGAAGCAGTTCTGGGCTCTTTCCGTGTCTATTCTGTATTGCAAGTGTAGTGGATTTTGTTGGTATTATGCATTTAAAACTTTCTATAGCCTCCTGAGACCTGGGCATGTTTTCCCGAAAGTACTGATTTAGACCTGGATGTACTGTTAAAAGTACATAAGACAGATACTGCTTGAGTCCTCGGCATGTATTCCAGAAAGTACTGATTAAGACCTGGCATACTTTTAAAAGTACATGGAATTTAAAAAATTCCCGACGGTTTTTGAGAGAAGATAGTAGTGTGAAGTGAAGTTGTCTTATGTACTTTTAAAAGCACATTCAGGTCTCAGGAATGTATTCTGGTGAAATCTATACAATATATAATTATTTTATTACAAAATATTTTCTTCCAAATTTGACAAACGAGGCACTGTGTCCATCACAGCTGCCGCATTCCTCTCTGGATACACAGAGAAATCCTCTGTTTCAAAAAGGAGGTTTACCTTTTTTCTCTTGATGATTCATACAGTCTTATGCCTACTTCTTTAACAAATTCTTTGGCTTCTTGGTGTATAAATATATCCCCCAAAAATACACTTCGTGTGCAAAAGACGCCAAGAAAATAACAATCCCTTGTAAATAGAATTGCCTTGAAAACGATTGCCTAAAAAGGAATCGATATCAAATGAAGGCCAAGTTCTTGTGAACTGGATATTATCTGCCCACAAAAGAGTCTCAAGTACATGAATCAAGCTGACGATTGGACACGATATTTCCCATTTTTCTGCTTTTTAACAACGCTAAAATTTAACATTGAAAAACTTGGCAAGTTCAAAGCATTTTTTTGATGTTTCAAACTTGCCAAGATTTTTGATGTTAAATTTTAGCGTTGTTAAAAAGCAGAAAAATGGGAAATATCGTGTCCAATCGTCAGCTTGATTCATGTACTTGAGACTCTTTTGTGGGCAGATAATATCCAGTTCACAAGAACTTGGCCTTCATTTGATATCGATTCCTTTTTAGGCAATCGTTTTCAAGGCAATTCTATTTACAAGGGATTGTTATTTTCTTGGCGTCTTTTGCACACGAAGTGTATTTTTGGGGGATATCAGGTATTTTTGATTGATTACATTGTTTGCCATTTGCTAAATTCAACACATGAAATAAAGTAGAACAATTATTTTTTATGAAAATATTGATGGCTTATTTTTTTCTGTCTCACCATCCCTTTACTACGGTCCAATATTTCTAAATTATTGTACCTTGATTTTTTTTTTCAAGGTATAATGTGAATACCTAGGTGCATACAGAATGTTTCGTTGAATAGTGAGTAGTTATTGTATGAGTAACGACTTGATAATTACAACAGTATAAATAAATTAATGTAATAGAATTCGAAAAGTGAAGTAGGCTAGACTTACTAATAAATAAATAAATGTGTTTCTTTGTGTTATTATATCACAATTTTAGTGGGTAGCGCAGAATTATTTTCCATATCTTTAATATCCCAATATCTTATTTTTGCCTATAATTCCGCCACTGGTCGCTGCTAACATTAAAGCAGCTACTCATTTTTCATCACGAGGTATGAGTGGACTCCGAACACACAAGTACAGAACAGAAAAAATCCTGCCCCGCTGGGGATCGAACCCAGGTCACCGTGCGTGCAATGCCTAGCGTGCTAACTCACTCGGCCACTGTGACTACTTATACTTACTAATTACTAATGCTGCAAAGAGGTCTTGTGCTTCACCACAAATGAATCATACAATAACACAAATCATTGGCGCATTTAACAGGGTTTACATTAATTTAATAATCATGCTCTTATTGTAACTCTATATTCAAGGGATAGAAGCTTCATTTTAATTTATCGAGATTTTAGACTTTTCGAGATTTCAAATAAAAATGCTACCCAGTTAAGAGAATATTTTACATCTATTGTTTGGTACAACACGTGCTGTAAACGAGATTTTATTTGTCTTTTTTGCAAGAAATGTACAATGTGTTACGTAGGTACCCTTTCGCTAGTGTCTAGGTACCTGTGTCTATTTTTTCGAACTCGTAACTTTTTAACCGAACTAAGGTATAGGTGATTTTCTTGGAATTGTTTTTACACCTCTACCCGTTTAGGTGTGTATACCCGTTTAGGTGTGTATGTGTATTATGCACTGAGATCATATAACATAGAGGGAACCTTACCTATCTCGAGCTGAACAAATTTATGCGTTAAACTTTGAACAGCTAATGGTCCCTCTTTCAACAAATCCCGGCCTCTGATTGGTTCAATTTATTTTAATTTTTTGTTTACCTCATGCAGTGGCGGATATCTAAACATCCGTAATTTTCACGTCAGATACCAAGTCATATATAACTACATAATAAGTAGAAAATAAGGAAAGTAAAAGAGGAAACAAAGACAAAAACTAATAGGTAAGTATGAAAAAAAGTAAAAACATTATTTTAGATTAATTAGGTAGTTTAGGTACCCGGTCCCTTCGCGAGAGAAATATTACTACAACTCCGGCACTGATTTTGACGCAGATCTTGATACATCGGGTTCCCTCTATGTTATAATTATGATCTCAGTGGTATTATGTTTTCTTTGTGTCATTATAAAATCCCCATTCAGGTTTTAGGTCAACACAAGAGAACCGGAATCGCTTACACACAATACCTAGTATTGTTATCAAATTAACAATAAATTTTTTGTCGACTCTGGGGTTTCAAGCCTTCCCGATTGAGTAGGGAGGATCTCACCACAGAGCTAATCGTATAACATGAATTCACGTGTAAGTTGTGCGAAATTGTTACAGTACTTATTAAATTGACGAGTCTTGGCTTGCAAGCCTTTGCAATACATATACTAAAACTAAAGATGACTTTTGCCAGACCTAATTAAGGCGCGTTGAATACATCAATTCACGTAGGATCACCAATGTTATACAAAGTTTAGCGAGGTGAAGACTTCGTGATGCTGGCAATCCAGCCCAACCTAGGCTGGGTGAGGTTAATGTGGGCAGCAGGTTTGTCAGTTTCCTGCTAATGGAGGGTAACACCCCCGTCGTGATATGCAGTTGAAAGCGAAGTTAAACCCACATTAAATTTTTTAAATATGTGGGTCCTGACTAGGTGGGTCCAATAATTATAATTATTTTAGTTTTGTAAACATTAAAAATTAAATTATTAATTTCTTAGTTTCAGTAAAATTTCTTACGGTATAATTGTTAATTATATTGAAAGAAAGTTTAATTGTTAATTGATCAATCAATCCTTATAAAAAGCCTTAAAGATATTATATTATGTATTTCATTGAATAATTCACTGACTCACATCTTGAAAATTAAAAAAAACCAACTAGTCGAAAATAGTACATCTATAATATCTAAAAACATAATGGAGGTCGGTGAAAGAAAGATAAAACACCCTACAGTTGAGGAACTAATCAATACCTTAATTTTATTTCATTTACAAGTGTGGTATTCCGAGACACGGAGAAGACACTCCAATCCAAAATAATGTTGTGCGCTACCAATGACTTAAGAAGCTTATAACTTAAAAACCGTAAATTTTTCGAAGATGGCTATTCTGACGAGGAATCATCTGCCAAAACTCAGGAATATGTCTTGAAAGTTTCAGCTCGATACAATAAAGCCTTAATAGCGATTCATGTGATTACGTGAAGAGAGGTCGGTGAACGTCAGAAATCAACAAAAAGTGTTATAACTCATAAATGGTTATAATAAAAAAAAATTACATAGAATAAAAAAAGCTGTAAATTGGTCAAATAATTAACATACAAAGTTTCAGCTTTCTAACATCAGCCACATTTGAGATATGGGCGGTACCGCCAAAGCGCCGCCGAGTGACCGCGGAAGTTTTTTTTTGTTAAAAACCTCGAGCTGCAAGCATTTAAAACTCATAACCAAATTGGCATAGCATAAACTTGAACAATATGTCCGTGGTAAGCTGAATGCGGAAAAAAAAAAAAAAAAAAAAAAAAAAAAAATAAAGTATGAATTTTTTACTAATTTTGGGGGTGCTCGTAAAAGCGGTTAGGGGTATCAGAAAAAGGTCAAATAAAAAGTAATCATCTTCTATTCGACGAGGAAAAGACGAATCTGAAGAAAAAAGATTAAAAAGTTTTATTTAAGAAGGTCAAAATTACAAAAGAAAATACATACGAACTCGGTTTAGCGTAAGTATAGCACGCTCGTTTTGTTTATCTTGGCGTTGCAAAACTAGCGTTTTGCTTGATACATAGGTAGGTTATTTGTGTACTTTGTCACTGTGGCCGAGTGGAGTTGTAGTGCTCAACACACTAGGCTTCATTGCTTCAATCCCCGGCAGGACAGAATTTTTTCAGCTCATTATTATTATTATAGTATGCTTTATTAGGAGGACAGAGTACAATGTTGATAGTATAAAATTAAAAAAAAACTTATTATATTGGATATTTCGTCCACTCCTACCTCGTGAGGAAAAATGGGTGCGAAGGCCAAATAAAAAAGAAGACCACTATCCCACCGACAGATATAATATCCATGACAAACTATATTTTCGCAAGGATAAAAAAAAAAAAAAAAAAAAAAAAAAATGCGGGTTAGTGATAAACTCTTAAACATTAGACTTGTTATTTTTAAAAAAATCCCTAATGTTTACTATCAGCAATCTCTGAATTTATTTTCAGAGTTTTACAAATTGAAATTTATTTAAAACGCTCAAAGTTTGTCATATAACCTAGGACACAATACATTGTGATTTGTTGTAAAATTCCGAATTATAGATATTAAAATAATTATTCTTGTAGGGCAATGCAGGTATACTAGAGTGAAAAATTGGGTTTTAACTCAAACCCAATTCTCAATCATTAGAGCAGTTGGAACGACACTACGAGGTACAAGAAGAAAAATTCAACATGTAACAAGAAGACGGAGCTATAATTTGATCTATATTTGAGAAGAAAAAAAAAAAAAAAAAAAAAAAAAATATTTGCTTGTATTGTTGATTGATAAAAAAAAAAAAAAAAAAATGCAGGTATACTCGTACCCCGAGTAATGGTTCCACGTTTTCATTTTGAGACTGAAATCAGCATGTGGACGACTACCATCAATATTGAACAACAGCTTGGATACTTTTTCCTTTTATCAATAACAATTAACAATAGTTTTCAGCTTCACTAGTCTACAATAGGACTGAAATTTTATGTGGAGCCCTGATAAGTTTTTCGATGTCTAAACTCAGAGTAATGAATTGAGCAGATTAGGTACATTAATTTCAGTGAAAGAACTTCTGATCCCTAATTGAAACCACAACAAGAAAACCTCAGAACCTCAATAACTAATAATGAAATGGACTTTCATATAGGAAAATTACCCAGGGATTAATTTCTCTTTGCAATTACTGCTGGTCTGTTTACACCCCTCCTTTTCCATTATTATTATCATTATTCGAATTTACAGTCGAATGGTTTTAGTCCCTTACGCGGTTAAATGACCATTTGGAGATCTTTTAACTTTATTGTGGTTAGCTTCAATTATTTAAACTAAACATGCATGTGTTGGTCAAGTGGTTGGTTAATCAACCGGGCGATTTGAGTTCCTCAAATACCTACATATCGTACCAAATTAGCCCTAAAAAAAAAAAAAAAAAAAAAAAAAACAACGAACACTCAACGTGGAGACCGTTGGTTCAATACCTAAGAAGTGTAAATTTTAGTGGAAATTTGATATCAATGTTTTGTTGAACACAATTTATTATAACTTATTGGTTCTTGTGTTTATTTTAGGAAGGGTTACAGCTGTTCCTTCCGCCATAACTCATCTCCTCCTCCATTTTGTCACAGTAAACAAGATGTAGCTCAATATTTGTTGTACCTCAAAGGTCAAAGGGCAGTAAATTTCAGCTCCCAGAGCTTTTAGTTTGTATTAGCCTGAATTACTATCGGGAAGTTTGAATTTATTGCCTGTATGTTTCAGACACACTGTCACGGGCAATTATTTATGCACACACTGTTTCCAAAGTTATGAACATATTATTTCCAAAGTAAAGCACACACTGATTCTAAAGTTATGAACATATTATTTCCAAAATAAATCACACAAGGATGGATGTGATTTCTATTTCATAAACATTTAATCATAAAACAAAAGCCAATGTAGTCGTATGACTTTCCTATAGTAATTTTATTTCGATGCCTCTGTTGGACGTGAAAAGTCAAATAGCTGAGTCTTGAATTTGCAACAACATATTTTGGTCAGTTTTTTTTTTTTAATTTCCATTGTGAGGCACACAGTTTGACATACCTACCCTATATCCCTTGTGGGTATATATTCTAGAAATCCGGATATGGAATAATAATAATTATGAAAATGCATCTTGCCTGTAGGGAGTCGTAGGCCATTATTTAATTAAAATCCGCCCTCATAGACAGCGTAACATTGTTCTCTGTGCTACCAGAGGTGTCTACTGTCTAGACGCGACGGCACAATAAAGGCAAAGGGCGCAGCTGAAAGCAATATCCTGAACCATGACAATGATACTGTTCCTGTATCTATATTTAGAAGAGCTAAATAAATCCATTTGATGACCAATTCACTACCTCTCTGATCATCGAATAGTTAGCAAAACTGAATAGTTAAATAAAAATCAATAAAAAAATAGATGGAACATTAGAACAATAAATCACTGGATATTTATAATAACATCATATAAAAAGTAATAATATAACGTCATATCGTTTGCAGGTAATCTGTAACTCATTGTTAAAAAAAGGTATTTAAAGGTTTAGCTTGGTTCTGGGGGCCCTTGTCAATTATTAGCCTCTTTGTCAATAAAGACAGTGGTAGAAGTGCTGAGTCATTCCTTCACTGTCTGGCTACCATCGTTCACGATGAGGCCACTCTATGATTGATGATTTAGAAATATGCACCTGGTTATAGGTTAATGAGTCTTAATTATCTAAAAGTTCTAAAACCAAAGAGAAAAACTCAAATAAATAACACTATTTATTCTTCCTCAGAGCTCCCTATATTCTGGACAGCAGCCCATTCGAAAGTCTTGGCAGGTCTGAGAACAGCATAATAACTAATAATAGCTCACTTGTTGCGGATGTAACAAGTAGCAATCCATTCAGAACACAAAGGCCTCCTTGAGTCCTCATAGTTTTCTGGCATGAGGGCAAAAATAATATTCATATTTCCCCCCACCCCTTTTCTGGCAACTTAGACCCCAACCCCCCCTACTTATTATACATGCTCCTCTCTATGTTCTCTCCTTATGTCTTGCACTCCCCTCCTTTCATGTTATTCCTTTTCTACCTTTTCTTCTTTTTTTTACAATCATTTTCCAAGTTCTTTTGTTGGCACAATGTTATCATTTTTGTCCCCCTTCATTCTGTCTCTAATTTATTTATGCACTCATCGTTACTCTTTCTCTTTTTTACCCTACACAGCATAAGAAGTTCTGGAAAATAGAGAAAAAATGGTTTCATGAATTAACAATGTAACCTTCACTGAACGAGTACATTCGGAATAGATTGAAAATTCCAACATGTTCATCTATCACTTCCCACTCGCTCGTCAATTCCTCCAAACTCCTTTATTTCAATCCCAAATGTCAAGCGGTGACTTGGACCAAAATATCCTTGGATCCTACATCAACCCTATTATTTCTTTGGTATTAAAACAAGTAACCCCTCTGAACCTGCTTTCTAACTCCTCTTTCCGTATCCTTAACTTCACCAACACAAAAATACCTGTTATATTAACTCTGAGGGCTAAATTATAAACCCGGATTTAATTTTAGATAAGCCAGACCGTCCCTTAAGTCGGGTTAAAGTGTGCTCTGATTGGTTGAAACTCCGACTTGAGGGTCTGGCTTATCTTAAAATTATTATTGCTTTATAATTTAACCCCAAGTTCCACTGGTACCAATCAACATAATTTTTTAACTTAAAAAATAAAAATAATATTGGTACTACAACTCAGGTATTTAGAGGCAGGAGGAAACGTTAACATGCATGAACATGAGCAAAATGTGCATAGGGTAGAGAAGGGTAAATATTAGAAAATCAGAAGGTAGAAAACATAAGGGTGAACAAAGGACGAAGTGTGAGCGTGAAATATTTGTGAGAAAGTAGTGATAGAGAGAGGAAATTAAGGTAAACAGGGGATAAAGGGGTACGTAGCGAACATTGGGGCAAACAGAGGCAGCGAGTAAAAGTGGGAGCAGAGGATTCTCGGGGGCAAGGTGTAAGTATGGTTTGAAGGAACAGGGTGGAACAGTAGAGGTGTCAAAAGGGGAGCTCAAACCGCCTACCTGTTGTTCTTTCACAGGCTAAAAGAAAAGTAATCTAATATGGCCGACAAAGGGACGGTCCTGGGTGAAACTTCATTACCGAATCCCACAAATGTCTCCCAGAGGACGCAAAATGAGGACACACACCCTTTTCTCAAGGCAGGATAATAACATGAAAAGTTCATCATAAGTTTCAGGAAGACAGGGGTCATGGGACAGGGGGGAGATTACGTAAGATGAGGAAGGGTGCACATAGCGTGTACTTGATAGTAGGAAAGGTATACGGGGTGTAGCGTGTAGCTAGTACTTATCCTCTTTGAAATAATTACGCTACGTACGAAGAGGTATACTTACAGGGTGTTATAAAATAGTAGATATTAGATAATGTTTAAAGTAAGGGACAGAAGGTGTGTAACCAATGCAAATGGCAATTGAAAAACATTAGGCAAGAAGGTAAAACAAAGTATAGAATGAAAGTTTGTCACTTATCACAACAGTTTTATCATCATGGTTAATGTGACATCCTATTAGGCTTTGAAAATTAACTTCCATTGAATATGTACATCGAGGTATAGCTGTGTTTGTGTATAGTTGTAGGGAAGTACATACTTCTATTCTATAGGGTACAGTATACTGTATACATAATACATACATATGTACTTCTATAGAACACAAAGGTAGAAGTAGTGGAACCATGGGCTCCATGCAACATATCAACTTTCCTCAGAATATTTTCAACACGAAAACTTTTGAAAACCGTGAGATACCTATTTATGAAACTTTTGTTTTCCGGTAAAATTGGAAGTATATTGTTTTTCACACCTTTTATTGAAGGGGGGGGGGCTTATACTTAACTACAGTAAAAGTTAGGTACTTGTAACTATAGGAAAGTTTTCAGATGTTTCCGTGTTTCTTGTATTGTGTTGGAATTTTTCACCCTAATTATCTTGTATGTTATTTGGAGCGTTAACTCGATGTTTTCATGAATTTTGTTAAATAGGTATAAATGAAAAATTCATGACGAGTAAATTTTTCTTGTTAATTCAGTATTTTAAAAACCATGTATATAATATATCAATTTGTATCATGGTGGTTCATGCCGTTTGTGAAAAAATGCTATTCTAATTACAATCATTTCAGTTTAGGATAGTAAGAAGAAGAAAAACTAGTTTCTATAGGAATGGTCCATAAAAGATTCCAATGAAATAATAGTATGGTGTGAGTATAAATAATCAAATATATACATATATTATAGCCTCAGTAGCTCGGTCGATAAGGCAGCGGATTTGTAACCTGGAGGTCGGTGGTTCAAGTCCCGGTTTCAGCGTAGATTTAGTAAAGCGAGTTTGAGTAGTTGTGATATCACGAAAGTGATTAACACAAAGATGATAACTTTAACTACTCTAGTAACCTAATATTATGATATGTAAACATCATATACCTACATAGTTTACCCATCTAAATCTACCTGCGTTCAGAAACTCCAGTACCAATTAGATATGTATAGTTAAATAAATAATAGTACCTATAATAATATGTATTATATTGTATATGTAAAACATATTTACCCAACATATGTATGTATTACATAGTACCTATGCACCCAGCTAATCAACATCCGACAGAAATATTGAAAGTGATGGAAAGCTTTGGGGAATTGTGCAGAGTAGCAACCGTGTGAAGTTTACACTGGTACTCTGTTAGGAATCAGGATAAAACACAGAGATTACTGTGTTTGTTTTACACCTTCCAAAGAAAAGTAAGGTGTTAATGTGTTTGTGAGCAGTATAATATCGGTGGAAGATCTTGTTGTAACACAGCACGGAAGAAAAACAATAACCCATTATTTTAAAATAAAGTTTTAACAACATGTTTCTAACAATTCTAGATAGGTAGTTTGAAAAATGTGAGGAAATTGTAATGCAATGTAAAACTTATCTGAAAATGTGAAAAATAAAACAGAAAGACCTATCTTAATGTAAATGTACATGTCTATTCAATATCATTCAATTGTCGTAGTCTAAGTTCCTTCACTGTGTCAAATTTCAAAAATATCGGAGAAGTAAAAAAATGTTCGATCAAAATTTTGGCTTAACAAATGGAAATAAATTATGAGGTTATCGCAATACCAGGGCTAAAGCAACATTAGACTATTCTTTATTACAAATCATAGCAACTCTACCAGAAGGATCTGCTTCGTAGATTAAGACAAAGGATGTGAAAGGACATGAAAAAGAACCGGAATCTGGAGTCCTGAAGATCCATTGTTGAGAAGGTCAAGGCTCAGCCCAGACTGTGGAGCTAATTACAAAGTGCAAAGCCATAGTGAACGAGTAATCAATGGCAGACTTAACAATAATTACTATCAATTGCAAAAACCTAACTCTTCTCAAAGAGTAATCAATCAGAGATGTTCAATGTCGGGTTGCAAAAATCATGTAGAAACTGAACGTGTTATAGTATTAATGGATAACACGTCTTTTTGGTTTGATTAATAATCATTCTTTTGTTTCATGATTTGCTTCCAATTCCAAGAAGGTAGGGAAAAGTTCTACTCACTTATGTGATGAGAAGAAAATCCTCATGTAATAAACTAAAATTTCCACTCAAGTGAAATTTTGCACCTTTCAGAGAAGTTTTGATTTCGTGTTCTGTCTCTTGTGTGTTTCAGATTTTTGTACTAAAGTGTTGTTTTCATCCCAATTCGTGGAATTTATAGATAACTAGCCGTTTGCCCGTGCTTTGCAACGGGACTAAATTTCAAATTTACTAAGGCATGGCCGTACTGCTGGACAGCAATGCCTTTTTGAACTTTTTATAATTTTTCTGGACAAAACGATAATGGTTTTGGGGGGGTCAATTCTGAGACATTTTTCGCTATCTCTTACCGTTTTGGCTAAACAACTCCGGACAAACAAACAAACATAGGTAGGTAGGTAGGTAGGTAGGTAGGTAGGTAGGTAGGTAGTCCTTATTTCTGTTTTATATATAGAGATATGACATTTGAACATCAACCGAATTAGACTTAAATAATTATATGTTACTTTATGAATATCTGCCCCTTTGGGGGAGTTTATCAGGAAATTGGATTATCCTGCTGTCACGGTTGTTTATTGGACTATCCTGCTGTCTCTGTGGAGATATCATAATATTCATTTAATTGTGATATAAAATTTACGAATAAAATATAATAGGTAATATAATTATGTAAATCTTTCAATCACGAGAAAGCTCTGAGTCTCTCAGAAGTCGGAAGTACTAGACTTTTTTACATCAATGTTATTGTTACCAGTTTTCATACGTATAGGTACATTCTCTACATCTAATTCGTCATGATGCACATAGTGTGAAGTGACCTTCTTTATTATTATTATTTAATACATTCATAATAATTATTATTTTAAATACATTAGTATTATTTATTGATTTTTTTCAAGTTTTTTTCTTGTTATTTTTTCTCCATGCTATTCTTTTCGCTCAAGAAGACCGCGGTATCTCCTCACGACTCTGACTCAACTTGCCTGGACTGTGGAGTTCAGTGTCGACTGCAGGTTCTCAGTTGTTATGTGGTTCCTGTGCTGTGCTTTTTGGGTTGGAATTTACTTATCAATTATTGGAATTAATAAAAATAATCTTTCTTTTATGAAGATATTGGTGTACTAAACAAACAGTACACCAATATGTACTCTCTTGCCCGATATTCTAGGAATTATGTGTACAGACAGACTAACAGACCAACCTACGAACCGATGCAATGGCTGAAACATTGGGTCTTTGGATTTAGGCTATCAAAAACCAGTTTTAGCACTGAAATCTGACAATCAAAATTTTGGATGCTTACATACATGTAAACAACTACCTACAAGTAAAACAAGTAAGTAAGTCCAACTGTCATCCTGTCTTAATTTTTCTATGAAAGTTTCAACAAATCGTATGGTAATAATGTTGACATTTCAGTACGTTTCTGATCTGGCCGTTCTTCTGAGAAATTTGTAATATTAGAAATCGGAAGTATTGTGTTCTTTTTTGTAAATTTTTTTATATTTATGTCCGATTTTAATTTTTACTTTTGTTATTCTCCAAAAGAGAAACTAAAATTTCATACAGGAGCATGTTTGTTTATGCAAATATGTACTTTATCATTCGCGTTTTCCATTGTGCGAATCGTCCGTTTTATGAAGTTGAGTTTTACACCTCGACTTTATCGCTGTGTTGAAATTGTGTGTCTCTGTTGTTGACTCTGTTGTTCATTTTGTGTTTGTTTTTTGTTTGTCAGTTCTTTCTGCCCCAGAAGTCAGATTGTTCTCAAAATTTGCAAACAATGGCGGAAACTCTTTATAGGTGTACTTGGGTTACTCATTCGACCCTGTTTTATTTTTAAGGGGTAGTAAAGGCTCTTGTCTGACAATATAGGATACGATTTCAACACCTGACTGAATTTTTGATTTTTATTTCAAGCCCAGTCCACAGCCCCAGAAAGGTCAGCACTGCGAAGCCAACCAACCTGCCTCGAAACTTTTGATTGTTAACGGAATTGCCCCTGGAACCTTTTATGTGAGAGGACGGACAACCAAAGCCAAAAGCAGAACTGAGTGGCGGGGTATTGTTAAGGAGGCCAAGGCCCACATCGGGCTGTAGCGGCATAAGATGATGACTTCAATGCATTTCATGAGGGAAACTTGTTTCCAATAAATGGTTAAAAAAACACCTTCTCGAATGACCCCCAAAAACATTAACAAAACCATCAATTCTCAAGACGCTCACAAGAATTGAATCGCCACTGATCAGTTCAAAGGTCATCGCTAAATCACGACCAATGTCACTCCCTCCTGGATTCTGCTGATGGTTTAATCCATCTCCCATTTGAGAGTTCATGCTTGAAGAGATCTCAAGGCTTGGACACAGCAATCGACTGCGTGCCCAGTGATCTTTGGAATGTCGTACGAACTAATCGCTTGGAGAACAGAGGAAAACCTGGAAATCGATTGTGTTTTCTTGGAGTTAACTCGTGAGGAAAATCGCTAATTTGTCAGTCCAAGCAAAATTTTTACTATCGTTTAATAATCAATCGATCAGAACGATCGGTTTATTATCAAACGATTGTACAAATTGTGCTTGTACTAACGAGATTATTAATTGATAGTGAAGATTTCAGATATTCTAACTATCAAATTAAATATTTACTATAAGGATCCGCAGTTTCTAATCATTTTAGAGTGTTCGAAATAATTTACCAATGAATTTTCAAAAACTTGTTTTGAAGTTCTATTTTTATTAATTAATGATTCAAAAAACAAGTTTTTATCAACTTAAACCAACTCAATTTTTGTGCCCAAGAACCCAAAATCAACTTTAACTTTTACAGGGATCATCTGTTCTAACTATTGAAACAAATAAGTTACTATAAACTTACTCTGATAATTCCTATTTCTTTTATTTTCAATAACAGTTTTTGAGACAGTATTACTCCAACCTCAAATCAGTTAGGCAAATCAAAACACCACAAGAAATCCCAAAAGTTAATCATCAAAATCCACAAGACAACTATTCATGTGATCTATGGTGTTGTGTTCACAAAATAAACATCTAATCCTGAGTTGTGTCTTCCCTTATCTTCGGCTCCTTTCCTACTTTAACTTCCCTTTATACCTTTGGCCCCCTTCCCCTATTGTTTCGTGTAAATTTTCTTCTTCATTGAATTCTGATTTCATACCCCAAGGGGTTTGTTTTAGTACTATCTCTCTTTCTCTCTCTCATGCTGACTCTTTTGTGAGATGCTGTCGTAAGTTTGAATTGAAATTCAACACCTTGTGTAGAGTTGTCTGACATTGCTGATTCATCAATAGTTTCAGAATTTGTGTGCATTCCACTGGCTGACTTTCAACTCAAGATTGTTCCTGAGGTAAGTCTCCTAAAATATCATTCATTGAATGCATAAATTAATTTTTAGAAGATGCGTTCGAAGAATAACTAGAAAAAATTACCATTGTAATTCACTGTATCCATTCATATAAAAAATAATAATTTTGTTTCAGTGCTCTAATATTTTATATCCTCTAGTAAAGCTCGAGGAAACGACTTGGCGGTATTATGTGTGTTAAAATATTTACTAGATCTAATCATTATCACACTCTGCAGTCCAGGTGTGAAAATATAGGTTATCCCTGAGATAATAGTTGTTACCATTGATAAAGCCCCAATCACCAGAATCATAAAAGACGTGAACAATGCACGAAGGTTCAACAATGGATGCATTGAAAGTCCTAATAGAAAATCTGAACAGCTTCGTCGGAAAAGGTGAGAGATTGTGTTTCACATAATGGAGTTGGAGAGAGAAGTGGAGAACAGGAAAGCGATACAAACGAGGTGATAATATATAGGAGAAAAAATAACGATGTAGATAAAAGAAAATTGAAAAAGAAGAAAGAGGAGATAGAGAGAAGGAGAGGAAGATATACATTTAGTTAAAGAAGAAAAGAGGTAAAAAAACTTTGGGAAAGGAAAAAAGGAGATTGCTGCTTGTCTTGCTTCACGCTCTGGCGCGAGAGATAACAAATGGACATTTGAGAAGAAAAGAAAATGACGAAGAAAAAGAGGGAAGGGAGAAAATAGAGATAAAGGAAAGAGAAAGAAGAGAAGAGGGAACAAAATTTAGAAAGAACAATGATGTTGTGTAAGAAATAAAAGAGGAGCTGGAGAAGAGAGAAAGAGAGAGAGAGAGATGTAAAAATGATACATACATGTAACGAAAAAACAAAAGAAGAGGGAGAAAAAAAGGAATAGATTAATTAAAGAAAGAAAATTATGTGAAAAAACAGAGAAGAAGGAAGGAATAAGAAATAAATTTGAAGGAAGGAGAAGAACAAACAGGAAAAGATGAGATGATAGATGATTTTCATAACAACTTGGAAATAGATAGAGAGGAAATGTTAACGGTTTTAAAAACAGCTAGGGATTGTGGCATTAATGTTATTTTTTATAATGGATAAGTTCTAAAGTGCTATTTTTTCTGAGAAGTGTAGTTGTGAAAAGATTACAAATATTTAATTTATGACATCAAAGCAAGAACAAGAATGAGAAATAGGTAAGTTTTAGGTATCATTTGTGAGATGACCGTCGTGTTGTCAGTGTCATCTGCTAAAAGGCGATAAACAAAGAAAATCAATTTATTATCAAGTTCTTTTCAAAATGTCTATTATTTTTTTTTTGAAGATCTTGATCAAAATATTGGCCTTTAGTACATTATACCAACATAGTGGCTGTAAGTGGTCTTTCCCTAGATATTTTCATCATGAATCTAGTTACTATAATCCTGTGTGCCATATTTTTAAATTCATCCTTATATTTATAGTGCATGAACCCCCCCCCTATTAAGAGCTAGGACTGCCAGTATTAATCGTACTCATATTTCCTTTTTCAAAATTTCGCCGATGACCCTCGCATATAATTTGCCAAGTAGAGATAAATACTCAGAAGTTGGTTTATTTACGTCTACGCGTGAGTAATGTTGATAGTAAGGTCATTTACTTCAGCTTAGCTGTATAGTTTGACTAATTGATTTACTAAGAAGCCGAACATTATACATTACTAAATCAGGCACAGGAGCTCTTCATTCAAGGAGGGTGGGTCCTTTGTCTTCATCTGTCCTCAGATTTGGGGCAAAATTGTATAGGAACTGAATAACATTGTTCACCTTGATGTAGCCTTGATTTCAGTTTTGTTGATGACTCTTCAGTGCTGCAGGTAGTAATACTTTAGTTTGTCTCTATCCTACAGTGAAGTCAGGCCAATACAAGAGACTTCGTTTTGACTGTGAGAGTAAAGGCCAAAGGGACTCCTTTAGTCTTATTCTTGCAGAATAAAGAGCTTATACTATTGTGTTGTGCTTCACTTTCCCAAACATATTTTTACCATCAGCGAAAATTTTACATGTCATTCATCAGTCCCATTCAATCATTAATGTTAAGTAACGTTCAGTATGGAGAGAACATGGTCATCACGTTGATTTTCTTGAAGGTAAAACTCCCAAAGTGTGTCCTTAAATAGTAGTTTAAAGTAAAGTTACACCACCGCACATCCCTGATGCACAGGAATAATTACTTAATTACTATTCCACAGTCAGATAAATATTCCTCATTAAAATCTAGCCTGCATGAAACACATTGTCTTGACCTTCCTCAAGCGATGTTTGAATCTCAGAATTAACATCAGTTCAATATACTGCAACGAATTCAGCAGAAGTGAATGCTGTCATCACCGGAATGGAACAGAAGATAAGAACTCGAAGAAACTATGATAATAATGATCACACAATAGCTCCATAGTTTAGGTAGCGGACACTAAAACTGGAGATCGGTGGTTTGAGTCCTAAGCATTGTGAAGTTTATGTTGCGTTTGAGTTATAGTACCATTAATGCTATTGCATGACTACAAGAGCACATACACATATACACAATTACACACAGAGGAAGAGAGAAAATCCGAAAGAAGTAAGAGACTTTAAGCCAATGGAGTGAAATTTAATACCATTTCAAAAGCTTATAGACAAAGACAAACCGAAGGAAATAGAACACACAAGTAAGAGAATAAGGCGAAATATGAACAGATGAAATGAAAAGTATAATAATGCAAGTACATTCTAAAAGGTATGCGAGTATAAGGGAATTATTAAAAAGATAGAGGACAATAAATAGAGATATAGAAATGAAATAACAAAGTGAAAGAGAAAGAGGGAGAGGAGTGAAACCATGATACAAAATGAGGTGGGAAGGAGGAAGAGTGGGGATGGAAAAAAAAGAGGGAGAAAATAGTGATGGAGCGGGATAGAGCTAAGTGAAAAAGTAGAAGGGGGATGGAGAGAAGAAGAAGAGAGAGATAGATAGAGAGTGATGGTAGGAGGAAGGGCGTGTGAGTGTAATAGAGAGAGAAGGTCCTGATATTTCGCTATTATTCTTGTGTCTGGATCCAAGCTAGCTTCATAATGTTGTAAATGTGTTAGTAATGTACTGCCATAATTCACCCACATACATTACTATTATCTACCAACATGTTATGAACATATAAAATATAGGGTGCGCTAGAATGACGTGCTATTAGCATTATTTTATAGTACAGGGTTGACGACTTGCCGAGGTCGGATTGTTCCCGAAAAAAAATCCGAAATTTTGTTAGAGAGATATACCTTTTTACCTTTAAATAACCTCTCATGGCCATAGTGGTATTTTAATTGATGATCTCAAAATTATTCATCTTAGATGGGGATTATAACATATTATATCAAATGATTTTGAAGTTCTGATTACGAATTTGACATTATTTTTTTTTAGCTAACTGTTGCCGTTGAGTCACCAGTGGCGGAATTCCACTTATTTTCGAGTGATATGGAAAGTCGTGTTGTGTCACTCCAGTTTATTTCTTTTATTGAAATTATTTCAACATCACCACCCTGTAGGTAGGCTTGTATGTTATTGAGTTATGATATTATAAATTTAGCATCCCTATTGTGATTTAGCTTTTAGTAAGAAGTTTTTACATTCCAATATCTAGTTTTCTTTACACTTACACCAATGTATGATGTAAATAGTTTTTAGTAAGTAACCAGTTACCGGGTATTTCAAATAGTTAGCCTCCTGCTAACTCCATCCCTAAAAAGTGTGTACGAAGGAGCTATAGATTCCAGAGTTCTCAATACTTTTAATCATCTGCTTTTGTAGGACTAATTTTGAAACACTTTTCACCACTAATAATACAAGCATATTATGAACAGTGAAATCATACATATGTATCAAATACAAAGCTCTCTATTTGTTAGAGATCCTTATTCCCCATAGCTACTGGGGATGAGCATGTTGCACCACTACACCTGGTACACAACAGACAGGTAAATAGTTTCCCGAGAGGATCTTACCATACAATACGAGATAGCAAGGTCCCAGGACACCTTTGAAAAACTAGCGTAGGATTGCATACCTACTATGCATTTTATTCTAGTCTAGTCTAGTTACCATCTACAGTACACTTTCAATCACTAGACATACATATACGAGTATACTTTTCTACTCATATAATAACAATATGAAGGTGCATTCGATAACTATAATGTATACTTAGTTCAACTTTCCTAGCACATGACATAGATTAATGTAAAATAATATGAAATAAAACACAAACACACATTTTAGCCGCTTTTTTTTGATTAAATTTTTTTCCAGGTTCGGTTTTTTCCAATTATTTCCAAGTTTAGCTTCCCATGAAAGAAAAATATATTTCGGTATTTTTAAAGATAAACAATGGAAAAATGAAAACAAACCAGGAATAAAGAAATGGAAGCAAGAATTTTATAAATCCATTTTGGTTAACCAAACTGGAAGAAGATTTCTCCTCCTTTCATTTTTTTTCCAAAAGAAAAATGACTTTCTTCCAATTCGTCCATTTTATTCTATTTGAATCCACTTTGGTTAGAAAGAAAAATACGGCTTATGAATGTCAGTTGCAGATTGACCTTTTAATCAACCTTTACATGAATAGTGATAATTATTTTTGTAAAGCGATTCATTTTCTTAAGATTCCAAAATAGTGACTAAATATTATTTTATATTAGCTCATGTACAGTACATAAATTAGTAAATAAATTAGCTACAAATTTCTAAAATTATTGGACATTGCTGTACATTATTATTCCCGAAGGCACTGTGTTTATCAAGACATTAAACACTGGCACTAATCAATTGATTAGTGTTGGCGTGTTTATCAATACTTTTGGATGAATATCTTTTTTCAATACTTTTGGAAGATATCAATTATTGGTTAGCGTGACAATAAACGCAAATAGATATTATTCTCATTGTTGTTATTACCCTTTCTAATTCTATAAAACTTATTATAATATTTTTATTTAACTAACTATTTGTAAGTAATATTATTTTACAACTGCTATAAACTTTGTTATTGGGTTAGCATTCTGGTACAAATTGGTTTGATGTTATCTCCTTCTTAATGAAAAAAATATAAAAAATACATTTCATGGCACTAGAAATAGAAACTTTTTGATTAAGCAAAATTGTTTTTTTGAATTTCTGAGACAATCCACAGAAAGGCCACAGTTAATGAAACCTTATTACTAATAGGTCAGACTGCGTGACTCAATAATGATTAGTATTTTAATTATATTTTTGACATTTTAAACTTAACAAGACATTTATTTATTTTTTATGCCGTAATTTGAAAGTAATCATACCTTAGACTTAGAGACATTGTTCTGACTTCTGACAGTGTACTTAAGATCGAACATGAATAAGTATTGGCACATAGATGAGGGGAGGCCTTCAGATGTAGAAGAAACTAATGACGAATTAACTTTTGTTAAATAAATCAGTTAAGTTAAAGTAAAAATAATAATAATATCAGGACTGGCCAATGTAAATAATTTAACTAAAATTCATAAATAATAGGAGATTTACATTCTGAAATTTTTAATAGAATTAAAATTAATTTCAACATAATGACATAATTAATATGAATTAATAAAAGAGTTGTAAAATTTATTTTGTTGTGTTTTCTCGTATAATATCTAAATTTACCTACAGTATTCAATTTTATTTCACTTGAACTAGGTATTTTTATTTTAATTTATGAAGGCACTTTACCTCGGACACATGCATGGTATTTTCGTAATGTGTTAACATAAATTTTATCATGGTAAAAAACACCTATGAGAAAGTGAAATGTTTCCTCCATCACGGTGGAAAATAATAATACATTCCTGTAGTTGGAAACATACCAAAAGGAAAAGTGATACGAGAATCTTTTTTATGTACCATGTATGTATATTCACTATATGATAGTTATGTATCTAGACTACATAAGTTTCAGTTACCACGGAACTTGAGATTTTCTATCTCAGTAAACATGGAGAAGGGAAGAAGGAGAAAAAATTCAACATAAATTAAGGAGCAAAACGTTTCCTTCGAAATGAGTAGCGAGGAGATAACACACAGAACAAGGAAATGAAGAAGAAAGAAGAGAAGGGAGAGAGTATGAAGATGATGATGGAGAAGAAAAACAAGAGAGTAATATGTAGAAATCAGAAAAAAGATAAGGAGGACAAAAGAGAAAAATATAGAGAAAGAAAGTGAAAATAGAGCCAAGACATGTACATAGGTATATGAACAAAAAGAAGACGAGAAAAAGAAAGAACAAGAATAACAGTAAGAAGTAGTACAACAAAGAGCTCATAATAGAGGCTGTGTAAAAAACCACTAAAGTCTAAAGTACGAGGAACGTATAGTAAAGGAAGAAAGAAAAAGATGAATTAGTATTAGAATGAGGAAGTAGTGCCAGACAAACAATTATACGTACACTCGCATGATTTCACTCAGTGTCGAAACTTACATCTTAAAAAGTACGTTGAAATGGAGGTCATCACTTGTCATCACAAAATATTGATATAATTTCAAATTTGACCAAAGCATGGATTATATAGTTCCAAGGGTCAAATAGCTCGTGGTTGTGACAGAGATATACAAATATTATTTATTTGTATATTACAAAATAATGTAGACAATTTAACAATCGCTATAACAGCATACCTAATGCCCCAGCAGAAATTCCTATGAACGTCCCTGATATGAGCGAGGGGAGTTACAATCCAACTAATTATGCACAAGAAGTAGTGAGAGAACAAGATACACCAGAAGAATTAGAATAAAAGATAAAGCGGGAGTAGACTAGGAGGAAGTAACAAGGAAGATAATTAAAAGTAGGAGAGATAATAGTGGATATAGAAATAAGAGAAGAAGGAAAAGCAAGAAACATTTGAACAGCATAGGAAAAAATGTAGACCAGGAATAAAAGAGAGAAGATAATCAGAGAGGAGGAGGAGAGGGAAACAATAGAAAAACAAAGTACATAGATAAATTTGGAAAGTATGATGAAGAAGAACTTGAAGTGTAATAGAAAGTAAAAGATAAATTAGAAGATGAAAAAGAAAACAATAAAATGGATCTTGAAGTATTAGAATAGAATAATTTAGAAAAAGTAGAGGAACAGCATGAAGAAGAAGGTCAAGGACAGATAGATACTTACAAAGAAATAAGATTCAAGAAAGAAAGAGATACAAACTGATGTAAAGATAAGTAGAAAGAAAGTGATGGGAATATGAAGGGTTCTTTGATAAAGAGAAAGGTAAGGAGAAAAAAATGAAGGAAAATAAATAGAAAACATCAGAAATAATAGGCAGACATGTTGAAATATAATGAAAAGTAGGAAACAAAAGAAAAAAAGGAAAAGAGCCAAGAAAGCCAGATATTGGATTAAAAGTGTATATAAATTTATGTACTTATTTAATTTCTACATAAACTTTATGTATCTTTTATTTCCGTGTATATTGCAAGAAGATAAATTAGCGACTCCAGCTTCCTCTCTCACTAATTATTTCCTCTCCGCTATTCTTTTACTTATTTTCTTAATTTCTACTGCCCTCACTTCATGTACTCTCTCGTTATTCATCCTCCTTATTCTTTCTCTTCCTCTCCTGCTAGTTCACTCCCCCTTCTCTTTTTTCTTCCACTATTAATTGCCTCTCTTCTTTCTAGTCTACTGAAATCTTTTCTTTCCACTTATAGTTTGTACTATTAATTCTCTTTCTTCTTGTTCATCTTATACCTAGTCCTGTTCACCTGCTATCTTGTCATGTATCTCGTTATATCTGTTGTTTTGTCTCCTTTCCCCTCTTCTTCTTCATTATTTCCCCTATTTTACTGTATTCATTCTTCACCTGGTTTTCCTAAATTTCTCCTTCATATTCTTCATTATCTCCGTGATCTTTCGACTCCGCATTTCGCTTGAAATTCTTCTACTGAATTCCTTTCCGCTGTGCTTTGTATGCCATTAGCCTTTGCTCTGACGAGAAATCGTGCTTCGGGAACTTTATTTCGTCTAATCTTAGTATGCTCTTTGAGTGGAGAAAAGTATCTATGAATGTGATTTGAATGGAGAAAAATTATCTAGAAACATCAATCAGTTTTAAGTTATTGACTAATTTTAGTAACTTCAGGTACCAAGTATGTTTTCCTCTTTATCTCATATCTGTTTGGAAATGTCTTCATGAAGTTTTTACTTTCTTTTAGAATTGTAACAACTTTTGGTCAGAATAATTTATTAGTGAGCGGAATAAATAATATTAATTTTACAAACCGTCAAATATTGAGGCCTCCTCTGTTTATCTTTCTTGTATATATATTTTTTGATTTCTTCTCTCCTCTCATAAGATTTCCAAATAAAAATAGTTTTTACTGAGGAAATTACTAAAAAATACTGTGTCTTATTCTCTTCCTACCTAATAATAAACTTTTTCTCTCACTTCCGATATCTATCATTCCAAGAGGTCATTCATAAAGCTATTTGAAATCGGTTTCAGCACTTTGGCTTTCAATTCCCCTATGGATTCAAAAACACGTTCGAACTTTACCTAAAGCTCAGAAGTTTCATTTTCAAACTCACAATAATTCCTGGCGGCAGGTGACAAATAATTGGGTGATATTAAAATATTATACATTGTCCTACACTTTGATCTTAGCCATAATGCCAAGAAGCGATATTTTTCTCTCCCTCTTTCTCTCTCTCTCTCTCTCTGTCAATATTTCGTCTTATTTAAATATAATCCACCTCAATAGCTCGATCAATAAGGCGGAACTTGTAACCTGATGGAAGTTCGAGTCCCAAGTTCAGCAAAGATTTAGTAAAGCAAGTTTGAGTAATTGTGACATCATATCGTGACTAACGCAAATATGATAACCAAATAGGCATACAACAATTGCTATTACTTAATAATATGTTATAATGGTAAGAATTATATTTAAAGACCACTCATCAATAATGAGCCAAGTACCAAAAAGTTCATTTTGAGATAATACAGTTTTTATGTCTGATCATTCCTTTTTCACTTACCACAAGCACCATCTGTTGGGATTTTTCTATATATTTATTTTTACTCAGCCTAAGTGGAATCTGATCAATCATACCAGCAGTTACACTATCGACAGCGAAGACAGCAAATAGATGTGTGCCATGGTGAGCAGTTGAGTACTAAAATATGGATTCGACGTTTGTGAATTTAAGGTGAGCTCTTCGTTTGTGAATTCCCTTTTGTGAAACTATTGTTCATCTGCAAACAGGAACCACCTTTTTTCAACAAAGCTTCCGACTTGGCCATTTCATCTCTCTCTCTCTCTCTCTCTCTCTCTTCAGATGATATTGAATTTCATATTTTGCTATCTCGAACTTTTTTCTTTTCATCGCGAACTTTCCTTGTTGCAACTTTGTCTGAACTCTAATTGATATTTAAAAAATTCAGACAGCGGGTGCAAATACGAATTTAGTTTCGGATTATATTCGACAGGGAGATCTAGAATACATGTAATTAGATATACAGGGTGTTACAAATAAAGTATTATGTCATATAACATAATACATATAGTTATAGTATTATATCTAACAAATAAAGTAACTATATAGCATATAAATATGCCGGATCCTCATCAGCATTACCGCGGGGAAAAATCTATGTCGGAAATGTGCCC
This sequence comes from Bactericera cockerelli, assembly GCA_024516035.1. NCBI lineage: Eukaryota > Metazoa > Arthropoda > Insecta > Hemiptera > Triozidae > Bactericera > Bactericera cockerelli. The sequence continues at coordinate 13,406,423 of CM044960.1, forward strand.
GCAACTTTCGGGTAAAGAGCTTGTGTTTCACCACGGACATTAGCAACAAGAAGGAATTCACAACGCGGGGAGGACGAAAGAAGAGAGAAAGAAATAAACAGGAGCAGTCTGGAACTGTAGTGTCCGAGTGAGAGAGAAAGGAGAAGCGAGAAAGGAGAAGAGAGAGAGGAGGGAGAGAATAGAGAGAGAGAGAAGGGAGAGAGAGAAGAGAGAGAGTGAGAGAATTGAGAAAGAGAGACTGAGAGAGAGAAGATAGAAGAGAGAGAGAGAGAGAGAAGAGAGAGAGAACGGACGGACACAATGTCAACACGAAAATATGTCAGTACAATTTATGAAGATAAATTGCAGTTTCAACGTCATTGTGGTTTCTTTTGCAATGGATGATAGAGTTGCGAATTATAAAATATTGACATCTTCAGTTCGCAAAGAACCACAAGAGTTTAATTATTTCTAAAAATATAAAAACAAATAATAAGTCGTTGTCGCTGAGATAGTCACAGACACCTAAATCACGGTGGTGAGAGGGTTATAATTATTATATTATGGACTCCCAAATCCAATGTCTAGGCTCCTTTCATGTACAAATTGTACATTGATTCTATTTGGTTTTGACGTCCTGATTTGAGAAATGACTCAGAACGGAGGTTTTGCGCTCCATTCCCAAGGAATCATAGCAGCTACCCAAAGTAACCTCATCCAGCCTGGGTAGGCCTGGAAATGCCAGCCTCACGTGTTCAGAGAAAACATAATTTTCAGTGTGAAAAGTCGTACTCGTATATAAAAAAATCATTTTCTTTACCTGGCAAGTTTTTAAATACAAAATAAAAATGTCGTCTGTGTATGAATCTGAGGGTATGTTTGTTCTAGTTTCACACCCCAAAATAGGTTTGTGATAACAAAAAACAAATGTTTCAACCCTACCCCTAAAATTGATCTAAGACGAAACAGACAAGGCAACCATTACGGCTAATTTAGTAATTTCAGTACGGTCTAACGGCTAGTCTGTTTATGATGATAATAAAAAAAAACTTGCCAAGTGAAAAGAGTAGAACAGAGATAACTTTAATCTAGTTTTATTTCAAAACTCATTTCAGGAAATAACTCCAGCATTCCTCAAGTTCCTCCAGATAAATAAGTAGTCTTTCCCGGGAGTCTGGATCTAGAATCCAGATGTAGTTAATGAGCTCAATTAACTATCTTAACTGGTAAATTAATTAACTGTCAGGGAAACAGGAGCAAAGTTGTGATTTATCACTTTTCAGGACTTGGGGGGAAATGAATTGTAGTTGTACAACTGCAAGATAGATGGGACATTTGTTTGTTGATTATATGTGATTAGAGAGAAACTTGTGATTTCCGAAGTCTTGTATCCCATGAGATTATTTGTAATCATCTTTACATTCTATAAAGATATAATAATTTGAACCAACGATGATGTTGGTTGAGCTAGTTTTCTGCATTGAACTCAACGTAGGAACTTTAATTTTAAGATAGTCAATAAAATTCTTATACCGACCTCAGTACTCTCAGTAGCTTGATCGATAAGACGGCGGACTTCTAATCTGGAGATCAGGGGTTCAAGTCTCGCTTTCAGCGTAAATTTAGCAAAGCGAGTTTGAATAGTTGTGATATCACGAAAATGATTAACACAAATATGATAACCAGTCAATTCTTATTCAATTTTAAATGTAAACATCTCTTCATATATTTTTGTACTTGATGTATAAAGTCTGAATTCATGTTGTCATCTTGTATCCATGAGAGCCTACTCATCACATACGCAACTATTGGTTGTCAATAAATCAATGGCTATCATCCATCTCGTGTTCAGTATCACCTGTATGTTGACATGATGTAAATTGTATGAACAGATAGATAGAGGACCTAGACCTACAAATCACATCACACAATTTATTCCTTTCATTGAAGAAATCACAAGGAAAAATCAATCAATGAAGTACATACGAGTAGGTAAACAGTGACACAATGAAGAAACAAAGATATTCGCTCATTCTAATATTTATATTTCTATGAGATTTCATATAATTTGCATAATAATTATGCACAAATAATCATTGCCATTATCATAATTTTTGTACATCAAATCGTGCTTCAATCAAGGAGAAAAGTGCCCAAGATCGTTCTCTTATCACAATGGTGTCAAAGTCGTGATGAGATCAAGGAAGTGCACACAATATTGTTTCTCTCATCTATTGTGTTTGAATCGGAAATAGAAAATTGACGAGAAATGCACGGAATTGAAGGAACTGACATTGGAAGGAGAATTTCATAATTGATGAGTAGGATGAATATAAGTAAGTTTAACTGTATAAAAATTAAATAAAATCAAAAGCAATATTCTTTGTATCTATAGATTTTTATGGTATTAACATTTAGTTAATTTCGTTATCCGAGCTCTAGTACAACTTTTAGGTCTGGTGGGCTTACTCAAGTACCCAGTATCCAAGGAGGCAATGTTAGAATAAAATTAACATAGCCCCAATTAATTAGAGAATAATCATAAAACACAACATAAAGCCCGCTTCTTCTTACCTTTTTATTGTCAAAACATTAAAAACATAACAGAAAGATAGCTTTTGTTGAAACACAGAGATCCCTGAGTATTCGTGCCAAAACATTTCGAACAAGGTTTTAATTTATTTTTGCAAGATCTTGCAATTTTCACGTCCCGAATTTGGCTTTTCCTCTCTCTACTTCTCCTGTTCTCTGTTTACTCTTCATTCTCATGTTTATCTCCTTTAATTTTTTACCACGGTTTGTTTTTGAGATTTTTTTACTTTTACTATTTTCATTTTTTTCTTTTTATAGCGCCGTTATTTATTATTTTTCCATTTCCAGTTTTAACCTCAATCTTACAAATATTTAGATTTCCTGCAAGTTTTTTCTTCGTTTTTAATTTCATCCCATTTCCTCCTCCTGAGATGTTTTCCTTTTCCTCTTATATGATTTAGTCTTCACTCTTAATTCTTACTTTATTGTAAACTTAAATCTGATTGATTATTGTAGATTTAATATTTCATTTTATTTTGGCCTAGTGTAAAATGAAGGATTTTTAGTTCATATATAATGTTTTTTTTATAACCGACCTCAGTAGCTTGATCGATAAAGTGGCGGACTTGTAACCTGCATGGAGGTCGGTGGTTCAAGTCCCGGTTTTAGCGTTGATTTAGTAAAGCGAGTTTGAGTATTTGTGATACCATGAAAGTGATTAACACAAATATGATAACTTATTTTTTAATGTTATAACTTTGCCTTTGGCCTTACAGGACTAAACTCAAAGTACTTCTGGCTCATATACTTACAGTTTTTTTCTTTGATATTTTTTCGTGTTTTGTAGATAGTGTGAAAACAAACCGTTGCCATTATAATTATATAGCTACCTTTTATTTTACGCTGACAATCTCATATGAATACTTTTTCTTATACATGTAATGCGTATATTATCTTAGCATATGTATACACGTACCTATGATGTAGGTATCTATAGTTATAGTTCTTTTTCATCGTAGAACAATTAGATCTTTTGTGCCCTTCTACAATCATAACCTCTGAGACCTGGCAAGTTTACCAGAAAGTATGATTAAGACCTGGCTACTTTAAAGTACATTGGAATTTTCAAAAATTCCTGACGGTTTGAGAAAGATAGTGGTTGAAGTTGGTCGGAATATCTTATTCAGCTGTTTTGAATTGTAAACAAAACAATTTTGTGGAAAAAATCTCTTCCTTTGTAGTTATGATTTGGAGCTAAACATGTCCAAGCGTCGCTAGAAAACGTCAACCCCTATGAAAGCAGTAATTGAATATTATTGAATTTTTGACACGTTTAAATTAAATATATATTTCTTTTACTTTGGACCTTATCCTGAAGTTACCTCATGTGTTTTACTATTTGTTTCCCTTCCAATAACAACGACCAAAGTTGGGTGTACTTTAAAGTACATTGGGATTCAATCTAGTAATCAGCCAAATTTGTTTTGATGAAGAATTGCCTATTGTTGAAGACGAACAACACAGGTGCCGTGGGGAAAAATGCAATCAAAGAACAAAAATCAAATGTACTTAGTGCAATATCTTTCTGTGCTTAACAAAAAAACACAAATTGCTTTCTAACATTCCATCAAAATTGATGTCAGTTCCCACCTAATGATTATTTAGAAAACTACTTCTATACTTTGTAGTTCTAAGTACTGATAATATGTTTATGAACAAAGTTCTTAAACTTTAAGAATAGGAATGGAAAAAAATCTATAATTTTTCTACTTTCTATGAAAAAAAATCTACAAAAAAAAATCAAAATTTATTGTTTCTCACTGTTTCGGTAAGTAGGTTCATCTAAAGTTTAAATCTTGTCAAAAACCAAACACTTTTTTTATATGAAAATTTGAGTTTTTATTTACTCATTTGAGTAAAGAAAATTTGAGTAATAGTAGAAAAAAACACTGCATTGAGTCCTTATGTACTTTTTATAGTACATTGATATCTCTTATTTCAGGCCGTATTTGGTAATTTTCTTTGTACTTATACACTTATAATGACTTCCTTAATTATTATGAACAGGAATAAAAAATAAATAAAAATAAAAAAAATCTCAGGACTCAGTCAGTACCTGTCTTATGTACTTTTAAAAGTACATCCAGGTCTCAGGAGGATAACAGAATATTTTTTTGATGTATGCATTGAAAGGTTCAGGAAAATTTGCAGAAAATCTTCTAAGCGGACATAAAATTTAAATTTTTTGTTGAAGGCAAATTTTTAGAATGATAATTATGCTTTCTCTCTCCGTCTCTCTATCTGAGTTTCTCTGAATTTTTAACATTTTTCTTAACCCTTTGAGTACGGAGGTAAAGAAAAGTTTTTTCTTCACACAACAGTAAAATGTGGATGATATTTGAGCAAAAGTTACAAGGGAGGTCACCCAGGCTATTCAGATCAGCAGCTAAATGAGATCTATCATACATACATACATAATTTGGGCACAACAGCACATCCGTCCACTACATCCTCACTGAATCTTCCTCCCTGTTTATACATTAAACATCATAATCGTGTATTATAAACTCCCTTAATATTAAATGGACAACAAATACCTCTTCTCAATTTTCTAAAAATCTTGAATTTCTCATATTGATACTTTGTCCTAGAAGAAACATATTTCTCAAGTTGGAGGGAAAGTGTTTTTTTTACTCGATCTACACCCTACAGCTTAAGCAATTCAAAAGATTAGCTCCACCCACCCCAAAAAGAATTTGGTTTGGTTACATTAGGTTAAAAATAAAAAATGATTGATCTTGTCATTTTTTTCGTGTGGTCTTTAATTGGCTTGTTTTCTTGAGGTAACTTATAAAATGCCTGTGTTCTATTTCGTTATATTCTCACGATATGACAATATTTTTTGGACCTGAATTGGATAAACATGATACAAGAAGTAACTTTCATTGTTGTTCCTGTAGAAAGTATTGGGTTTATAATCAGTGCCGGATTAAGGCTGCGCGGGGCCCTTGGCATTTTCAAGGCGCGGGGCCCCAAAATTGTACTAAGTTTTTTCTAAAATAATATTTTTAGGACCTTGAAACCGAAGCCAAGTGTTTTGGGCACTAATCCATAATACTTAGTATCCAAAAAGACGTTTTTGAAATGCATTTCGAAAATGCCCAAAGACTTTTTTTCTTTTAATAAATGGTACATATTATTATTAAACATATTTGATCAAGTTTTATTTACAAATAACATAGAATATATACAATATACGAGGTCTGTCCGGAAAGTTCGTATAAAAGTGTTCTGGGAAGGCTGGAAGGCTAAGTGGGGAGGCCAGGTGGGCTGCGTCCCCTTCTATAACATCCACACGATGCTCAGTGTGCGCCCAACCGCCGCACAGTGGGGCAAAATTGAAATTTAGCCGGCCAAAAGTGAAAAAACTAAATTGAAGAAATTTGGGTCAAAATATTTTTTTATTTATGTAAAACAATATTCTGCATCAGTTGAAACCAAAAATAGTCCTTTGAAACACTTGGATTGGGCTATGTAAATTTTCAAAGTCAGCAGTTCTGGTTTGATGACGGGCAAATATATTTATCGACGGTTTCTTTTCAAAATTGTTTGAGTCATAGTGCGTTAGCTAATTGTTTGGGAGTTAAAATTACCATGAATTCTTCAACTTCAGGTAATACTTATGTCAGATATATATTTTTAAAAAAATCATATATAAGTGATCCTTGACTTTCAACTCCCTAAAGATGGGTCTTCAAAAAAAATACAATTTCGAGTGTTTTTCAGAAAGAAAGGCATTTTTGTTTATGTTGGGGGTAAAGGGGGGCGATACCTTTTTGTGATTGAGAAAGCTGAAGTGTTGTTCTAATAGATTTTTGACTATTTAGCTGCTAGATTTTGCTCCATTTTGAAATAACAGCTCTTGAAAAGGAGTCCTCCTGGTAGGATTGAACAACTCAAGTCCATGATTTTGACTCTAACTTTTTTGCCGCTAATTATTTTGAGATATAAATAATAAAATGTACTACAGTAGTATGAAAGTTTCTTTTGAATTATTTTTTCATGTTAGATTTATCCAAGAACCCATCAAAAAAGGCGAATTTCTCTGTATATCATATATATCAAAAATTATATGGGAATAAATTAGTATGGAAGTAACGAAAAGAGAGAAGGGATAATAAGAAGAGAACACCGTATGAAAAGGGAACAAACACCTGTAATTGAAGTAATTGAAGTAAAGTAACGATTGTGCGTTTAAGTACATTTTTTTATGTAGGTATCTATACATTTTTTCTCTGTCATTTATAATTTTTACAAATTTATAATTTTTGAATTTGTAAAAAAAAAAATAATAACATCAACGAATTATTTAAAAAAAATCACTTGAAAAAAATTATTGGTAGGTGCTTGGAAGAAAAAAATAATAGGACAATGTCTTAGAAGATATTAGTAATAATAGCACAACCAAACTCGTTTGAAAATAAATAAAAATAATAATAATACCTAGAAAGAGATCAGTAGGTACTTAAATTAAAATTTCAGCTGGGTATCGAACCTGGGAAAACCGTTATGTAATTTTACTTTGTTAATCATACATTTGAAATAAAAATTGGGACATAATAAATGGATCACATGAATCAGGCATGTTTCTTCAACGAGTGTCCAGCTAAATCTGCGATTTGCCCCACTGTGCGCCGTACGAAAAGAACTGGTTCGTCCCGGTACCTGTGAAGTGACCCCTCTCTCTACCACTCGTCGGCGTCGGAGCTCTCAGTCATTCAAGAACAGCGCGTCATCATCAAATTTCTCGCGAAACTCGGCAAGAATGGCCGCGAAATTTTTAGTGATCTCAACTAAGTTTATGGAGATGATGTTTTCAAGGAACCAACAGTCCACAAGTGGTTAAAAAGATTTCGTGAGGGCCGAGAAAGTCTCGAAGATGACCCTCGGTCAGGACGTCCTTTCACTTCCAGCACTTCTGACAATGTGGAAAGAATTCGATCTTGTGTCCTGCAAGACCGTCGTTTAACCGTCAGACAGATGGCTGAAGAGCTTTCTTTGAGCAAAACAACTATTTGGCGCGAGAGGGGCGGTGGATCCTCCACCACGACAATGCCCCCGCTCACACCCCCTCGTTGTGCATGAGTTTCTGGTTAACAATTCGATCATAGCGACTGAAAACCCTCCTTATTCACTGGATTTGACACCTTGTGACTTCTTTTTATTCCCAAAAACAAAATTGGTGCTTCAGGGGCGGCATTTTGGGGACGTTGAGGCCATTTAAACAGCAACGACGAGTCAGCTGAGAAGCCTTCAAACTAAGGACTTTTAAGGAGCCTTCAAACAGTGGAAATGGCTATGGCAGAAGTGAATTGTGTCCCAGCGAGAGTATTTTGAAGGAGACAAAATTGAATTACCCGATTAATTGTAAAATAAAAATTTTATCTCATTTTTATACGAACTTTCCGGACAGACCTCGTACATACATAGGAATTAAAATTAACAAAACAAAACTTGATCAAGGGCGGTGCTAATGCCAACGGCATACTCTTCCAATTGCACGTCTTGAAAAACAATCCAAAACATCATGATAAGTAAATTTGACGGCGCCGCAGGCGAAATTTTTGCAAAGTTATGGGGTAAATAGATAGAAAAAAATATCTTGAAAAAAACATTAAAAGCGTCGCAGGCGACTATAATGAAGATCATTGGTAATATTATTCTTTTCAAATACGAGTAATTATATAATATTTATATATTATATAAAGAACCGCAGGCAATAGGCATAGAGATCTACCTATTTTCATATACGTGGTCGATTGTAAGGGGGGCCCGTGGTTTTTCTTTTAATATTTTGCTCAAGTGGCTATGATTTTATTTAATATTGAAATCCAGAAAAACCGACTTGAAGGGCATTCAAAAACACTTAAGCCAGCGTCGATGGCATGTTGAATACACCGGTTCCCTTCAGAACACCGAAGTTAAGCGACATCCAGCGAGGTTAAGACTTGGATGGGTGACCATTCAAATTCTAATTCTCGTGACGCTGGCTTTTCCCGGCCCCACTCAGGCTGGGTGAGGTCAATGTGAGTAGCAGGTTTGTGAGTTTCCTGCGAATGGAGGGTAAAACCCCCGTCGTGATATGACCATGGCAGTTGAAAGCAACGTTAAACCCCACTTAAAAATAAAAAAAAAAAAAAAAAAAAAAACGCTTATAATTTGGGTAAGCTGGCCGAAATCCGCTAGTGTCCATGTGGTTGATTCGAGGAGTAGATAGTAATAGGGGGCCCCGCGCTTTTCTTTCGATTTAAGTACTTTGGTGTGAGTGTGTGTTTTTTCCCCTTTTATTTCTCTTCTTACTCATTATCCAAAAATACCTAGTGCAAGCTTTTTAAAAATCTCATAATATCTAGTGTAAGCTGCTCAAGCGCGGGGCCCCCTAAAGCGCGGGCCCTTGGCATCTGCCAAATCCGCCATATGGGTAATCCGGCACTGTTTATAATGTCTTCAGTACTTATTTGAGGTTTTTGAATTTACTTCTGACTCAAATGAATTGAACACTAAATCTGTTTCTCGTAGATAATTAATTACCTGATGTGTTCCTTTTCAATTCTATACCACACGACACCATGCAGAACTCTAAGCAACTCAATACAAAAAACTGCTAGACATTCTCTAACACTGGATATTGAAAAGAGTACATAATATATGTATGTATGTATGATTTTCTTTGTGGTGAAGCACAAGGCCTCTTCACAATTTTTGTGGGTAGCGCAGCATTACTAAGAGCCTCCTTTACATTTCGAATTATTCTATTACATTAATTTCTTTTTACTCTGGTAATGCCGCCACTGGTCGTTACTCATACAAGTAACTACTCATTTTTCCTCACGAGGTATGAGTGGACCCCGAACATCCAAGTACAGAGCAGAAAAATTCCTGCCCCGCTGGGGATCGAACCCAGGTCACCGTGCGTGCAATGCCTAGCGCGCTAACTCACTCTGCCACGGTGACTGAAGAGTACATAATATATTATTATACTGGTCCAGTTTTTCACAACGATATCTACTGGATCAGTCTTCATGGTTGATAGAAAGAGAGCATTTAACACGTTCAGCGCCGAAAACCCATATGGGGGCTTTTTTAGAAATACTGCTCCTACCGAAAATCCACATGGCGGCTTTATTGATTTTTCTACAGAGTGATTTTCTACAGAGTGCCCATAACAAACCTCTACAAAACCCAGCCCTAAGTGATCACATAGGTACTGGTTAGGTTTTCTGTTAAAAATAGAAGAATTTATCTTTTATCCATGGGTGCTTTTCAAATCGGAGATAGTACAATAGTTGTGTATGTAGGTTACCTACCTAAAAACGGTCATAAGACCTGCGAGGGTTATTTTTTTCTTATTCTTTTCACCTGTAATGTTATTCTTTCTTTATCTCCTCTCTTCCTCTCAGTTTTGTTTCCGTGTGCTCACTATCATATCCTTTAATTCTTCTCCTTTCTTCTTACTTTTGTTACCTCAAAATGTTAATTTGTAACATTCCCTTCTTTACCTTACTATCTACTTCTTCCATTTCCTCCTCTTCCTCTTCTGTATCCTTCTTCTCTATTCTTTACCCTCTCTTCTCTCTCTGTCTATGTCTCATTTCTTATCTTCCCTGTTCTTTTCTTTCTTTTACCTTTTCTCTTCTACCTTCTCCTTCTCGTCTCTCCCCCTCTTATTTTTCTTCTCCCTACAAATCTCGTCTCTGCTCTTTTCTTTGCCTTTCTTTTGTATTTACCACAAAAGTTCTGATTTGTCTCTCCCCATTCATCCGTCTGATTACTGAAACTTTTTTAAAGGTATCTTTTGTAGTCGCATAATTAACATTTTTTTACGTAAAGAAAGAAAAAGTTCAAGAAAGAAAGGTTGGCTTTTTAATATTGTGATTCCAAAAATGAAGAAATTTTTCGAAAATTTTTTGTTAATACTTACTTACTTTAAAACTAGGTCACTGATGTTATCATTATTTGGTATTTTGGGTTTATGCTTATACTTATTATACACTTATCTTATAGCTTAAGTATAGCCTCAATTATTGTATTATTTCATCAATGAGAGTACCTAGATTATATGCTCAATAAATTCGATATTAGTCAATACTCTATAAATTGTCTTTACTCAGTAACAAGATATAAATCTATTCATACCTATATTTCCAAATCTATTGGGCATAGGTAATTTATTTTTCCTATCGGGTTAATATTTACCAAGTTTGGTAAAAAACAAATGATTCTTTTTTTTTTGATAAATGAATCATCAACTCAAATTTAATTCTGTATTGATAATTTTCTCTTTGGAAGTTTCAAGTTTTCTTTACTATTTTATTAAAATCATTTTAAAGTTTTAATTCGGCAGCGCTCCGCTTCGCCAAGTATAAGAGTAAGAATAGCCTAATATTAAGAGAAATTATTCGCCGCAGCATAAAGTTCCAATTCGGCGTCTTTGTACATTATTAACTAAGAACCATGGATCGAAACTGTCCAACTATTATGAACGGTCCAACGAACATTCAAATTTGAACGGCAAAGTCCAAGTTGGAGCTTTATAATTGTTCAATGGATATTTATAATAAAATTAAGTCCAATTATGCATTTTGGGTCATAATATTGTATAATTTGTTGTATTTTACTGTCACGATTATTTTTTTATTTAGATTTCTACTTGTACAGCAGACGCGGCCGGTGGGAAGATGTTTTGGGGTGCCACATAAAACTGGACTAAAATGGGATTTATAGAGTCACTCTTTCAGAACCTATAAAGAGATTGTGTTTGTTTACCATGGCAATCATAATAATGATGCATTAATTTATTAATTATCCGAAAAATGTGTCATAATTTTCATTGTGTACGAGCTAGGACTTGAGAAAATCCTCTTTTTCGTCTGGGGGTGCTGCAGTTCCGCAGCTCCTGAGCACCGGCCGCGGCTGATCTCCAGTAAGAAAATACGAAGTTTCCATTAGCCAGCGTCGATGGCATGTTGAATACACCGGTTCCCTTCAGAACACCGAAGTTAAGCGACATCCAGCGAAGTTAAGACTTGGATGGGTGACCATTCAAATTCTAATTCTCGTGACGCTGGCTTTTCCCGGCCCCACTCAGGCTGGGTGAGGTCAATGTGAGTAGCAGGTTTGTGAGTTTCCTGCGAATGGAGGGTAAAACCCCGTCGTGATATGACCATGGCAGTTGAAAGCGACGTTAAACCCCACTTAAAAAAAAAGAAGTTTCCATTAATCTGACATTGGCTATAATCTTATCTAGAGTGAAAAAATTCAACGTTTTCTCACGTATAAATTGTCTCACTCCCTCCTCCTCCTTCTCCTCCTCCACCTCCCCCCCTCCCCTCCATCTCCTTGTGATCCTCCCCAAGTAATGCGACGCTTTCCTCGCCTTAGTGAAAAATATCTTCATGAATTTTACTGTTTCATACCAACTTTTATGAGAAAATATTTTTTAATAAAGGAACAACAATGATCAGGGCTGGCGACAGGTTTCTTAAGAGGTCCACCGGGGGTTTAGCAATGGAGCATACGATAGCTACTGGCCGGGTCAAGATTTTCATGCCGTAGCTCACCTTCACATGAGCATGAGCTGGTAGCTCAAAAACTTCCCACCAGTGACAGAGCTCCATGGTAGAAAGTACTTGCCTGCCCTCCCCTTAGATCAGGAAAGTTACACTAGATAAAATGAGTTTATTTATTTTTTTCAACTTGAATGTCGTCGCCCCCCCCCCCCTAACTAAATTCTTCGTGTGCCCATGATGACTGGTATAATTGTTACATACCCTCATTGAGTTACATTAAGTGGCAGAGAATGCCTAAGGCATTAACGTCGCCCCGGATTACAATACATTGTACATTTAAATTTATTATTTTTTTTTCTATATCTTATTTTGTAAATACCTATTGTTAAATTTTTTATCTTTGTTAATTATTTATTGTTGTATGTATTGTATAAAAAATAAAGTGTAAATAAATAAATAAAAAATAAATAAACTGATATAAAAGGGCCTTAAAAAATCAACTAAAATAAAAGGCACGTTATTAGCCGTTTTATGAACAGTTCCTATCAGGTCAAATGAAGCTTAGAGCATGTACAATGTACATGATTCCTGTGATACCTGACTCGGTCCCTGATTAGTTCAGCCCAGGCTAACAAACAAAAGTATAAATAATATGTATATACAAGTATATGTTTATCCATGCTTTTACGACTATAATATTAGTGTAATAGCTTTTATATCCCATGAAACTTTCAAACTAAGAAACAACAAAACACAAGGTAATAAGTGTAATGACCTTTTAAAGGCTTATCGGACGAGCTATAGTATCCATTTGAAAACGTTAAGAGCTTTTCTATTAAAACCAAGACCTACTAAAGAGATGATAGCTTATTTTAAAAATAAATAAAAAAAAAGGTTGTCAATTTTTTGACCATACTAAATTTCTCCGTGGTTGGGTGGGACCTGATCCACCGTCCTCAGCTACTATAGGTCAATGCGTTAGCGATCGGGCCACTGAGGTCAGTGCATATACTAGAAAGATAGATAAAAAGAAAGGTAATATAGGAATATGATAATAGAAAAATTATGCAAGCATAAAAAATCGACGAATAAATTATTCTTTTAAGTATTTTTATTTGAACAATACCTACTTTTTTTTTGCAACAACTTATTTTAAAAACGCATACCATTTATAAAAAAAAACATTCATTCATCGTTCTTCAGCCTAGTATGATTGTGATCAAAGCCCCAGCCCTGGTCAGGCTGTTTACCATAGCCATTAATAATTCATTCCCAAGGAGGCAGACGAGAGAGGAGGGAGGAAATATAAATTATTAAAATGATCTCCCCCTCGTCCTCCATTAGAGGACAAGGAGGTAAAGCGACACTGGAAACACTCTGAAGAGAATATTATGAGGCCTGAGACCAGGTGTTTTATTAAAAAGTAATTTGAGGGAAATGAAAATATATTCTAGTAAGTGGAAGAAGAGGAGATGGTGAAGGAGACGTGAGGGTAAGAAAAGAAGAGGGAACAGAAAGAGGAATTGTTAAAGGAAAAGAAGGAAAATAATACTCGTATGAAGATCACAAAGGAGACGAGTAAAATTAGGAAAGGAAAGGGGAAAAAAAAAAAAAAAATTGATATAAGGAACAATCTTCGATGGTGCAACAATTGTGAATACTGCCCGCTGTCCAGAAATTCGATCCCGGGTTGAACAGAATTTTCCAACGAAGAATTCTGAAAAGAATATCTTAGGCTAGTATATCCGACCGAACCCAGGCTGGGTGAGGTTTATAATTATGTTAGCTGGTACGATTCCCAGCGAATCGTATAAATGTAAACCCCAGCGAGGGTAAAACCACCGTCTTGAATAATTCAACTGAGTAAGTTAAAACCAAATAGAATCTACTGGTCACAAAATCCATTAGGTCGCAGTGTTCATTCTGTGAAGTTTCCTACAACCAGGTCAAATAATAATAATAGGAAAGACAGAGAAGGAAAAAAAAGGAGAACAAGGAGAGGAGAAAGGGACAGAGAGAATGGGGGAGGAGGAAGGAAGAGCAAGAGAGAATGGGGGGTAGATAAGAGGTAGATAGGCAGAGAGAAGGGGGGGAGGAGGTAGGAAAGAAAGAGAGAATGGGGGAGGAGGTAGGAAAGGAAGAGAGAATGGGGGGAGGAGTAGGATAGGCAGAGATAATGGGGAATGAGGTAGGATAGGCAGAGAGAAGGGGAGAGGAGGTAGGAATAGGCAGAGAGAAGGGGGGAGGACGTAGGACAGGCAGAGATAATGGGGAATGAGGCAGGATAGGCAGAGAGAAGGGGAGAGGAGGTAGGATAGGCAGAGAGAAGGGGGGAGGACGTAGGATAGGCAGAGAAAGGGGGGGAGGACGTAGGATAGGCAGAGAGAAGGGGGGAGAGGAAGGTAGGATAGGCAGAGAGAAGGGGGGGAGGAGTAGGATAGGCAGAGAGAAGGGGGGGAGGAGGTAGGATAGGCAGAGAGAAGGGGGGAGGAGGTAGGATAGGCAGAGAGAAGGGGAGAGGAGGTACGATAGGCGCAGAAGAGCAAACAAGCAGAAAAGCAGAAGGATAGAGAGAGAGAAGGTGGTGGGGACAAAAAGCAAGCTGTCTCTAATGTCTAATGGCCCGGTAATTTCATTTTTGGCCTTCAGCAATGGAAGAAGCACTGGACTAGTGTTAGAAGGGCACGCAGGGGTATAGTGGCGCAACAGGTGAGTAAACGAGGACAGCGAAATTGACAAAAAAGAAAGAAAAAGGAAAATGGAAGATAATGTAGAACAATGTAGAATTAGAAAACAAAATGTAGACACCCTCCCTAGTAGGTTACAGACTGGTTTTACATTATCATAAAAGTAATGAAATAGGTACCTATGTAGTATGTAATAAGCTAACAAGTCAACAACATAAGATGTGGGAAGTTTATAATACACTAATTGCCATATAAAAGAACCCCTCAATTTTCAATTTATAATTAATTCGATACAAAATTATTACATGCAACCTTTACCCTTTTTAGATGAATCAGTATTGTAACTTTTATTATATTAATGAATGTGCAAAGTTGTTTGATATTATGCTGTAGAAAAAAAAAACAACACAATACTTCTACTTTAAATTAGCAACACAATACTCTTTCTTGAAATACCCAATTAGCTCACCGCGAGAGAAATATATAGTACATTAGTATCACAACATCAGTTTTATTATTAGAAAAGTACTTATAGATGAATATCATTAATAAAAGTTACAAATGCAAAGTACCCACACCTGTATAATGTATACCTATCTAATATGAAGTTGTCAGTACATAGGTATCTATATGTACTATGCACGTATAAGTAGCAAATCGTGTTTGTAGATTGGCATTTACTTAACTATTTACTGATAGAGACTTGGTATATTTAATAAACTGAATGTACTGTCATCACTATAAATACCTGCAATTTTTTTAAATTTATTACTTTAATAATAATTATTATGAATAATAATATTCTTTGACATAAGCAACTAGTCTAGTAAATTACTTTTAGATGCGCCACAGATGTGTTATGTGTATGAATTGTATGATGTACATAGTAATAAATAAATATATAAAAATAGTAGATATTTATAAATCATCAGATGATTATCTATTTACTAGGTATTTATTCACGTTTGGCCTTTGAATGTATTCAGTAGTTAGCACTAATAGCTCATTGAAGTTTTATAATCGCCTGAGTAGAGAACTAAGTAAACACTGAATTTTCATTAATCCATGGAATTTCACGATGTTTAAGAGATGATAAGGATATAAAATTTTGATTTTTTTTTTTTAAATTGATTTTCCTCATTTATAAGTAAATTAATTATGGGGAAAATTAACTTCTGCAGAGTTAAAAGCATAGTTCAAATAAAACACATATTGTTCCGTTAGCTATTTGTAGCCGTCGATAGCACATTGCATTCACCATTTCTTGTGAGATTACTGAATTTAATCCACGTCCAGTGAGGTGACCTCGCTGGATGACCACTCAAATTCAAACCTTCTTGGTGTTTGCTATTACCGGTCCAACCCAAGCTGAAGCTGGTTAAGTTAATTTGAGTAGTGGATTTGGAAGGTAAACCCCAGTCTTAAACGACCTAGAAACGTAAATGTTAAAGAGACATCACGCAAAAAAGTTATTTTTGAAAATAATCAAGATACTTGAATTCGTAGGAAATAATACAGCGTCTGAGATTTCAGGAATTTTGAATGAACTCTTCATGCAGGTCGGATTGCATTAGCTAGTTAGATGAGATTAGGTTAGTTTCGGGTTTCGGACATCAAAGGCGATAAAATGAGGTCATCTTAGGAAATCTGTATGGGTGAGAGTGCTGAGAGAGCAAGAGATAAAATGAAAGAGAGAAAAAGTCTGAAAAAAGAGATGATAGAAGAGAAAATAAAAAGAAAGAGAGAGAAAGAATGAATCAGAGAAAGAGAGATTCTTGAGGTATAGAAGGAACATAAGGGCTCGAATTTCCTAAAATTTGATCCCTGTAACAAAAAGCTTTTAAGGAGATATATTCAAAGGCCCATCTGACTGCAAAATAATTGGATTTTATCCGTGGAATAACTTTGGACAGCCCCATAAGGAAAAGGCATAATTTTACTTCGAAGAGCCCTGATAAAGTTTTCGGGCTCAGGATAGAGTTCAAAGGACAAAAGTTAATTAATTTCGAAAGAAAATGAAACCTTTCGTAAGATTAATTGTCTTTTTATTAAAATACAAGCGGGCTGTCGCCCGCTTTGCGGGCCGAGGCATGGCCGTGAAAGCAAAAAATCCTTTTTCGCCAATGGCAGGTCTTGTAGTGGGAGTTTCGAAAATCCCGTCTTATTGCACATCTAGACTATAAGACAAAGCTACCTACCAAATTTCAGCTTCTAGGACTTACGGTTGGGCTGTAGAGCGATGATCAGTCAGTGGTCAGTGGTCAGTGGTCAGTGGTCAGTGAGTGTCTTTGACATTTATATATTAAGATTTTATAATAGTATTTGGAATCTTAAAAGCGCCCACGCGTGTATATAGCTCGGTTAGGATTATGTTAAAATTTCTTGGATGTATAATCATTATTAATGAAGCTTAAGAAAATGACTTCGTAAACAATGATTATGGTCCTAATAAGTAATATTGCAATAGATATGAAGTTTCAGAATTCAGAAAATCGTAACCACTGCTGGACCAAATCCTTGGGACTAGAAATGCTATGGATCGGGGATCACCTGTAATGGATGTCACGTTTCCAAGGTCTTGAATGATATCCCTTGCTTCCTGACACCAGAAGATCATCATTTCCACAGCAAATGGGAGAAACTCGTGGTTTTCTGACATCAGTTAGACATACTTTGATAAAAGAAAAAAAATCTTGCTCCTTCAGTAAGATGAGGAAAGCGTGTCAAAATAGATTGCACCCCAGACGACAAATTCTATGACATACACAGATATAACCAAGCATTGGACTCTTTGCATGTGGTGGCCAGGTGTGGCTCTGTCTTCATTGAATTCAAATACAAATCAAATTTGCACAACATTCCAATTTCCATCCTATATTCACTCTGAGATGCTGGACATGTTGTAATTGAATTTTCTCCTAAACGATTGGTCCATATCTTCAAAACTATCAGCATAGGTTCCACGGTGTTCAAATTCATTGGAAACATCGTATAGACACCGTTGCAAGTAATTAACAACATGAAATTTCAGAGCAAGTAAACTTTTCGAGAGCCTGTCCACTTTTTCAAAAAATCTTGTTTCTAGAGTGCAATTTTCTGAGATGGGTGCACCCAAAAGTGACAGCTTTTCGACAAGTTGAATTCCAGATGAAAGTGATTGTAAGTTTGAAACTGTGGTTTGGTTTACTTTGTTATTACAAAAGAAAAGCTCACATTTTGATGTCTTAATTTTCAATCCAATATCTCTACATTGCTCTTTCATCTTGGAGAATAGACTTTGAAACACAACCGATTATGTTCAGTTCGGAAGTGAGTTGCTGAACTACTGGATGTAAGCATAGTTAACATGACCATAATGGATGCAATTTCACGTTTCATGACCAGGATCGAACCCGCAACCTTGGGTAGTCTGAACTCACTCGAGTGTCACTGAAGATTTGACCATGAGAATCTCAGCTGAAATTCCAGTCAGCTATTAGAACGCATGGCTGAAATAATTGCCAGCCATAGTGGTTGTTAATTTGAGTCTTGAGTCCATGTACCTAATAGATACCATTATGTTTTAGGTAGGTACTTAATTTTTTTATTTCCACAGGCTAGAAAATTTGTATTTGATCAGTATGTAGGTATGTTCTTATTTTTAGCTCATCTTTTATGTGTTTGATGAGTTTTTAGATTTCCTTGTTTCTAAGGAATAGAAATTATTACAATGGGTGTTTTTTTTTAATTTACTCTATTAACATGCATATTTTTGAAAGCTTTTTTATTTAAAAAAAAAAAAAAAACCCGACTGGGTTGACCACATGTTGTGGCCCGCTGGATTGGAGATAGCTAATGATCTTTGGTCTGGTGGTTCCTCACTGGGTTACGGTAACGCCTTTCATCCTGAGCAATTACTGGAGGTAAGAGCTGGTATCCTCGTGCGTGCAGAACGTTCCCAGGTCTGGTCCATGAGAGGAGGAGGAAAGAGATTGAGTGACAGACAGAATGCCGCCAGCTTTCGAGGTTTAAATATGTGTAGATATTTTTTGAGTGATCAAATGGAAGAATTTCGAAAGCGTATAATTGTTTTTTTTTTCTTCCGAAAGGCGCTTTATCTCTATGATGGACAGATTGGACAGGTTGTTCGAGCTGATATTATACATTTAATTGTTTTCCTACTGCGTTAGAAAGACATTTCAGTCGGATTTTTTATTTTTAAAAATATTGAAATTGGAATAATATAATGACTGCTATAACAATTGGTATGGTGTAACAAGAGAATATTCGAAGGTCGTTTGTTAAGTAAGCAATCATTATCAACCCGCCCAACTTTATCTCTTCAATCTCCTACGATCACGATTTGACTGAAACAATCATAAATATTCAGGTTGGTTGACCTGAAATAGAAGTCTATTACGCATGAAAACAATTAAAATTTAAAATGGATGATGCTTTGAAATGGGTGGGAGGGATTTTCAAGATTGGTTTGTCTGATCTCAAATAGGTCAAGAATATAATATATTAGTGTTCTTGTTGCTGAATGCCTCTTGAACATCAAGGTCATTCAAGGGATTTACTCTCAATTCCTAGAAAACTTACAAACAGCCTGCGTTGGATTGCAAATATTGAATTCACCCACTAAGTTCTCACCTCGCTGGACGTTGCTTAACTTCAGAGATCTTACGATAACTGATGAATAAACATACCATCAAATGACGGCGACGCGATGCTAGCAAACATTTTCTTCATTGTGACACGATTGAGGTTAAATTTCACAAGAGTAGTGGAGAATATTTCTAAAGGAAAATTAATTTCTGGAAGTTAGATAGTAAATAGAATTCTTAGAAACAGGAATATACGGTTTCAGGTTTCTTTGCAGTGAAAGAAACGGTTTCAGATTTCTTTGCAGTTTAGTGGGTATGCAGTACTCAGTGTACTGTGTCGAGAATTTGAACCGCACATACTGTTCTGAATATAATAGAAGAGAACTATAAAAAATTCCACATAAAGCAAAAAAAAGAGTCTTGAGAAAATAGAGGGAAATTTCAGAACGGTAGGAAGAGCAGGGGTATTTTAAAGAGCAAAAGACATTTCTGAGACTCATAGGAGAAAGGATAATAATTCCTGATATGCTCAAGAGCTCCATCTCATGTTACAGGAGTAGAGAGAGGTTAGAAATATCAAGTCTCAAGTGATCAGAGCTATGAGGTGGTATTGGAGCGTGCTGTGTGTTAGCCGTAAACAGTGAATAGTTTTCCGACACTATACGTAGTTTGACGGTAGAGAGCGGCGAATTCGACTTCCTGAGGTCAGAGGTTCAAATCAAAAGTCTGACGGGTTTGAGTGATTGTGACACAAAAATATGATAATCTGTATTTTATTTGAAACAAACTGCTTTTTGGTGAATATCAGTAGATTTGTTCTTCGGTTGTAAACGAGATAATTAAACCCGCCAATACTAAAGGAATGTCAAACAATTTGGGTTCTATTTAGATTTTTATTTTATTATGTAACTCACACTGAGCATCAGATGTTCAGTATTCACCCAGGTTTATAGATAGATTAATATTTACGTAGATAGATAGATACCCTTCCATTATTTGAAGCTGAAATCTAAATCAACTCCGATGTCTCAGATAAGAGAAGTAAACGGAAAATCAATTCCGGCATCTCATTACTTTCTTGCTGAATGTGTCAGAATAAGAAGTATCGTCAATTTATCTTCCAACAGGACTTTTTCTTGACTTAACATCATTTAACCATCCGTATTCTACAATCCATTCGTTGGAATCTCACTTCTACTATGACTATAAAAAGCCAGTGTCAAGAGTCTTCAAGCCTGGGTGATCAACCACTTAAAAGGCTATATTTTTTAAAATACCACTCGAAAATAAATTTATATAAAAATGGTTTACATTTTAGAAAGAAGCAGTCATTTACAGGAATTGTTTTTGGCCAATCTTCTAATGATCATAAAGTTCATGTCCTCTTACCTGAAAAAACGAAGAAAATTTTGAAATAAGAAATAGTTATAAGATTCATAATGTGTATACGAGTACGGTTAAAAATATCTTAATTCAAACATTTAGTATGGTCACTGGTAAGCGTTAAATTATATCTGAATTCCTATAGATCGCTCAAGTTAAGCTATGTTCAGCGAGGTTTAAACTTGTGATGAGTGACCACCCACCAAGTCCTCGGTCAGGTAATTCTGGCCATTCCAGGACCAAAGAGTTCTGGGTAT
This sequence comes from Bactericera cockerelli, assembly GCA_024516035.1. NCBI lineage: Eukaryota > Metazoa > Arthropoda > Insecta > Hemiptera > Triozidae > Bactericera > Bactericera cockerelli. The sequence continues at coordinate 13,427,416 of CM044960.1, forward strand.
GGTTATTGTGGGTATCTGGTGTGAGAGTTTTCGGCCAATGAAATGTGAAACCCCATTTGTTATACAAACTCGTTGACAAAAGTATTAACAGTTTAAGAATCGTAACAAATTTGTCGCAAAAGAACCCGAAGAAAATTCGAATTAAGTCAAAACCTCAACTGAAGACTGAAGCAGGTGGCGTTATTCGTTACCCCTGAAACCAGGACTCTGCCATTCATACTTATTAAAATGCACTGAGCGTAATGTACGAGTATTTTCTATATTAATAATAATAATTTAATGATAGTATTGTAAATAATAGTAATAACAATAATAATAAAAAAACAATAATAATAAATTCCAAGTTTCCGAAGCAGGAACGAAACGTACTTCCAACTTTTTTTTCAGTATTGCTAAAGAAAAGGAGAGGAATGAAGAAAGATGAGAACAAGAGGAGAAGGAGGTGGAGGAGAAGGAGAGAAAACCATGGTAACATCAAAATCCACTTAAAAAATATATTTCAATAAAAAGAAAGTGAAATCATCTTCATTCAAAGAAAGAGAGTAAGGAGGGAATCACTTTTGCTTAAAGGAGAGGGAGAGAGGAGATTTTTTACCTGCTGATTCATATTAGAGCTTTCCTAAACATGAAAGAGAAATGAAAAGAGGGAAGGAGTGAGATAGAGATAGATATTATACTTTGATTAAATTGAAAAAGACATTTCACAAAGAGATTCCGCTCTCGTTAAATCGATGCTTGTTCCCTGTTCCCAACACCGTGTCCGTGAGATATAGGCAAGGATACCTATATCACGGTGGTGAGAAGATTATATGGACGCCCAGACCTAATGTCTAGGCTCCTTTTATGTCCATTGATTCTATTCTGGTTTTAACGTCCTGATTTGAGATAGATAATCAGGACAAGGGTTTTACCTCCATTCGCTGTGAATCGTACCAGCTACCCACATTAACATCACCCAGCCTGGTAGGGACGGAAATGCCAGCCTCCCGTGCTTGGAGGGAACAGAATTTTCTTTGAAAAGTCTGCCCCAACTGATAATCGAACTCAGCATCTCTGGACTACGGGCAGTAGTCACAATCGTTACGCCACGGAGGCTGGAAGTACCCCATTTCTACTTACTGATACTTTTCCAGTTACAATTTTAATTATTTATATATATTAGAGATCCTGAAAGCACGTAAAAAACACATAAAACTGGACTAGCTTTCAACTTTTTTGTGGCGCGTCCAGCTTGAAGAGGCTCTAGATAAGGGAACATTAGGGCTATTAGCGTGGATAATTGGATAGTATCAAAAATATCTATCTGTTGTTTCTTTAATGATCTCAGTTGTCTATGTCTGATATAACCGTAGTTTATTGGCTAGAGTTATCGAACAACCAAAAAGATTACAGATGGACTTTATTTCTGTCTTCAATGTACCCAACATTTACTAAATTTTTATTTATTTTAAATAAATAACCTTTCTTCTTCTGTTTTTTTTTTTCTTTTTCTTTTTATCTTTCTCCCACTCTTAAATATCTTCTTCTCTCTATTTTTCATACGAATGTGAAAAACTTTGAACCATTTGTAATGGGTAGCTTTTAGAGATTTAGCGTACAGTCTGAGGTAGTCAGAAATATAGCTGGGGAAGAGAGGGATGTAGGGAAAACAGGGGTGGGGAGTGTCGCCGAATTACAAGGTAAAACTTTTACCAGTTAGGTACTTTAAACTTTCTACAATGTCAGGAAAATAAGTGAGCGAAAATCATAGAGAGGGAGTGGGAGAGGGAGGAGAGAGACAGAGAGGGAGTGGGAGAGAATTAGAGGCAGAGAGAGAGAGAGAGAGATAAAGTGTGTAAAAGAGATGGAAATTTCATAATGTTTATGCATTAAATTTACGGTTAGCTACCTTCTCTGGTTTAGTATAATACATTCATTAGGTTACGTAGCGTACAGAGGTACAGGGGTTAATAAAGCTTATTGTACGCAAATATAATACAATACAATATAGATACACATTCTCAACGACTGACTCTTTTACTGACTGATCTCTTTGTGGACCGGTAACACCTATAAAGCGGATGATAGTCCATACATAACAATTTATTGGTTTCATACGTCATCATCTATGGTTTATCTCTGTGATCTCCAAGCTGGGTTTTACAGAAGACTTCATTCATCATAACCGCGCGGTTCACAAGACAGCATAGACTCCATATAGCAAAATGATGTTTTCCTTCAGGCCACATGACTCACAACAGACTTATCATGGGCAAAAAAACCAATTCAGTCATGGCAGGATAAATCACGACCAAAAAATATAAGTCATATTTTTATTCACTGAGCTATTAGTAGTATGTAGATTGTAGATAAAGGTACATTATTTGTGGAAAAATAAGGAGAAAAATAATAATAGAAGGAGAAATAGAAACAGTAGAAGAAGACAGGGTAACATGGTTTTATTTAGTTTGAGGATTTTTTTTATGGCATATTTTTTCATTTGCCAATAATTTAATTATCCTTATACTTGTTCTATCGTAAACCTTTTATCTCGCCTGATGTGTAAAGTTTATAAAAATTTTGTAATGAAGATTGCAATATATTTGACAAAAAAACAAAACACCAGGGTATTTATTATTATATTATAATTTGTTTTGACATATTAACTATTAAAGAAGAAGAAGAAAAACCATGTAGCTACAAAGTTGTTAACATACTCCAACAGCGATAGATCAAGTTCTCATGACCCGCCCACACACAGTCCGGCATAGATCTAATGAGGTAATTCCTATCATGATGCGATCCTGATCTTTATCAGAGTTCAGAGCTCATAAAAAAACCAATTGTCTTATTTGTTTTCCCCGTCAATATGTATTGGCAGCAGGGATTTACCATTGTAACTTCAGCGGATCTAATTTAATGAGAATTTTCATTCTCATTGTGAAATGAAGTTGGTTTTTTAATTATCCATCGACACTTTTTTTT